>CM062615.1:17454687-18054687 GCA_025617555.3 Puccinia polysora | reverse complement strand
TCAAATGGTTCAAACAAGGCCAGTGCAGGTTTATTGCCTCATTGCACCTAATAATATTGAGGAGAATATTCAAAAGATAATTTCCTCATACTCCACTCATCATATGCACCTCAATGAATTTTCCATCTCTCCTTCCAATTCAGAAATGCAAGGAGAAACTTGCCCAGTAAGTCTTTTTTTCCTGAAAATATATCCACCAACCTTACGGTTGGCTTATTTGCAAAATTTTGCTCATATCATATTCAGGTCAACTATTCTCACCACCAGGCATTGGAGGGAAGTGTTCCAATCCCTGCAAGATGACACCTAAATCCCCTCTCCCTTAGCTTCTCATCTCCTTCTTCCCATTCTCACCCATATGGTTTTTGTCTTCCTTCCTTACTATTGTGTACAGTCCTCTTGCATCAAAATTCTTGAGAAGTACAATTTTTCCACTATTCCATGAGTAATTTTGCTCACAATTCACATCATGCTTTTCTTTGCACTGCCTGTCACCAATATTCCCATGTGTAGATACAATGTTACACTGTGTGACATTGTGTGTGACACTCTTGTCCTTGATGTGACACTGGAAGGAGAATAAATAATTGGCAACCATTGAGAAAAACATTGGTCACCATCTATGAGGCATTCTAATGATCACAGTTGGTCATGAGAATCAATTATTGCCATCCATAAAAAACTGAAATGGTCAGAAACCATTAAGAAGAAAATTGTTCACTGTCCATGAGGCATTCTGATTGTCACAGTCCATCATGAGATCCAAAAAAACTGCAATGGTTGGCAACCATTAAGATGAAACTTTCTCATTGTCCACAAGGAATTCAAATGGTCACAGTCCATCATGAGAAGCTATTGTCATCATCCACAAAGAACTGCAATGGTTGCCACCATTAAGAAGAACATTGGTCACCATCCATGAGGCATTCTAATGGTCACAGTTGGTCATGAGAATCAATTTTTTCAATCCGTAAAAAACTGCAATGGTTGGAAAACATTGAGAAGAACATTGTTAACCATCCATGGGGCATTCTAATGGTAACAGTTAATCATGAGAATCAATTTTTTCCATCCATAAAAAACTGCACTCATTGACGGCCATTAGGAAGAAAATTGGTAACCATCCATGAGGCATTCTTATGGTCACAGTCCATCATGAGAAGCAATTTTAATCATCCAGAAAGAACTTCCATGGTTGGCAACCATTAAGAAGAACATTGGTCACCATTCATGAGGCATTCTAATGGTCACAGTTGGTCCTGAGAATCAATTGTTGCCATCCATAAAAAACTGCAATGGTTGGCAACCACTAAGAACAACATTGGTCACAATCCATGAGGCATTCTAATGGTCACAGTTGGTCATGAGAATTAATTGTTTCCATCCATAAAAAACTGCAATCATTGGCAACCATTAAGAGGAACATGGGTAACCATCCATGAGGCATTCTGGTTGTCACAGTCCATCATGAGAAGCAATTTTCATCATCCACAAAGAACTGCAATGGTCGGCAACCATTAAGAAGAACATTGGTCACCATCCATGAGGCATTCTAATGGTCACAGTTGGTCATGAGAATCAATTGTTTCCATCCATAAAAAAATGCAATCATTGGCGGCCATTAAGAAGAACATTGGTCACCATCCATGAGGCTTTCTGATGGTCACAGTCCATCATGAGAAGCAATTGTCATCATCCATAAAGAACTGCAATGGTTGGTGACCATTAAGAAGAACATTAGTCACCATCCATGAGGCATTCTGATGGTCACAGTCCATCATGAGAAGCAATTGTTGTCATCCATGAAGAACTGCAACGGTTGGAAACCATGATGTAATTTGCAATTTGTTCAGCTCAATTTTCTTACATTGAATTCAAATGGATGCCATCCATAGAGAACTTTAATGGTCACCATCCATTAGTCATTCTCAATTGTTCAGTGCACTTTTCCCACACCTTAATGCCTCCAAACAGATTCACCATCCATGTGCTAAATTTTTTTTAGGGAATGCAGCAAGTCAGCAAGTCTTAAATATGCAAAGTTCTAACCTCAAATAATGCAAGCCACATGAATCACACTAGTATGACACACAAATTACCATGGATCTGCATTTTTCATCATGTAGACATGGTCATTGTAGACATTTTCATCACCTTTGTTTGCTTGGTGGGTTGCAGAAAGAAAAATGAAACAAGTCTTCTTGTCAATGGCTATAAATTTCCCTCCCTTTTCTCAGATTTCTCCCCTTTTCTCCATTCCCCAATACCCCTCAAGCCAGCTTCACATCTTTTTCTCTTCTATTTATTAATCCGCTCACAATTCCATCCACTGCTCCTACACCAGAAATCCCACCTTCAGACTTGTTAACCCACTGTTTTGTATTTCATCAAATTGAGAAAACCATCCCTGCCAAACTTGGCCTCCATTGACTGATGCTCTGGCATAATCAACAGAGTCCTCACCATCAAATCATGAAGATGAAGGACTCTCAGAAGCTGCAGACAAGTCCCACCCTGCATTAGAAGTCCAGGAAGTAACTGAGGAAGAATTCTATCTATCAGAATTTAGATACTATTCAAGAGATGGTCACTACCACCAGGGCCAAATTGGGGTCTCTGGCTGACCAGTGACATGAAGTCACTTTTGTGGCCACTTTTGTCCCCCATAAGTATCAAAACGTTCCCCATAAATTCACAATCATTGATTCAATTTTTCACAATGCTGTACACAATATTTCTTGTGGGTTTCACCTTTATGGAAAACAAAAGTCCAGAATATATCACTGCTGCTGAAAATGAGAATCACCTTGATTTCACATTTTTGGAAATTGGAATTCATCTGTATTTCCCAAATCATGAACTTTTAATTCTGCCATTTCCACCAAGATAAAACAAGAACTATTTCTGGAAAAAATCAATTTTTTGAAACATGTTGATTTTTTTACAGGGAAATTGATTTGTAAAGGAAGTTTGTTTGTTGGAAAAATCAAAATGGTTATAAACCGTTTTCAGTTTTTGCAATTCTCAATTTTCACAGCTTGAAAATTATAATTTCACAAAGCTCCGCATCTCCTACAAACAGTTGGAATTTTTTCCAAGGCCAAGATTGCAGGCCATCAAGATTCTATGTAAAAGATGTGAGTATCCATACATGAAAACATAAATGCCCTCCCCATGCCAAATGAAATTGGTGCTGACTTTATCCCAACAAAAAAATATATAAATGAAAAGAGAAAAAAATAAAGCAAGTCATAGCAAAATCCAAAGGAATTTTCTGTTCAGAGATGAGTGTTACACTCTTCCCAGCATTTCACCAAAAACAAAAAGTGTCCGCCAGTGTCACTATGAATTCACCAGGGAATCACTTCAAATCAGCTCACAGTTCACTTTCTTTTTGCTGGTGCACCTGGGGCACAGGCCCCACTTTACTTGTGGTTAAAAAAGTGCAATCACGCATTGTCCAAGGATCCCATCTTCAAGCTAATCCTTGGAGTTAGCTAACCCACCTCAGAGCTGGCAACATGGGCTTTGTACCTGGTAAAAAAAACCTTAATTTAGCACATGAATGCCATAGAACTCAAGGGATTTTGAATGACCCAAGAGTATTTTTCAATGCACAGATCTGCCTCATATAATTTCACAAGGGAAAAACCTCAAATAAACTCACAGTTCACTCAAATATTTTAAAAGCTTTTATGGATACGGTTTTACAGGAAAGCCTTTTGTTTCATTCTTCAAATATTTATTCCATGTAAAAAATATGGATATCTCTGCCAGGAAATGCAAAATTTGAATAGTTATCTCCTGAAATGTCTCACATGGAGGGTTGAAAAAAACCCAAGGTGGAACTTGTAAACAGTAATGGGAAGAAGAATCATACTAGGATAAAACAAGACAGCCAGGCAGAGACTTCCAGAAGAAAAGCAAGGCAAATCTCCAATTCAGTTTAGAGCACCAACTCATTTCAACAAACTCCTCAACAACTGTCAAGGCATGTGGTCGTAAATCTTCCTTTCTAAGATAAATCTTATTCTTCCTCATTCTCCTATCCTAGATGGGGTTATTGTGTTCCATTTACTTCATATCAATCAATTTTCTGCATAAAAGGTGCTAATGTGTTTAAACCACAACAATCATTGATTTTAAATAGCTTTCTCTTTTCAGGGTTTATTGTATGCTTTCTCAATAATCACCTGAGGAGCTGCCTTAGTTGCCTTTATTTTGCATTCATTGTTTGATCCACATGTTTTATATAGTTGGATTTCTGCAATAAAATATGTATCATCCTGGTGGGGATATCTTTTTTCAGAAGATTCTCTTTACTCATAATCTCAAAAAAAAACCCTTCTATTTCTGTCACTACAACCAATCCAATTTGAACCTATGTTCAAAGGCTAAAAGCTTGGATTTTCAGTCAAAGCCTTAAACAATCATTTGTACAAATTCAAAATGCCCCCCTGTAACATATTTATGCGATTTCCTGCCTGCATTAATTTTTGATTCAAGCCTATTTGACTTCAAATCAGATGTAGGAAGGAATGCCCATTGAGCATGGCGCGGCCACAGCCCAAAGAAACAATCACTATCAACAACAAAAGCCCACACATTGCACGGTTTCCTTAATGGACTCATTCGGGCATGTGAACCAATGTCTCCAGCATGCAAAGGCCAATTCATATTGACCAGAGCAACTCCCCAACAATCTTTGTTTGACAATATCTTAGACTTACAAAGCAACATTTATTTGATACAAGAAACTTGTTTCTTATAAAAAGAGTGAAGTTACTTTACAGACTCATCATAGTGTGTATTTCATCCACATGAGAGGGTGGGCAGAGGAGGGACTACACTCTTATGTGGTTGTAGTTTCACCGTTGCCAGTGCAGTGATGTGCACTCCCATATAGTAGGCCAGGCATGAAAATTTGGGCTGACAGAACCCAAGTGTGGTCTAGGTGAATTGATCCCCCCCACCAAGGTTAAACTACACAACACCGGTATATGTAAATGATTAAACCACACTTCACTCAATGCTTTTAAAACCAAATTCAATTTTGAACAAACCTCAACAACTTTTGAAAATTTCTCACTTGATTTGGAACACACCTCAACCTGCTACACCCTCACCCAAGTGGACTTCAACACTCCTCACCCTGCACACCCTCACCAAAGTGAATTTGAACAATTGTTACCCAATTTCTAACACTACTCACCATTCCAACCCTGACAAAAGTGAATTTGAAGAATTGTTACCCAATTTTCAACAGGCCTCACCCTGCTAAACTCTCATCAAAGTGGATATCAACACTCCTGACCTAATTTTGAACACACCTCACCCTTCTACACCCCCACTGAAGTGGATTTTAACACTCCTCACTGTGTCCTCCTCCTCACCAAAGTGTATTTCAACACGTCTCATCATGCTACAATGCATGCATCCAAACAGGAAGATTTTGGTGCAACCTGGATTAAAGCATGGAAGTTGCACAAAAATTTTGGTGTTTGGATGCATGCATCCAAACAGGAGGCTTTTGGTGCAACTTGGATTAAAGCATGGAAGTTGCATGAAAATGTTAGTGTTCGGATGCATGAATCCAAACAGGAGGATTTTGGTGCAACATGGATTAAAGCATGGAAGTTGCATGAAAATGTTAGTGTTTGGATGCATGCATCCAAACAGGAGGATTTTGGTGCAACTTGGATTAAAGCATGGACGTTGCATGAAAATGTTAGTGTTTGGATGCATGCATCCGAACAGGAGGATTTTGGTGCAACTTGGAGGTCTGACCACTGCTCACGCTGATGCTTTGCGTCTGAGTCCTTCCATCAGTCCCACATAAGCAAATACATAGAATCCACTTGGGATGGGTAAGAAAAGTTCAAGTAATCCAAACCGTCTTCCTTTGATTCAGATAGGTGTCAAGGCCCGCTTATTGTCTCTCTTAGTTTAGGTATCAACGCTCCTCATGTTTGCTTCGTGATCCATCATACGCTTCCAAAAAGTACTGAAGGTTATTATCAAGAATCAGGTTCTGCTGGACGTGATGGGCATGTTTCGGACTGTTTGCTCTTTTGGAAAACAAGTGATCTTATCCCACTCTCTGCAATGGTTGCCTCCAAGACTGATGGGATCACAAAACGTATAGGCCTTCATATTCTTTGACATCTTGGTCACAACCCAGATTTTTAACGTGGTTTCTTGCCACCCCCTGCAGTTTACTCTATGGCCCGATACGCTGTCAAAGTGGAACGCTGTTGTAGTACCCTCTTTGCCAACTATTTCAAAACCTCCCCCTCAACTTGCACTCTGGCAATCCTCTACCTTTCTCTCCTGAGCCCTGTAAAAATTGTGACAATTGCAAACGAGATCCTTCTCAAATCCTATACAATGAATTGACAATACAAGCTTGTCACATCTGCCACGTTGTTGTTTACATAACTAGAATGAATGGCCAAATAACAATGATCCAACTAGGGGATTTGATGCGTGGCGTCAGGCCTTCAATCATTCAAATCATTCAAACCCTCCAAGTTGACCAAGATTTCAATGATTTGCCAACCCATCTAGCTCCCAAGGTAGTGGGACTAGACAAACTGAATTGTAATAGGATTGCACTCACTAAAGAGGTTGGCTGATCTTCTTAAAGACAGCATGCTAAAAATTAAGAATGAGAACGCTTAACTGCCCAATACTTCATCGTTTTTTTCTTCATTATTTCAATTGCCCTTGTTTTCATCCAAAGCAATTGGAAAACTTAATCCTTCACCTAATTTTGCAAGGTTACCTGGCGGAACAGTTTGTCGCTAGTACATCAAATCAAGCCTTGTTTTTACTTGATTTTGGCAAGAGTTGTCTGAAGATTGAGAAATTGTGTCTACCACTCCCGCTTGACCAAAGCTGCTTACACGGTCAACAGCTATATAATGCTTGGAACCAAATCTCGCGACTTGGAACGGTACTGTGACACTATCATGACCGTGTACAAGCTTTGGTCCTCCAAAAATCAGATTCCAAACCACGTCAAAATCATTATTCCTTTGGCATCTGCTCCGAAAAGCAAGCAAGCATCCAATTCAAACTTGAAGACTAATTTGAAAGAACCCAAGAAACAAAAGACAAACTACAGTGTTCAAAAGGGCAAAACAACCACCAAGATTGCTGTTGCCCAAGATTGTGGTCACTTGATCATATCTTATGATGATGATGATCATAATCACCATAATCACAATAGTAATAGTGACAAGGTGTGCAAAGATGAATCCTCTAAACCGGCTGAGGAATGAACTGATTTGACGAATGGTCTTGCCTTCAATTTTGGTTTGAAACAGGTGGGTAAGCGTCCGAGCAGCCGTGAGGATCGAGGTAGAAGTGGTCAAAGACAAAAAGTTTTGTTGATCAAAATCAAATCCAAATGAAGAGGATCGACGACTCCACTGGTAGTGAGGTGAAGAAACTCAAGGGTTGAAGGAAGGGATTTCTAAGTGTACGTACATACGTACGGTGGCTAGATAAGAATAATGGGACCAAGTGACCTTAAATTGGTCCATTCATGCTTGGGCTTCTCTTTAAAGGCTAAATTTGATCGTTCAAAAAAAATAAATAATAAAAGGCATGTATTATTCATTTTCTGTTCTTGGGATTTAGATTGTTTGAACGTCTGTACGTACTCTCTACTTAACAACACAATTTAAATTTTTGGAAAAAATATCAAATCAAGCATAAAACTCCAAAAAAATACGCTGGAGGAAAAAAAAATTGAAAAAGATTGAAAAAATTGAAAAATCCAGTACCATCAATATTTTTTTGTTCTTGTTGATGAGGGTGTGAGTGAGAGAGTGAGGATTGCAAAGGGGAATGATTTTGAAGAAAAGAAAGATGAAGTCTCTTGAAGAGATTCTTTTTCTTAAAAAAAAACGGGATTCAAAATCATTGGTTTGATGTTGATGTTGATGGTGGCTTGGTAAGAAGATGGTGATGAGAATTTTGAAAGTGATAGGTTGGGAGTTGTGGAAACTGCTGCAAAAAAAAAACACACACATTGATTGATTGAAGGACTTTAAGCATCTGATATTTTTGTATTCTGAGGTTGAATTGGAGTTCAGGTCCATTGAAATCATTCTAAAATCAATTCTGATCCTTGCACTTTTGACCCTCCCCCTCTGATGTGGTTTGACCATCACCCTTGATCTTCTGAATCAATAGATTTCTCAAAAGAAGACTATATATATCAAAAATGAGAACCCATAAATCAATAATAATAATAATCACTTACCATGTTTTTTTAATTGTTTAATTTTTTTTTTGAATCAATTGAGTATTCAGAAATTGAGATCAAAAAAAAAAAAAAAAAAAAAAAAACCGAGTTTGTGGTAATGTGGAAAGTGAGAGAATGCAAGAATTTCACAACTTTGTGCAGAGGCAGTCCTGAAAATCCCATTCCAACCTTGGGAAGTTCCCTTCAAAAACGTGTAGATAGTAGTAGAAAGTATCCTGTAATTAGTTTTGGAAGATCTAAAGAGATCATTGATGCACAAGAGAGAAAGACAATTGATATAGGTTTCAAAACCCGGGAGGCTAAAACCCCAAATTGGTCACAAGCCTGATCCTAATTTGACTGATGATCGAAGAACCCTCCCAGTTTCTGAGCAAGCGGGAGGATGGGAGTCATGGATGAAGGGGAAAAAATCAAATAGTGGAAGAACATCCAGTAGGAGCCGGATTGGGTGACTCTCTTGATGTCAAATCAAGCAACCACATGTCATCAAGATCGTGAAGATCACTCAAGGCATCTAACTCTCTCTCCAGCTTCACCTTGACACCCTCACTCACCTTCAGCATCAACCTTGATGCAATCCTCTTCTTCATCCCATTGATTTGAATTAGGATCAATACTTGCTGGACAAGACCAATGGGCCATGGCAAGATGCCCGGGGGAAAAAATGAAAAAAAAAGCTGAGTGACTCGACAACAAGGATGACGCTCCTATTGCTGATACAATTCAACCTTAATTCTGGGTTTAGGATACACCTTCTATTGTTTATCTTTGCAGATTGCCCTCCTTGGTTTGACTTTTCTTTCTTTTTTTTTCTTGGACAGTGGAACGTTGATGGTTTTACCCGGCTGGGGGAGTAGGGTCCAATTGGGAAGGATAAACTAAAATTGATTTGGAGCTGATTTTTCAGTAATGCAACCAGATGTGAAACACAGCTGAAAGACTGGAAAAACACCAATGAAATTTGTACTATAGAAGTGGTAGTGCTACATAAAAGTGATATGAAATAAACTGTAAAATAATTTCTTTTATGAATACTGGAATTAATCTGAATGAAGCTGTCATTGCATTGTGGAAAATATTGATCACTGAAATTGTAGCTGGGATATCAAAATATACAATATTTAATTGGAAATTTTTATTCCATAAGGAATTTCAAGTGAGTCCCAGTTGAATCAATGTGAACATTCAAGTGAATTCAGGTTTTTTCCTTGGGGAATTACAAGTGACATTCATTTTCCACCATGGTGAATACAAGGTAAATCATATTTTCTTTTTGATGTAAACTGAGGTGAACTCAAGAATACTCATTGTTGAAGAGAAGTTTCCCATAAAGGGATTCAATTGGCCAGAAAATGGGACTGGATGGTGACATGAAGTCACTGGCCAGCCAGAGACCCCATTTTGGCCCTGGTGTACCTGTTCTTGCTTCAGGATCCCCAGGTCAATCCAAGATACTGTCAACAGGTTAAACTCCATCTTGAGAAATATCCAAAAAGGCTAGTTTTTTTCCCACTTCCATTCTTCACATTTGCAGATTTGGAGGTTTGATTGGTTTGTTTTCCCTTAGAATACCATTGGAAAAGGTGTCTCACCTGCAGAGAATGACTGAGAATCACACCCAGCTCCGCATTTTCCCAACATCCCCCATCACAGCCACCTCCAAAACGTCCATGCTTGACTCATCCACCTTTGGACATGACCTCAAACCTACAAATAATGGGAAATCACAATCCATTCTCCTCCTCCCCTGATGCAGAATCAAATCACAAAGCCATTGCACCCTCCCCTCAAGCAGAAATCCAAATAACTCCTGAAACTTCCCTCTGGGCCCAACCCACTGCAACCATGGAGGAACCCCAAGTAACTTCTGAGCAACCCCAGGTGGCCCCAGATCCACCCAAGCCATCCAATCAAGCATTAGTGATTGAAACAGACCCAACCTCTCCCCAGCCCATTTGTCTGGTATGGATGCTCCCCAAGATGAGGAGACCACAAATGATTTTGATGATCAAGCAATTAGAGTTTATTTTACCATCATTTACCACAAAAGAATGTGCAAGGAGCTTCATTCAATCACTCACTCCTTCAAGGGTTGGAAATCTCCAAAGAAACTCCAAATGGGATGGGATCTGGCAAAGCACTTTTTGGATTTCTGTCGCCAGGTGACCACTGCTATGGAATCACCAAAAACGCCATACATCTTCCATTCAGCCAATTTTGAGCATGGTAACTGGGTTTGGCAGATCCATGAGCAAGGTTAGTTTTATTTGAACATCCCATCAACTTGCAGGATTTCTTTTTGCTAATGACCACTTTTTCATTTCACAGCAACAGAGTTTCTAGGCTTGGATGCACATGAGCCATGGTGGGCACCAGAAATCATCAATTTTCCTGCCCTAAAACGCCTGCAGAACAGAAATACTTGTCCCACTGGTGCACCCCCCCCTGGATCAGAAAAAATCTCATCTAAAATCAAATCTGTTGCACTGTCTTCATGCCTTGGACCATCCCAATGGAAAATCCATTAATAAATGGGCCAAGAAAAGGGCTTTCTCAGTGCAAAAAGTTGCCAATGAAATGTGTGCACAGCCTCCCCATACTCTCACATCTCCCATCTCCAATGTCAAGGCAAAACTACAAATGGTTATATGGCTCCAAAGCATGAAGACATTTCCAAATTCACTGCAGCCCAAATGAATAGAGCATCACATGGTTCTAGATGATGAGGCTGAGACCAATCAGTCAGAGGCTATGCCCATTGAGCCAAGGGACTATCTTCAAGAGCTACGCAGTGTCATTATTGGTATTGTGATCAGATTCACCTTACTTCAGGCTCATTCCCAGCAAGACCCAAAGGAGCCCTTCAACAGAAAGAAGAAAAAGCACAAGGGAAAAGACCCTCCAGCATCCACTGTTAACCACTCTTGCCTCACTGTCCCAGAGTTTTCAAATGGAGAATTTTGCACTGAATTTACTCAACTAGAATGCTGCCACTGTTTCCTCCCTTTTGTCTTCTATCTGCTTTCTGGAATCCAGGGGATCTTCATTGCTTCAAGAGAAAGAAGGATTGCTTCTTTATGTGATTTTAATGAACTTGTCTGTTTAATTCCAAAAATTCAGTCTGTTCAGATGGGAGACCTTCAGAAAAGGAACCCATATGGGCTAACATTCAAACCTAAATTCAATCCAGTGTGCTCAGTATATCTGAGAACCCTCAAGATAGTGGAAAATTGACATTACCCACCCAGAATGATCTAGCAAAGTCTATTTCTCATGACTACAAGAACCACATGAATAAAAATTCCTGTTCCAACATGCCTTTTAGCCTAGAAAACCCTCAAATCTCTGAGTTACCAAGCTCAAATGGTTAATATGAGTGCTTTCATTTCTTCTCTGAGTTTCTCTAGCTTTACTGTGTCATCTTCCATTTAATTTGGATACTTTTTTCATAATTTTAGCTTTATTTTTCATTTGTAAAATTTCTTAAGATTTTTATTTGCATGATTATTCATAATAAAATGTTTCAAAAGAGTGATTGTTAAATACTTTTCAATACTGGAAGCCCCACTTACAAAAATTCCCCCTGAGCAGTGAGATTGGATTCCTCAAGGTTGAATTTTGGATTCAGACTTTCTTAAGCCCTAACCCACCACTCAGCACTTTTAAATCAATTGCATACTCAAAATACCACAGATTGTTTGCCACCACCCACTACTAAACCACCTTGCTGAATCATCCGTCAAGAACTACTTAAACAGGTCCTCTTTCTCCCCTCAAGCTGATCCCCCCCATCCCATTGCATCCCTTTCAGCAATATGGCACATGTTTCATTTGAGACAAAACAAACCCTCATGCAAAAGTATCACATATCATCTTTCTCCAACTTATTGTTGGATGATCCTCTTGGAACCAGCTCTGATAACATACATGAAAATTGCATCCACATATTGCTTGGCTGCAATGCAGCAGTACCTGGCCAGAATGCACCAAATTGGACTGTCTTTGCAGCTTCCAGGGCACCAAAGTAGTTCCTCATCAAGTCTTTGACAGGAAATTTGTGTGATTTAATAATCATTAATCTCAAAACCTTCCAAAACGATCTGCTTTTCTTGTGGCCCAATGTATTCAAACATTTGTTCAAAGAAGTAAATTACCAGAAAAGCAGGATAGATTTTTTTGGGTTTTCCTTGCTTTCATCCCAATGCCTGTAATTTGGATCAATTTTTCATTCAGATCAATGGGGGAGAAAGTAAAATGCAAAGAAAATCTGTCCCCCTTTTCTGGTTGCTTACTTTGGGAACAAATGTCTGACTACATTGGGCTACAAGAAAAGCAGATGCTTTTGGAATCTTGTGAGATCTTTGATGATTAAATGACACCAATGATCTGTCACAAAGACTTGATGAGGGACTCCTTAGGTGCCCTGAAAGCTGCAGAGTCATTCCAATTAGGTTAATTCTGGATAGGTACTGTCACATTGCAGCCAAGAAATATATGGATGCAATTTGCATGTATTTTATCAGAGCTGGTTTGAAGAGCATCATCAAATGATGAGCTGGAGAAAGACAATATGTGATACTTTTGCATGAGGGTTTGGTTTTTCTGAAATGGAAAATGTTCCAATCTCAATTTGAAGAATTCATGATACAATGAATTGGTGTTTCCACACTCCTAGATCATTGAATAAAGTCTCTCTATAAAAAATCATGAAAAATAAATATTTTTAGTCATGAAATCTGTTTTTTTGGGGAAGCAAAAAAACTCTTTGAATTAGATATTTCCTTGCTTAATGGGGTGTTCTAAAATTTCCTCATGTAAAATATCAATTCCAATCATATGTTTTTATTGAGATCATTAATCATCAAATTAATTACATGATTTTCCATCAGGGAATTTCATTTTTAATTCTGAACTAAAGATCTTAGTATTGCCAATGTATTTTACATGGGTCAATCATGTGCATTTAATATGATCTATTTATTAGGGAAATTTTTCAAAATATGAAATTTAACCTTCTCTTACACTCCCACTGAAGGTAATATGCATATTCAAAATGGAATCAATAAGCTTTTGAGTTTTTTTTTTTGAATGATTAAGCTCATCAGCAGATGTAAGATTGAATATTTTCAAAATTCAATTAATCTTTTTATCTATTTCCCTATAAGCCTTTCAATTTCTTGAAAATGACAAAATTTGACTTAACACCCAATCCAATTCAACAAAAGCAATGAAATTACCACCAGAGTTGGAAAAATTTGTATATTCCAATGCACCATATGTTCTCAAAGGCTATTTGAATATGGAGGTAATCTTTATAATGGTATTGGAAGGTCAAAAAAATCACATCAAACACATATATTACAATCAAATTTTTCTACAAATGTATGTGAGTGATTTTTTCCCAGGTTTTATCAAACTTCAAAAAATCACTGGTCAAGTGTCATTGATACCAAAATTCAGAAAAATCAGTCACCAAACATTCTACAATCTATTAACAGAAGAAACCCCACAAGGGAGCCACTACAAGAAATTACCAGCCCTGTGATTAAATATCTTGTTCAAAAGTATGTTTCTATTTTTTATTTGAACTGGGGTTGATTTCTTTATATACCCTATTATTTTTCACATTGAAGCCATGAATTGAAGAGTTCCATTTTTTTTGGGTTTTTTCTTTTCTTTTTTTTTTTTGGTTTTTTTGTTTTTTTTTTTGGTTTTTTTTTTTTTTTTTTTTTTTTTTTTTTTTTTTTTTTTTTTTTTTTTTTTTTTTTTTTGTTTTTTGTTTATTTTTTTTTTGTTTTGTTTTTTTGTTTTTTTTTTTTTTGTTTTTTTTTTTTTTGGTTTTTTTTGGTTTTTTTTGGTTTTTTTTTGGTTTTTTTTTTGGTTTTTCTTTTTTTGGTTTTTTGTTTTTAAAGGAGGGCCTGGGTTGGTGGGGGGACTTCATCACCCACCAACCAAGAAAGCAAGGCAGGGGGGAGGGCCCAGCTTGGTGGGGGGATTTCATCACCCCCAACCAAGCAAGCGGCAAAGGGGGGGGGCAGCTTGGTGGGGGGATTTCATCACCCCCCAACCAAGCAAGCGGCAAAGGGGGGGCCCAGCTTGGTGTGGGGATTTCATCACCCCCCAACCAAGCAAGCAGCAAAGGGGGGGTGTGGCTTGATGGGGGGATTTCATCACCCCCCAACCAAGCAAGCGGCAAAAGGGAGGGGGGCCAGCTTGGTGGGGGGATTTAATCACCTCCGACCAAGCAAGCGGCTAAAGGGCAGGGCTGGCTTGGTGGAGGGATTTCATCACCCCCCAACCAAGTGCGCGGCAAAAGGGGGATTTTGTCACCCCCCAACAGAGCAAGTGGCAAAGGGGGGGCAGCTTGGTGGGGGTATTTCATCACCCCCCAACTGAGTGAGCAGAAAGGGGATTTCATCACCCCCCAACCCAGCAAGAGGCAAAGGGGGGTGCCGGTGGGGCTTGTGGCAGGGGGGGGGATGAATCACCCCCTGCACGGCAAGCAAGCAAGGGGATAGGAGCCGGTGGGGGGGAATCAATCACCCCCCGCCCAGCAAGCAAGCAAGGGGAGAGGAGCCAGTGGGGGGGACTTGGTCACCCCCCCACCCGGCAAGCAAGCAATGGGAAGCAAGCAATGGGTGGGGCTTGCGGTGGAGGCGGGGCTTGATCACCCCCACACCCGGCAAGAAAGCAATGGGAACTTGATCACCCCCCCCCACCCAGCAAGCAAGCATGGGAGGGACTTGATCACCCCCCTGCCCGGAGCAAGCAATGGATGGGGCTTGCAGCAGGGGACTTCATCACCCCCCCCCCCTCCCCCGCCTGGCAAGCAAGAAAGGGAGGAGGAGCCGGTGGGTGGGACTTGATCACCCCCTGCCTGGCAAGCAAGCAATGGGTGGGGCTTGCGGTGGGGGGGACCTGATCACCCCCCACCCGGCGAGCAAGCAAAGGGGACTTGCTCACCCCCCCCCCCCCCCCGCAAGCCAGCCACTGGTGGGGCTTGGGGTGGGGGGGACATTATCACCCCCCCCCCCCCCCCCTGCCTGGCAAGCAAGCAAGGGGTATATTGAGGGGGGAGGGAGGGGGGGGGAAATTCAAATCTGCTCCCCACCTAGTGAGTGAGCAAAGGGGGAGGGAGGGGGTGGATTTAAAATTGCCTTTGCATCTAGCAAGCAAGGGTTATATTGAGGGGGGAGGGAGGGGGGGGGGGGAATTTCAAATCTGCTCCCCACCTAGTGAGTGAGCAAAGGGGGAGGGAGGGGGTGGATTTAAAATCGCCTTTCCATCTAGCAAGCAAGTAAGGGGGGAGGGAGGGGGGGGATTTCAAATCCCCTCCCCACCTAGAGAGCAATCAAGGGGGGAGGGAGTGGCTTGGTGGGGGGGATTTCCAATCCCCTCCCAACCTAGGGAGCAAGCAAAGGCATTGGTGGGGGGGATTTTAAATCCCCTCCCCACCTAGCAATCAATTTAGAAACCTGCACCACACTTGGGGTCTGTCAGCTCCAATTTGGTGGTCTGTCCTACTATGAGGTGAACCAACTCACCCACCCACCACCACCCACTGACACCCACCACCACCCGCCACCACCCACCAACATCCATCACCACCCACCAACACGCACCAAAACCCACCAAAACCCACCACAACCCACCAAAACCCACCGAAACCCACCACCACAACCACCACCCCATTGGTAAGTAACCTTTTTTTCTTTTTTAAGAAAAGAGGGTATTTATTGTTTTTAGATATCAATCTTTGAGATATCAATCTTGATGGAATTGAATGTGGAATTGAATGAAGGCATGTCTGATTAAAATGTGTATGGGATTTAAACTTTATTCCTCAATATTGTTCAACAATAAAATTACTAATTGAAATTTTGATTCTGCATTATTTTTCTTTTGGTTTTCAATTCATGTTGTGATTCCTGGGTGTCATCCTGAAACACACTTTGTATTTGTGATGAGCTTGGCGTTTCAGGCAATGCCAAGGAGAAACAATGTGCATCAAAACCTCTTTTAGTAGGAAAGAGACACAGGAAACCCAACTCAAATGTTACTTCAATATCCAAAACTAACAAAAAATTCAACAGTGCCAGAAGACATTTTTCACAAAATTGTGATGAGCCAACATACTTTGTGACACTGTGGGACAATCTTAGACCCAATAATGTTGTCTTGCTGTGAATGTGAGTTCACACTCTGGTTAATTCTGTCACAAACAGCCAGTTTCAGCCCTACTTCATTCTTGAATACCACAGTTTGAAGGCCACCAAAAGCACTCCACAAATCAATACTTTGTGCAACATTGTCTCTGACCTGTACCAGATGGCAAAAAATTGTCATTCACTTAGAAAGACAAACAAAGCAGCCTTAACTGGCTGCATGCATGCAATCGGATTTTGTGCTGGAAGTGATAAAGGTGCTTCTGCAGGTCTGTCCAATGGCTTATGTCAGTTTTTGTCAGAAAATTCAAAGAATTGATCCATGTTTTCTTTGAATCAAAAATAGGAGTCTATTCTTGCAAAAAAGGTTTAGATGAAAAGACCATCAAGAAGGATGATGAACTGTGGGAGCATCTTTCTTCACACAACAGATTTTCCTTTGAAAGAATCCAATCAATGTGTACTTAAGCTCATGCTAAAAACAAGAAAGTTTGGGATCAATATCTAATCCCAAACTGGTCTTTATCTGAGTGGTTGGAAAAGGAGCAAGATTTATGCATGTTTTCAAATGTGGTTGTGACATTTGATGAATTCTCAAACAAGATCCATACTGATAAGAATGACTTAAATGTTTTCACATATGGGATATTTTTGTATATCAACGGATCTAAAGCACAGCCTATCCTTCCTCCCTGCAATGATTTGGGTCATTGTTTATCTTTTCCAAAAATTGGTTGTATTTTTAACTTTGAAAAAGCTGAAGGCATTATTGAAATTCTTTGACAGACTCAAATTTTTGATCATCAGACTAAATTTCCTCCTCCTAGTTTCAAAACCTCTTCAACCCACACTCACTTTGGCTGCTCATTCCAAATTAATAAAAAACTAGCCAATGTATCTTTAAAACTCCAAGATTTTATTCCTTCAAAAATTGATGAAAGAATTTTGGGAAACAAGGCCCAATATGGTTGATTTTGTTGTTTCATTGTATTTTTTTCATTTCTGAAATTTTTATCTAATTAATAAATAAAATATATTTACAAGCCCAGTGATTGAGCTATCTCCTTGAGTGCCTCCATTGTTAGGAAGCAATGGAGTGATGAAGGGATGTGATGAAAGAGGGGATGAATTGATGAGAGCATGGATGTGATGGAAGCAATAATTTGATGAGGATGATGAAGCTTTGTGAGAATTAAAGTAGAGTGACAAAGCAAAAAGGATAGGAATGGAGGTTGAAACCAGGGTTGATGAAGTGAAATGATGTGTTGAGGTGGAGAAACACTTTAAATACTTTATTTGAAAAAACCCATTTATTTTCAGGTAACTCTGACAGGTCTGATGTAAAATAAGTGTTTTTTTATTTTTAATGGGGGGTTTGAAGTGGTGGATTTGGGTTGAAAGCAACCATTAAAAAATGGCAGGTTTTCTTAACTCTGATTTGCCCTAATTTGAAATTTTTCCTGTGGTAAAGAAATGTCCTCTCACGGCTTAATTTTCATAAATCAATTTGTGATTGAGTGACACTTTGTTTTGTAAACAGGGCTGGTAGTCAACACATCTGAGGTTATTGATTGAATGCATATGTGACTAGCCCAATTCCCACTCAAGTTCATGTCTCTTTTTTTTCCACAATGGATTCCACTCTGCTCAGGCCAGAACTAGTTCAATGCATTTTTCTATTTTTTTAAATGTCACCTACCCTGGCTTTTCTACATTGCAAAAATAAGCCCACCTTTTGCCTTTGTTTCAACATTCTCCCTCAAAAAACAAAAGAACCTGCCGTTATGTGCAGACCAGGGATGGTGATCAACACCTCTAAGTGAGGATATTGACTTTTTTTCTTCCTTCTTTTGTTCTTTTTCCTTTCTTTACTCCCTTTGGTGTTTGGTCATCTTCCATTTCAAATATTCTTCATCTTTTTAAATTTGAACAAAAAAAATTGGCTCAGATTTCTGTATTTTCCCTGATGAAAAGTAGAAGTATAAAAAATAAAATTACACCAACATAGGTTATTGAATAAGAAACCAACAGAAAAAAAGCCATGAATGGCTCATTTATATAAGGAAATATTTGTACATTTTATGAGCATGATGTGTTAGTATTATCCTTAAATACATGTTTATGCATTTTATTTTGGGAAGTGAAAATAGGGACTCAGCCATTTTGTGACCAGTTAATGGAAATTCCAGTCTGGAAACAATCAGCCTCTTCTGGAATTTTTGAATTTCACTTTGAAGGAATTCTCAAACACCAACTACAGTAATTTGTGGATGATATGTGGACTGCTTGTGATGCAACAGCTTTGCTCATCTCTAGCTTTCCCTTGAAAATCTATGATGAACTAATGAGCCAGAAGTTCAGCAAACACTTATCTCTAGTCACAATATTTCACCACCTGCTGAAAGTTAATGATGAGATACAGCATCACATAACCCTGAGATATCAAAGGGATGCAGAAATTCCACCTGCATACAGGTGGTAGCCATTTTTCTGTGGTGTTTGTTGGTTATACTCAACAGCCTCCTGAAAACACTTAAAAGCATGTTTGTTAGCCATATCTATCATTTTCTTGAAATCAAGTGATGTTGGGTGAATATTTGTGAGCTGTTGATTGAGGTTATCTTTGGGTAACTTATGGATCCAACCTCTTTCTGAGATGTAGGGTGCTTCTTTAGTGGAGGAATGTTTGCTACTATTGTAAGCCATTTCAAGGGCTGGTAGAAGGCTAACCCAATCATGGCAGTAACTATCAGAATTCTTGTATTCTAGACCAAAAAAGCAAACCTTCTTAGCATATCTTCTAAGGTCTGAATCATCCTTTCAGCTAGCCCATATGTATGGGGGTGATAAGCAGTGGAAAAAGCTAATGTGGTGCCTAACATGTCATGGATGTTCCCTCAGAATTCAGAGGTGAACTTTTTGTCTCTATCACTGATAATGATTCTAGGAACTTCTACATCAGTTAAAATTCTATTCCAAAATAGCAATGCCACTTCCATAGCAGTATCCTCCTTATGGTTAGGTAGAAAATTTGCTTTCTTGGAAAAACTATTTACTATGACTAGGACTGAGTTGTATTAATAGGCTCCTCCAGGGGGTTATCTGGTCACAAAATCCATATTAATGATTTCCCATCTTTTCTTTGGTTCAGTGATCTTCTGAAGGAGGCCAAACCTCTTCCCAGTGATTCTATTTGAGTTTTGGCAAGTCTCACAACTCAAGAAATACTGGATTGTGGAGTCTCTCCAATTGATCCACCAAGCAGTTTGTTTAACCTTATCTAGGGCTCTATCAGTAGATAAATGAACAGATGAACAGTTGTCATGAAACTCAGATAGGATGTGTTGGATAAATTCCTTTTTGGTTAGCACTATGACCCTTGAATTTTGATGTCTGTCATGTACTAGAAAATCCCATGTGGTGAACCTTCCTGCTTTTAAAGGCTTCAGAAGAGGTTCAGGTAAACTATTAATTACTTCAGAAGGTGGTGAAGAGCTTTCCATAATGGTAATTAGAGTCTTCATATCAGAGCTGCAAGCCTCTTTGATGGTGTTGAACAAGGACTCATCCGGTTCACAAATATGGATTCCTAGGATAGGTACTTCAATATCAAGCATTTTGATGTTTGTTATAGGAAATATATCATTGTCCTATGGATCATTAGCAGGATTACTTAGATCATTAGGTAGAGCATTCCTTCTTAAGCTATCAGCATTCTGGTGTTTTGCTCCAGCCGGGTGAACAATAGTCATTTGGCCTCTATACTGATTTATGGCTATCTGCCACCTTAACATGTTCTTTCTGGGGGTTTTCATATTCATCAGAGTTCTGACAGCATTGCAGTCAGTAATTAACATAAACTTAGTTCCTTCTAATTAATAGTGGAGTTTCTCCAAAGCCCAAACTAGAGTAAGACATTCCATTTGGCTTGCACCATACCTTTTCTCAGTATCTTTAACTTGTCTCAATATAAAGAGTATAGGTTTTTCTACTCATTTGTCATTTTCTATTACCTCTTGGTGTAAATCAGATCCTAGTCCTTCCGTACTAGCATCTGTATAGAGTTTGAAAGGTTTAGTATAATCAAGTTGGATTAATACTGGAGCGGTGGTCATAGCTACTTTAAGTTCCTCATAGTTTTTAAGCCTTTCATTATTCATTTTAAAAAAAGTGTTGTTGTTGCAAATTTCATACAGACACTTGGTGAGAAGGGCAAATTTGGTTAGATACTTCCTATAGTAGCTGCAAAAATAGCAAAAGAAAAAATTTCAGTTTTATTCTGGGGCATGGGCCTATTCATCACAGCTGCTATCTTGCTTTGGTCAGCTGTCAAGGTTAGTCCAGAAACAATGTGTCCTAAGGCTTTGATTTCTGCATAACCAAAGTTTCAATTGTTCATTGATACTTTTAATCCCACAGCTGAGATGGTTTTGAGGACTAGCCTTCCTTTATCCATGTGGGTTTCCAAGTCATCAGAGTAAATGATAACATCATCAATGTAAACCATCATCCATCCTTGTCTAATGAATGATCCTAGGACTTTTTCCATCATTCTTTGGAAGTGAGAAGGAGCATTCTTGATACAAAAAGGCATCCTCAGACACTCATAAATTCCTAAATTACAGATAATCCTCATGAATTTCCAGCCATCAGGGCTGATAGATATTTGGTGAAAAACTTTCATAATGTACATTGTAGTGATGAACTTAGCTTTTGAAAGGTTGTGTAAAGCATGGTAAATCCTTGGAATAGTAAAATATTCAGCTTGGGTGTAGTGATTGAGCATTCTGAAATCTCCAACAATTCTTGACTTAACATTATGCCAAGCTATAATGACGGGAGTAGTAATATCCACTTTTTCATTGTGCCCTACTTTCCTTCAAACCTGTAAGTCAATTAACTCTTTGATATGTGTTTCCAGAGTAGCTTTAGATTTTGTACTGAGCTCTAGCTTTTTTACTGGAAGGGTAACCAGGTCCCCTGGGATTAGGTGGACAAGGAAGTTGAATCGTCAAATTTAGAATCATATCATGTCCTTTGATATTACCAATGGGGTGGTCTTTGGTACAGAAGGCATTCTGATTTTCAAAGAAAACTTGAAGAATTTCCAATCTTTTTCCTTCATTGAGCAGGGAATTCAAAGCTGCTTGAAAGAACTATTCTTGGTTAAAATTATTCAATTGTTTCTCCTAGGTTAAATCAGAAGTTAGAGCATTGAAATGGCATATTTTGAAATTCTTTTTCCAGTCTGCTCCTATAGTAAACTATCTACCCTTGCTTTGGAATACATCTATACCATAAAAACAGAGGAAATCTGTCAGCTCTCTGATACCATGAGCCGTGCAGTCCTTTAGCTACAGAGAGTTATAAAAATACTGGAATAATCATAATAATTATTATTCCAAAAATAAACACTTAGAAGCTTAAATAAATGATATAATAAGAGCAGTTGCAAGGTTTAATTGGTTTGTTAATAAATGGTTTTCAATATAATATAAAAGAGGGGCCACAGTATTATACTAATGGGGATCTTTAAAGACTAGCAACATCTCTTCAAGGGGCCTCCTCAGGCAGTTTAAGAACCTTGGAATGAAGATGGGTGCCTTAGAAAGGACTTATTCCACTAATGGCCAGGGGTAACAGCGCAAATGGCCAAGACAGGAAGGGAGACACTCACTTTGAGCACTTTAACACAAGAATCCTGAAATAATTGGAAGGGTTTCAGAGCAGATGGGGTGGATTGCTTGACTAAACTTGAAGGGTTGATTGGTTAATAAGAATAAGTAATACCACTACAGACTAGTCATAAATCACTTGCTTATCTTCATATAAGCACTTGATCAACAATGACACGGTGTCTGATTGATAATAATAATTGCTTCTAAAACTGATCCTGGAATAATGGATCCAAAGAGGTCTGTATAAATACCTTTTTGGGGTGATTTTAAGTTTCTCAGGGCATGTAGAGAGGGTTCTTCTTGTGGGCTGAGGCTGGCAAGCCAGTCAGGGAAAGGTTAGCACGTCCGATTGGTGCTATCAATCACCTGACCTTAGATCTTCTGGATTTCTGTACTATTTTAGCCACAGGATCTGTTAAATTTTTATGGCATAAATTTGATCATTCTGTACTCATCCTTCATTTGTACTATTTTTATTGTTTTAAAGTGGGAAGATGTGGGTGTTTACTGATTTTCCATTATCTTCTGCTAAAGTAGATAATTTTTATAAACACTCCTTGTAGTGTTTTGTGGTCTTCAAAAATCAGGGTCAGTGATTTACGTGGTAATCCTTGATCTTTGATTTATTATTAAAAAATTTTCTAAACTTAATTTTCATTAATTTTATTTAAGTTTTGATCCTTTTAGATTATTAATAATGCATATGTCAATTTCTTACATATGCTAGGCAACTTTAACTAGGTTGTAGCTCTTCCAAGCCATACCTGGTTGTCAGATTAGTTGCAATGGATCCAGACGCTGTAAGACTCCAAATGGTGCTAGGCCGTGGCAGTTCTGTGAAGGGGAAAGGTGCTGTTTAGGCTTCCCTCCTGAGTGTTACAAAAATATTTGAGTGTAACCAAGATGAAAGTCCAGAACCTGGTAAATGAGGGACCAAATTTAAGAGGATAAAGATGATAGTAGTCGGTAGCTGGGGAAACAACACTATTTAAGGCAAGATGATGCCGGGGAAAACTTGGATAGAAGAATTCAAAGATTGGTCAGAGTTCAACAAGAAAAGGCAATGGCAAGTGACAACACCCACAAGCTAATAGCTCTGGTTGTTGGCAGAAGCTTAGGAAAGATCAACTCAATCCCAAACAACCTCCAGGTTCTCAATGAACCTGCCCAACTCTCTGCAATCAAGCGCTTGAAGGGTACCAGATAACTGTGGGTGGCTGCAAAAGACAAAGCTAATTGTTTGAAGAAGCTCTAGAAGCAAAACAATAACTGGTTCAAACAAGGATAACCCAACACTTCTCAAGGGACTCAAGAGTAGTTTGGTGGAATTCAACTTCAAAAGAAATGAAAGGAGGTTTAAAACTCCAGGTTTTAAGCTTAATAAAGCATCTTCAGTCAAACGTGACTGGTTCCAGAAAGATAATCAAAGGATGATCAGGACCAGTATGGTTGGATAAAGGGATCAGGAGTGGTGTAACACACTCAAGAATTGAATCAGTCAAATTATTCTTCAACCAGCAAAGCTATTGGTTGGTGATAAACATCAATTATCAGGGTTTTGAGTATGGAGGCTCAATGATTGAGGGTCAATCATAGATATACCCAGAATTTAGTCTCAGATAAAGGGGAATGAGACCCTATGGATAATTAATTTCAAGGTGATAATGATTATGATTCTCCCTGGTATGGTGCTATGTGCTTTCTCTCCCAAAAGTTAGGTGAGAGCCCTGCTTATATGGGCAGGAGGCCCTGTTAGACTATTTACAACTGATTCTACAAATAGAGCGGATTTTTTTTTTTGATTTTCAGGTGATCAGAAAAATTTGATCACTCAGGCCGGTGGAAATCTGGCCTCCCTGACTGGGGTGGGATCTTTCTCATCCCTTCACCATCTCTTGCATCTGTCTGTGGATGGGCGCGCGCGACAACACTGGGATCACCCACCCCTCACCTGAAGGCAGAAAGGGTGGGAAAAGAATGGACCAGACCGCCTGCAGATGTCCGCGGGCGGTAGACAATGCTTTTCCACCCCCGTCCAAAGATTTAAGGGTGGTGGGAGAGTCCCAGGGGGAAGGTGAGGGAGTTGAGGTAGGCATTGAGACTTTCTTGATCTTGATTGGAGTGAGATTGGATGGGAGGATGATGGCAGGCAGGATTGGAGAGTATCCTGCAATGCTTGTTGGAGCAATGATGAGAATGGAGATCGGGCAAGTCGGAGGAGGTGAGTGAGAAGGAGTGATGAGATTGTGATGAACTTGATCAAAGAGATGGTGATGATGATCAGCCTGGTGGTGGTGGTGGTGGGTCAAGTCAAGGCTAGAGCTGATTGGATGATGATATTTCTTGCTCCCATTTGTCAGTTTGCTCATCATCATCATCATTACCATCCAATTGTTGCAATTGGCATCATCAATGGTTTTAGGTTTCTGAGGGTGATGATCATCCTCACAATCAAGGCTTGGGGATTGATCAACGATGGTGGATGATGATGAGGTGGTAGTTAATGGTGGTGGAGGAGCGTAGGGAGGGAGAGTAGATGGTGGAGGAATAGGTGGATGGGGGATGTTGAGATGCTGAAGGACGGTTTAGAGACTCCTGTGGGATTATATAAAATAAAAGTAGCAAATAGCTTGCTGGCAGTCCTTGAAGGGGAATTTAGTATTACTTCTACTCCTTTGGAGTGTTAGTATATACTAAGAGTGGTTTTGAATTGCCTGCCCTTCTAATACTATAGTAAGTCTGCACAATAATTTATTTAAATTAATGGCTGGTTTCTTTGAGACTTAATATAGGTCTCAGATCAGACCTTGATTAATTATTAACTGTGATATTGGTAGGATTTGTTGAAGATTAGACCAGATGTATTGGACTATTGGTTAATTTATTGATCAGATATGTCTGATCTTAACCAATACCCCAATATTAAAGGGCTCAAGGGTTTATCAAAGGGCTGGTTCAGGAGAGGACCAAAGGATGGGTTTACCCACAGGGGGCTGGGCAGAGGGAAGGTTGGTAGTTTCTTTTTGTTTTGCTCTCTTTCTTTGTAAAGGGTTATTTATTAACTAATGGGTGGGGTTTCTTTAATATGGTGCTGAATATTTAGGTCACAGAAGAACCCTTATTCAAGCACCTGGTGGGTGGTTTAATTGGTTAAAGATGGGTAATAACTTGGTTTCTGATTTCTTGTTTCCTTTTATAACTGATTCACTACTAATATTTTATCTGGGTAGGTACCACAGATAGATGGGTTGATGGGGTGAGTTATTTGTGGGGGATTGGTATGGATGGCATGAGATGGGATGTGCCAGATGGCATGAGGAGGTATGAGGATACAACTTGGATAGGGCAGAGAGGCCCTCCTTAAATAGACAATCTGGTCCTCAGGGGATGCTCAGGGCTGCCCCTGAGGGGGCCCTGGGGCTTCCCCTGTTACAGTGGGATACAGGTACATGAGACATTTTAGCTTGTTGGAAAAAGACATTGCATGAAACTGAGGGAATTATGCTGGTTGGACAAAAGACACTGCATAAAACTGAGGCAATTCTGCTGGTTGGACAAGGCTTTTACAGGTGTTTCCTGCATGCACAGCCCTGCATAAACTGCTGTGAAGTGCAGATACAATATATTCCTGTGAAGTACTGGTGGTTTTTTTGGTGTTACTTGCTTCTACCTTCATGTATTTCTTGTGCATTACTGGTGGTCTTGTTTGTTGCTGCATGGTCTTGGCTGCCTGCATATATTGCTGGGTAGCCCTGTGGTACTTGTACTGGTGGTTTGTTTGGTATCACATGCTTCTGACTACATAAATTGCTGTGAGGTGCTGAGGGTTGTTGGTACTGGTAGTTTATTTGGTATCACTTGCTTCTGACTGCATAAATTGCTGTGTGGTGCTGAGGGTTGTTGGTACTGGTACTTTGTTTGTATCACATGCTACTGGCTGCATAAATTTCTGTGTGGTGCTGAGGTTGTTTTGTACTGCATGGTTCTGGTAGTTTGTTTGGTATCACTTCCTCCTGCATATATTGCTCCTGTATACTTCTGCACAGCCTTCTGTATGTATGCTTGCTTATTTGTTTGGTCCTGGTTGAGACTGGTTTCACTTTCTCCTGCCTGTACTGTTCCTGTATGCTTCTGCACAGCTTTGTGTATGTATATTTGCTTGTTTGGTTGGTTCTGGACTGGTTGCACTGCACTGCCTCCTGGATCTGTATACTGTATTCTGGATGAGCTGACTGGATCTGGCATGCTGCACTTCCTCCTGTGTCTGTATGCTGTATTCTGGATGGGGTGACTGGATCTGGCATTATGGATGAGGTGACTGGATCTGGCATGCTGCACTACCTCCTGTGTCTGTATGCTGTATTCTGAGTGATGTGACAGGGTTGGTGTATGGTTCTGGTGTTTAGGGTAAACTGTTACTGGTATGTAATTGAGGGTTTGAAAGGTATGTCTTTATGCCTTCCACAGAGCTGTGACACCTGGTAGGGTATGAGTTTGCCACAGTTGAAGGGTTCTTGGGCTGTATCTTCTAATCCATGAGAGATAGAGGGGTACTTTTGCTGAGTGACTATAGGTTGTTTGTGATTTAGAATCCATTTCTGAGGTTACTTTGAGGTTTTGAGCTGTTTTTACACTATAAAAGTGAGTCTGATGGCTATAGGACAGGTTTGGACTACCACAACGGTCTTGAGGCTCAAGCTCTTGTTGTTGGAACTAGACTTGGGTAGGTGTAGTAGGAAACCCACAGAATGATTGATTGCTAGTAGCCTTTTGATCAGGTTCAAGATTGAACCAAGACAACTCCCGGGCAGCTGACGGTTGTAGATAGATCAAACAATGGCCAAACCAAGGATATGATTCTCTAAACCAAGTAGTTGGGCATGGAGTTGCAAGTTTTGGAGTAGGAAGGAAGTGCAGAGGAAGTTTGGAGATGAGACCTCAAGCCAAGCGGGTCTTGGCCCACGTGTTTGGCAAAAAGGAAGGGGGGAAACAAAGAAAGAAGGTATTGAACGCAATGCCTAGGGGATGGGACCAAGAGAGGCCTTTCCCAGACCACTGGGACAGGGGAATTCTTGACAGGTTGAGGAAACCGGAGGAGTGATACTGATAAAAAAAAATTCTGATTTTTTTTTTGAATGACACCTAAATCAAAGAATTGTAAAAAAAATTTTGAATTTTCCGCATCTGGTCCAGGGTTTCCAGATTTGGTCACCACATCTCTCCCAAACTTACAGATTGTCCGTAGTCTGCATCTGAGCTTGATGTCATAAAAAAAAAGAAAGGAAAGATGATTGAACACAAGGAATGGCCATTTGATCCTGAGGGTGATTGAAAAGAATATCTTGATCCATCCAAAAAAAATCCTAGAGTTGACTGCAATAAAATGAAGAAGGCGCCCCAGGTGCTCATGTATGTGGCATACAGTAGAGTTTCACAAAAAAACGTGGAAGATGACCCTGGTGGTGCACAATTGGGAGGACTTAATTCTGATTGAAGTTGTCTCCACGACAATGAAATTTCTTGACTGATTAGCAGAGAACCTTCTGGCCATCTGAGTACCATCCAGTTGGTCCAAAAGATATGATCCACCTCCAACTTGACGGACCACTTGATAAGGACCATTCCAGCAATTGGAAAAAAGCTTTCCCCACTGAGTTTCCCAGGATTGATTATAAGCTAAAACTAGATCACCAGGATTCAAGGGATCCCTGAAACAATTGGAATTCTTATCCTCCCAATACTGGACTGATTTTTCCCTTGACTCCATCATTTTCTGATAAGCTTTGTCACAAACATCTTCACTTTGCTCCAGTTGCTTGATCTTGCAACCAATAGATCAGTGGTGGAAGAAACCTTTTCCCAAGAAATACCTAAGAAAGATTCCATTTCCACATCAAGAGAAAGGACAGCCCTTTGAACAAAGAGGATTTTGTAAGGTGAGTAACCAGTAGTTTGTTTAGTTGAAATTTGATCAGAGAAGAGGACCAGAGGAAGAAATTTGCGACAATTATTTCCACTTTTGCCAGCCAACTTGACAAGAGCAGCCTTCAAAGGGGCATGGCCTCTTTCCACCATGCCTTGTCCTTCAGGATAATAAGGAGTGGTCACCCTATGTTGACCAGGAAGCAATTGGATCATTTTGGCCAGCTTTCCAGCAAACTCAGAGCCACCATCAGTTGAATAAGATTGAGCCAAGCCATAACACATTGTCCAAGTCTCATAAAAGAAGGCTGCTACCAATTCAGAGCTGAGGTTCTTAAAACATTTTGCTTCAACCCATCCAGAAAAATCATCTCTAGCCACAATGAGGTACTTAGCTCCACCAGCCTTAATGTGAACTACATCCATAGCAATCCTTCCAAAGACAGTGGACTCTCCAGTGGGATAACAAATTTCAGCCAGGCGCCTAAGATCACATTTCTGACATACTTCACAACTCTTGCACCATTGAGAGACTGATTTCTTCAAAGATGGCCACCAGAATTGTTTGGATATACGTTGATAGGTTTTGGTTTCCCCACAATGCCCAAGGACTTCATGGAGACTTTCAAGGATTGAATCTTGTTTAGAGGGGATTGTGATGACAATTAGAGCACAAGGATTGCCTCTTTTCATAAGCCTAGTACCTTGGACAAAGAAATTGGAGGACTTCCTTTTGAGTGATCAAAAATCTTTATCAGAGAGATCAGGAGGCCTTTGGAGAGTGGAAAGGTACTGCTCTAATTTTAGCCAGAAACCTTGTTGGAAGCCAGAAAAATCTTGAGAGGAAAAGGTCAATACTGGATGAATTAAAGGCTACTCCTCATCAAAGTCCGCTCCAACATCCAATTCTTCATCTCCAAGAGGGCTTTGAGATAAACTATCAGGCATGGTGAAGGATTTTCCAGGCCTATGAACAATATCAAAAGAGAAAAATAGGATAAAGGCCACCCAACAAGTCATAGGAGCATTTGGGAGGCTGGGGGCATTGATCATTTCACTGATGGATTGTGCGTTGACTTGTAACTCAAAGTGTTGACCCCAGAGGACAGTTTTGAGTTTCTTCAACATTTGAGCTGCGCCACAGAGTTCCAGTTTTTGTTGGGAGTCCCTGGATTCTACATCTGAAAATAACAAAGATTCATAGAGAGCAGGAGGGTCCCAACCATTTTCATCTTCCTGGGTGAGGACAGCCCCAACAGATTGATAACTAGAATCAACAGCCAATTTGATCTTGCCAGCTCCAGGTCCATAAGCAATCTTTCTCAAGACTATGTCTTTGCCAACCATCATTTTAAGCCGCTTAAAAGGATGTTCACAATCTTGGGTCCGGATCCACTCAGCATCTTTTCTGGTCAGGCAATGTAGGGGAGAACAGATTTTGGATAGAGATGGGATAAAGATTCAAACATAAGTAAAAACACCTAGAAAACCCCTGACTTCAGTTGGATTGATGGGCGTAGGCCAAGAGAGAATTTTTTTGACTTTGGATGGAGCCATCCTTCTTCCTTCCTTGCAGAAAACATGACCAACAATTTCCAGAGCAGGGATACAGGCAGCCAAGTGGGATCCAGAGACAGTGAGGCCAGATTCTTTGATTTGGAACAAGATCCTTAACAAAGTGGTTGCATATTCCCAGATAAATCAACTGATTCCTGAATGCCAGGGTAAGAGCTCATTGTAATAATCAGAAAATGGTCCTTTAATTCAGCCATTGTAAATAAAGATACCAGCATGATCAGGGATTTAATCCTGGAGGATCCAAACCATCTGGGCCTGATAGACTGCAACCCAGTTGGTGGCACCTTGAGGCAATTGGGTAAGTTGGAAACAACCAAGGGGAGTATTGAATGTAGTGAGAGGGCAAGAAATCAGATATAAGGAATTTTTTTCATAGCCACCCATAATGTCACCTAGACCATAGAAAGCTCTCCCAGAGAAGGATTCAACAAATTCTTCAGTATCAGGGGGAATACCAGAGTCTTTAATAGTAACCTTATTTAGAGGCTGGAGATCATAAACTATTCTAAGTTTACCATTACTTTCAAGGACACATAAAACAGGACTGGAATAGCTAGAAGTTGACTGTTTGTATTAACCAGTTTGGACTTGTTCCCAGACCAGCTTGATGAATTTGTCAACTTTGGCAGCAGGGATTGGGATCTTTTTCTTTTGCCAGGGATCATGTTCTACTACAAGAATGATATAAGGCAGACTATAGGATTCTTTCAAGAGACCTCTCTCTTCTTCACAGAAATCAATAGCTTTTTCCCTAAGAGCCAAGAAATTTTTGATCAAATACAACTCATCAGGTAGAAGCCATCCATCTGGTCCAAAGTTGACTACTCTCAGACCTTCTTTGGTGACACAACAAGAGGGGATGAATGGACCAGTGAGAGATCAAGGTAAGCCACAGTAAGGATTGCGGGATAGAGGAGGACACCAAAGAGGAGGGTTGAGATTGAGAGGCTTTGGTTGGTTGAATGGTTGGATTTTCCTTGCAACTGGTTTATATTTGGAGGCAAAAGAGAGCGGTTCTTGTTTTTTCCAAGAGTTGACCAGAGAGATCTGACTACAAGGATTGAGACCCAGTTCTAACGCCTTCCAAGTTCAATGTTCCGCAATGTTTTTGAAAGGTGCCTTTTCCATAAAAGAAGTCCCAGGAGATAATACCTTGCTCATATGTGTGGCACAAGGTAGGGTTTCAAAAATGATAGTAGTAGGACACCCTGGTGGTGCACAATTGGGAGGACTTACTTCTACCCCAATTTGCCTCTACTGAAGCCCATATTCTTCCATACCAAAGCCACCAAAAATAGGATCAAGATTGGGATCTAGTTTAGACTCATTGCGGAGATTTGAACCAGAACTGAGAGAAGATTGATTAAGAATAAGAGTAAAAGGAAAAGAAGAAACAACAGATGAAGAAGAAATATTTTTGGATTTTTCCATTTTGATTTGTTTTTGATTTTTGATATTTTTGAGATCAGGAGAAAATGTTGAAAACAAAGAGAAATAAGCTTCTGGGATGAGATTTGACCCTTTAGTTGAAGTTTGAGGCTGAAAAGAACTACAACTATTAGTAGGATCAACTACTCCCATAAAAAATGCAAAGAACTAGAATTATCCTTCTGTTTCCCTTTTAGAGATGTCTTAAACCACAAAAAATAGGGGCCCACCTGTATGCAGGTGGCAAGTTGTATCTCACCTGTATCCAAGCTATATCTCAAAAAGTATCTCTGTTGTATCTTCAGTGGATCTCACCTCCCCCCTTTGTCATTGACAGAGGTTGTCACATCACCCTCAACTCTGCATCCACATATCTTTACCCTACTACACCTTCAATCTCCTCTGGTCCTGGACAGCATCCATGAGTGGAGGTTGACCCACATTGCTCCACCAAGTTCCAGGGGAAAGTGGAAAACCCATTCAACCTCCAAATCATCGGAAATGCTACCTCCAATTACATAACTATGTAGTTGCTGGATTGGGAAAATGAACTGAGGAGTGAGCCACCAACTCCAACCCACTGTTGGAGTGAAGAATTCACTTTTTCAACCACCAGGTTGCAGTAATCATTTTACTGCCTGTTGAACCAGGGAGATAAAAATTCTCTTGCAGGAACATAGTTTTAAATAACACCCTAGTGATAAGTAACCACATTTTAGTTCATAATATGACCAAATAGATATAAGCATTATTTGTGCCTTTGAGATTTGAGCTCACAAGTTGAATTGGATTACAGAATTTGGATATTTCTTTCAAATTTATTTTTGATTATTTATTTTTATTTTATTTGTATTTTTTCTCATGGTTTTTGATCTTTTTCTGCAAGAGGTACTCATTGGATGATGTGGGGGAAAATTAATTGAGTGGTATCTGCTGGGAAACGCATCATGGTATGGTGTGATCTGAAATATATATATTTATATTTTATTGTTTTTTTTCTCATGTTTGTTTATCTTCTCCTGCTTGAGGGACAAATTGGATGATGTGGGGGAAAAGTGCAGTGGGTAGAAAAAAGTCATGGGACTGTTTTACAAAGCATATTCAACAAGGTATGTTTTTTTTTCAACCTTGTTTAAATTCATTTTATTAATTTATGCACAGCTTTTTAAAGTAAAAAGTAAAAAAATAACTTCTTGGGTCAATAAAAGAGAAACAATACAGTTGATAATTGGTTTTGCAACAAGCTTTGATTGACACCCAAACCAACTTGGCAAGGCACCAAGCCAATTTGGCGATGCACCAACTGGCACTTGAAAGGGCACCAAGATCACTTGGCTGGGTGCCAAGCTAGCTTTTTTGGGCACCACACACACTTTAAAAACAAAACCTGGAACTTTGCCAGGCCCCCAGATGGGCTTTATACACCATCAATTTGCAAATGGGGGTGTATATTGCAACCCAAAGTTTTATATTTTTGATGAAAAATGTTGTTTTAGGCCTCTCCCATGGCCATATACACATATGGTGTGTAAAGCGCATCTGGGCGCCTGTCCAGGTTTGACTTGGCATGTTCCTAGGGGGACTTGGATTGGCACCCAGGGAGCTTGATTAGGTTGGGCTTTCAGGGATTAAAACTTGGCACCTAATCAAGTCCCCCTTGATGCCAATCAATGCTGGTTGTACCAAAATTGACCAGCCTCCCTCCCCCCAACTTCAAGCCTTTTTTTTCCCAAGTATGATCATGTGATTGGTGGGTCAATGCAACCATCTTTGATCTGCACCAAGATAAACTTGGCCAGGCACCAGACCAATTTGGCCAGGCACCAAGTGGACATTGGCAAGGCACCAAGAAGGCTTTTCCTGGTTCCAAGATGACTTTGCTAAGTGCCACGTGGGCTTTAGCAAATTTTGAAAAAACTTGGCTCAGCACCCAAACAACACATACACCATGGGGCCAACTCACTGTTTAGCGCCCAGCTTGGCCAACGCTGGTTCTACAGCACTCCCTTAGTGGTGCGCCTGTCAAAATAATGTTGGTGTTCCAAAACATTGAGCATGGTCAAGGGCTTGCTAATGGCTTCACGCCAATTCCACCTCCGCACGGTTGGGCCCTTGTCAAATTGCTGTCAAGGTTGATCTGACAGCAATTTGACTCAAGGATCAAAAGTTCTTTGTGGGTTGAATCATTGTCATTCTCAACAATGATTTGACGTTTTTTTTTGGGGGGTTTCCATTGTTGGTACAGGGGGCTTGCCAGATCAAATAAATCATTTATATTTATTTTATTTTAATTGCTAATGTTTTAATCTGTCATAAATATTACTACATGATTTTTTTTTTTGTGAAAAAATTTTACAGTTGTATTTTAACAATGAAATAGAAAGAAATTTACAAAAATTAAAAAAAAGAAAATTTTGTCAGGTTTTATAATGGGATGGAGATTGTTAAACAATTGGTGTTTAATATTGATACCCTCAAGCTCCACAGTACTGTTGATTGCAATCAATTTGTTGAATCAAATCAAGGTTGTTCACAGCTTTCAATGGGTGTCAAGAGGCATGAGATTGAAGGTGTGAATTGATTGATTTGTTGATGATGGCAGGGAGACAACAGAAATGTGTTATGGATGGTTGATGAGGGTGACATGACCACCTGCAATGGGCAAATGAGAGACTGGGTAGCAGAGAGAGGAGAGAAGGATATCAGAGGAGTCAAGCAAAGGGAGAGGGAGGGCCAGAGGAAAAGTACTCAACTCATTTCACCCAGTGAGGCCATGACATTCCAAACAACTGGTGGTAGTAATCTGAGTGATGATTGAGTGGTGTCAGTGGATCAGAGAAGGGAAGAAGAGAGGGGGAGTAGGTAGGGAATGAATTGCTCAACCAGTTCCCATGACCAAGAATTCCATCAGGAGACCAAGGGGGCCACCGTTGTTGGCAAGTGATTGAGTGGTAACCAAGAAGGGACCAGTACCTGTGAGAGGGAGATTCAAAGGAGAGAGAGAGAGGGGTGTTGGATGGATGGATGGATGGATGGATGAGGAGGGAAGGAGGGGATAGGATGGTGAGGTCTTGGTTGGTCTAGCAAGAGGGAACTAGTAGTAGCAGTCCACCGTGGTGGGATGGATCAAGAGAGGTGAAGTGAGTGAGAGCAATGATGATGATCATTGTCTGAGCCAATCAATAGTCAACCGGTAAACAGCTGATGTCATGGGTCAGAAACCATGATGTCACATGGATCCACCCTGTGTGTCCAGCTGGTGAATCAACCGCAGGGGTGAGGTGATGTCTTCTCAACCCCAACAGAAAGTCACTGACAGCCACCCCTGCTGGTGATTCAACCGCAGGGGAAAATTGCCGTTACAACAACTCTGACCACCCATCACCAACCAGGAAACTGGTGGATTGACGCATGGGTTGGTCAACCATCATTTGTTGGTCGGTCAACCATTGGCCAAACTGGTCATCAAAATGTCAGGCGGTCAATAGGCACACCATTGAATTGACCCTCATTGTTGGCTCTGCGGTCCTCAACGGCCAAAAGTGGCCCCGTGGTGTACACATACATGTGCATGGTTTCCAAAAGCAGTTTTATTTGTCAAAGGTATGTACCACATCAAATCATTGCATGAAAGAGCTTTTATGTCAATGGTATTGTTAAAGTTATGTTGATAATAATTTTACAATGTAGAATGTATTTTGATGCAGGGGAAGATAATTAAAACACTTTGGACATGACCAAGATTTAATGATATTTATGTGATTTTACAACAGAAGTATGTCTGATAAAAAAAATATTTCAAGTAGGATATCCTTGCAAGAGTCTATGGATTAAAGTAGTGAGAGTTGAACATTCTACTATCACAAGAATCAATATTGAAACATGACTTTAGATCTACAAATAATTTAAGGTATGAGTTTAGACATTATGAAGGCAAGGTCAATTGGAGGCTGCATATCCAAAAGCTGTTGTCCCTCTGGAGAAAGGGAAGAAATCAAATCAGTATGATAACAGTTGCTGGCAAGTCTTGTTGGAACCTTTGTGAGTTTTTCTTGGAGGTTGGAAGGTTTCCTCATCATCCACATTGAATGGCCACGTTTGTAACGTCTACCAAGTCTCTCAGCTTTCATGTTGTCAAATGTTTTATCTATTTGGCAACCAAGGGAAGAGAAACCTTGAGATTGCCATTGGCACTGGACCTTCTGGAAGACCTTTTCATTGGAGACCTCAGTGTCAGAGCAACATTGTGTTTCACTGAATATACTGGAATGATTTTCTGGTAATCCAAGTGATTCCAAGATCTCTGTTTGTTGATTTGAGAGCTGTAGGCAGAGAGGAAAAACTATGTGAAAAAATGGGGTAAAAAATACCATGGGATGATAGGGATTAATTGCTTACTTGTTTGCGCCATCTAGATTTTCTTTTCTGATTTTTTTTTGCTGCATGGGCTTCTGAAAGATATTGTCCAGACTTAATATTGGATCTCCTGCCCATGAACCATGTCAGCTGGCTACTATTCAGAGCCAACTGACTAAAGCCTAAAACAAATAAAATATAAATGAATTAATAAATAAATACAGAAATAATAAAATAAAATAAAAATAAGGAATAAAGCCTTAATTTGTAAGAAATCCAAAAATATTATTAAAAAAATGGATTTGTGGTGCCAATTTAGGTAGGGTCATCCACTGGCACCACCACCCATTTCCAACTCCTTCAGGTAGAACTATGCTCACTCATGTACCCTTGCTTGTAACATCCGCAAGTACTGGTTTCTGACCAAAAGTTGGTCAGAAACCCATAATGATGTAAGCTTACCCACCACAAATTTGGAATTTAGAGCCCTGCACCCTAATGTAATATTTACCCATTGTGATATGTACCCATTAGCAAATACAGGGCTCCTGTAATTTTCCCAAAAAGGGATGTTACAGCCCTATTACAGTACTAAGATAATACTTTAGCACCCCAGGACAACCACTATAGCTACAGCAGATGTCCTCCTTTGGGCTAGAACACTCCCAAAGCCCCCAAACCTCAGATAAACCCTGTATCACCCTAAATGTAATATGTGCACATTAGAAGATACAGGGCTCCTGTAATTTTCCAAAAAGGGATGTTACAGCCCTATTGAAGTACTAAGAGGATACTGTAGCACCCCAGGACAACCACTATAGCTACAGCAGATGTCTTGCTTTGGGCTAGAACACTCCCAAAGCCCCAAAACCTCAGATAAACCCTGTATCACCCTAAATGTAATATGTACACATTAGAAGATACAGGGCTCCTGTAATTTTCCCAAAAAGGAATGTTACAGCCCTATTTCAGTACTAAGAAGATACTTTAGAACCCCAAGACAGTCACAATAGCTACAGTAGATGCCCTGCTTTGGGCCAGAACATTCCAAAAAGTCCCAAAACCTCAGATACACCCTGTATCACCCAATTAAGGAAGAAAGGCCCCTGTATGTATTTGTGGCTGTTACAGTACAAATTAGCCCATACACAACCAATAATGACCAATAAGGCCTCAAAATCAAAGTTTCAAACAGGTTTCAGAGGTCTAGGAAATACTTCCAAGTCCCTAGCCACAGTAAAGAAGGGCCTGTACTTCAATTATTAGCCTCAAATCAGGATACATGGCTGGTACAATGATATCACTTGAGGCTTGGAAATGTGTATCAAGCCCCAAGCATGATGACATAGGGCTTACTTTACCTCTGTAGTAACTAGAGCAGGTCCACACAAACACACTGATGGCTCCTTGGCCTCAGCAATAGCCTGGGTAACCCTCCTTTGGCTGGAAAAAGGACTGTACCATGAGGGGACCCAATCAATATAAATAAAGGACCTTCCCCCAGCTATTTCTACCAGATAGATCCAGTTATGTAGTCATTATTGCTTCAAATATTTTTTTCCTCAAGCCATCAAACCCTCATAAGAAATAAGTGTGTGATCCTGGACCACTTCTGATAAAATTGTAGACCATAATTCTTGAATCCCTGTTTTTTTGGCCAAATTTAACAACCAACCATTCAGACTGCCCCAGTACCAACTTCCAGCACCCTGAATCCTTGAATATTGTCCCATTCATCAAGAATAAGTCCGGATCTAGACCTAGTAAGTGATCCTGCTGACTTATACCCTTTTTGTAGGTTTTGCATAACCTATGCCCCAAGGAAATTACACACACCCCTCTTGAAAGGAATCCTTGTCAACCCCACAGGCACCACAAATGCTCCTATATTGTCCTTAAAAGACATATACCTGTGTTCCGGAGGGCTCAACAACCCCATTAAGGTCTTGGCCTCTCCATTTTAATTTATTTTATAAATATATAAATAAATTTAACCCTTTTAGCCAAATCATACACCTGGCATTTTATCTTATTTTTGATCCAAACTTTCTATCACCTCTAGTAGCTAGAAGGAGTGAGGTCCTTGGCATCTAGTAGGCTGACAAACCACCTCTTGAGGACAATGGTAAGGTTGAATTTGGTGTTATGCACCGAGTTGAATGGGTAGTTTCAAAATGCACCATGTACATGGGCATGGTTCCAATGTTTAATGATGAGTCCCATAAACAACTGGTTCCAATTCAATTCCCAAGGCTCAGACCAGTTGAAACCACAGCAAGGAATGTTGATTTGTGCAAGGTCTTGAAGAAATACCTCTCTTGCTAGGGTTGATATGAAATGTAGTAGACATGAAGACTTGGATGGGACTAGAGAGGTAGTGGAGTGAATCTGTTGATGAATGCAAGATGATGGCAGTGATTGAACCTGGGATTGTTGTAGGGAATTGGGGATTTGTTTCCAGTGAGTATCTTTTGAATTGGTGATATTCATCACAACTCTACAGTAGGATGACAGACATTGAGAGAAGTGGGAGTTGGAGCCAGGGAAACTGCTGGAAACAACTTGATTGAAGAGTCTGGGGTTTTTTGATGGGGCTCCATTCAAGGGGTATTGTACCATGATGGGTTGTTTGTTCTTTGCACTGCATGATTATCAAAGTAGAAGAGCATTCTCAGCATTCAATAATTGCAAAGCACAGGGGGATGATGACTTGAATGTTAAAAAAGGTGGAATTTTGCCAATGGACAGCCACCATTGCAGAAGGCTCATGGTCAGCAACCATTGGGGCAAGCTAATGTTTGGAGACCATTGGGGCAAGCTTATGGTCAGCAACCATTGGCGCAAGCTAATGGTCAGTGACCATGTTGGAAACCATTGGGGCAAGCTCATGGTCACCAACCATTGGGGCAAGCTCAGCCTAAGCTAATGGACAATAACCATGAGGCTAAGTTAATGGATGGTGATCATTGATAGTGAGTCACTCCTCAATGCATATATGAATACCAGGTAGTTTATAAGATGTGGGTGGGTAGTGCACCCAGCACCCAATTGATGAATCCCTCCATCATTTGATGAATCCATCCATCCATCCATCCATTTATCCATCCATCCATCCATCCATCCATCCATCCATCCATGCATCCATCCATCCATCCATCCATTGATCCATCCATCCATCCATCCATCCATCCATCCATCCATCCATCCATCCATCCATCCATCCATCCATCCATCCATCCATCCATCCATCCATCCATCCATCCATCCATCCATCCATCCATCAATTGATATGAAGACAGCCAAACGGAAGATATGCCAATGTCTGGAATTCAAATGTGGCAAGGGCACATATGAAGATGAAGATGGAAACAAAAAGATAGGAATGGATTTTTCTTCCTCTGCCTTCAAGAAACTTCAGGCCTCTAAAAGCAGACTCAATCAGGCCGTGCAAGTCACAACAGATATATTTCCATTACAAGGGAGCAGTCATGTAAGTGGAGAGGAGGGATGGGAAAATAGTTAACACTGTACATTCATGTTGATCTTCTGATTTTCCTGCTATAATGATTTTCAGGTTTTGAACAATCCAGCAAGGAATGAAAGCAAAGGGCAGATTCAGATTCCACTTCACCAGGGAGGGCACTGGTTCAATTCTCAACACCTCAAGTATAACTCTTTTCATCTAGTCCCAAGGCACAGTCTGCCTGTGCTTCTCCAAGCTGCAAAAATGTGCCTTGTTCATCAACTTAGTGACTTGGCAATCACAGATTTCTTGAAGACAGAGCAGGAGAAGATTAAGAATCTGGGGAGGGAATTCAATTTTGATTCAAATAACATCATGAAGGCAATACCTCAAAGCAAAGTCACTCTAATTCAAAGACTGGGTTTTGAGCCCAACCTGGAAACAAGGATATTCTGTCCAGAATGCTTCAAGCTGTATCCAATCCCAGACAAATCGGAAAACCAAGAATTGATTGTCAAGAAATGTACTGCCAAGTTCTATTCCACTAGCAAAATCTTTGTGCGCCAAACTGGTAATGAGCAGGAAATGTACTGTGAAACAGAATTTCTGATGAAGACCAGTGGGAAACATAGCAGAACCATCAAACCAGCTTGAAAATTTAATTATCAAAGCTTGAAGGCCTGGCTTGGTAGAAAATTATGGTTTGCAGATTTTGAAAAGCTCATTGAAAGCAAACTTCATCATAAAAACCTCAATTCAAATGTGATGAGCAATGTTTGGGATGGCTCAGTTTGGCACAAATTTGTTGGAGGCGCAGACAAGAAGAGGAAATTTACCCAACAACCATGGCACCTTGTCTTCAGTCTCTATGTGGATTGGTTCAACCCATTTGGAAATAAGGTTGGGCACAAATCAATCTCAGTGGGAGCAGTGATATTGATATGTCTCAACATTCCACTAGCGGAACGTTACAAGATAGAGAATGTTTTCCTTTTTGGTATTATCCCTTGGCCCAAGGAACCAAAAGTGGAAGAAATCAACCACATTCTAGATCCATTGGTTGATGAAATCAAAGACCTCTGGGAAGGAGTATGGTTTTCTGAAACCAGCCAGTTTCCTCAAGGTAGGGGGATATTTGTTTCACTGTTCCCATTGATTGGGGATTCACCAGCTATGCGCAAGGTGGAAGGATTCTCTGGTCATTCTTCAACCATGTTCTGCTCATATTTTCAAATTAAAAAGGACAAGATCAATGATCCAAATTTCAAGGAGTTACAGCCAAGGAGAAATGCCAAGCACATGAAGAATGCCAAGAAGTAGGAGGAATGTCAGACATCATGGGAGCAAGATCAAATTACCAAGGAGAAGGGGGTCAGAGAAAGCTGTTTGAACAGGCTTCCATATTGGCGCCCAATAGAATATTCATCAATAGAGCTCATGCATGGGTGGATTTTGGGAAATCTCAAGGATCATTGCATGAGTTATCTTAAAATTCCTCTAGCTGGAGAAGAATTGGGGAGGGAAAAAATCCAAGAGAAGAACAGAGGAGAGAAAACTGGATCAGAAAGCATCATTGGAAAGGGGAAGAGAAGGAAGTCTCCTGAATATCAATCAGGGGAGGGTGATCACAACCAGAGAAGTCCCAAGAGATGGCTTAATGCCAGCAATCTGAGAGCACTTACACAAATAATGGAAGAAAACTCAACAAGTCAATCCAGACAATGTGAATTGAGATCTTCACAGGCTGGGAAATCATCATCATCCTCACAGAAAAGCAAGAAATCTCAACCATCTTCTGAATATACTAGTACTCACTTGTATTCTTTAAGAAGTAGAATTATTTGGAGCTTGGGAAGTTCACAAAGTATAGCCAGTCAAGGAAGCCACACAAGTACTCTGAAGCTGATGGGGGGTGAGGGAAGCAGTCCAGTGAACAAGGATTATGACAGAGGGAAAGCAGCTCAAGTGGAATCTCCATCCAAGGGCCTCAATTAATGCTTCACAACTTGAGGCGCATCCAACAGGTGATTCAGGACACAAAGGTGCCATCATGGATGACAAGGGTACCAAAGAATGTTGGATTTCATGGTGAAGGATCCCTCAAGGCCGCAGAGTGGCTGACACTCAATATGGTTTACTATCCCCTTGCTATGATTCCTTTGTGGAGTGGTAAGCATAGACCTGGTATTGATCACATTGGCTCAATAAAAATCTTGAAGGACTCAACAGTGCTTCTCATTTACATAACCAACATGTTAATGAAGCATCATATTTCAAACCAAGATATCATGGAGGTTGAATGACTAATGCTGGAATACCGTCAAACACTAAGGATTGGATGGCCACAACAAAGGAGTAAACCCAACGTGCACATTACTCAGCATTACCCAGAAGTGATCAAAAGGTTTGGTCCACCAATGGTCACGGCAGCCTGGGCCCATGAAAGGTTGAATGGTATCTTAGGAATGATACCAAAGAACAATTGCACAGGTGAGCTCACTAAGAATCATGCTTTACACTGTCCTTTTTACTGGGCAAACAAAGCAATTAATAAATGAATTTATTACAGGTGATATACATGGTACAATCATGAAGACATGTATATCAAGGAGTCAATATTCAAGTTCATTGATCCAGTCCAAGGTAATTAACAAGGGACAAGAAAACTCAAATCCCCGCTTCAGCCTCACCCCATTAGACCCGGAAATCCATTGCTTATGGATACAAGAGGTTGGAAGATTGGGTCTGCAAAAGGATTTGTCTCTCAATTACAATGTGCACAAAATCAACAGTACCTTGATACATCATAAAAGATTTAAAGTGAAACGGCTGGATCAAGGTAAAAATCACTCCAATTCCTATGTGGAGATCATGCGGGATGAACTCTGTTCATTTGGTCAAATCACCAATCTCTTTGTGCAATCAGAAGGTGGGGATGTTTGGTTTGTGATTCAGTTATTTCAAGATGCACATGCAGAAGATGCCAAAGATCCATACACAGCCCACCCCAACTTGAATGTGCGAGTGGTCTCAACAGATCTAAGGGAGACTGTGGTGATGACGGGAAAGGAGATAGTGGGGCATGTGGCTGTTTTGGAAAATGTTGTGGGGACATTTGGTTATCCAGGCAAGACAATGAATTTGGTTTCCCTGGCACAAGTAGTCAGTTTCCCTTTTATCTGATATGAGGACAATGTCAAAACTGATTGTGGAATGTGCGGGGATGGATTTCAACATGAAATTACCCATGGTGTTTGGCCTATGGGTGACTTGAAACCTTAGCAAGTATCAACAAGCATCATTTGAGGAAACATGGATGAGTGGAGACCAAACACCAACCATATGACACTTTGTGTGGACAAGAATGGGGCCTAAGGGATGATGAAATGGAGATTAGATGTGAGGTTGGTAGATGCAATATTTGTAACAACAGAATCTTGGATATTAAAATTTTCATCATGCATTGTATTAGTTTCCAATCAATTGGACAGAAAAATCCTCAGTTGTCAAATGTTTACAATCGGGGAATGATGAAGGAGGAGGGTAGGAATATAAATAAGAAATTCTCTTATCTCACATTGATCATTATCCTACATCTGTTCTTTCCCCCATACCAATCACCCGGTCTAACCATCAAGTTATCTTTTCATACTCTCTCACAGTTAAACAATACTATCTCACACACTCACCATCTATCTCTATAACAATATTGGTTTTTCAAGGTTTGGAAAATCCTGACTTCAACCCTCTACAAAATCAATTCAGTCCCGGGCATTAGCTCTGCAACTTAACCATAAGCTGCATGTTGCCTTGCCTCTCACACCAGCCATAGGGCCCTCCTCCTCATATTTGGGGCATTACAGACTAGTGCTATAGCATTACATTACACCCTTAGCCAACCCTTGAATATTAATTATTTATCATGCTAGACCAAAGTGCCCATACCTCCCAACCTGCTGCAGCTGGTCAAGACACTCCAATGCTGCCTGAAGAGACAGTATCCTCTGGTGTGCAAGAGACAGTGTCCTCTGGTTTGCAATATCATGAGGGACTCCTGGATGACTTACTCAGGGGGGTTCCCCCAGATGTGAATACTATACCAGAATAAGGTGAGCAGTATGATTGAACTGGGAAGTCCACTAATTTCATTAAAACAGAGATGCTGATTGTGATGGGTTTAGTGGACATGAATGATTGCACTGCTCAATCTAGGATTGTACTGACCAACCGTTCTGAAAAGCAAGAACTTGACAAGGAGACTTTAGACCCCAAATTGAGACAAGTGCGCTGGATGGTCACCAAAACCCCCCTTCCCAGTCAATCTAGTAAAATCTCACGTTCTTTACGGCAATGGTTCTGCTTTTTGATGGGCATGCCAGCAAATGTAATGAACTTCCCCTCACCTCCCTCTCCTGAAGAAATACTGAAATGGGAAAAGTGGGCTCCTATGAGGGCACAGCGGGTCATGGCACATCTGGAGTCTGTCTGGACAGAACATGGAAAGGAAAATCAGGTGGATGGGCAGCTGTGATACAATGAAGAAGTGGCTAGACTCAGAAACAACATTGTACCCCCACAATTCCACCCAGCACCCAATGTGCCATCAACTGAAAATTTCCCATGGAGTGCTAAGGTAACATGTGAGAGAGATGTGCAAAAGGAAGGTTTCTCAAGGATTATGTTTGAGTGGCATGCAAGGTACTTTGTATCATTGGGCTGGAATGCAGCAATAGGTGCCATCATAGTCCAGCATTACTCAAACTGGAAAAAGGCGCAACCTGATATGGTGTGGGATGGAATGGAGAACATCAGCGCATTATTGGAGAGATGGGTCCTGGGGCAGGGAAAGGAAATACGGCAAGCAGAACTATTAGGGTCAAAGTTGGAAGAAAAAAAAATTACCAAGCCCCAATGCACATCCATCCAGCAAGCCAAAAAAAAGGTTAGAGCATGAGTCCTGGGGGTTTTTATTCAATGAATGGATGCTGATGGTGTGTGTTGGTTTGCATTACAGATAAGTGAAAAGCGTTTTCACACAGCCTGCTGTAAGACTCCAAACGGTGCTAGGCCATGGCAGTTCTGCAGAGGGGAAAGGTTCTGTTTAGGCTGCCCTCCTGAGTGTTACAAAAATATTTAAATGTAAGCAAGATCAAGGTCCAGAACCTGGTAAATGAGGAATCAAGGAGTAGAGGATAAGGATGATAATAGTTTTGTAGCAACAGAACAGCACTATCTGACACAAGATTATGCAGGTAAAAACTTGAGCAAAAGAAGTTAAAGTCTTCTTAGAGTTCAAAGAACAAAAGCTGTTGTATGTAAACAATGCCCACAAGCTAATAACTCTGGTCGTCAGCAGAAGATTGGGGATGATCAACTCAAACCCAAGCAACCTCCAGGTTCTCAATGAACCTTCCTAACTCTCCGCACTCAAGCGCTTGAAGGGTACCAGATAACTGAGGGTGGCTATAAAAGACAAAGCACAATGTTTAAGAAGCTCTAAAATAAACAGTAACTGATTTGAAGCAAGGATAACCTCAACACTTCTCAAGGGACTCAAGAGTAGGCTGGCAGAATTTAACTCCAAAGAAGCTAAGGGGAGGTATAACACTCCAGGTCTTAAGCTTAATAAGACCTCTTCAATCAATCGTGATTGGCTCCAGAAAGGTGATCAGGGATCAGGACCAGTATGGTCAGAGAAAGGGATCAAGGAGTGGTATGACACACTCAAAAATTCAAACAGACAGAATCTTTCTTCAACCAGCAAGGCTATTGGTTGGTGATAAGGATCAGGGATCAAGGGTTGAGTATGGAGGCTCAAGGATCTCAGGTGTGCTGATTTCATGCTGGATGATTCCATGCTCCAATGATGATGGATCCAAAAGGCAGGGAGAGCCCCTCCTTATATGGGCAGGAGGACCTGTTAGACTATGTACAACGGATTCTAAAAATAGAGCAGAAAAGGGAAGACAACCATGTGGTCACTCGCGTCTGTCTGTGGATGGGCGCGCGCAACAATACCAGAGTCACCCACCCCTCGTTGTGGAAACTTTAGAGGTTGTCCTCACGAAGTTGTCCCTAGTTACGGGATCGATGGTTCTAGCGTCTGTAAGACCGAGAATGCTTCCTTCCTTTTACTCCGAGAGAGAGAGAGAGAGAATGAGATGTAGATTGGTGGATGGATCCGGAATCCTCCTCCTACAACCCGAAGTCGAGGGTAAGGGTGTTTAAGCCCTCCCCCTCAACCCTAACCTAAGCACAAGCACAAAGACAGACTGACAACCATGAAGAAGGAAACCTAGACCCAGAACCCTAACCCATCCCTAAACCCATACCCATACCCTACCCCCGCCAGCTCGCCTGTCATTACGCGCATCCGGTTCGTCTTTTCGTGGTGCGGCCCTCCGCCGCGCAATACCCAAGATCCACCGCGCTTGCGCGCATCCACCCGACGCGCCGTCGTGAATTTCCCGTCCCGTGGCCGGCCCGCGCTTGCGCGCGGCTGCCACGCATATAGCCCCGCTGTCGCCCCGCTTCTTCCTTCCCCGAATAGCCACTCCGAGAACCCGGTCGGCCCGGCTCCATCCATGAGTCGGACATCCAAGCGGGTCGCGGCCCGCCTCCCTTAGTCAGGCCCGGCCCGCAGTCGCGTGCTCGATCCCGCCGCGCCTACTGCTGAGCCCGCAGCGGCTGCTGCTGAACCCGCAGCGGCTACTGCTGAGAACCGGCGCACCCCAACTGCTGAGCCTAACCTACCAGATGCTGAGCGCGCAGGCCGCGACGCAGTCCCCGACCCGAGGCTATATAATGATACCACATCCCCCCCCAACTTGAGTTCTGTCCCCAGAGGTCCCTTCCCATCGCCACCTCGACTACCCGCACCCCGCTCCTCCCTACCCACTCCTCTTTTCGCACTCCACCAACTCCCCTTCCACACTCATCGCCGTCATGCTCCCCTGCGAATTCTGCGCCCGGACCGGGCAGGCGTGCTCGATCGCTCCTGGTCGACGCGCCTGTGTTGCTTGCCGTCGCGGCCATCGCCGTTGCTCACTTAGCAATTGCATGCCCCGTGCTCCCCCCAACTTCGGCTCCCGCCCCAGGCCGCGCAAAAGGGCTCGTACCGACCCGTTCGTGGTTTCGGATGACGACACCATCTCGGAGGACTCGTGGACTCCGCCGGGCTCCCCTTCCCGCCGCCCTCCGCCAAGCGAGGATCGCGACTCGGCTTCCCCCTTTCGCCGCGCGGGACCGCCGCGGAAGGAGGATTTCACGTCCGTTGACGACTATCGGAGGGCCGTACGATTCTGGTCGGACCGCGTTTGGATGAGGGAAGGCGCGAGGGACCCGCGAATCAATGAGATTCTCCGACGTCGCGCTGCCGCAGCCCCGGTTCCCCCTCCGGCCCCTACACCAGCTCCTTCCGCCCCGGCTCCGCAAGGTACTCCACCGCCGCCCGCGTCACCAGTGGTCTCGGACGGGAGGCCTACTACTCCCGAGGTCCCTCCTCCGCCGTCCCCGATCGTTGTTCCGTCGTCGCCCCCAGATGGACCGAGCCCTCCGCGCAATGCCCCAGGGACCCCCTCATCACCTCCTCGTCCGCTCGGATCAAGCCCCGTCCCAGCACCGGCACCGCCTTCCTCCAACTCCCCCGAGATCCCGGAGATCCCGGTCGTGATGGCACTCCCGGCGGCCGGCTTCAAGGCTTTCGCGGAACGGTCGACCGCGATGCTCCGCAACTTCCTGGCGACCCCCGGAGCCCAATCCTCCGAATCCCGGCGCGAGTTCTTGGCGTCTTACCGGGCCCTTCTGGCATCATCGAGGGCGGACATGGAAGAGATGATGCGAATGGCTTAGACGCCCTCACCCCCTCCCTTTTCTCCTTTCCTGTGTACTTTCTAGTCCTATTGTTGTACCGCGTTTGTCGGGGAAATATACATTGCTGCGCGAGGAAACGAAAGGGCCGCGTCCGCGCGTCCGGGTGAAAAGTGAGTGTGAGTGCCGAGATCCGCGTCCGCGTGAGAAGTGAGTGTGAGTGCGGTTGAGGTTGAGATCCGCGTTCGCGAGCTCCCTCTGTGAGAGACCGTAAGTGACCAGTTATCCCAACGAAAAGAGGTACCTGGACCGCCCCAGACGGACTGCCACACAGTTCCCCGTACCCGTTCTACAAAACAAAACAAACACCGCGCCGACAGCGCGCGCTCACAACCGGGAGTATAAGGGAGAGGCGATGGGAACGAACATTCTGGGGTGTCTAGTCGTTCCGGCTGTGAACCGGCTAGAGCACCCCCTTACCAAGCTAAGCTTAAATCCGCGTCCATACCATCCCCGACCGTCGCGCCCCGATGAAGAGAGAAACAGGAGAGAAACAGACAAAAAAAGGAAAGAAAACAGCCCAAATCCAAAGAAGAGAAAGAGAATATCCTATATTTATTATTCCATTCATTTTTTTTTTTTTTTTTTTTTTTTTTTTACAGTCAGCTCTTCGTCCCGCCGTCCGTGAGCGGGGCTCGTCCTCGCGTTTGCGGGCCCGACACCACGCCGCGCCCGCGTACCTGCAATAAATAACCCATAGCCAGTACCAATCCAAAGCCAAGCCCAAACCAAAGCATAAGGAAACGAACATTCTGGGGTGTCTAGTTTTCCCGGCTGTGAACCGGCTAGAACACCCCCTTACCAAATCAAGCTTTAACCACCTAGCGCCCCCCCCCCAGCTTGACAGCTGTCCCCAGCCGTCTGCAACCTCCTACTTCTCCGGGGTCGCGCGTCGCGCGCCGCTACTTCGCTGTCCGAACAATCCGCGCCGCCGTCCGACTCCGAGACCGCCTCGCCCCCGGGCCCCAAATCATCGCTTGCCGTCTCGTCGAAGGAAGTGGAACCGCGCGCGAAGAAGCGTTTCACGTGCGAAGCCGCGGCCTTCCGCTTAAGCGGCGTCCCGTCCAATTCCTCAAGCCCGTAGCTGCCGCCCAAAAACTTAGAGGCCACGCGGTACGGCCCGTTCCACCGGTTGGCGAAAAGCCGGCCCCACTGGGATTCCAGACTCCGATTATACAGCAGGACCAGGTCCCCCTTCCGCAGCGGATCCCGGAGCCGATGGGAACAGCGCTCGTCCCAATAGCGGACTGACGCCGTCCGGGTTTTCTTCAACCGCTCTGCGGCTTTTCCCAAGGTCTCTTCACGCCTAAGGAGCTGTTCAGCTCGCGCCTCGATCAGATCCGCGGACGTCTTAACCTTCCACCAATCCACGCCCAAAAACGTGTTCAGCTCGATGTCCACGGGAAGCACGGGCCGCTGCCCGTAGAGTAACTCGTAAGGCGAATACCCCGTCGAGCGCTTCACGGAGATCCGATTGGTGAAAAGGACCGCGGGGAGTGCAATCTGCCACCTTTTGCCGTCCTCGCTGCACATTTTCACCAGGGCATCCTTGATTGGTTGATGTCCCCGCTTGATCATCCCCGCGCCCTCCGGGTAGTATTCCGTCACGCGGCCGAACTTCGCTCCACAATTCTGCACCAGCGTCATCAAGCGTCCCCAAAACTCCCCCCCTCCGTCGACGGTGACCAAGCGAAGCAACCCGTAGCGCGCGAACCAGTCTTCTTCCAGAAACTGAGCCACCTTTTCCGCCGATAATTTCGCCAGGGGTCTTGCTTCCACCCACCCAGACAGATCGTCGCGCGCAACCAGCAAATACGCAAACTTACCCGCCTTGATGTGGACCACGTCCAGCAAAACGTGCCCGAACAGCGCTTCCTCGCCCGTGGGGTGGCCGACCTCCTTGGGCAGCCTCGAGCTTCGCCGTTGGCAGGCCTCGCACAACTTTACCCAGTCGCGCACCGCGCGAACGACCCCCGGCCACCAAAACCTCGCTTTCACCCTCCTCCGCGTCTCGACCTCACCCCGATGACCAAGGTCATCGTGCAGACTTCCTAGAATCACCTCCTGGTCGGCCCTAGAAGTCGCGACAACAAGAGGCACGGAGCCGCTCCGCCGCCATAGCTGACCGTCCTGTAAGAAGAAGTTCAGAACGTTTCGCCTCACCCATCGGGTGACCGTTTCCGTCGTGCCCTCGGGGAACCGGAGATCCTGCAAATAAGAGCACAAGACCGCGTAACGTCCCGACTGGCGCAACGGAAGACAAACCGACGCCTCCGTCTTTGCTACCCGAACGACCGGAGCTTCCACGTCCAAAGGTTCCGCCCCCTCGTAGGGGTCGTCCCGCGGGTACCGCGACAGCGCGTCCGGCATCGTGAACGCCTTTCCCGGGATGTGCACCACGTCAAAGGAGAATAACTGGAGGAACGCTACCCACCTGGTCATGGGCGCGTTCGGCAGCGTTGGTGAGTTGATCATTCGCGCTAAGGCCTCCGCGTCAACCAAGAGCTCGAAGTGCACGCCCCACAAAAGGTGCTGCAACCGCCGTACGATCTTGGTGACACCGCACAGTTCCAGCTTCGGCTGCGAATACCGACTCTCTGTCGCGGTAAAGGTGACCGATTCGTAGAGCACCGGCCTATCTTTTCTGTCTTCCTCCTGTGTCAAGACCCCCCCCGCGCCGAGCTCGCTAGAGTCGACCGCCAGGCGTATCCCTCCGGCGTCGTAATCGAGGTTCCGAAGGACGATGTCGCGCCCCACGATTTCCTTGAGCTTCGCGAAAGCGGCATCGCATCCCTTGGTCCACTTCCACTCCACCCCCTTACGCGTCAATGCCCGCATTGGACTCGCTACTTCCGCGAACCGCTCGATGAACATGCGGACGTAGCTGCACAATCCCAGAAACTGCAGGACGTGCGACACTGTCCGAGGGGTCGGCCATTCAAGAACCTTATTCCGCTTCTTCTCTGCTATTCGCCTCCCGTCGTAGGCCACGACATGCCCCAGTACTTCGAGCGCCGGAACACAGACCGCCAACTTTTTCCCGGACACAGTAAGGCCTGCCTCCTCAATTCGGAAGAGGACTCGTTCCAGAGTTTCCGCGTATTCCCAGATGAAGCGCCGGATTGCGGGTGCATCCTCTAAGACCGCGTCCTCGTAGTCCGTTCTGGGGCCTTTAATGCCAGCGTCATCGATGAAGATCTGCACGCCTTCCGGAAGGTCGTCGCGTAGTATCCAGGTCATTTGGGCTTGGTATACCGCCACTGAGTTGGTCGCACCTTGCGGTAGCCGCGTCAGCTGCATCCTTCCTAGCCCGGTTTCAAACGCCGTCAGTGGCCGCGAGTCAGGGTGGAGTTCTCGCTGGTCATATCCCCCCATCACATCCACCAGCCCGTAGCAAGCGCGCCCGGCCATCGATTCCAGAAATTCTTCAACATGCGGGGGAAGCCCCGCGTCGCAAATAGTGAACGAATTTAGCCTCTGAAGGTCGTGAACAATCCTTAGCGACTTCCCGTCCTGCTTAACGACCGCGAAGATAGGACTCGAGTAGCTTGACGTGGATTGCTTGTAAAGCCCCGTCCTCACGCGCTCCCGTACCAGCTCCAGAAAGGGCTCCCAAACGGTACGGGGGATTGGAATCGGCTTGATTTGCCACGGTTTGTGAGGGACAGTGGGAATAACGTAAGGGTCCCCGATCTCACTTCTCAACAACCCGCGCTCGTCCGGTCCAAAAGCAAGTGCCTTCTCCCTCATTACCAATACCGACACTAGCAGATCCATCTCCTCCGCACTCAGCCATCCCGTTGGTCCGAAGTTAAGGGCGTCCACCCGCTCGTCCGTGATTCGCGCCAACCGCATTACCCATCCATTCTTCCTAAGGGGCGTCTCCCACGGGTCGCGGGACCACGCGATTGGTCGTAAGGGTCCGTTGAGCCCCTGAGGCATTGGCTCGTTCCGCGGCCGGACTTTCCGCGCTACCGGTTTGTACTTGCCCGCATTGCACCGCGCCATCCAGACCCGATCGTCGCCGTTGTAAGTCCTAGTAATGACCAGACCGGGGCTTTCGCCTTTGCTCACGACTGTGGCACGATGATAGGGTTTTCGAAGCGTAGAGCCTTCCGGCAATGCATACTGAGGAATGGGACTTACTTCCGGCACCTGCGCCCCACGCGCGTCCTTCCCCGCCTGCTCCTCATCTGTCGGCCGCCCGTGCGGAGCCGGAGCCTGCTCTGCACGGTTCCCGCGGCCGACTAGGAAAAATCCTCCGCAGGGTAACCCTTACGGTCCACCCCCGCGCCGGACTCTTTGTTGCCGCCAGACATTGGGTCCTGTACCCATTTCCCTCTCCCGTGATCGCAGATCGTCGTCTCAAACCGTGCTCCGAGCGAGTCCTCGACGGTCAGCGCCTCCGTTCCTTCCTCGGCGTTGAAGGCCATTTGGGCTCGGAACCCAAACATGAATGGCCGTCCTAGAATCACGTCTCCGCACTCTACTGAGAGAAATGACAGAGGCTTACAGACCTTGGCGACTTCCACCTCCTCCGCCTCTACTACCCCGTCCACGCGACATTCCCCGCCATTTAACGCCCGAAGACCCATCGCACACTTCCTCCGCACCAGACCGAGCTTGTCCGCTAACCTTGATGGGAGCAGGTTGACCATCGACCCGCTATCCACCATCGCCCACACCTTCCGCCCGGCGATGGTCATCGCGACATAAGCAAGCGGGACGGATACCGACTTCGACCAGCACGGCTCGGGATCCATTTCCTCCTCCGCCACGTTAACCCGCTGAACCGTCGTCGGCACCCGACCCTGACCGCAATCTTTCAAGGCCTGGACCATCTCGTCGACGACCGCGGGGGACACCGCCGCTAGCTCTTGTAGGGTCAGGGGTATTGGTGAGTCGTTCCCCATTACCCTCCGGACGATGTCCGCGGCCTTCTTCTTTCCCACGGGATTAGAGGACAGCCCGTCCGAAATCGGCACTCGCGCGACTGGTTTCGAAGCTGTTGATCGCTCGTCGACATCCATCGCAATGCGCTCGTTCGTCGCCAACGCCCTGACTTCGGCCTCCACTCTCGGAGCTACCCAGGTCCCGGGCGCGGTGACAATCCCGAGCGAGACCCGAGCAGTCTCGGTCTTAGCCTTTGCTCTTTCCCGCACTTGCACCATTGGTGGCGGCTTGTCCTTAGTCAGATCCACCGATTCACCCGTCGGAAATATGGACGTCATCCCGGATGCGCGAACAAGCCCTTCGTCCATGTCCCAAGTGAGATCCTCACAAACTGACTTCCAGTGCCCTCTCACCCCGCAATATGAACATCGCGGCGACCCGTACAATCCGGACGATCCGCTAGGAGGCTGGAACCCTTCCGCCATGTGAGGCGGCACCGCGCGCGGTTGAGAAGGAGCCGCCGGAAACGGTACGGCTGCCGGAGCTGTAGGAGCCGGTGTCCGGTTGAGGAAAACCCTTATGTCCCGCAGAATCTCCGTTATCTCCCCGACTGATGGTCCCAGAGGCTGCTGGGAAAGTCCGACATGAGAGGGCGTCGACGGCCGCGCGGCCGAAGTTTGGTCGGGGGCCGGCGCCGAGATTGTGACCGATTTCTTGGAGGAAGACGGGTACGTTCGTGCCGTATCCGCGATGAGCTCGTCCAGATCGATTTCGCTTTCCACGGCTTGATGGATAACCGAAAGATCGGGGAGAATCGCGACGCTCCCATCCAACGACCTCTTAACCAGGCCGTGGTCGTACAGGTATCGTTGCACCCTGGAACGAAGCTGGGGCGCGAGACCCCCCAGGAAAGCCCGCTTCATGGCACCCGTCTGACCCGCGACGACCTCGTTCTTTGCAAGGTACCCGTAGATTCGCTCAAACCTTGACATATATTCCACTAATCCTTTGCGCGATCGCACCCCGCCATTCTCGATCGCCTCCTCCGCAGCTCGATTGAAGTCGCTTTCCCAAAACCAAGGTTCACGCTTTCCCCACCTTGCCAACATCTCGCTTTTCAACTTACCCCAGTCTTGCCTCTTGTATCCAACCATTTCTTCCACGTCCCGCAGCTTCTCCTCCTCGGTAATGAACAGCACGATAGTCCGAACCTTATCTGCGCCCGACGCGCCCTCCGAGTCCGCGATCCCTTCGAACCTAGAAAGGAACCGCTCAACATCCGAAGTACTGAACCGAAGATGGGGGAAATCCCTCGGCCTCAACCAAACGCGGCAAGGGGCCTCTACCGCCATGTCCGACGACCCTTCCGAGGGAGGAGCGAACCCGCTGACTCTAGGAGCATGAGCGGACGGTGGCGGTGGGGGTTGAGCAGCAGAGACGGGAGTCGGGCGTGGAGGGTAGGGAAGGGGAGCATTGGATCCCGGAGTGGTTGTCGGTAGCATTCTGCGTAATCTTCAAGAGACTGAGAACGGATCGAGAGGTTCCCGGCCAGACCCCCAGATGTGGAAACTTTAGAGGTTGTCCTCACGAAGTTGTCCCTAGTTACGGGATCGATGGTTCTAGCGTCTGTAAGACCGAGAATGCTTCCTTCCTTTTACTCCGAGAGAGAGAGAGAGAGAATGAGATGTAGATTGGTGGATGGATCCGGAATCCTCCTCCTACAACCCGAAGTTGAGGGGAAGGGTGTTTGAGCCCTCCCCCTCAACCCTAACCTAAGCACAAGCACAAAGACAGACTGACAACCATGAAGAAGGAAACCTAGACCCAGAACCCTAACCCATCCCTAAACCCATACCCATACCCTACCCCCGCCAGCTCGCCTGTCATTACGCGCATCCGGTTTGTCTTTTCGTGGCGCGGCCCTCCGCCGCGCGATACCCAAGATCCACCGCGCTTGCGCGCATCCACCCGACGCGCCGTCGTGAATTTCCCGTCCCGTGGCCGGCCCGCGCTTGCGCGCGGCTGCCACGCATATAGCCCCGCTGTCGCCCCGCTTCTTCCTTCCCCGACTAGCCGCTCCGAGAACCCGGTCGGCCCGGCTCCATCCATGAGTCGGACATCCAAGCGGGTCGCGGCCCGCCTCCCTTAGTCAGGCCCGGCCCGCAGTCGCGTGCTCGATCCCGCCGCGCCTACTGCTGAGCCCGCAGCGGCTGCTGCTGAACCCGCAGCGGCTACTGCTGAGAACCGGCGCACCCCAACTGCTGAGCCTAACCTACCAGATGCTGAGCGCGCAGGCCGCGACGCAGTCCCCGACCCAAGGCTATATAATGATACCACATCGTCCAAAGGCGGACGGGGTGGGAAAGAGAAATGAACCAAACCGCCGCGGATGTCCGTGGGCGGTAGTTGGCATTCTTCACCCCTCGTCCGGAGGCGGAAGTGGGTGGGAGAGCCCCAGGAAAGGTGACAGATGAAGTCCGTGAGAGCGCGGATGGGTGGATAGGAGATTGGCTCAAAACGGTGGAGTAAATCCTGACAGACCTGGGATTCACGACTGATAGATCAAGTGAGATGGGAGATTTGACGGATTCAAGGATTTGCCAAATGCTTGGAGGTGCGGTCGGGATGGATTTGGTAAATTATGGATGAGCGCCGCGCAACGGTAGCAATGAGGAGATTTGGACGCATAACGACAAAGATGAGGACGCGCAACAACAAAGATGAGGAGGCGCTATGACGACGGCGGAGATGAAAAGCAACACGCAATGGCAAGGATAATGAGAAACGCGGATAAAGGACGCGCAACGCGCGCGGATGCAGGAAGCGCAGCGCGCGTTGCGCTTTGCGCCGCGTGCGGATAAAGGACGTTTTGGATGAGCCTGAGGATAAGTTGTTGAGCCAGATGGTACGTTTGCGCAACAGTTTATGGATTGAGGTCTTAAGGCGGCCAGGGTGTCCAGGATGGGGCACCATATCTCTCCCCAACTTACAGAATGTCCCTAGTCTGCTCCCAAGTTTGATGCCATAGAAAAAGAAAGGAAAGAAAGATGATTGAAACCAAAGAATGGCCATTTTGATCTTGAGAGTGGTTGAGAAAAAATATGTCAATTGGACCAAAAATCCTAGAAGTGGCTGAGATAAAATGAAGGAGGCGTCCCAAGTGCTCACACGCGTGGCATGAAGTAGAGTTTTCACAAAACCACAAGGATCTTGCCCAGATGGTGCACAATTGGGAGGACTTACTTCCAGACTAAGTTGCCTCCACGAGAGCAAAATTTCTTGACCTGATCAGCAGAGAACCTTCTGGCCATCTGAGTACCATCCAGCTCCTCCAAAAGATATGATCCACCTCTAACTTGACGGACTACTTGGTAAGGACCATTCCAGCGGTTAGAGAAAAGCTTTCCCCCCTGAGTTTTCAAGGAACAATTATAAGCCAATACCAGGTTGCCAGGGTTTAAAGGGTCCCTGATTCAATTCTGGTGTTTATCTTCCCAATACTGAACTGATTTTGCTCTTGATTCCATCATCTTCTGATAAGCTTTGTTACAAATATCTTCACTCCGCTCTAGTTGCTTTTATCTGGCAACTAATAGGTCAGTAGTTGAGGAAACTTGTTCCCAGGGGATGCCCAAACAAGACTCCATCTCAAGATCAAGAGGAAGAACAGCCCTCTGACCAAAGATGATTTCATAAGGAGAATAACCAGTGGTTTGCTTGGTGGAAATTTGATCAGAGAAGAGAACCAAGGGGAGAAACTTTCAACAATTCTTGCCACTTTCACCAGCCAATTTGACGAGAGCAGCCTTCAAAGGAGCATTGCCTCTTTTCACCATGCCTTGTCCTTCAGGATAATAGGGATTAGTAACTCTCTGTTGTCCAGGGAGTAATTGGATCATTTCAGCAAGTTTTCCATCAAATTCCGAGCCACCATCCGTAGAATAAGATTGAGCCAAGCCATAACACATTGTCCAAGTCTCATGAAGGAAAGCTGCTACTGATTCAGAGCTGAGGTTCTTAAGGAACTTTGCTTCAACCCATCCTGAAAAATCATCTCTAGCCACAATGAGGTACTTAGCTCCACCAGCCTTAATGTGAACCACATCCATAGCAATCCTCCCAAAGACAGTGGATTATTGAGTGGGGTAACAAATTTTGGCCGGGCGCCTAAGATCACATTTCTGGAACACTTCACAACTCCTACACCATTGAGCAACAGATTTCTTCAGGGATGGCCACCAGAATTGTTTGGATATTTGTCAATAAGTTTTGGTTTCCCCACAATGACCAAGGCCTTCATGGAGATTTTCCAGGATCAAATCTTGCTTGGAAGGGATAGTGACCACAACAAGTGCACAAGGAGTTGACCTTTTCATAAGCCTAGAACCTTGGACAAAGAAGTTGGAGGACTTCCTTTTAAGGGACCAAAATTCTTTGGCAGAGAGATCAGGGGGTCTTTGGAGAGTTGACAGAGAAGGACAATCCAAACCATTTTCATCTTCCTGGGTAAGAACAGCCCCAACAGATTGATAACTCAAGTCCACTGCCAGCTTGATCTTGCTGGATCCGGGTCCATAAGTGATCTTTTTCAAAACAATGTCTTTCCCAACAATTGTTTTGAGCAAATGAAATGATTGTTTGCAGTCTTGGGTCCAAATCCATTCAACATCCTTCCTGGTTAAGTGACGCAAGGGAATACAAATTATGGATAATGAGGAAATGAAGATCCTGAAATAAGTTACAAAACCTAGGAAACCTCTGACTTCTGCTGGATTTATTGGGGTAGGCCAGGAGTTGATTTTGTTGACTTTAGAGGGTGCCATCCTTCTTCCGTCCTTGCAGACTATATGAACAACAATTTCCAAGGCAGGGACACAGGCGGAAAGTTTTGATCCAGAGAAAGTAAGGCCAGATTCCTCAATTCAAAACCAAATTCTTTCCAAGACAGTAGCATACTCCCAGATAAATTGTTGGATTCCTGAGTGCCAAGGTAACAGCTCATTATCATAGTCAGAGACTGGACCTTTAATCCCACCATCATCAATAAATATACCCGCATGATCCGGGATTTTTTCCTGGAGTATCCACATTGTCTGAGCCTGATAGACTGCAACCAAGTTGGTGGCACCTTGATGCAATCAAGTCAGCTGAAATCAACCAAGGGGAGTATCAAAAGTAGTGAGGGGACAAGAAATAGGATGCAAGGTGGGACTGTAAATCTCAAGGTTGCTGGTTTGATCCCGGCCCGGGGGGACCAAATGTAAGGCTCCAAACGGTGCTAGGCTGTGGCAGTTCTGCGGAGGGGAAAGGTGCTGTTTAGGCTGCCCTCCTGAGTGTTACAAAAATATTTAAATGTAAGCAAGATCAAGGTCCAGAACCTGGTAAATGAGGAATAAAGGGGTAGAGGATAAGGATGATAATAGTTTGGTAGCAACAGAACAGCACTATCTGGGGCAAGATTATGCAAGGAAAAACTTGAACAAAAGAAGTTAAAGTCTTCTTAGAGTTCAAAGAACAAAAGCTGTTGTATGTAAACAACGCCCACAAGCTAATAACTCTGGTTGTCAGCAGAAGATTGGGGATGATCAAATCAAACCCAAGCAACCTCCAGGTTCTCAATGAACCTGCCCAACTCTCCGCAATCAAGCGCTTGAAGGGTACCAGATAACTGAGGGTGGCTGTAAAAGACAAAGCACAATGTTTAAGAAGCTCTAAAAACAAACAGTAACTGATTTGAAGCAAGGATAACCTCAACACTTCTCAAGGGACTCAAGAGTAGGCTGGCAGAATGCAACTCCAAAGAAGCTAAGGGAAGGTATAACACTCCAGTTCTTAAGCTTAATAAGACCTCTTCAATCAATTGTAATTGGCTCCAGAAATATGATCAAGGATCAGGACCAGTTTGGTCAGAGAAAGGGATCAAGGAGTGGTATGACACACTCAAAAATTCCAAAAGACAGAATTTTTCTTCAACCAGCAAGGCTATTGGTTGGTGATAAGGATCAGGGATCAAGGGTTGAGTATGGAGGCTCAAGGATCTCAGGTGTGCTGATTTCATGCTGGATGATTCCATGCTCGAATGATGATGGATCCAAAAGGCAGGGAGAGCCCCTCCTTATATGGGCAGGAGGCTCTGTTAGACTATGTACAACGTATTCTACAAATAGAGCAGAAAAGGGAAGACAACCATGTGGTCACTTGCGTCCGTCTGTGGATGGGCGCGCGCAACAATACCAGAGTCACCCACCCCTTTTTGGAAGGCGGACAGGGTGGGAAAGATAAATGAACCAAACCGCCGCGGATGTCCGCGGGCAGTAGTTGGGATTCTTCACCCCTTGTCTGGAGGCAGAAGTGGGTGGGAGAGCCCCAGGAAAGGTGAAGGATGAAGTCCGTGAGAGCGCGGATGGGTGGATAGGAGATCAGCTTGAAACGGTTGAGTAAATCCTGACAGACCTGGGATTCACGACTGATAGATCAAGTGAGATGGGAGATTTGACAGATCCAAGGATTTGCCAAATGCTTGGAGGTGCGGTTGGGATGGATTCGGTAAATTATGGATGAGCGCCGCACGAGGGTAGCAATGAGGAGATTGGGACGCGCGACGACAAAGATGAGGACGCGCAACAACAAAGATGAGGAGGCGCTATGACGACGGCGGAGATGACAAGCAACACGCAACGGCAAGGATGATGAGTAACGCAGATAAAGGACGCGCGACACACGCGGATAAAGGAAGCGCAGCACGCGCGGATAAAGGACGGTTTGGATGAGCCTGAGGATAAGTTGTTCAGCCGGATGGTACGTTTGCGCAACAGTTTATGGATTGAGGTCTTAAGGCGGCCAGGGTTTCCAGGATGGGGCACCACACCGCAAATACCTTCCCAAAGAAGCAGAAGAAGTCATTGCAATATCTGACCATGTGGATGTTGTTTCTGATTGGGAGGAGGATAAAGATGGCACTTGCACAACCATTGAAACCCCCTGGAGAAGCTGTGAGCTCAATGATCTAAATTGAATCCTAGATTAAATAGCATTACAAGTTGCTATGAAGCACCAAGAAATCAAGCAGTTGCATTCACTACTTGATTGTGTGTCAGGCAAGGTGAAAACCAAAGAATTCACTCTCCTCAAATTCCCAAAAAAACTTCCAATTGATGCTTATCACCCTGCAGCACTGCAAGCCCTTTCAGAAATTGACCTCAAACTTGTGGCTCCTTGTGACAACTCAAAAATTGTTGCAGCAATCACCTTACTATCAGAAAAAATCAAGAAGAAGCCTTTTACCACAATTGGAATATTTCCAGCTCATACCCCCGAGGCAAGTGGATTGCACCAACAATAGTTGACACTTGGGTGGTCTTTTTTTTTCTTCCTTTATCTTGAGAGCCTTTCTATTCTTATATTTCTTAATGCAATAAAAGTTGATATAAAATTTTCAGTGTTTATGTTTCTGTAAGTGATGCATGAGTTTAAGACATTCCATTCAACCTTGTGAATGCGGGATAACACATACCTGGATGAAACAAGTATTGTGTTTTTCAGAATGCTCGGACTGGGCAACAATTTTTTTTTGGCTTAATCAATTTCTGCCCAAGTTTAATCACAGGTTTTGGAGCCAATTTTTTGGATTACAAAAATGGTTGCTACCCATAGAGCTATCACAATGCATCTGGCCCATTGGGCAAGTGAGAGCTCTATGAATGAACTTTGCATGCCTCACATTACCAGATGCTTACAGTGGACTACAACAATGGTCAATGTCCATAGAGCTATCACAATGCATCTGGACAATGGTTCAGATGAATGAAAAGTTTGCATGGACTTTGAGTCTCTTACTTTCACAGATGCTAATGGGACTCAGCTCACCGCAATGTCACATTATGAACTCATTTATCAAGAATTAAGTTGCATAAGGCATACATGAATTGATTTATAAGCATGATGATTCAAAGCAATGGAGAAAGAAAAGCTAGTACACTAAGATACTGATAAATTTGGGATAGCTGAAATAGAAACATTAGATTTGCAAGGAAAACTAAATAAAGGATTATCAGTTGAAGGGTTTTGGGAAAGCCAATGATCACTGAAATCAAGGACAAGAAATTTTGCCAAGTCCATGCGGGATACCCGTGTTCCTGGCCAAAATTCAGGGCTGAAAAAGCAGTCTTGGATAAGCTGCACTATGTAAGCATTTTTCTGCTTCCATACTTGTTCCTTGATGTCCTTGGGCTCTATCTTGTTGGCTTTGGAGACAAGGCTCAGGAGCTGGAGGGATTGAACCAGGGGAAATTTCCTAATGTCTGATTGTATCAGCAAGAGGCCACGTACTCCCGCTACAAGGTAGGCCACAAGAATGTAGTAGTAGGGTTTGGATGTGATGGTGACCATGATGGTGTTGAACTTGGCCTTCTGTGGTGCTACTGCTGTGGAGGACCCCTCCAATCAAAGTTTTGTCCACAGGAGAGCAAATTCAATGAGCATGTGGTAGATGTTGCCAACCAATTTGTCCAGGGAGTTGAAGCCAGATTTGTGACTAGGGCTGTCAACTGGCTGTCCTTCAATCCAAGCCATGTCTTCATGTGAGCCAAGACAAGCGGCAAAATACTTGATGATTGAGATATCACGGCTTGCCTCATCTTCAGTACCTGGTGTTTGGATAAATGCTGGTGGCTGGTTGAGTTCTCTTGAGACCAGGAGGATTTATTGGAACCATAATTGTGCCCATCTAACCTTTGAATACTGTGGAGGGTGAGTAAGGTGGATCCAGAGATTTTGCATCTTAGACCCTATGGTTGCGGCTGGTGGGGGTGGTGACCCTGGTAGAAGAGGCAGAGAAAATACATCTGGCATGTAATATGGCTCAGATGTGCGAGGTGGGAAGAAATTTGCATCTGTAGGAATGAGGAGAGGTTGGCTACTGTGAGGGCAAAAGATCCCAGTGGAATCAAGCTTACCACTTGTAGCCAATTGACTGATCCATTCCTTAATACCAGCACTGATGGTATTGAAATGGATTGTGTGAGATAGCAATTGAGGGTAAGATCCCCATTCTTTGTGGTCTTTTGCACGTAATCCAAAGAGGTGAACTGCTGCCTCAACAGCACTCTTGTAGCACTTTGAGTTGATGATGCCATTTGCAAAGGGTTGAATGGCTTCTTGGAGTTCAGCCGGGTATTTTTTGAACAGTTTTTGTTAATCTATGGAGGGAGCTAAAGTGATTTGCAATCAGGGAAGGTATTTGGATGGATGTGATGGAAGTGACTTACCAGGTTCATTTGCAGGATCAGCCGCAGAGGGGGCGGGTAGCCCCCTTGGTGGGTTGGGAGTCTGTTACCATTGGTGTAGCATTGGGTTCAAGAGGAGTGGTGATGGAGGCCTTCTCTACTGGGACTTCAGGGGTAAAGAGTGGATCTTGGGCTTCTTTGGAGGGCACTTCATTTGGAGCAAGCTGTGTGGGCGGAGTAGCGGGGCCTGGGGTACTTTCCTCTTCATCACTTTCCACCAAGGGCGCAAATTTATGCCTCTTATTGTTGGGATTGGCAGAGGCAGTTGCAGCCCATCTTTTGGAAAGAAGTTTCCCTGACCCAATCTGAACCTCCTCCTCAGGAGGGAGGTCATCAACATTTTCAACCACTGGTGAAGGTCACAATGAGGATCAGCCAGGGATTAGACTAGCATTCAAGTGTTTCAACTCACAGGCCATTGCATCTTGAAGACCCTTACAGGCCTTGACTTCCATGTCTTGCACTGATTGTGGCAGTTATTTTTCATTGGCCATTTTAAGGAGCTTTTCCATTTGCCGCTTGCTATTAGCAAGGAAGTTAGACTTTGAGACAACCAAGGCTTCCTGTGTGATCATCAAGCCAGCGGTCTGGGCTGGGGGTGGGGGTGGGGGTGCAGCATGGCGGCTTGATGATGATTCCATGCCAACAACTTCAACCCATGGTGGGGGTGGTGGAAGAGAGGCTAAGGGAGGTCTGGTCAGTAGTTGAGGCAAACATGACAAAGTGAAAAGAGGACTCACGGTCTGGAGTGATGATTGCTGGGCAATCAGCAGTTGGTTGATCTCCAGTGGGCTCAGTGGGCTGGGCAGACAGAATTGAGGGTGGGAATTTGGTGTGTACTGGATCAGCAGTTGGTTGATATCCAGTGGGCTGAGTGGGCTGGGCAGAGGGAATTGAGGGTGTGGGTTTTCTGTGTGCAGGTGATGTAGACATAGTGTAGAGGTCTTGTGGTGATGGTATGGATGGATGGATGGTATGGATGGATCAATTGTGGATGGATGGATCAAATGCTGGAGGGATGGATGGATGGAGGGAGGGATTGATTTGTCAATTGGGTGCACTATCCACCCACACCTTATAAACTACCTTGTATGCATTTATGCATTGAGGGGTGACTCACCCTCAATGGTTGCCATCCATGAACTTAGCCTCATGGTTGCTGTTCATTAGCTTAGGCTGAGCTTTCCCCAATGGTTTCTGACCATTAGCTTGCCCCAATGGTTTCCAACCATTAGCCTTCCCTAATGGTTGCCAACCATTAGCTTGCCCCAATGATTGCCAACCATTAGCGTGCCCCAATTATTGCCAACCATTAGCGTGCCCCAATGGTTGCCAACCATTAGCGTGCCCCAATAGTTGCTTACCATTAGCTTTCCCCTCATGGTTGCTGGCCATTAGCTTGCAGAAATGATTGCCAACCATTAGCTTGCCCCAATGGTTGCTGACCATTAGCTTGCCCCAATGGTTGCCAACCATTAGCTTTCCCCAATTGTCACTTACCATTAGCTTGCTCCAATGGTCATCAATCATTAGCATGCAACCCAATGGTTTCCAACCATTAGATTGCTCCAATGGTCATCAATCATTAGCGTGCAACCCAATGGTTTCTGACCATTAGCTTGCCCCAATTGTCACCAACCATTAGCTTTCCCCAATGGTTGCCAACCATTAGCTTGCCCCAATGGTTTCCAACCATTAGCTTGCCTCAATGGTTGCCAAACATTAGTGTCAGCTCTCTGATACCAGGAACCTTGAAGTCCTTTAGCTACAGAGAGTGATAAAAATGCTGGAATGATAATAATAATTAATATTCAAATAATAAACACTTACAAGCTCAAATAAATGATATAATAAGAGCAGTTGCAAGGTTCAACTGGTTTGGTAATAAATGGTTTGCAATATAATATAAAAGAGGGGCCACTGTATTATACTACTGTGGATCTTTACAGACTAGCAACCTCTCTTCAAGGGGCCTCCTTAGGCAGTTTAAGAACCTTGGAATAAAGATGGGTGCCTTATAAAAGACTTATTCCATTAATGGCCGGGCTTAACAGCACAAGTGGCCAAGACAGGAAAGGTAACACTCACTCTGAGCACTTTACCAAAATAAATCCTGGAATAATTGAAAGGGTTTCAGAGCAGATGGGGTAGATTGCTTGACTAAGCTTTAATGGTTGATTGGTCAATAATGGTAAATAATACTACTACAGACTAAGTCATAAATTACTTGCTTATCTTCATATAAGCATTTGATCAACAATGACACGGTGTCTGATTGATAATAAATAATTCCTGGTAACTGATGATGGAATAATGGGTCCAAAGAGGTCTGTATAAATACCTTTTTGGGGTTATTTTGATCTTTTCAGGGAATTTAGAGAGGGTTCTGCTTGTGGGCTGAGACTGGCAAGCCAATCAGGGAAAGATTAGCATGTCCACTTGGTGCTGTCAATCAGCTGCCCTTGGATCTGCTGGATCTCTGTACCATTTTAGCCACAGGATATTTTAATCTGTTATGGCATAAATTTGATCATTCTGCACTCATCCTTCATTTGTACTATTGATATTGCTTTAAAGCGGAAAAATGTGGATTTTTACTGATTTTCCATCATTTACTGATCATGTAGATAATTTTTAATAATTTTTATGAACACTCCTTGTAGTGTTTTGTGGTCTTCAAAGATCAGCCATTCATCTTTATCTGCTGATTCACCCTTGTATCTTACTAGGTAGAGTCTGATGTCTTTTCCATTGATCCTATCTTTTTTATCTTTAAGAATCTTGCTAATTTTCCCTTTGTCTTTTTCAGGTTCTTCTGTAACAGGTATTGCAAGGGAAGGAGTATGTTCTCCATTCCTTGGGTGGTAGTGTTTGATGAGGCTTACTGGGAAGACTGGATGTTTCCTAGAAAGCTCATCACTGGGGATTACTTCCACAGAATTTTTACCATGAAGTTTATTAATGGTGAAAGGTCCAAAAAAAGCTGGTCTAAGCTTTCTATTTCCACCCAAGGTGGTAAAGTTAGTGGTAGAGATCAAGCCTTGATCACCAATCTTGAAATCAGGTTCCTTATGGGTTTTATCCCATCTTTGCTGGTTATACTCCTCAGCATCCTGGACACACTTAACAGCATTTTTTGTTGGCTATATCTATCACGTTTTTGAAATCAAGTGATGTACGGTGAATATTTTTTAGCTTGTGGTTAAGGTTATCCTTGGATAATCTAGGAATCCATCCTCTTTCCAGTATATAAGGTGCTTCCTTAGTGGTAGAGTGCTTGCTACTGTTGTAGGCCATCTCCTGTGCAGGTAAAAGGCTAACCCAATTGTGGCAATAACCGTCAGAATTCTTGTATTCTAGTCCAAAGCCACAGAATCTCCGGAGCATGTCTTCCAGGGTCTGAATCATCCTTTCATCTAATCCATCTGTCTGAGGGTGATAAGCAGTAGAGAAAGCTAAGGTGGTTCCAAGGATATCATGAAGATTCCTCCAGAACTCAGAGGTGAATTCAGGATCTCTGTCACTGATAATAATCTTGGGAACTCCAACATCAGCAATGAGTCTGTTCCAAAATAATAGGGCAAATTACATAGCAGTGTCTTCCTTGTGATTAGGTAGGAACTTTGCTTTCTTGGAGAACCTATCCACAATGACTAAGACTGAGTTGTAGGAATAGGCTCCTCCTGGTGGTAGTGCAGTTACAAAATCCATATTGATGATCTCCCATCATTTCTTGGGTTCAGCAATCTTTTGCAGTAGTCCAAACTGTTTTCCAGTAGTCTTGTTGGACTTCTGACAAGTTTCACAACTGGTAACATACTGTATAGTGGAGTCTCTCCAATTAATCCACCAAGCAGTTTGTTTAAACTTATCCAAGGTTCTATCAGCAGATAAATGACCAGATGAGCAGTTATCATGGCACTCAGCCAGAACATGTTTGATATGGTCATCATTAGTTAAGACTATAACACTTGAATGTTGATGCCTATAGTATACTAGACCATCCCATATGGTGAACCTTCTGGCTTTGTATGGTTTCAAAAGAGGTTCAGGTAGGCTCTTGATCAATTCAGAAGGTGGAGAAGTACTTTCCATAATAGTTATCAGAGTCTTTATGCCAGAACTGTAAGATTATTTGATTGAGTTGAACAATGATTCATTCAGTTCACAAGTGTGGATTCCCATTATAGGAGCTTCAATGTTTAACCTGTTAATTTTAAGGATAGGGAAGATATCATTATCCTCTGGATCATAAGCAGGGTTAATTGGGTCATTGGGTAATGCATTCCTGCTTAAACTATCAGCATTCTGTTGTTTAGTCCCAGCTTGATGAACTATGGTCATCTGGATCTGTACTGTTGTATAGCTATCTGCCATCTTAACATGTGCCTACTAGGGGTCTTAATGTTCATCAATGTCCTGACGGCGTTGCAGTCAGTAATCACAGTGAAATTGGTGCCTTGTAAGTAATAATGGAGTTTTTCTAGAGCCCATACTAAGGCAAGACATTCCATTTGAATTGCACCGTACCTTTTCTCAGTGTCTTTAATTTGTCTGGATATGAAGAGTATAGGTTTTTCCACTGGTTTTTCATCCTGTATTACTTCTTGGTTTAAAGAAGCTCCTAGCCCTTCCATTCTGGCATCTATGTATAGTTTGAAAGGTTTAGAGTAATTTGGCTGGATCAGTACTGGAGCTGAAGTCATTGCCATTTTGAGTTCCTCATAGTTCTTGACTCTGTCATGAGTCATTTCAAACACGGTGGTGTTGTTTCAGATCTCATACAGACATTTGGTTAGAAGAGCAAACTTGGGTAAATACTTCCTTTAGTAGCTGCAGAAGCTGTTAAAGGATAGGAGTTCAGTTTTATTCTGAGGCATAGGCCTATTCATTACTGCTACTATCTTGTTTTGGTCAGCAGCTAAGGTTAGTCTGGAGACAATGTGTCCTAAGGCTTTGAGTTCCCCATAGCCAAAGTTACACTTTTTCATTGATCCTTTCAATCACATGGTAGAAATGGTTTTGAGGAGTAGCCTTAATTTTTCTGTTCTTCATTGAGAAGGGAATTCAAAGCAGCTTGAGAGAAGTATTCCTGATTGAAACTCTCTAAGTGTTTTTCATAATTTGAATCAGAAGTTTGAGCATTGACATGGCATATTGGGAACCTCTTATTCCAGTCTCCACCTATAGTGAAGTATCTACCCCTGCTTTGGAATACATCTATACCATATAAGCAAAGAGAATCATTTCCAAGGATAAAATAATCACATACTCCATTTTGGAGCACTACAAATTCAATTTCCAGTTTGAGTGATCCTTTAGAGTGAGGGAGTATGATATAAGAAGACCATACTCCAACAGCATTGAGAGCAGAATTACAACTGCTGAACTTAGCCTGGAGTACTGGTAGTAGGTTCAGCTTCCAGTTTGGGTCTTGTTTCTCGAGATAATTTGAACCAACACAAGAGCAAAATGCTCCACTGTCTAGAAGTAACTTTACAGGGGAACCTTGGATTAAACCAGTAGCATAGCATGTTTTGCCTGAATTGTAACTTTTACTGGCAGAAGGTTTTAGAGTCAAGGCCTTAGCCTCAGAAATTTGGTGAATCTTCATGTTGGGATTCCATTTTTGAGGTAAGTTAGAATCCTGATAGACAGAATTTATGTCCAGAGAAGACTCAATACTAACTTCAATAACATTTATGGGGTTAGTGATCATTAGATCACAATCAGAGAGTGATCCATCAGTATCAACAAGGTGAGGGTCAGGATTGTCATACTCTTCTCCTTCAATAAGATTAATCCTTTTCCTAGGTAGGGGACAATCAGGTTTTATGTGTCCTGTTTGTTTACAGTTCCAACATAATTTCAATTTTGATTTTGGAGTCTTCTTGACTTCCAAGGTAGATGGATTAGTAGCAGGGGATTCTTTAGTTTTGGCAGTATATTCCTCCCGGTTCCTAGTATTTTGTTCCCTGGGGAGTCTTTTGACTCTCTTATGTAGACCATTCATATCAATAGTCTCTTCCAAAACACTTATCAAGGTAGAAAGATCAGAATCAATAGGAATCCTGCACCTTACACTGTGGTTGATTTGTCCGGGACATAAGTTGAGAAGTCTTTCATTGACTTGTTCTTTATCAGCATCCGGGTAAAAACAGTCTAACCTCCTTTTCTGGTCTAAGCACCAATTATGAGGTTTGTCCTTGGATGGATCAAACTGGGAGGTTTCAAAAGTTTTCATCATCTTTCTTTTCCAAATCCTAGTACCAAATTGTACTTTGATCAATTTTTTCCAAGAACTCCAGGATAAAGATCCAACTTCTTCTATTTTATTGATAAACCAATCAAGAGCTACTCCTTCAATTAGTCTGGGAAATCTTACCACAGCTATTGCATCAGGGAGCTCATAAGAAGAAAGAGTATAGTCAATAAATTTAATGAAACTGATGTGGTTGTATTCTCCTTCTCCAGAGAATTTAGGCCATTCAGTGATGGGAGGAAGTAGCTTCAAAGCCTGCTCCATTTCAGGAGTAGGACTGGGTCTGAAAGACTCATTCCTAGTTATCCTGGTTCTGGGAGGAACACTAGGATTACTGGTGAACCTAGCAGGCCTAGTTTCTTCTAGGTAAATGACTGGAGAGTTAGTAGAATTGATCTTAAGATATCTGAGAAAATTCTTAATCCTACCTAACTCCAAATCAAGTTTATTGCTTAATAAGTCAATTTTGTAAATCAGATGAGCTGAAGGAGTAGGACTAGTTTTCTTAACTTCTCCTTTGAGCTGGTCTGTGGTTGCAAGGATATCTTCCTGAAGAATTGATTGGTGATCATCAATATGTTTCATCAGGTCCAACTTACTAGCTCTTATACTATCCTTGATTTGTTGTATTTCCAACTCATCAATTCTCATAATCTCAGACTGAGTGTCAATCAATCTGAAAATACTTGAACTCATTTTGTCCAATAGTTGATAAAATTTTTCAAAACATTGGCTAATAATAGTAAAATTGTGAGACACATTTAGAGAAAAGCTATTAAGAGCTTCTATGTCTAATTGTGGTACACCTTTTTCCACTTCTGGGCTAAGAATATTATGCTGTCCCAATCCTTTGGGTTCCTTAACTTCTGATGGGCTGAGGACCTCTTCTTTTTGGGGTCCTTTCCCTTTAAGGAAGCTAACTGATCCCAAGGATTCCAGTTCTGCACGTAGCCTTCTAATTCTTTCTTTGGGATCAACCTTTGCAGAGAAATATGAGATTTCTTTGCTTGAGAAATGGCTTTTCTCATACCGTGTTGATTCCCTGGGTCTGAGCCACTCTGAATTTTTCCCAATAGCTCACATTCTCTTTCACTAATACTTTGACTCTTTGCTCCTTGGTTGAGTCCATCTGGGGTGGCGTAGGAGGACCTGTACCGTCCTGGGATAACATGGTGGGCAACAGATGGTTCTCCAATGGCCTGTTGTTTGAGTTGGCGGCCGCGGTTGACACCATCATTGTCCCGCGTGACGCTATGGTCAAGGGTTTGAGTCCCCTCATTGCGCTCGCAACTGGAGTCCTTGCGTGCACAGGTTCCTCCAGGCAGAGATCCATATGACGGGGATCTACCTGTTGGACGGGTGTTGCACCTATTTTGATACATAGCACCAAAAAAAATGAGTAAGTCTTTTTGTCAAAAATTTGAAAAAAATACTTTTAAAATACAAAAATAATATTTTCCATGTGTTTTATATTTTCAATAATTTTTTTATATATATTTTAACTTACTTAGAGTTAAATTCAAGGGTACCAACAATTTGTTGGGATCACAAATATCTTTGGAGGATATTCCAACGGGGTCCGAGTGAGTTCCAATCAGGTCCTGGGATAAATCCAAGGTTAAGTCCAATGGTACACTGTCTGGGACATCCTCTAGGAGATCCTGGTCAATGAGATCACCAAAAAAAAAATCCACTGAGATGGATAAAAATAAAAAATATAAGTTTAATATTTTTTTTTATTTTTACGTGTTAGAATGATGTTTTTACAAATAATAATCACTTTTGTTATTTTTGGATTTTTCTTTATCTTCAGGGTTATTTAGTTTATAAATATAAAGCTTCCTTTGATAATTCTTCCACTCCTTATGTTGCCTTAATAAAGAATTGAAATTGATAATTCTTTCAAGCTCAAGCTCTTTGTCCTTTATAACCTGCTGTTTGTAATAAAGCAATTTCTCCTGTTGTTGCTCAGGAGTTATAATAACAGGGAAAAGTTTACGGAGTTTTTCTTCTTTTTTCTTTTTAAGAAGGTTCAAATAATAATTGATTAATTCTCCGTTGGTCTTAAGATCCACTAGAGAAAAAAATGATCAAAAATATATGTTATAAGTATGTTAACTTATTTTAAAAAAATATGTAGACTGGTCCAAGGAATAAATAATTAAGAATTAATTATTTAAGGATATTTCCTGGCCAGACTGCCATTTGTCAGCTCTCTGATACCAGGAACCTTGCAGTCCTTTAGCTACAGAGAGTGATTAAAATGCTGGAATGATAATAATAATTATTATCCCAATAATAAACATTTAGAAGCTCAAATAAATGATATAATAAGAGCAGTTGCAAGGTTTAATTGGTTTGGTAATAAATGGTTTTCAATATAATATAAAAGAGGGGCCACAGTATTATACTACTGGGGATCTTTACAGACTAGCAACCTCTCTTCAAGGGGCCTCCTTAGGCAGTTTAAGAACCTTGGAATAAATATGGGTGCCTTAGAAAGGACTCATTCCACTAATGGCCAGGCTTAAAAGCACAAATCGCCAAGACAGGAAAGGTAACACTCACTCTGAGCACTTTACCACAAAAAATCCTGGAATAATTGGAAGGGTTTCAGAGCAGATGGGGTAGATTGCTTGACTAAAATTCAATGGTTGATTGGTTAATAAGGGTAAATAATACCACTACAGACTAAGTCATAAATCACTTTCTTATCTTCATATAAGCATTTGATCAACAATGACACGGTGTCTGATTGATAATAAATAATTCCTGGTAACTGATGATGGAATAATGGGTCCAAAGAGGTCTGTATAAATACCTTTTTGGGGTTATTTTGATCTTTTCAGGGCATGTAGAGAGGGTTCTGCTTTTGGGCTGAGGCTGGCAAGCCAGTCAGGGCAAGATTAGCATGTCCACTTGGTGCTTTCAATCAGCTGTCCTTATATCTGCTGGATTTCTGTACTATTTTAGCCACAGGATCTGTTAATCTGTTATGGCGTAAATTTGATCATTCTGCACTCATCCTTCATTTGTACTATTGATATTGCTTTAAAGAGTGCAGATGTGGATTTTTACTGATTTTTTATGAGTTACTGATCATGTAGGTAATTTTTAATAATTTTTATGGACCATCCTTGTAGTGTTTTGTGGTCTTCAAAGATCAGGGTCAGTGATTTACCTGATAATCCTTGATCTTTGATTTATTATTAAAAAATGTTTTAAACTTAATTTTCATTAATTTTATTTAAGTTTTGATCTTTTTAGATCATTATTAATGCATATGTCAGTTTGTTACATAAACTATTCAACCCTAAATATGTTGTAGCTCTTCTGAGTGGTACCTGGTTGTCAGATGAGTCACAACTGATCCAGACGCAGGGATCAGTTAGTACAGATGCGCCCGGGGTAGGATCGGCTGCGTGCGTGGCAGAACCAGCTGCGCGCGGGTCTGTAGTACGCGGGAATCTGCTACTACTAGTATGTAGGGATATGTAATGATGTGGGGCTGCGCGCGGGAATTGTGACATAACACATTTCCGCTTGTAACTCCTAAACTATACACAACACTTCAATTCTGAGTGAATTTTAGGTGTAAACCCTATATGTGAAAATACGTGTGAAATATTAGAATGGCCAAAAAGTGCCATACTGGTGTCATAATTTTTAGTACTTTTCTTTTTAATTATTTTAAAAATATAAGGACTTGGAATTCAAGGGTGGGGTCAGTGAGTGACCCTACCTAATTTTGGGTGAGGAATCCATTTCTGAAATAATATTTATGGATTTCTCACTCCTTATTTTGTTGATTGAGATATTCTTATTTTTCATAATTTTGTGTTGCTATTGACAGGTTGCTCTGTACATAGTAGCAAGCTGACAATTAGCTTGCCCCAATGGTTGCCAACCATTAGCTTTCCCCAATCCTTGTCAACCATTAGCTTTCCCTCATGGTTACCAACCATTAGCTTTACCCAATGGTCCCCTACCATTAGCTCTCCCCAATTCTTTTCAACCATTAGCTTGCCCCAATGGTTGCCAACCATGGGCAAGCTTGAAGGTTGTCTGTCACCAAGATGCCGGAACCCTACTGTTTCTGTTTGCAATTCTGTGCAAGCAGCTTGAGAACACAACATGCTTAATATTAACCCCAACCCCCCAGGAGGTGTGTCAAAATGAAGCTTCAAAACAGGTGTCTCTTGAGTTATGCCCACACCCTTGCACAAGCCAAAAAAATTGCAGTTGAGCCCTTGTAGGCACAGATTGAACAACCTCATTATTTCCTATGCACCATGATCTTTTCAGGAGTTGTACGCTGGCCTTTCAGCCTACAACTCCATTTTGGGTTCCTTCACAAGGGTTTGGGCATATTAAGCCAGTTTGGATCTCCAGCTTATTTCATGCCCACACCCTTGTGTAGCACTCAAACGCCAAGCTGGACCATGGCCACCCACTTGCACAACCTCATTTTGTCCTATGCTCCATGCTCATTTCAGGAGTTTTATGCTTGTTTCCCAGCATAAAACTCCATTTTGGGTTCCTCCACAAGGGTGTGGGCATATTAAGCCAGTTTGGATTTACAGCTTATTTTATGTCCACACCCTGGTGTAGCACTCAAAAGCCAAGCTGGACCTTGGCCACCCACTTGCACAACCTCATTATTTCCTATGCACCATGGTCCTTTCAGGAGTTGTAGGCTTTCCACCCAGCGTACAACTCCATTTTGGGTTCCTTCACAAGGTTGTGGGCATATCAAGCCAGTTTTGATCCACAGCTTATTGTATGCCCACACCCTTGGGTAGCTCTCATAAGCCAAGCTGGACCTTGGCCACCCACTTGCACAACCTCATTTTGTCCTATGCTCCATACTTGTTTCAGGAGTTGTATACTTGCTGCCCAGTGTACAACTCCATTTTGGATTCCTCCACAAGGGTGTGGGCATATTAAGCCAGTTTTTATCCACAGCTTATTGTATGCCCACACCCTTGTGTAGCACTCAAAAGCCAAGCTGGGCCTTGGCCACCCACTTGCACAACCTCATTATGTCCTATGCTCCATGGTCCTTTCAGTAGTTGTATGCTGGCTGCCCAGCGTACAACTCCATATTATGTTCCTTCACAAGGCTGTGGGCATATCAAGCCAGTTTTGATCCACATATTATTTTATGCCCACACCCTTGTGTATCACTCAAAAGCCAAGCTGGAACTTGGCAATGAGATTGCAAAACCTCATTATGTCCTATGCACCATGGTTCTTTCAGCAGCTGTACGCTTTCCGCCCAGAATACAACTCCATTTTGGGTTCCTTCACAAGGGTGTGGGCATATCAAGCCAGTTTTGATCAACAGCTAATTGTATGCCTACACCCTTGTGTAGCACTCAAAAGCCAAGCTGGACCTTGGCCACGGGATTGCACAACCTCATTATGTCCTATGCTCCATGGTCCTTTCAGGAGTTGTATGCTTGCGGCCCAGCATACAACTCCATTTTGGTTTCCTTCACCAGCATCCTTTTCCATTAATCCCATGTAGATCTGTCAAACATTGAGCTGTAAGCTTGCCACCCAGTACACATGTCAATTTCAGACCCTCTGAAATCAATCTGTGGCAGACCATTTACCACAATTGACACAAGTGAGAGTTGAACCCTTGCACCCTTATGCATACTTCCACAATGAGAATTTGCATAACCCTGAATGTAATGACGTCATATGCAACTCATTTCAAGAACTGTATGTAGTTTATTCAACAATGGTGTACATCATCCGCATGAAACTATGCCATGTGTTGACACAAATTCCTACCACAGAGCCACCTCCTGGTTAGTTCAAAGATATAATTACTCACCTTCCCATGCTTTTTCCCCCCTCACAATCATTTCTCTTCTTACAATCTCCAACATATTCCATCCATCCATCTATTAAATCCCTTACTCATCACATTACTTCATCAAACCTTAGCCATGGCTTCCTTCACTGATAAATGTCTTGGCATCCTCAAAACCACCCTCACCTCAATTCCTGAAACTGTTCTTCCCTATCTCATTTCCAACCCATCAACTCATTGGGTCTCCCTTCTTTGCCACGATGGCAAACTTTTTGTCAGAATCCCAACCCTAGATCAACCTGTGGGCTCCTTACCACTTCTCCTGTCACGTCTCCTCCTCCCTTATATCCACAATCAAACATCATTTGGCCCTGCTGGGAAATGCCCTTTGGAATTTCCCAACCAGAAAGCTTCACAGATCTTTGTTGAAAGAGTTCTGTATGTCTCCTCCCAGCCTTTTGTCACATTCAATTTGGCATTATTGACATTTTTCAGCAAACATGATCTCATGGCCATCACCACCTCCATTGTTTCCTCATTCATTACCCTTGAACTCCCTCCACAATACAATCCCGCAAAACACAACTCCATTTCCCTTTCCAACCTTGCCACAGAAATTGTAGACCTCCCATCTGCTATCAAAGAGCTACATTACAACTCCACTCTACTTGAGGTGCCCAGTGGGTTTGATATGGACCCTTTTTCTCCTGCTGCCAATGTCATCCAAACCCCTTTGCTACCACATCAGTCTCAAGGACTTGCTTTCCTCCTTGATAGGGAATCACCAGGTGCTGCATCCGCCTTGGCTTTGTGGAAGAAGACCCCAATTGATAGTGGTGCACTATGGGAGAACAAGATCACTGGTGAGAGCATAGCTCTTGAAAGGGGTGATGACATTCCAGAATCCCCACTTGGATGTATCCTGGGCAATGACATGGGTCTTGGTAAAACAATACAATCAATTTCACTTATTGCAACCACCTTGCTGCAAGCCCCGGACCTATGGCCTTCCCCTGGATCCCCCCCCTGAAAAACCTCCACATCAAGCCACACTGGTGATAACCCCCCACGCCTCCTGAAGAATTGGAAAAGAGAAATTATGAAGCATAAACAGTCAAAGGCCATCAATTTTCTCACCTACCATGGAAGATGGCGGCATCAGACCATGGATTGTCAACTGGAACATGCAGATGTGATTCTCACATCATATCACCTGGTGTTGTTGGAATACAACAAAATGCAAGCCAACAGCAACACCCCACGCTCCATTATCTTCTACAGAAAATGTTTCAGGATTATTTTGGATGAGGCTCAGCAAATCCAACCTTCATTTTGCAATCTTTCCTCCCCAAGTATTTTCTTTGGACCAAACTGACTGCAATTCACTTGCATGAAAGCACTATCCAAAATACCAAGGCCAAGCTTTCCCAAGCGGTCACCAATGTTGCCACTGATTGTAGCGTTTGTCTCACAGGAACGCCTGTGCAAAACTGCCTTCAAGATCTCCTCTCTCTCCTTAGCTTCCTGGGTATCAGTCTAGAAAATGAGTACAGTGACTGGGCAACTACCCTTTTGCCCCACCTAAAACCAGGGGACTTTGCCCCAATACAAATGGTCCTCCAACACACCACCCTTTGAAGGACCAAGGTTGATGAGCTGTTACATCTCCCCAGTATTACTCACAACTACATCAAGACACCACTCTCACCTGCAGTGGAAGACTTGTACTGCTGACTCCACGACCAATTCATTTCTAAGATCAGGAATGATCTGCCTGCTGATGGATCCAAGCCAATGAGGTTTTCACTCCTCAAAGATCTTGTCCAGCTCATAGGAGCATTTAATCATCCCATTTTGGCAGACCCCAATGTCATCATGGACCAAAATGGACAATTCATCCTTCCAGAAGAATTGGGTCCCAAGGATCACAGCATGGGAGTTGAAACAATTGTCCACCACATTGATATTGACACCTGCTTTGAGATCTCCAAAATTAAACAGCTTTTAGGGATGATTCAGCCAGGATCAGTGGTGGTAGCTGGAGCAAGCAAAGTTGTGGTCTTCTTGTGTTGGAAACTTTATGTTGATCTGTAAGCTGGTTGTCTTTTTCTCCTGTTTCCAATGAGACCCCACTCCAAAGTCCATTTTCTCCCCTCATGTGCAGGATTGGAATGACACTAGATGAATATTCAATATCCTACTTTTTTCTGGATGGAGGGTTAACAGCAAAACGGCAAGAATCAATTCTTGATCAGTTTTCAGCAAGTAGCACAACTTATGTGCTTCTTGCCTCCATTCAGGCGGCTTGTTTTGGAATCAACATCACATCAGCCAATGTTGTATTCATCATGGTAAGCACCCAATACTTTCTAGAATTTTGCCATTCACTTAGTCTACATTCATTTGATCTACATAGGAACCCCATTGGAACCCCACAACCCTGGCACAGGCAGTTGATTGGCTGCATCAAATGGGTCAAACAAGGCCAGTGCAGGTTTATTACCTCATTGCACCCAATACCATTGAGGAGAATATTCAAAAGGTAATGTCGTCATACTCCACTCATCATATGCACCTCACTGAATTTTCCATCTCTCCTTTAGATTCAGAAACGCAAGGAGCAACTTGCCCAGTAAGTCTTTTTTTCCTGGAAATATATCCACCAACCTTAAAGTTGGCTGATTCAGGATATTGTGCTCATATCAAATTCAGGTCAACTATTCTCACCACCAGGGATTGGAGGGAAGTGTTCCAATCCCTGCAGGATGACACCTAAATCCCCTCTCCCTTAGCTTCTCATCTCCTTCTTCCTAATCTCACTCATATGGTTGTTTTCTTCCCTCCTCACTATCCTGTACATTACTCTTGCATCAGAATTCATGAGAAGTACAATTTTTCCACTATGCCATGAGTAACTTTGCTCACAATTCACATCATGTGTGTTGTGTCACTGTGTGTCACCAATACTCCCATATGTGTAGATAAGATGTTACACTGTGTGACATTGTGTGGTACACTCTTGTCCTTGATGTGACACTGGCACAAGAATGAATGGTTGGCAACCATTAAGAAGAACATTGGTCACCATCCATGAGACATTCTCATGGTCGCAGTGCTCATCAGAAGCAATTGTCATCATCCATGAAGAACTTCAATAGTCGGCGACCATTAACAAGCACATTGGTAACTGTCCATGAGGCATTCTAATGGTAATAGTTGCTCATGAGAATCAATTTTCATCATCCATAAAGAACTTCAATGGTTGGAACCTATTAAGAAAAAAATTGCTTGCTGTCCATGAGGCATTCTAATGGTAATAGTTGCTCATGAGAATCAATTTTCATCATCCATAAAGAACTTCAATGGTTGGAAACAATTAATAAGAACATTGGTCACCATCCATGGGGCATTCTCATGGTTGAAGTTGCTCATCAGAAGCAATTTTCATCATCCATAAAGAACTTCAATGGTTGGCAACCATTAACAAGAAAATTGGTAACTTTCCATGAGGCATTTTAATGGTAATAGTTTCTCATGAGAATTAATTGTCATCATCCATAAAGAACTTCAATGGTTGGCAACTATTTAGAAGAAAATTGCTTGCTGTCCATGAGGCATTCTAATGGTAATAGTTGCTCATGAGAATCAATTGTCATCATCCATAAAGAACTTCAATGGTTGGCAACCATTAAGAAGAACATTGGTCACCATCCATGAGGCATTCTAATGGTCACAGTTTCTCATGAGAATCAATTTTCATCATCCATAAAGAACTGCAATGGTTGGCAACCATTAAGAAGAACATTTGTCACTGTCCATGAGGCATTCTAATGGTTGCAGTATGTCACAAGAAGCAATTTTCATCATCCATAACTGTGCTAAATTATTTTTCAGCCAATGCAGAAAGTCATCAAGGCTTAAATATGCACAATTTTATCCCCAGATAATGCAAGCCACATGCATCACACCAGCATGACACACAAATGACTATTGATCTGCATGTTCCATCATGTAGACATGGTTAATAGCCATGTTTGTTTGGTGGGTTGCAGCAAGAAAAATTAAAAAAGTCTTCTTGTCAATAGCTATAAATAACCCTCACTTCCCTCAGGTTTTTCCCCTTTTGTTCATTCCCCAATACCCCTTGAGCCAGCTTCACACTTTTTTCCCATCTATTTATTAATCCACTCACAATGGCATCCACTGCCCCTACAAAAGCAATTCCACCTTCAGGTTTGTTAACCCACTGTTTTGTATTTCATCAAATTGAAAGAACAATCCCTACCAACCTTGGCATCCATTGACTAATGCCTTGGCATAATCAACAGAGTCCTCACCATAAACTCATGAAGATGAACAGCTCTCAGCTCCTGCAGACAAGTCTGACCCTGCATCAGAAGTCCAAGAAGTAACTGAGGAAGAATTCTATCAGAATTTTGATACTATTCAAGAGATGCTCACTAACTGTGCTTGCCTCAGGATCCCCAGGTCAATCGGAGATACTGTGAACAGGTTAAACTCCAGCTTGAGTGATATCTGAAAAGGTTAGTTTTTTCCCCACTTTCATTCTTCACATTTGCAGATTTGGAGGTCTGATTGGTTTTTTTCCTGTTAGAATACAAATGTAAAAGGTGTCTACCCCACAGAGAACGGCTGAGCATCACACCCAGCTCCTCATTGTCCCAACAGCCCCCATTACAGCCACCTCCAAAACGTCCACACTTGACTCATCCCCCTGTGGACATGACCCCACATCTACAAATCATGGGAAATCAGGATCCACCCCCCTCCTCCCCTGATGCAGCATCAAATCATGAAGCCATTGCACCCTCCCCTCATCCAGAAATCCAAATAACTCCTGAACCTTCCCTATGCGCCAAACCCACGGCAACCATGGAGTAACCCCAAGTCACTTCTGAGCAATCCCAGGTGGCCCCAGATCAACCTGAGACATCCAATCAAGCATTAGTGATTGAACCAGACCCAACCTCTCCCTAGCCCATTGTTTCCAGTATGAATACTCCCCAAGATGAGGAGCCCACTTATGATTTTGATGATCATTCAAGTAGAGGTTATTTTACCATCATTTACCACAAAAGAATACCCAAGGAGCTTCATTCAATTACTCAATCTTTCAAGGGTAGGAAATGCCCAAAGAAACTCCAAATGGGATGGGATGCGGTGAAGCACTTTTTGGATTTCTGTCTCCAGGCCACCACTACTATGGAACCACCAGAAATGCGGTACATCTCTCATTCAGCCAATTTTGAGGATGTTAACTGGGTTTGGCAGATCCATGAGCAAGGTTAGTTTTATTTGAACATCCCATCAACTTGCAAGGTTTCTTTTTGCTAATGACCACTTTTTCATTTCACAGCAACAGAGTTTCTACGCTAGGATGCACATGAGCCATGGTGGGCACCAGACATCATCAATTTTCCTGCCCTCAACCGCCTGCATAACAGTTATTCTTGTCCCGCTGGTGCACCCTCCCTAGATCAGAAAACTGCTCATCTAGAATCCAATCTGGTGCGCTTTCTTCATGCCTTGGACCATCCCACTTGGAAAGCAATCAATAAATGGGCCAAGACAGTGGCTTTCTCAGTGCAAACAGTTGCCAGTGAACTGTGTGCACAGCCTCCCCATCCTCTCACATCTCCAGTCTCCATTGTCAAGGCAAACCTACAAATGGTTATGTGGCTCCAAAGCATCAAGACATTTCCAAATTCACTGCAGCCCTGCTCAATAGAGAATCACATGGTCTAGACAATGAGGCCAACACCAATCATTCAGAGGCTATGCCCACCAATCAGTCAGAGGCTATGCCCATTGAGCCAAGGGACTGTCTTCAAGAGCTATGCAGCATTGTTATTGATATCATGATCAGCTTCACCTTACTTCAGGCTCATTCCCAGAAAGACCCAAAGGAGCCCTCCACCGGCAAGAAGAAAAAGCACAAGCGCAAAGAACCCTCCAGCATCCACTGTTGACCACTCTTCCCTCAATGTCTCAGAGTTTTCAAATGAAAAATGTTGCACTGAATTGACTCAACTAGAATGCCGCCCCAATTTCCTCCCTGTTGTCTTCTACCTTCTTGCTGGCATCCAGGGGATCATCATTACTTCAAGAGACAGAAGGATTGCTTCTTTATGTGATTTTCATGAACTCCTCTGTTTAATTCAAAAAATTCAGTCTCTCTCAGATGGAAGACCTTCAGCCAAGGAACCCATATGGGCCCACCTTCAAATCTACATTCAATCCATCATGCTCAGTATATCTGAGAACCCTCAAGATACTGGAAAATTGACATTACCCACCTGGAATGATCTAGCCAAGGCTATTGCTCATGACTACATGAACCACATGAACAAAAATTCTTGTTCCAACATGCCTTTCAGCCTAGAACCCCCTCCAATCTCTGAGTTACCAAGCTCAAATGATTAATATGAGTGCTGTCATTTCTTCTCTGAGTTCTCTAGCTTTACTGTGTCATCTTGCAAGCAATTTGAATATTTTTTTCATAATTTTAGCTGTATTTTTCACCTGCCACATTTCTTAAAATTTTTATTTGCATGATAATTCATAATTCAACGTTTCAAAAGAGTGATTTTCCCATAGTTTTCAATACTTCAATCCCCAGTCACAAAAATTTCCCCCAAGTAGTGAGATTGGATTCCTCAAGGTTGACTTTTGGATTCAGACTGTTTTAAGCCCTAACCCACCACTCAGCACTTTTAGATCAATTGAATATTTGAAATGCCACAGATTGTTTGCCCCCACCCACTACTCAACCACCTTGCTGAAGCATCCATCAAGAACTACTTATATAGGACCTCTTTCCCCCCTCAAGCAATTTCCCCCCATCCCATCCCACCACACCCCTTGACTTTGACTCCCACTTCCACTCTTAATATCCACAAATGCCATCTCTTCCATCCATTTGAAGATCATCATCTTTTCCCCCAAGTATAACAAGCACTCTTTGCTGTGAATCACTACCATCCAAATGAATATTTTGATGGCCAGGAACAAGACTAAAGCTTATAGTTTTTTCCTTGTTATTATCATTTATTTTTATTCACCAAGCTGAAATTTTCCCAATCCCTTCCCAATTTTTCACTGTACTTCTCTTTTGGAAATTCTATGATTTGATATGCTATGGATATGTCCCCTGGTGAATATGAACTGCATACCACTCAATTATCAACGTTGTTAATTTCACCATTCACCAGGATAAAATCATATTGCAATCATAAGATTGCTTGAGGAAAACCAGCTCAGTAAAAATTGAACAGGGATCTTCTTTTTACCCAAAAAATCACAGGTAACAAGGACAAGGCACAGCAAGCCAAAATTCTTTCAAATTGAAAATGTGCCAATCTCAATTTGAAGAATTCATGATGCAATGAATTGGTTTTTCTACACTCCCAGATGATTGAATAAAGTCTCTATAAAAAAATTATGAAAAATGAATATTTGTAGTCATGAAATCTGTTGTTTTGGTGAAGAAAAAAAACTCTTTGCATGGGATATTTCCTTGATTAATGTGGTGTTTTAAAATTTCCTGCTGTAAAGATATCAATTCCAATCATGTGTTTTTATTAATATCATTAATATTCAAATGAAATACTTGATTATCATCAAACTTCAAAACATCACTGGTCAAGTGTCATTGATACCAAAATTCCAAAAAATCAGTCACCAAACATTTTCCAATCTATGAACAGAAGAAACTCCACAAGTAAGCCACTACAAGAAATTACAAGCCCTGAGAGTAAAGATCTTGTTCAAAAGTATGTTTCTTTTTTTTATTTGAACTGGGGTTGATTTATTTATATACCCTATGATTTTTCACATTCAAGCCATCAGTTGAAGAGTTCCGTTTTTTTTTTGCTTTTTGCTTTTTTTTTTGGTTTTTTTCCTGTTTTTTTTTTTTTTTTTGGTTTTTCTTTGGTTTTTCTTTGTTTTTAATTCTTTTTGCTTCTTTCCATTTTTTTTGGGTTTTTTGGTTTCTTTCTGTTTTTTTCTTGTTTTTTTCTTGTTTTTTTTGTTTTTTTTTTTTCTGGATTTTTTTTTGGTTTTTGTTGTTTTTTTGTTGTTTTTTTTTTTGTTTTTTTTTTTGTTTTTTTTTTGGCTTTTTTTTGGTTTTTTTTTTGTTCTTTTTTTTTTCTTTCTTTGTTTTGTTTTTTTTCTTTGGTTTTTTTTGGTTTTTTTTTTTGTTTTTTTTTTGGTTTTTTTTTTTTTGGTTTTTTTTGGTTTATTTTCCATTTTTTCTTTTCTTTTTTTTTTTTGGTTTGTTTTTGGTTTTTTTTCCCTTTTTTTTTAGTTTTTTTCTTTTTTTTTTTAGTCTTTTTTTTTTGTGAGCAAGTGAGCAAGCAAGCAGGCTTGCTAGGGAGGGCCTGGCTTGGTGGGGGGATTTCTTCACCCCGCAACCAAGCATGTGGCAAAAAGGGGGGGGCCGGAGGGGCTTGCAGTGGGGGGATTTAATCACCCCCCTACCAAGCAAGCGGCCAAGAGGAAGGGCCAGCCCGGTGGGGGGATTTCATCACCCCCCAACCAAGCGAGTGGCAAAAAGGGGGGGGCCGGGGAAGCTTGCGGTGGGGGGATTTCATCACCCCCCAACCAAGCAAGTGGCCAAGAGGAAGGGCCAGCCGGGTGGGGGGATTTTATCACCCCCCCACCAAGCTAGCAGCAAAAAGGGGGGGGGGGGGGCCAGAGGGGCTTGCCCCGGGGGGATTTCATCACCCCCCCAACCAAGCGAGCGGCCAAGAGGAAGGGCCAGCCCGGTGGGGGGATTTCATCATGGCCCAAACAAGCAAGCGGCAAAAAGGGGGGGGCTGGCGGGGCTTGGGGTGAGGGAATTTCATCACCCCCCAACCAAGCAAGCGGCCAAGAGGAAGGGCCAGCCTGGTGGGGGGATTTCATCACCCCCCAACAAAGCAAGCAGCAAAAAGGGGGGGGCCGGAGGGGCTTGCGGTGGGGGGATTTCATCACCCCCCAACCGAGCAAGCGGCCAAGAGGAAGGGCCAGCCCGGTGGGGGGATTTCATCTCCCCCCAACCAAGCAAGCGGCAAAAAGTGGGGGGGCCGGAGGGGCTTGCAGTGGGGGGATTTCATTACCCCACAACCAAGTGAGCAGCCAAGAGGAAGGGCCAGCCCAGTGGGGGGATTTCATCACCCCCCAACCAAGCAAGCGGCAAAAAGGGGGGGCAGAGTGGCTTGCGGTGGGGGGATTTCATCACCCCCCAACCAAGCAAGCAGCCAAGAGGAAGGGCCAGCCCGGTGGGGGGATTTCATCACCCCCGACCAAGCGAGCGGCAAAGGGGGGGGCCAGGATTTCATCACCCCCCAACCAACAAGCGGAAAAAAGGGGGGAAGGAGGGGCACGCGGTGGGAGAATTTCATCACCCCCCAACCAAGCAAGTGGCCAAGAGGAAGGGCCAGCCCGGTGGGGGTATTTCATCACCCCCCAACTGAGCAAGCGGAAAAGGGGGGGGCCAGCCCGGTGGGGGGATTTCATCACCCCCCAACCAAGCAAGCAGCAAAAAGGGGGGGCCAGAGTGGCTTGCGGTGGGGGGATTTCATCACCCCCCAACCAAGCAAGCGGCAAAGGGGGGGCCGGAGGGGCTTACGGTGGGGGGGACTTGATCACCCCCCCGCCAAGGGCAGCATTGAGGAGAGCGGGAGGGGGGGTGGATTTCAAATCTGCTCCCCACCTAGCAAGCCAGCAAGGGGGGAGATCAAGGGGGGAGGGAGGGGGGGATTTCAAATCTGCTCCCCACCTAGTGACCAAGCAAGGGGGGAGATCAAGGGGGGAGGGAGGGGGGGATTTCAAATCCGCTCCCCACCTAGTGACCAAGCAAGGGGGGAGATCAAGGGGGGAGGGAGGGGGGGATTTCAAATCCGCTCCCCACCTAGAGAACAATCAAGGGGGGAGGGAGTGGCTTGGTGGGGGGGATTTCAAATCCCCTCCCCACCTAGTGAGTGATTTAGACACTTGCACCACACTTGGGGTCTGTCAGCTCCAATTTGGGGGTCTTTCCTACTATGAGGTGAACCACCTCACCCACCCACCACAACCCACCACAACCCACCAACACCCACCAACACCCACCAACACCCACCACCACCCACCACCACCACCCACCTCATCCACCACAACCACTACCCCATTGGTAAGTAACCTTTTTTGTTTTTTTTTTTGTTTTAAAAAAAGAGGGTATTTATTTTTTTTAGATATCAGTCTTTTAGATATCAATCTTGATGGAATTGAATGTGGAATTTAATGAAGGCATGTCTGGTAAAAGTGGGTATGGGATTTAAATTTTATTCCTCAATATTGTTCAACAATAAAAGTACTAATTGAACTTTTGATTCTGCATTATTTTTCTTTTGCTTTTTGATTCATGTTGTGATTCCTGGGTGTCATCCTGAAACATGGTTTTTAGTTGTGATGAGCTTTGGGTTTCAGGGGATGCCAAGGAGAAACAAAATGAATTGGAGCCTCTTGTATTAGGAAAGAGACACAGGCTATTGAACTTGAATGTTACTTCAACATCTGCAAGTAACAAAAAGTTCAACCGTGCCAGGAGACAGTTTGTACAAGAATGTGATGAGCCAAAATACTTTGTGAAACTGCCGGACAATCTTGCACCCAATCATGTTGTCTTACCGCACATGTGCCCTCAAATGCTGGTAAATTCTGTCACAAGCTGCCAGTTTCAGCCCTACTTTATTCTTAAATACCACAGTTTGAAGGCCACCAAAAGCACTCCACAAATTGATACTTTGTGCAACATTGTCTTGGACTTGTACCAGATGGCAAAGAACTGCCATTCACTCAGCAAGACACACACAGCAGCCTTGACTGGCTCCATGCCTGCCGTTGGTTTTTGTGCTGGAAGTGATAGGGGTGCCTCTGCGGGTTTGTCCAATTGTTTTTGTCAGGTTTTGTCAGAAAATTCAAAAAATTGATTGATGTTGACTTCAATTCAAAAATAGGGGTCTATTCTCAAAAACCAGGTTTGAATGAAGAGACCATCAAGAAGGATGATGAACTGTGGGACCGTCTCCCTGCTCACAACAAATTTGTCTTTGGAAGGATCCAATCACTATGCACTTCAGCTCATGCTCAAAACAAGAAAGTTTCAGATGAATATCTAATCCCAAACTGGTCTTCATCTGAGTGGATGGAAAAGGAGCCAGATTTCTGCATGTTTTTGAATGTGGTTGTGACATTTGATGACTTCTCAAACAAGCTCCATACTGATAAGAATAACTTGAATGGTTTTATGTATGGGATATTTTCATACATCAACAGATCTACAGGAAAGCCTATCCTTCCTCCCTGCAATGATTTGGGTCATGGTTTATCTTTTCCAAAACTTGGTTTTATTGTTGACTTTGCAAAAGCTGAGGGCATTATTGAAATTCTTTGGAAGACTCAATTTTTTGATCATCAGAATACATTTCCTCCTCCTAGTTTAAAAACCTCTTCAACCCACACTCACTTTGGCTGCTCATTCCTAATTAATAAAAAACTAGCCAATGTATCTTTAAAACTCCAAGATTGTAGTAATTCAAAAATTGATGAAAGAATTTTGGGAAAGAAGGCCCAATATTGTTGATTTTTTTTCTATTTTTTCTATTGTATTTTTTTCATTTTTGAAAGTTTTATCCAATCAATAAATCAAATATATTTACAAGCCTAGTAATTGAGCAATCTCCTTGAGTGCCTTCACTGTTAGGAAGCAATGAAGTGATGAAGGGATGTGATGAAAGTGGTGATGAAGTGATGAGAGCATGGATGTGATGGAAGAAATAATTTGATTTCTACATTGCAAAAAGAAGCCTGCCTCTTGCCTGGGTTTTGACATTCTCCCTCAAAAAAAAAAATAAGCTGCCCTTACGTGCAGACCAGGGATGGTAATCAACACATCTAAGTGAGGATGTTGACTTTTTTTTCTTCCTTCTTTTGTTCTTTTTCCTTTCATTACTCCCTTGGTCTTTGGTCATCTTACATTTCAAATATTCTTCATTTTTTGAAATTTGAACAAACAATTTTGGCTTGGCTTTATGTATTTTCCCTGATAAAAAGTAGAAGTATAAAAAATAAAATTACACCAACATAGGCTATTGAATAAGAAACCAACATAAAAGAAGCCATCAATGGCTCATTTATATAAGGAAATATTTGTACATTTCTAGGAGCATGGTGGGTTAGTATTATCCTAAATACATGTTACTGCATTTTTTTTGGGCTGTGAATAAGAGGACTTACCCAGTTTTTGACCAGTTAATGGAAATTCCAGTCTGGAAACAATCAGCCTCTTCTGGAATTTTTGAATTTCACTTTGAAAAAATTCCCAAAAACCAGCTGCAGTAATCTGTGGATGATATTTGGACTGCTTGTGAAGCAACAGGTTTGCTCATATCTAGCTTTCCATTGACAATCTATTATGAACTAATGAGCTAGAAGTTCAGAAAATGCTGATCTCTAGTCACAATATTTCACCACCTGCTGAAAGTGTATGAGATACAGAATACATGACCCTGAGATATCAATGGGATACAGAAATGCCATCTGCATACAGGTGGCATCCATTTTTCTGTAGTGTTAGGGAAATGACCAGGGAAATCTCTTTCCCAGCAACCAGAATCCAAAGAACAAAGAGGAAACTCAATCTTTCTACAATCAGAATCAGGGAGGAGGATTCTCTCCCCAACTTGATCAGAAAACATCAGAGTTGCTCCAAAATTGATTAAAAAAGTTCAACCCAAGATCATAGGTCCATCCAAGCGTGTGATCCAGAAATGACAAGTTCCAACAATGTTTTGGCCAATCCGTACTGGAACGTCTTCAACAATTCCAACCAATTTTCAAGAGATGGTTCCCTATTTCATACACTGAAGAGGTGAAGCTGACCCTAGGGCTGAGTTTAAGTTTGCAGGCCATAGCATCCAAGATCAAGTTGAGCTGAGAGCCAGAGTCAACAAGGAGCAAGACCGTTTTAGCTGATTCACCAAGATGGCAGGGAAGAAAACCAAGAGGACATGAGTAAAGAATAGACTCAGAAGAGGGATCTGTTCCACCAAAATCCTCTATCAAAGTTCCAGAGGAGACCTTGAGTTCCTCAGGACCAATTTCCACACGTTGACAAGAAACCCATTTCTTCATTCCTTCAGAAATAGATGGAGAGATTGACAGGAGTTCAGCCACAGATAGATCATGAATTTTAAGATCAGAAATTTTATTTAATACCCCTTCCACAGCATTGGGGTTATCTTTTTAAATTCCCCTCTCAAACAAAACTTTGGGATTGGTGGAGGGAGGAAGATTGGGTGAAGCAGGAACAGGATCAGGGGATTGAGGAGGTTTAATTGATGAGGGATGAGGATCAGGGTGATCTTGAGACCTTTCCATGAGTTTTTCTGTTTCCACCTCCACGTCTTCTACATCAGAAGAGGGCTCAGGTGAGGATTGTTGTTTGGTTCATTTTTGGAGGATTGAGGTTGGCAAGGAAGGAGCTTTATAAGGTTTGGGCTCCTCATGTTGCTTCCTAGCTGGATTGGATTGGTAAGTACCAACTAGAGAGGAGGAGGAAATAGCTGGGGGATACCAGGATTGGAGAGTACCACAAGAAGATTGGAAATCCACAGAAGCCAAGGATGCCTTCATAGAAGGGGGTGGCTTGTAAGAGGCCACCAAATTACAAATAGGGAGAGAAGAATCAAAGGGGATTAGAGCACCATTAGGGAGAAAAAAGTTATCCCCTTGTTGCTCTACCAATTTCTCATCTTTGTCCTTCTGGATTTCAAGACATTGGCCTGTTCCATGGCCTTCCCTGTGGCAATAATAGCAGACTAGAGTATTTTTAGGAACAGTACTAGAATTTTTAGGCACAGCAAGAGAGGAAATCTTTTCATGCATTTTGTTCTCAAAGGCTTTGAGCAGTTTAGTGATCTTGTCCATTGTAGCGGTTTCTTGGTTAGGCTGAGGGTTCTTGGGCCTGCAATCAGATTCCATTTTATTCACAATCTTGTTTGACTCTTTGAGAGAGGGAGCATGGACTGGTTCAGTGGTTTTAGATTTCTCAAAAGTGAGGGCTGTTTGACCTTTCATAACTTTATCCACCACTCCCCTAAGGATAAGGAAACCAGGGAGCTTGAATCAATTATCCCTGGTAGTGATCATGGATCCAGACTAAACCAGTTTGTCCTTGATCCTTTCCTGCACTCCAAGAGAAAAAGATTGGAGAAATCAGACTCAAATTTTGTCCACTGTGTCAATGTGATTGTTTTGGACAAGGTAGGATTTGATCGGATCCCAAGATTTCCTGGAGGACTGATAATCAGAAGCTGAAGCCACACCACCATTGGAGATCCACTGGGAGACAAGGTTATCTAGATCCTGAAAAGTAACTCATGCTACATCTATTTTTCCCCAATAGGCCAACATTGCTCCCCGCAGCAGGGCCCAGTTATGCCGTTTGAAACCTTCAAACAACTCAATGATTTCCATAACTTCATCAGAGGAGATTAAAAATTGTAACTGGTAGGCCATATTGAATTCGCTAGCCCCATCCACCAAAGCAGCCATCTTGTACAAGTTCAAGAAGCGTTCCACGTTTTTCCCATTGAATCCTAAGTTCTTTTTCTGGGGCTTGATCTTAACCATCTTAGGACAAGTAGAAGAGTTGCTGGTAGATTCCATTTTGACAAAGTTTCCTAAAAGATCCAAGGAGCAGATTTTCAAAGTGGCTCACAAATGTGGCAAGAGTAGGGTTTCTCAAAATCAACAAGTATCTTGCCCAGATGGTGCACAATTGGGAGGACTTACTTCTAGAACAAGTTGCCTCCATGGATCTGAAGAAAAAAAGAAAAAGATTGGATTTCAAAGTTGATGATTGTTGGGACTGTAAATCCAAAGGTTTCTGGTTGGATCCCAGCCCCGGGGACCAAATGTAAGACTCCAAACTGTGCTAGGCTGTGGAAGGTCTGTGGAGGGGAAAGTTGCTGTTTAGGCTGCCCTCCTGAGTGTTACAAAAATATTTAAATGTAACCAAGATCAAAGTCCAGAACCTGGTAAACAAGGGACCAAATGTAAGAGGATAAAGATGATAGTAGTTTGTAGCTGGGGAAACAACACTATCTGAGGCAAGATGATGCCGGGGAAAACTTGAATAGAAGGAGTCAAAGATTTTTCAGAGTTCAACAAGACAAGGCAATTGTAAGTGACAACGCCCACAAGCTAATAGCTCTGCTTGTGGGCAGAAGCTTAGGAAAGATCAACTCAATCCCAAAAAACCTCCAGGTTCTCAATGAACCTGCCCAACTCTCCACAATCAAGCACTTCAAGGGTACCAGATAACTGAAGGTGGTTGCACAAGACAAAGCTAATTGTTTGAAGAAGCTCTAGAAGCAAAAAAATAACTGGTTCAAACAAGGATAACCTAACACTTCTCAAGGGACTCAAGAGTAGCGTGGCGGAATTCAACTCCAAAAGAAATGAAGGGAGGTTTAATAATCCAGTTTTTAAGCTTAATAAAAACTCTTCAGTCAAACGTGACCGGTTCCAGGAAGATAATCAAAGGATGATCAGGACCAGTATGGTTGGATAAAGGGATCAGGAGTGGTGTAACACACTCAAGAATTGAATCAGTCAAATTATTTTTCAACCAGCAAAGCTATTGGTTGGTGATAAAGATCAAGGATCAGGGTTTTGAGTACAGAGGCTCAAGGATCATGGGGCAATCATAGATATACCCAGAATTTAGTCTCAGATAAAGGGGAATGAGACCCCACGGATAATTAATTTCAAGGTGATAATGATTATGATTCTCCCTGGTATGGTGCTATGTGAGGTCTCTCCCAAAAGGAAGGGGAGAGCTGTCTTTATATGGGCAGGAGCCCCTGTTAGACTATGTACAACTGATTCCACAAATAGAGCAGATTTTTTTTTTGATTTTCAGGTGATCAGAAAAATTTGATCACTCAGTCCAGTGGAAATCCGGCCTCCCTGACTGGGGTGGGATCTTTACCATCCCTTCACAATCTCTTGCGTCTGTCCGGGATCACCCACCCCTCACCCAAAGGCGGAAAGGGTGGGAAAAGAAATGGACCAGACCCCCCATGGATGTCCGCGGGCGGTAGACAATTCTTTTCAACCCCCGCCCAAAGATGGAAGGGGGGTGGGAAAGTCCCAGGGGGAAGGTGAGGGAGTTGAGGTAGGCATTGAGACCATCTTGATCTTGATTGGAGTGAGATTGGATGGGAGGATGATGGCAGGCAGGATTGGAGAGTATCCTGCAACGCTTGTTGGAGCAATGATGAGGATGGAGATTGGGCAAGTCAGAGGAGGTGAGTGAGAAGGAGTGATGAGATTTTGATTAACTTGATCAAAGAGATGGTGATGATTGATAGCCAGGGGGTGACAATGATCAGCCTGGTGGTGGTGGTGGTGGGTTGATTCAAGGCTAGAGCTGATTAGATGATGATAGTTCTTGCTCCCGTTTGTCAGTTTGCTCATCATCATCATCATTACCATACAATTGTCTCAATGGGAATCATTGATGGTTTTAGGTTTCTGAGGGTGATGATGATCCTCACAATCAAGGCTTGGGGATTGATCAACAATAATGGATGATGATGAGGTGGTAGTTAATGGTGGTGGAGGAGCGTAGGGAGGGTGAGTAGATGGTGGACAAATAGCGGGATGGGGGATGTTGAGATGCTGAAGGACAGTCTTGAGGCTCAAGCTCTTGTTGTTGGAACTAGAATTGGGTAGGAGTAGTAGGAAACCCACGGAATGATTGATTGCGAGTAGCCTTTTGATCAGGTTTGAGATTGATCCCCAGGCAGCTGAAGGTTGTAGATAGATCAAACAATGGCCCAACCAAGGCTATGATTCTCTAAACCAAGTAGTTGGGCATGCAGTCCCAATTTTTGGAGTAGGAAGGGAGCGCAGAGGAAGTTTGGAGATGAGACCTTAGGCCAAGCGGGTCTGGGCCCAAGCGTTTGGCCAAAAGGAAGGGGGGAAACAAATAAAGAAGGTATTGAACGCAATTCCTAGGGGATGGGACCAAGAGAGGCCTGTCCTAGACCACTGGGACAGGGGAATGCTTGACAGGTTGAGGAAATTGGAGGAGTGATACTGGTAAAAAAAAATTCCAATTTTTTTATTTTTATTTTTTTATTTTTTTTTTTCAATAACACCTAAATAAAAGAATTTTTAAAAAAAATTGAATTTTCCCCATCTGGTCCAGGGTGTCCAGATTTGGTCACCAAAACGCGGGGATCAGTTAGTACAGATGCGCGCAGGGTAGGATCCACTGCGTGCATGGCAGAATTAGCTGTGCAAGGGTCTCTAGTACGTGGGAATCTGCTACTCAAAGTAAGTAGGGATATGTAATGATGTGGGGCTGCACGCAGGAATTTTGACATAACACATTTCCTTGTGTAACTCCTAAAATATACACAACACCTCAATTCTGAGTAAATTTAGGTGTAAAACCTATATGTGACAACACGTGTGAAATGTTAGAATGGCCAGAAGGTGCCATACTGGTGTCATAATTTTTAGTACTTTTCTTTCTAATTATTTTAAAAATGTAAGGACTTGGAATTCAAGGGTGGGGTCAGTGAGTGACCCTAACCAATATTGGGTGAGGAATCTCTTTCTGTAATAATATTTATGGATTTCTCACTCCTTCTTTTGTTAATTGAGATATTCTTATTTTTCATAGGTTTGTGTTGCTATTGACAGGTTGCTCTGTACATAGTAGCAAGCTGACATTCCCCCACTCCAAGATATGTCTATATCTGAAAAGAAATTTTGAGTTAATGCCTTCCGCTGGCTCTGTAGTTCCTTAGGTGTATGGGTCCATCAGGGATATTATGTTCAGGCAACCATTAATCTTTATCATCTGATTCTCCCTGGTATCTAACTAGGTAGAGTCTGACGCCTTTTCCATTGATCCTATCTTTTTTATCTTTAAGGATCTTGCTAATTTTTCCTTTGTCCTTTTCAGGCTCTTCTGTAACAGGTATTTCAAGTGAAGGAGTATGTTCTCCATTCCTTGGGTGGTAGTGTTTGATGAGACTTACTGGGAAGACTGGATGTTTTCTAGAAAGCTCATCACTAAGGATTACTTCCACAGCATTTTTACCATGAATTTTATAAATGGTGAAACGTCCAACAAAAGCTTGTCTAAGCTTTCTATTTCCAGCTAAGTTGGTAAAGTTGGTGGTAGAGATCAAGACTTCATCAACAATCTTGAAATCAGGTTCTTCATGGGTTTTATCCCACCTTTGCTGGTTATACTCCACAGCATCCTGGACACACTTAACAGCATGTTTGTTTGCTACATCTATCATGTTTTTGAAATCAAGTGATGTAGGGTGAATATTTGTTAGCTGTTGGTTAAGGTTATCCTTGGGTAATCTAGGAATCCATCCTTTTTACAGTATTTAGGGTGCTTCCTTAGTATTAGAGTGCTTGCTACTGTTGTAGGCCATCTCCAGTGCAGGTAAAAGGCTAACCCAATCGTGGAAATAACTGTCAGAATTCTTGTATTCTAGTTCAAAGCCACAGAATCTCCTGAGCATGTCTTCCAGGGTCTGAATCATTCTTTCAGCTAAGCCATCCGTCTGAGGGTGATAAGCTTTAGAGAAAGCTAAGGTGGTTCCAATAATATCATGAAGATTTCTCCAGAACTCAGAGGTGAATTTAGGAAGAATGTTCAGAAGATGCCATACTGGTGTTGTAATTTTTAGTACTTTTCTTTTGAATTATTTGAAAAATGTAAGGACTTGGAATTCAAGGGTGGGGTCAGTGAGTGACCCTACCTAATTTTGGTCGAGGAATCCATTTCTTTAATAATATGTATGGATTTATCACTCCTTCTTTTGTTTATTGAGATATTCTTATTTTTCATAGGTTTGTGTTGCTATTGACAGGTTGCTCTGTACATAGTAGCAAGCTGACAAAATCATTCCCCACAATGAAATAATCACATACTCCATTTTGAAGCACAACAAATTCAATGTTCAGTTTGAGTGATCCTTTAGAGTGAGGAAGTATGATATCAGAAGACCATACTCCAATAGCATTGAGTGAAGAGTTACAACTGCTAAACTTAGCCTGAGTTACTGGTAAAAAATTATTTCTCCAATTTAGATCTTGCTTTTCCAAATATTTAGAGCTCACACAAGAGAAAAAAGCTCCACTGTCTAAGATTAACTTCACAGGGGAATGTCTTATTAGATCAGTAGCATAGCATTTTTTGCCAAGCAGAGGTGTAACTTTTACCGGCAGAAGGTTTTGGAGTAAATTTTTTAGCTTCAGAGATATTGGTTAAATCTTAGGAAGATGCTATCAGTCCTTCAATGACATTAATATTGTTAGAGATCATTAATTCACACTCAGAGAAAGATTCATCAGTGTCATCAAATTGAGGATCAGGAGCATTATCATATTCTTCTCCTTCAATAGGATTAATCATTTTCCTAGGTTTAGGAAAATCAGGTCTTACATGCCCTGTATGGTTGCAGTTCCAGCATACCTATTCCTTGGTTTCTGAAGTCTTCTTGATTTCCAAGCTAGTGGGATTAGGGGCAGAGGAATCTTTAATCCTAACAGAATATTCCTCCTTAATCCTATTATTCTGTTCTTTGAGTTTATCAACCTTTCTGTCAAGACCATTCATATAAATTATTTCTTCTAATACTCCTATAAAGGTAGAAAATCAGAGTTCATGGGCATTCTGAATCTCACACTGTGGTTGAGTTTCCCAGGACATAGATTGAGAAGTCTTTCATTAACTTCTTCTTTATCAGCATGGGGGTAAAAACAATCCAACCTCCTTTTCTGATCAAGACACCATTTGTGAGGTTTGTCCTTGGATGGATCAAACTGGGAGGTTTCAAAAGTCTTCATCATCTTTCTTTTCCAAATTCTGCTACCAAATTTTTCTTTGATTAATTCTTTCCATGTACTCCAGGACAAAGAACCAACTTGTTCCCTCTTGTTAATGAACCAATCATGTGCTACATCCTCAAATAATCTGGTTAATCTTACCACAGCTATGGTATCCAGGAGTTCATAAGAGGCAAGAGTTTAATCAATAAACTTAACGAAACTGACATGTTTATGTTATCCTTCTCCTGAGATCTTAGGCCGTTCAGTAATGGGAGGAAGCAGTTTTAAAGCTTTTTCTACTTCAGGTGTAGGACTAGGCCTAAAAGATTCATTCCTGGTTGTTCTGGACCTAGGGGTAATACTGGGAGTACCGGTGATTCTAGAAGGTCTAGCTTCTTCCAAGTCAATAACTGGAGTATTAGTAAGATTGATTTTAAGTTCTCTGAGACCATTCTTGATCATACCTAGTTCCAAGTCAAGTTTGTTACTCAATGAGTCAATTTTGTTTATTACAGGGGTTGAAGGAGAAAGAATTGGTTTCTTAACTTATTCCTTGATGTAATCCATTAACTCAAGAATCTCTTCTTGGAGAGCAGATTGGTTATTTTCAATATGTTTTATTAGATCCAGTTCACTTAGCTTTATACTGTCTCTCATCTGTTGTAATTCCAACTCATTAATCCTAATTATTTTGGATTGGATTTCAGTTACTCTTTCAATTTTCAGACTTAATTTATCCAATTGCTCAAAAATTTTTTGAAACATTTGCTAATGATATTAAAATTGTGGGAAACTTTTATAAAAAAAACATGTTAGGAGCTTCTACACTTAATTGTGGAACACCTTTTTCCATTTATGCGCTAAGGAGATTATTCTCTCTCCATTCTTTGGATTCCTTAACTTCTGATGAGCTGAGGACCTCTTCTTTTTGGGGTACTTTCCCTTTAAGGAAGCTAACTGGTCCCAATTATTCCATCTCTGCACATAACTTCTCACTTTTTTCCTTGGGATCAACTTTTGAAGAGATATCTGAGATCTCTTTTCCAGACAAATAGCTTTTTTCATACCTGGCTGATCCTCCTGCGTCTGAGCCAGTTTGGAATTTTCCCAGTAACTCACCTGCTCTTTCACTAATATTTTGAAGCTTTCCTCCTTGGTTGAGTCAAGCTGGGGTGGCATAGGAGGACCAGCATCTGCCTGGGGTAACAGGTTGGGTAAGTGAGGACTCTCCAACATTGAGTTGGTCAAGTTGGCGGCCACCCTCTTTTCCATTGTTGCCCCTTGTGATGCTATGGTCAAGGGTTTGAGTCCCCTCATTGCATTTGGGACTGGGGTCCTTAAGCGTAAGGGCTCCTCCGGGAAGAGATCCATATGATGGTGCTCTACCTTTTGCCTGGGTTTTGCACCTATTTTGGTACATAGCACAAAAAAAGTATAAATACATAATTTCTTAGTTAAAAATTTGGAAAAGAACTCAAAAAAAATATAAAATAATATTTTTGAGTAATTTTCATTAAATATGTTTTTTTATAATTTTTAAATTACTTAAACTTAATTCCAATGGTACCAATGCTTGGTTGGGGTCACAACTGGCTTTGGGGGGTATTCAAACGGGGTCTGAGTGAGTTCCAATAAGATCCTGAGATAACTCCAAGGGAAAATCTAAAGGTACACTTTCTGGGAAATCCTCTAGAAGGTCCTGGTCAATAAGGTCTCCAAAGACAAAGTACACTAAAAAAAATAATAAAAAAAATATAAGTTTTATATATTTTTGTAATTTTATGTGACTTGGTGATAAAAATTAAAAATAATATTTAAAAGTTTTACTTTTATGATTTTTCTTTTTAATTTCAGCTTCTTGATTATCTCTCTTTTAGATAAAAAGATTTCTTTGAAATATCTTCTACTCTTTATGTTGCCTTAATAAAGAATTGAAATTGATAGTTCTTTCCAACTCAAGTTCTTTTTTCCTTATAACTTTTTGCTTACAGTAAAGCAAACTTTCCTGTTGTTGCTCAGGAGGTATAATAAGAGGCACAAATTTACAGAGTCTTTCTCCTCTTTTTTTTTAAGAAGATTCAAATAATAATTGATAAATTCTACGTTGGTTTTAAGACCCACTGGAAGAATAACAGAATCAAGAGTAGGTTATAAGTATGTTTACTTATATAAAATATTATTTGCCTTGTCCAAGGAATAAATAATTAAAAATTAGTTATTTAAGGATAATTCCCAGCCAGACCCACAGTTCTCAGCTCTCTGATACCAGGAACCTTGCAGTCATTTAGCTACAGAGAGTGATAGAAAACACTGGAATAATAATAATAATAGTATTCCAATGATAAACACTTAAGAAGCTCCAATAATAAATATGTTAAGAGATGGTGCAAGTTTTAATTGGTTTGCTTAAAATGGTTTTCAATTTGTAATAAAACAAGGGGCCACAGTATTACACTACTGGGGATCTTTATAGAAAGACAAACTTTGTTCAAGGGGCGTTCTTAGGCATTTTAAGAACCTTGGAATAAATGATGGGTGCCTTATAGGGACTTATCCACTGATATGGCCAGGCTAAACAGCACAATGGCCAAGGCAGGAAGGGAAAAAATTACTCAGAGTACTTCAACACAAAAATCCTGCAAAGATAGGAAGGGTTTCAGAGCAGATGGGATGGATTTGCTTGACTAACTTCAATGGGTTTGATTGTTTTTTGAGAAATAAATAATAATACTAAAGACTAGGTCATAAATCACTTGCTTATCTCTATATAAGCACTTGAATAACAATGACCAGGTGTCTGATTGATAATAATAATTCCAGGTAAACTGATGGGGAATAATAGATCCAAAGAGGTCTGTATAAATACCTTTTGGGGTGATTATGAGCTTCTCAGGGAATGTAGAAAGGGTTATCCTCATGGGCTGAGGATTGCAAGTCAGTCAGGGAAGATTCAGCACTTCCACTTGGTGCTTTCAATCAGCTGTCCTCAGATATTCTGTTTTTAGGAAATATTTCAGCCACAGGATCTGTTAATTGGTTAATGGTGTGATTTAATTATTCTGCACTTATCCTCTATTTGTATTGATGATGTTGGTTTGAATTAGAAAGATGTGGATGTTTATTTTCTTTCCATCATCTGCTGATTGTGTAGGTAGTTTTGGACAATTTTTAAAGCCAATCCTTGTAGTTTTTTGTGGTCTTCAAAGGTCAGGATCAGGGGTTTACATGGTAATCCTCACTGTTTCATTTATTATTAAAAATAATTAAAAATTAGTTTTTTATTAATTTTATTTAATTTTTAAGGTTTTTAGAATATTAGTAAGGCATATGTAACTTTATTAAATATACCAGATAATCCTGACAAGGTTGTAGCTCTTATGAGCAGTACCTGTTTGCCAGATTAGTCACAACTGATCCTGACGCGGGGATAATTCCATTTAGATATGCATGGGGTAGGATCATCTACGTGTGTGGCAGAATTGGCTGCACACGGGAATTCAGTAAGCGGGATTTTGATGCTACTGGTATGTAAGGGTTATGTAAGGATATGGGACTGCAAGCAGGAATTGTGACAGAACACATTTATGTGTTTAACTCCTAAAATATACAAAACACCTCAATTCTGACTGAATTTTATGTTTGAAACCTATAAGTGAAAATTTGTGTGAAATATTAAATTGGCCAAAAAGTCCCATAGTGATGCCATGGTGTTTTGGTCTTTTCTTTCTTTATTTATTAAAAATATAAGGAGTTGGATTTCAAGGGTGGGGTCAGTGAGTGACCCTACCTACTTTTGGGTAAGGAATCCATTTCTGCATTAATATGCATGGATTTCATACTCCTTCTCAAGTTAAATTTAAAAAATATTTTTGTGCCTCTTCCTGAGTAGCAAAAGCTCTCAAGGGAGGTGGGTCAAGTGGATCTAGTAAACATTCATTGGTTAATTCATAGTTTCAAATTTAAATGAACCCATTAATTTCAATCAAATTGAATCCAGCAAAGGCCTCAGTAACATAAAATTTTACTCACAACCAGAGGTCAAATCCTACTGTGAAACATTTTGTTTCCAAATTGTCACTCTTGATGAGGATGTAATTGGGGCTTCCAATGTTCCATTACCCAAATCCTTCTTTTCTTTTTCCAAAGATTTGTTGATGGCACTATCAATGTAGAACTTCCACACAGCAATTTCAGAACAAGGAGGGCTTGCCACTGTTCCAATTTGAAAAAAATGCAATGGTAAACTTCAGTATTCCATCCAAATTTCAATTGAGCAAACAAATTTTGCCCACTTTTGAGTAGAGAAAGAATTGTTTTCAGATTTTTATATGATGTAAATTTTCACCTTAGCTTCACTTTGGTTTCACTTTAAAGTCTCTTTGGGACGGCTTGGTTGTGTAACAACAGTCCCTCAAAGTATGCAGTGATCCCAAATTTGGGTTGACAGAACCCAAGTGGGGTCCAGGGGGTGCCCAAAATTCTGGCACAACTTCCAGGGGGTTGTGCACCCTTGAAGATGGCAGTTTTGAGCTGTATACAGGGGTACACGGCTTGAATTGGCTGTGTTTGGGGGGTAAACGGCTCCTAAACAACCCCCCAGAGGTTGTGCATGTTTGAAACGGCCTTTTGTAGTTGTCTATGGGCCCCCACGGCTCATTTGAGCCATGTAGGGCCCTACACAACTACCACATGGTTGGAGCCATGAATTTAACATCACCCAACTGAAAAATAAATGCATTTTAATTTTATTTTGATGTCTTATCCCACATATTGACTGTTCCAATTGGATTCAGTTTTTTGTATTTGAAAAACTGTATGTGCAACAGTGTAGTTATGGGAAGGGGGCTCTGAGACCCCAATGAAGTATTTTGTTCTATTTTTTGAGGGGGTTTGAAATAGTCAAAAACATATCCAATAATTAGAAAAAAAACAACAAAAAGTTGAATGAAACTTGCTACATCCTCATATAAAGACATTTCCATGCTTTTATGAAAGCTATCTCCATTCTTCAACCAAATTTTGGTGCACAGCAATTGTGAATATTTAGGCACATTCACTGTGAGAATTTAAAGCTGCTGTGCACAATAATTCCAAGTAAATATTCCAAATGCACAGAATCTTTGCACATCAATGCACATTCACTTTGAAAACTGCACAGTAACTGTTCCAAATTCACAGAAAGTGTGTAGTAGTGCTTGGGTGAATCTTGACCAAAGATTAGCTAGAAGCTCATCTTTAGATTAGGCATTGCTTGAAAAAGATCTTATTTTTTTTGATACTCTCAAGTGCAATCACATTATTTGTGGTGAAATGTCAAAAAATATTATTCATTGATTTTCCGGAATTTTGCCGGATCTGTTGAAATAAATTTTAGTGAAGTTCAATTAGTTGTAATTGTTTTAAAATTGGGTTCAGGGTGTTCAAGATTGAGTGAGTTTATTCAAAATGTTATTGATAGCATAGGAATTCATGTCAAATTTGGTTTGGGTGTTTTCAATAAACCAGCTTATTGAATTAAAGCAAGGTGGAGGGGAAAGTCCACAAGACCATATTTGGGTTCTTCCATCTCAAATTTATGGTTCTTCTCAACTATAGAGAATTTCATACCACTGCACTATCAAAAAATTGACTGTCTCAAGATTCTTCACTAACATATTTTGTGGTTGAGATGAGCTACTTTTTGAGGATAAAAAAAGAATAGAAACTGAATTTTCCAATCATTAAGAAGAATATATGTGTGAAAGAATTCCCAAATTTATTTTTCCTGCTACTTCAATCAAATTGATATCATTACAATCAAGACTGAAATTAAATTATACATCATTTTCAAGAGGCCATTTTATTATCATTTTCTGGTTCATGTTTTGGGTTCTTATAATTGATGTGTTCATCTATCCAAAATATAATTAAAACCAGGGACATATATATATAAGATACTTCAAGTTTTTTTCACTCATGAATTTTATTATCTCCATTTCTCTGAAAATATATTTTGAATGAGAAAAAATTGGATATTTAAAATAAATTTTTCCAGAAAGAAAGATTAATTTTTTCATACCAATTAATCTATCAAAAAAATCCAGCACTTCACTTGAAAATATAAATATTGATAATAAATTTAAATTATTTTTGAAAAAAAAATTCATTTTATAAAAAATTTCCAAGTAAATTAAACATAAGAAATTTCCTGGTGCAAAATGGCCTAAAATGAATTCCCAATATATTATTTGTGTTTCAGTCAAAGGCTGTAAATATGCACAAGTTGATTATCAAACATGTGTCTCCCTTTTTTTTGTTATCTTTTTTTTTAATATCTTTTTTTCTTCTTAACATTATGAGAATCAGGTTTTAACCTCAAAAGACCCTTAATATATGACCATTTTCATGTAGAAAGGAAACATTGTATCCGCTTCTGGAACAAACATATATCCTTTTTATTTATCTTTACAAACCAATCTTTAGATGGCTTATTCCAATTGATATAGTGGTGAAAGATATTAGTAATTTACTGGGCCTCCTAAGCTCCTCTTCAGTTGGTTTATGGGATTTTTCCTTTGTTTCATTAATTATGTCTGGTTAAAAAGCTACTGGTGAAAATATTTCAAGGGACTACCACAAAAAACTGCATGTTCCTTGCTAGCATGTCCTATCAAGGATCTCAGGAAAAATCTACAACCAAGCTCAGGTAAAGCTCCAGCCAAGCTCAGGTAAAGCTCCAGCCAAGCTCAGGTCAACCTTTATCCAATCTCTAATTCACAGTCAATGTGCAAAATTCACAGTAACTGTGCATCACAAAATTGGTTGTAGCATGATCAAAGCTTCAAAAGGAGATTGGACAAAGCCTCAACAACAGATTCCTTGATTACACTTGCTAGCAGGTGAAATCAGATTGTTTTATGGTGGAAAAGATTAATTTATCATTTTTGATCAAAAGATTTGCTTTTTTTTTCTTTTTTTAAGCCCCTTTTTTTTTCTCTGTCCACTTTTTTTTTCTCTGTTCACTTTTTTTTTCTTTCCACTTTTTTTTCTCTATCCCCCTTTTTTTTCTGTCCACTTCTTTTTTCTGTCCACTTATTTTTTGTCTTTCCCCTTATTTTCTCTCTGTTTTCTTTCTTTTCCCAATCCACCTTTTTGAAAAAAACTCACACAAAAACTAATGTGTGGACATATATTGTAATTCTTAATAATTTTCAACTACCTCTTTTTATGTATTCAGGTTTGTGTGATGTATTTACATATTTAATGTTTCTGTTTATATTTAGGTTTGTGTGATGTATGTGCATATGTAAGGTTTGTGTTTATTCCTTCAATACTTTTCAAACACCTCTTTGTATGTATATAGTAGTTTTCTGAGCCAAAAAAAATTAACAAAGACACAAGGGATGTAACAGAGGGAATTGAAAACACATGTAGTAATCACTAATTTTCCACTTGATTGAAGCCTTTTTTTTTGAACGTTGAAAGTTTTAACACATATAAGAAGGATAGCACATGTAACAGTGACAACACATGTAACCAAGTTCAACACATGTAAACAAGGTCAACACATATAACCAATATCAACACATGTAACCAAGGGAAAAAATATAACCAAGGAAAACACATGTAAACAATGAAAAAACATGTAAGCAGGACTGTAAAAGAAAAAATTGACAATATATTTAATGAATACTAATTCCTCACTTAGTTCAACCTTTTTTTGGAACATTTAAAATTTATATAAACCTCCTTCCATCTCACCTTTATTGAATGTACTTTCCCTTCAACCCATCAATTAAAAAACTTCAGTTTTTCACTTATAAATTTCATAAGGCTTTGTCACTTCTCAAATTAATCACATAGATGAATTTCCTCCTACCTTTACTTTGTGGTTCCAAATTTGCTACAGGTTTTTCACAATTGGCAGTTAAAGCAGTTATCCTATATATTTCCAACACCAGAATGGAACTACCACTTTAATGAGGAGGAATCATACAAGCTTCCTCATTGGTAATTCCTGGTTTGTTCCTTCCATTACGTACATTTTAACAAATTACTAATTCACTGCCTGAATGAAAGGATATGTGAAGGTATAGCTTTGATAATCATCTTCATGAAAATCAAAAGGTTTTTTTCAGTCAGATGAATCCTTGGATATTATTCAAAGATTAACCCAAGGAAGCTGAACTATGCTCACATAAAATTTCAAAATAAATCCAATCAATGGTTTTGTAAAGAAAATCAAATATTGTTAATTTCAAAAATACTTCAAATTCCATTCACCCAGAAAAGAATGAAGGAAATTTCAGGGTGGTTTTTCAATTCAGAGAACTTGCACTGTTCATCCTTCAAATTTAGAAAGGTGGTTTCTCAGGGTTTTTTTGAATAATTTTGTTGGTGCTACTGCATTTGGAAACCAGAAGAAATTCAATAGAATTTTGTATCCAGCTTTCAGAGAGGCATATTTGGACAAGGGCTTACTTGAGGTTGATCATTATTATTTTAAAACAAAATGCAAGAAGCCAAAAAGTATATTTGCCTTTTTGAACCAATGAATGTGTTTAGAATACTATTGGCACTTTTTCAGCCAGAAAACCCACTTTTACCTTGGAATTCTTGCTTCAATTTCACAATGGAAGATCTACTTCACTCTTTAACTACAGATCCAATATTTTTCAAAGCTGAAATATGAAAATAAATCACCCCAATTATATTTCAAAATTGTGAAACAACAATTGAAGGATAATTTTCAGATTTTCCAATATTTAATCAGAAAATCAAGGTTAAAAGATTTAAAAGGAATCATATCTTTTCTGAAGAACAACTTCCTGCTATAATTGAAAAAGATTTTCAAAAAAATTAATATTTTTAATAGTCAATAGAAATATATTAATCCATGCATGCAATCAATCTGAACCCTCTTCATTCTTTGTTTATGGACTGGTGGGTCATCTTTTTGTATAAGAGTGCCTAGGGAATTTTCTGAAAATGGAATAGAAGCCAAGAATGTATCAAATTGAAGAACAACTCATCTCACCTTTGGAATTCTGTTGGAGATCAAAGCTTTTTTTCAAAAATATCAAAGCATTCCAAAAAATACTAATATCTCAAAAGAATTTCCTTGATAATCTGTGATTAATCAACTATGAATGTTATGAATGCTCTTTAGTTTCTTGAAAGAAAACTTGAATATGTAATGGATTCTAACTTAACTTTGGGGGGAAAATTAATGATCCTTGGTGGTTATTTTGGAATTTTTTTTTCTGTTTTTTCAAAAGTTTACACATCCTCAAATAGTTAATGCAAATTTTTTGAATGATGCGCGCTGGGAATATTTTCAAATTTTAAACTTTGCTTCACATTTTTGTGTGGCAGGTGATCCCAATTTTCAAAATTCTTTAATTTCCATTGGGGAATTTGTAATTTATACCATTTTCAAATAGAATACTTCTCCCTCAGCACACAATTATTCATGAAATTAAGGAAGATGATTCTTTAGAAAGATAAACCAATTCTTTCTTCCCAAAATTACAAAACTACTACCTTGGTACCAGTTAACTAATTGATTTTTTTTCTCTGTTTAAAAAATAACTCAGTATATAATTATAAACAATTGAGAAATTGTTCATTTCATTAATTTTTTAATCCATTCCACATATTTTCCACATTTAAAGAATATCCCATTTTTCTTATTGATGATAGTTTTTCAATCCATCCCTCAAATTTGGGGGCAATACACTACATCCAATTTGTTTCATACATTCCCCATATTTACAATTTGAGTTAGATTATTTGAAAAAATTGCATTTTAAAAATACACCAGGGCCAATTTCTTTAATTCATTCTCAAAGTTTACCAGTTGATTAAAATCATTCAAACAATATCCCATTTCTCTTTTCAATTTTTTTTTTCAATCCATTCCCCCAATTTGGGAGAAATGAACTTTTTAAAATAAGTTTATAAATGCTACACATCTCAATAAATTCTTCTTTATTTTTTGGCTTAATCCTGACTTGACTGAAAATTAAAAATGACATGAATTTTTGGCTTAATCCTGATTTAACTCAAAATTAACATTTAAATGTATTTTTTGGATTAATCCTGATTCAATTTGAGAATGAGAAATCAAATTCAAAACAGTCCTCACATTTTTTATTCCAAATCCAACAATTCCCCAAATTTGGGGGTAATTTTCCAGTAAAAAATTAAAAAATCTATAAATATAAAAAGGTTGAAAAAACTCACACACCTCAACCAGCTTCAAGGTCCTTGGGTTAGTATTCATTTATAGGAGTTTTTTTGTATGCAACTCTTGCATTCATTTCAGTCTTCTTTTTTATTATCTGCTTTTTTTTAGCTGATTCAAAACGTAGCAAGGACATTAGATGTAAGGAAAACACATGTAACAAGGACAATGCATGTAAGAAGGACAAAAAATGTAACATAGAAGATGCAACAGGACAGATAAAACAGAGGAAACGGAAAACACATGTAATAAACACTGGTTTCTCACTTTCTTCAAGCTTTTGGTTTTAGAATTGAAAATTTATATAAACCCCCTTCAAACCCACTTTCATGCTCTCCCCCCTCAGCACTGATATCAAAACCAACACGGGTATTCCTCTTTTTAAATTCAAAAAAAAAATGAGTCACTTTCCAAATTCACATAGAAGAAATTCCTTTTCCCCCTCACTTGGTGGTTCCAAGTTCACTACAAAAATGAAATTCCAACATCTGTCTTTATGATACCCATCACCATCATATGGGGACCTCTTCCTTATTCCCGCCTCAAAAATATCTTCCCAACCAAGGTATATGTAGAAGGCACAATTCTTTATTTTCCTCTCTGTAACATAGAAGATCAAGACCTGATCATTATCCCCTTGCTTATTTAAAAATTTCCTCCCTCCCTGTCAATCACATCAATCATTCTAGAATTAAATCTCCACCTCATTCTCTTTCCATTCAAAACTTTACCAATTCTCATTTATTTCATAATCTACCAAATGCAAGTGCACTTCCCACACCTCATCAAAAAAATGTTTAGACTACTACTCAAAGTCCCAACATTCATATTTCCATGTAATTCCACCCTCATCTTGTTCACATCACTGAGGATCTCAATGGTGCTTTGGAATATTTGAAGCTGAATCAACATCAAAATAATGAGCATGTTGATCAACTAAACTATTAAAATTACCATGACTTGCCAAATTCTTCATTACTTAGAATTGAGGAATAACCAGCAGGAAAACCACAAGAGAATTTTCTTCAAGGTGATCTTATGGATCTCACAGCATTGATGAACAGTCCAATCATGGTTGAAACTGAAGAGAAAATTCAAAAAGTATAAATTAGCCACCCTGTTCCCTGAGTGTGGATGGAACCAATGCTTTTTGAACCAAACACTCTACAATCCACCAGGCCATGCCAAAATTGCAAAGCAACAAAATGAGAAAAAATCCCTGTTCTTTAGAAATGCACAGGTGTTATTAAAGCAGAAAAGAAAACCACTTTAGTGGCTCAATATTTTCAAAATTGTGACTAGAATTTATCTTTCCCATGAGGATTGAATGATCTCCAATGTCAGGCTGATAAAATCCAATGTTGCCTTAACATCAATTGTTCTTAAGCAAAATACTTGAAATGACCTCAATTTACAGAAAAGGGGAATATGAAATTTTGGGGGGAATGAAAATATTTGCCATAAAATTTGTCAGCTCTCTGATACCAGGAACCTTGAAGTCCTTTAGCTACAGAGAGTGATAAAAGAACTTGGAGCAATAATATTCCAAAGAATAAACACTTTAAAGCTCCAATAATGGTATGGTAAGAGCAAGTGCAAGGTTTATTTGGTTTGGTTATGAATATTTTAAATATAATATATAAAGAGGGGCCACAGTATTATACTACTGGGGATCTTTACAGACTAGCAACCTCTCTTCAAGGGGCCTCCTTAGGCAGTTTAAGAACCTTGGAATAAATATGGGTGCCTTAGAAAGGACTTATTCCACTAATGGCCGGGCTTAACAGCACAAGTGGCCTCGACAGGAAGGGAAACACTCACTCTGAGTACTTGGCCACGAAAATCCTGGAATAATTGGAAGGGTTTCAGAGCAGATGGGGTTGATTGCTTGACTAAACTTCAATGGTTGATTGGTTAATAAAGGTAAATAAAACTACTACAGACTAAGTCATAAATCACTTGCTTATCTTCATATAAGCACTTGATTAACAATGACACCGTGTCTGATTGACAATAAATAATTCCTGATAACTGATTAACTGATTGGAAACAGGAGGGCAAAAGAGCCTGTTTAAATATTCCTTTTTGGGTGCTTGAGGACCTCTAGAAGGGGTACTAGCCATGGGCTGAGGCTAGGGGGGCAATCAGGGCAAAATTGGCATGTCCTCAAGGTGCTGTTAGCCTGCTGGCCTTAGATCTGTCAAGGAACAGCTCCTTTTTAGCTGCAGGATCTGTTAATCAATAGATTAGTCATTTTGCTGATCCTGCACTGATCCTCAATTTGTACAGTAAGTACTGGTCCAAAGTGAGCAGACGTAGATTTTTATTGATTCTCCATCCTCCGCTAATCCTGTATGTAATTTTTAATAATTTTTACGACCACTCCTTATGTAGTTTCGTGGTCTTTGAAGGTTCTGATCAACTTACTTTGTGGTGAGTCTGGATCTTTATTTAATTAATAAAAAATACTAAAAATTAGTTATTAACTAATTTCAATTGATTTTTAAGGTTTTTGAACCATAATCTATGCTTGTGTGTTAGCTTTACATATGTAGTGTAGATCCTACTATGTTGTAGCTTCTCTGAGCGGTACCTGGATGTCATAGGAGGCACGGGGATCAGTCCATTGAAATGCGTGCGGGGACTGATCCGCTGCTCAGATGCGCGCGAGCGTTCAGCGCTGTAGGGACACGGGGCTGCGTGCGGGAGTTGGCGTACGCGGGATTCCAACGCTGTAGGGACGCGGGGCTGCGTGCGGGAATTGTGACAAAACACAATTTCCCATTTAACTCCTAAACTACACACAACACCTGGATTTCAACTGAAATTTAGGTGTGAAACCTATACATGACATATCATGTGAAATATTAAAATGGCTAAAAGGTGCCATACTGGTGCCGTGGTCATTTACCCTTTTGTATTAAATTAATTAAAAATATAAGGAGTAAGAATTCAAGGGTGGGGTCAGTGAGTGACCCTACCTTATTTTGGGTGGGGAATCCATTTCTGCAATAATGTTTATGGATTTCCTACTCCTTCATTTTATAATAATTTTATTTATTCATTTATCTTTGTTCCTTTTAATTTTGTTAATATTATTATTGTTGTTGCTTTGTCAGGTTGCTCTGTGCTAAGTAGCAGGCTGACATTCCCCCACTCCAAGATATGACTATATCTGAAAAAAAAATTCTGGGGCTCAGTGTCTTTTACTGGCTCTGTAGTTTCTCAGGTGTATAGGTCCATCTGGAATGTTGTTTTCAGGTAGCCATTCATCTTTATCAGCTGATTCTCCTTTGTATCTGACTAAGTAAAGTCTAACATCTTTTCCTTGGATCCTTTCTTTTTTATCTTTAAGGATTTTACTAATTTTTCCTTTGTCCTTCTCAGGCTCATCTAAGACTGGTATTTCAAGTGAAGGGGTCTTTTCTCCTTCTCTGGGATGGTAGTGTTTGACAAGGCTGACTGGGAAGACTGGGTGTTTCCTAGAGAGTTCATTACTGAGGATGACTTCTACGGCATTCTTACCATGGAGTTTCTTGATAGTGAAAGGCCCAACAAAGGCTGGTCTGAGTTTCCTATTAACAGCCAAGTTATTAAAATTGGCGGTTGAAATTAGAACTTGATCTCCTATTCTGAAATCAGGTTCTTTGTGAGTTTTATCCCACCTCTGTTGGTTGTATTCAACAGCATCTTGTACACACTTAGCAGCGTGCTTGTTTGCCATATCTATCATGTTTTTGAAGTCCAGTGATGTTGGATGGATATTAGTCAACTCCTGATTGAGGTTATCTTTGGGCAATTTGGGGATCCATCCTCTTTCCAGTATGTAAGGAGCTTCTTTGGTGGTAGAGTGTTTACTACTGTTATAGGCCATTTCTAGTGCAGGTAAAAGGCTAACCCAGTCATGGCAATATCCGTCTGTATTTTTTACTCCATCCCAAAGCAACAGAACCTTCTGAGCATATCCTCTAGAGTCTGTATCATTCTTTCAGCTAATCAATCTGTCTGAGGGTGATAAGCTGTAGAAAAGGCTAAGGTAGTTCCTAACATATCATGGAGGTTTCTCCAGAATTCAGACGTGAATTTGGGGTCTCTATCACTGATAATAATCTTAGGAATTCCTACATCAGCAATTAGTCTGTTCCAGAAGAGTAAGGCTACTTCCATAGCTGTGTCTTCCTTATGGTTAGGTAGAAACTTGGCTTTCTTAGAAAATCTGTCTACAATAACCAGGACTGAGTTGTAAGAGTAAGCTCCACCAGGGGGCAGTCCTGTTACGAAGTCCATGTTGATAACTTCCCATCTTTTCCTGGGCTCAGCTATCCTTTGGAGTAGTCCAAACCTTTTCCCAGTGGTCCTGTTGGACTTCTGACAGATTTCACAGCTTGAAACATACTTGATAGTGGAGTCTCTCCAGTTGATCCACCAGGCAGTCTGTTTTACTTTATCTAGGGTTCTATCAATAGACAGGTGACCCAAAGAGCAATTATCATGACATTCAGCTAAAACAAGTTTGATATGCTCTGCTTTGGTCAAGACTATAACACTAGAGTGTTTATGCCGGTAATATAATATCCCATCCCACAGTGTGAATCTTCCTTCTTTATAGGACTTCAGTAGGGGTTCAGGTAAACTGTTTATGAGTTCAGATGGAGGGGAAGTACTTTCTATGATGTTAATCAAAGTCTTCATGTCAGAGTTGTATGCTTCTCTGATGGAGCTGAACAGTGATTCCTCTAGTTCACATATGTGAATTCCTATGACAGGAGCTTCCAGATTAAACAGGTTAATGTTTAGTATAGGAAATATATCATGATCTTCTGGGTCATGAGCAGGATTGCTAGTATCATTTGGTAGAGCATTTCTGCTAAGACTGTCAGCATTCTGATGTTTAACTCCAGCTTGGTGGACTATTGTCATCTGACCTCTGTACTGTTGTATGGCTATCTGCCATCTTAACATATGCCTGCTAGGAGTTTTCATGTTCATGAGAGTCCTAAAAGCATTGCAATCAGTGATTACCACGAAGTTTGTACCTTCCAAATAATAGTGGAGTTTTTCTAATGCCCATACTAGAGCAAGGCATTCCATTTGGCTGGCACCATATCTCTTTTCAGTATCTTTGACTTGTCTAGATATGAAGAGTATAGGTTTCTCTACTGGTTTATCCTCTTCTATTACTTCTTGGTGTAATGCAGCTCCTAATCCTTCCATGCTAGCATCTATGTAAAGTTTGAAAGGTTTAGAATAATCTGGTTGTATCAACACTGGGGCAGTAGTCATAGCTACTTTGAGTTCCTCATAATTCTTCAATCTTTCATGAGTCATTTCGAACAAAGTGTTGTTGTTGCAGATCTCATATAAAAACTTGGTGAGGTTAGCAAATTTAGGTATGTACTTCCTGTAATAGCTGCAGAAGCTTATAAAGGATAAGAGTTCCGTTTTGTTCTGGGGCATAGGTCTGTTCATTACTGCTACTATCTTACTTTGGTCAGCAGTTAAGGTTAGTCCAGAAACAATGTGTCCTAGAGCTTTGAGTTCTCCGTATCCAAAGTTGCACTTTTTCATAGATACTTTTAATCCTACTGCGGCAATTGTTTTAAGTACTAGCCTTACTTTATTCATGTGAGTATCCCAATCGTCTGAATAAATGATAACATCATCTATGTATACCATCATCCAACCTTGTCTGATGAACATTCCTAAGACTGTATCCATCATTCTTTGGAAGTGGGAAGGAGCATTTTTAATACCAAATGGCATTCTGAGATACTCATATATGCCTAAATGACATATAATTCTCATAAATTTCCTACTATCCGGACTGATAGGTATTTGGTGAAAGCCTTTCAACATGTCCATAGTAGTAATGAACTTAGCTTTAGAAAGATTATGTAGAGCGTGGTCAATCCTTGGGATAGGATAATAGTCAGCTTGGGTGTAGTTGTTGAGCATTCTAAAGTCTCCAACCATCCTAGACTTATCATTTTGCCAGGCTATTATCACGGGGGTAGTTACGTCTACTTGCTCATTATGCCCTACTTTCCGTAAGACTTGTAAGTCCACTAGTTCTTCGATGTGGCTTTCTAGAGCAGTCCTAGATTTTGGACTAGAAGGGTAAGCTGGTCTCCTGAGGTTAGGAGGGTAAGGAGGCTTAATAGTCAAAGTTAAGATCATATCATGACCTTTGATATTACCAATGGGATGGTCTTTAGTGCAAAAAGCATTCTGGTTCTCAAAGCATGCTTGGAGAATATCTCTTTTCTGGTTTTCACTAAGCTGGGAATTCAAGGCAGCTTGGGAAAAGTATTCCTGGTTAAAAGTTTCTAAGTGTCTCTCATAAGTGGAATCAGCAGCTTTAGCATTGATATGGCATATCTGGAACTTCTTGTTCCAATCTCCTCCTATAGTGAAATATCTCCCTTTACTCTGGAAGACATCTATCCCGTACAGGCAAAGAGAATCATTTCCTATAATAAAATAATCACATACTCCATTTTGAAGTACTACAAATTCAATCTTTATCTTGATTGATCCTTTAGAGTGGGGGAGTATGATTTCTGTTGGCCATACTCCAATAGCATTGAGAGGTGAGTTACAGCTGCTGAACTTAGCTCGAGGTACAGGTAGTAAGTTTTTCTTCCAGTTGGAATCCTGTTTATCTAAGTAGTCAGTTCCAACACAAGAGCAGAAGGCTCCACTGTCTAGAAGTAATTTTACGGGGGAACCTTGTATCAAGCCAGTGGCATAACAAGTTTTACCACCAGTGTACCCTTTTCCAATAGAAGGTTTAAGGGTTAAGGTCTTAGCTTCAGAAACATTTTAGATTTTCATGTTGGGTGTCCATTTTTGAGGCAAATTGCTATCTTCATTAACAGGGTTAATATCTAGGGAAGATTCTATGTTGCCTTCGATGACATTAATGGGATTAGTGATAATTAGGTCACATTCAGAGATGGAACCATCAGTGTCATCTAGTTGAGGGTCAGGATTAGTGTCATCCTCTTCTCCTTCAATAGGATTAATCTTTCTCCTGGGTAAAGGACAGTCAGGTCTTACATGCCCTGTTTGGTTGCAATTCCAACATGTCTTTTCTTTGGTCACCAAAGTATTCTTGGCTTCTGAGTTGTTAGGTAGAAGTTCTTTGTTCTTGTTATTATAATCTTCCTTATTCCTAGTAGTTGGTTCTCTGGGTTTATTAAGCTTTTTGTCTAAGCCATTCATGTCAATAGTTTCTTCTAATACTCCTATGAGAGTGGAAAGGTCAGAGTTCATGGGCATTCTGCACCTTACGCTATGTTTAAGTTGTCCTGGACATAGGTTGAGGAGTCTTTCATTGACTTCTTCTTTATCAGCATTTGGGTAGAAGCAGTCTAGTCTTCTCTTCTGGTCAAGGCACCATTTGTGAGGTTTGTCCTTAGATGGATCAAACAAAGAAGTTTTGAAAGTCTTCATCATTTTTCTTTTCCAAATTCTGGTACCAAATTGTTCCTTAATCAAATCTTTCCATGAATTCCATGACAAAGATCCTACCTCTTCTCTCTTATTGATGAACCAGTCAAGGGCTACTCCTTCAAATAGTCTAGGTAGTCTTACTACGGCTATGTTATCAGGAAGTTCATAGGAGGCCAGAGTATAGTCAATAAACTTAATAAAACTGACATGATTGTATTCTCCTTCTCCGGAGAATTTAGGCCACTCAGTGATAGGGGGAAGTAATTTTAATGCTTGTTCTACTTCAGGAGTGGGACTAGGTCTGAAAGATTCAAGCCTTGTTAGTATTGGTCTAGAAGGTAGTTGGGGCGTACTGTGGTACCTGGAAGTTCTGATTTCATCAGAGTCTGCAATAGGTTGAGATAAGTTTATCTTTAGATCTCCGAGATCATTCTTAATCATACCTAATTCCAGATCAAGTTTGTTACTTAGTGAATCAATTTTATTAATAATATGAGAAGGTGAAGTGTGGTCTGTTTTATTAATACCTTCTTTGATTTGTTCAATAGATAGAAGAATTTCTTCTTGGATAGCTGAAGTATTGTTTTCTAGGTAATTTATTAGTTCTCTTTTACTAAAACTAATGCTGTCTCTTATTTGTTTTACTTCTAACTCATTGATTTTGATCAAGTTGGATTGGGATTGCATGACTTTACCAAAATTGGTATTTACTTTATCCAATTGCTCATATACTTTATCAAAACATTTGCCAATGATATCAAAGTTATGAGAAACATTTATGGAAAACAAGTTGAAAGTTTCTACGTCTAATTGCGGTAAACTTTCTTCCATTTTCTTGCCAAAGATATTATATTGTCCCACTCTTTGGGACTCTTTAGTTTCTGATGGGCTAGAGATCTCTTCTTCTTGTTGTTGTTGTTTCCTCTTAAGGAAACTAATTGGTCCCAAGGATTCCAATTCTTCACGTAACTTTCTACTTCTTTCTTGGGAATCAATTTTTGGAGGGTTATTTGAGTCTTCTTTGCCAAAGATATGGCTTTTCTCATACCCTGCTGGTCTTCCTGGGTCTGAGCCTGTTTGAACAGTTCCCAATGACCCACGTGTTCTTTCACCAATAACTTTATTTTCTCCTCCTTGGAGGAGTCCGGCTGGGGTGGCGTAGGTGGAACGGTATCCTCCTGGGATTTCACGTTCAACAAGGGACGGCCCTCCAACGGTGAGTTGGTCGAGTTGGCGGCCGCGGTCGTTGTCACAGTCGCTCGGATCGGAGCGATCACTGGCTCGATCCGCATTGCGTTCGCGACTGGCATCCTTGCGCACACGGGTTCCTCCGGGCAAAGATCCATATGACGGGGCGCCTCCACTGGCGCGGGTGTTGCGTCTGTTTTGATGCATTTTTAAAGATTATATAAGTTTTCGTCGAAACTTTGTAAAAAAAATAACAATTTTTTTCAAGTAATTAATTTTTTTTTTATTTAAAAAAAATATATTTCTTACTTATATGAAGTTTTGAAGGCACTAAGTCCTTGTTGGGGTCAGGTACGTCCTTGGAGGGTATTCCAACGGGATCTGAGTGGGTTCCAATCAAATCTTGGGACAAATCCAAGGGTTCACAGTCTGGGACGTCCTCTAAGAGGTCTTGGTCAATAAGATCACCAAAGAAAAAGTCCACTAGAAAGGATAAAATAATAAAAAAATATAAGTTATATATTTATTTATTTTATAATAATTTTTATTATAATTTTCGAGTTTTTGTGATTTTTTTTTTATAAAAAAATAAAAAGGAGATCAAAGCTCACTTTTATAATTTGGATACCGTCTCTTAAAAGCAGAAAGCTTTCTTTCATAGGTTTTCCACTCTTTGTGCTGTCTTAACAAGGAGTTAAAATTGATAATTCTTTCTAACTCTTGTTCCTTTTCTTTTAAGATTTGTTGTTTATAATAAAGAAGTCTCTCCTGTTTCTGTTCAGGAGTTATAACAACAGGCACAAAGTTAGGTAATTTTTCTTCTTTTTTCTGTTTAAGAAGATTTAAATAATAATTGATCAATTCTCCGTTGGTTTTTAAATCCACTGGACAAATCAAAAGATCAAGATGAATAATAAGTATTTCTACTTATATATATAAATTTTTTTATATAAATAACTGGTTCAGGAGATAATTAATTAAACAATTAATTATTGAGGATATTTCCCGGCCAGACCCCCAGTTGTCAGCTCTCTGATACCAGGAACCTTGCAGTCCTTTAGCTACAGAGAGTGATAAAAGAACTTGGAGCAATAATATTCCAAAGAATAAACACTTTAAAGCTCCAATAATGGTATGGTAAGAGCAAGTGCAAGGTTTATTTGATTTGGTTATAAATATTATAAATATAATATAAAAAGAGGGGCCACAGTATTATACTACTGGGGATCTTTACAGACTAGCAACCTCTCTTCAAGGGGCCTCCTTAGGCAGTTTAAGAACCTTGGAATAAATATGGGTGCCTTAGAAAGGACTTATTCCACTAATGGCCGGGCTTAACAGCACAAGTGGCCTTGACAGGAAGGGAAAAACTCACTCTGAGTACTTGGCCACGAAAATCCTGGAATAATTGGAAGGGTTTCAGAGCAGATGGGGTTGATTGCTTGACTAAACTTCAATGGTTGATTGGTTAATAAAGGTAAATAATACTACTACAGACTAAGTCATAAATCACTTGCTTATCTTCATATAAGCACTTGATTAACAATGACACCGTGTCTGATTGATAATAAATAATTCCTGATAACTGATTAACTGATTGGAAACAGGAGGGCAAAAGAGCCTGTTTAAATATTCCTTTTTGGGTGCTTGAGGACCTCTAGAAGGGGTACTAGCCATGGGCTGAGGCTAGGGGGGCAATCAGGGCAAGATTGGCACGTCCTCAAGGTTCTGTTAGCCTGCTGGCCTTAGATCTGTCAAGGAACAGCTCCTTTTTAGCTGCAGGATCTGTTAATCAATAGATTAGTCATTTTGCTGATCCTGCACTGATCCTCAATTTGTACAGTAAGTACTGGTCCAAAGTGAGCAGACGTAGATTTTTATTGATTGTCCATCCTCTGCTGATCCTGTATGTAATTTTTAATAATTTTTACGACCACTCCTTATGTAGTTTTGTGGTCTTTGAAGGTTCTGATCAACTTACTTCGTGGTGATTCTGGATCTTTATTTAATTAATAAAAAATACTAAAAATTAGTTATTAACTAATTTCAATTGATTTTTAAGGTTTTTGAACCATAATCTATGCTTGTGTGTTAGCTTTACATATGTAGTGTAGATCCTACTATGTTGTAGCTTCTCTGAGCGGTACCTGGATGTCATAGGAGGCGCGGGGATCAGTCCATTCAAATGCGTGCGGGGACTGATCCGCTGCTCAGATGCGCGCGGCGTTCAGCGCTGTAGGGACGCGGGGCTGCGTGCGGGAGTTGGCGTACGCGGGAGTCCAACGCTGTAGGGACGCGGGGCTGCGTGCGGGAATTGTGACAAAACACAATTTCCTGTTTAACTCCTAAACTACACACAACACCTGGATTTCGACTGAAATTTAGGTGTGAAACCTATACATGACATATCATGTGAAATATTAAAATGGCTAAAAGGTGCCATACTGGTGCCGTGGTCATTTACCCTTTTGTATTAAATTAATTAAAAATATAAGGAGTAAGAATTCAAGGGTGGGGTCAGTGAGTGACCCTACCTTATTTTGGGTGGGGAATTCATTTCTGCAATAATATTTATGGATTTCCTACTCCTTCATTTTATAATAATTTTATTTATTCATTTATCTTTGTTCCTTTTCATTTTGTTAATATTATTATTGTTGTTGCTTTGTCAGGTTGCTCTGTGCTAAGTAGCAGGCTGACAAAATTGATACTCTTAATCTCATTGGTGAAAATCACCCCTCATTTCCCAATTTTTTTACATATGACAGGGAAAATTAATGGAACAATTGGCACAGATGGGCACACATGTGGCACATCATTTGTTTCTCAGGATTCAAGATATTTTAAGCCAAAATAATCTTTTAATAATTATTTTAAAAAAAATTCTCCTGAGTTTGATGCAAATCAATCAATAAGGCTCTCTGATCCATCTTCAGAAAATATGGATCAAAGAGTTTACAACCTACCAATAGGAGACCAAATATATGATATAAGGATAAAAGTTATGGTATTTCCTATTTTTTCTTTGGTTCAAGGTCATCAAAGTGAAACCTTTCTAATGGAATTTAATTTCACACAGATAATGATCCTGCTCAATTGACCCATCGAGATTTTTTTACCAGTCACTCACACTATGTAAGACTCCAAATAATGCTCACCGCAGGCATTTCTGTGGAGGGGAATGGTGCTTTTTTAGGCTTCCCTCCTGGGTGTTACAAAAATCTTTAGATGTGACCAGAATCAAGGTGCAGAAGAATGTAAATGAGGAATCAATGGTGAATTGATAAACTCAATAGTAAATGGTAGCTACGGGACAACACTATCTGAAGAAAGGCGGTGTGGGAACAGACTTCAAGAAAATAAGTTAGAGTTTGTTCATAGTTCAAGAGAAAAAGGCGGTTGTAAGCAAAAAAACCCACAAGCCAATAACTCTGGTCATCAGAAGAATATTGGGACAATCAACTCAAACCCCTCCAACCTCCAGGTTCTCAATGAACCTGAAAAACTCTCCACAATCAAGCAATTGAAGGGAACCAGATAACTGTGGTTGGCTGTTAAAAATGAAGAAATTTGTTTTATGATGCTCTAGAAGCAAATAAATAATCAATTCAAACAGGAATAACCCAACACTCTTCAAGGGACTCAAGAGTAGCGTGGAAAAATTTAAATTCAAAGAAGAAAAGGGAGGTTTAACACTTCAAGTTTTAAGCTTAATAAAAAATCTTAATGAAATGTGAATGATTCCAGAAAGACAATCAGAGGAATGATCAAGACCGTTATGGTCAAAAAAAGGTTCAAGAGTGGTATAACACACTCAAGAATTCAACCAAATTAATCCTCCTTCAACCAGCAACACTATTGGTTGGTGATAAGGGGTAAGGCCACAGAGGGGCAGATCAGAGATTTGATTTCAAATGCTTGAGGATCACAGGGCAATCATTGGTATACCCTGGATAAAGACAGACGATAGTATTGCTTGGATAAGGGGGGGTAGACAGACTCACTCCCATCCATGATTGAGAAAGGCAGGGGAGAGCCCCTCTTTTTATGGGCAAGAGGCCTACAGCTATTTACAACTACTATGAAAGTGGAATTTATTTTATTTTATTTTATTTTTACAGATAGAGAAGAAATGATAATAAAAACAAAAGAATGAACCTGATATGAAAAAAAAGTAAAAAAAGTAGAAGGGGAAAACATCCCACAGGTAGAGATGAGGGGAGGAAAGGCCCAAGGCAAGCAACAGGTGCAGCTGGAGTTGAGCTGCAGCAAGACAAATGGTGCAATATGGATGAGACAGCCAATGGGAAAGTGACAGCAGCAATTGTGCAAGAAACAGGATTCTTATCTGTTGGATTAGACAGCAGAGCAAGATGGATGATGAGGAGGGATGATTGGAGGTTTATGATGACATTCAGGAGATGGATCAGAAGGACAATGGATCTGGTGATGAGGATGATGAGGATCTGAGGGACAATTGATGAGGCTTTTTATTTGCAGCAGGGATTGAGATCAAAGAGGGATTGTGGGGAGTGATGGGGAGGGAATCAGATAGGATGATAAGGAGGCATAGTTGATGGGATGCTGAGCTGAGGATTGATGATGATGAGTAAAGCATGTGGTCCAGAATGCACGTGCCTGGCTCAAAACAAAGTCAGATACCAAGCACAAAGAGGAGGAGTTGAACGCTAGGGCTGGGGACTTGAACACCCCAGGGGCCCTTCCTAGATAGCCAGGACAGGGAGAAGTTGGGAAAAGCAAAAATTGAAAGCTTGCCATACAGGAACAAAATTTCCAGATATATATATATATTTTCAAAGGATGAAAGATTATATAAGGAATTTTGAAATCTTCCCTTTAATTATGAGGTGTTCCAAATTGGTAACCACATTTCTCCCCAATTTACAAACTGTCCCTAGTCTGCATCTAAATTTGAAGTTATTAAGAAAAACAAGAAAACAAAGAATGTAAATTTCTTGATCTTGATGGGAGTGATTGAAGATTTGAAAAATGTCTTGATCCACTCAAATGAGCCCTAGAAGCACCAGAAATAAAACAAGGAGGGAATCCCAGGTGCTCACATATGTGGCATAAAGTAGAGTTTAACAACAAAAACTCAGCAGGTGGCCATGGTGGTGCACAATTGGGAGGACTTACTTTTGGGATAAGCTGCCTCCACAACAATGAAAACTCTTAACTTGATCAGCAGAGAACATTCTGGCTAACTGAGTAACATCCAGCTCTTCCAAAACATAGGATCCACCTCTGACTTGATGAACCATTCAATAAGGACAATTCCAGCTATTTGAAAAAAGCTTTCCCCACTGAGTCTTCAAGGATCAATTATAGCCTAAAACTAGATCACTAGAATTCAAGGGATCCCTCATTATTTTTGAGTGCTTATCTTCCTAATACTTGACCAATTTTTATGTTGATTCCATCATCTTCTGATAAGCTTCATCACAGAAATATTCAATTTGCTCCAGTTGCTTGGATCTGGCAACTAATAGGTCAGTGGCTGAAGACACCTTCTACAACAAGAGACCCACAAAATATTCCATTTCCACATCCACAGGAAGAACTTCTCTTTGACCAAAGATTATTTTATTGAGTAGCAGGTGGTCCATTTGGTTGAGATTTAATCAGAAAAAATAACCAGAGGAAGAAATTGGCAAAAATCCATTCCTCTTTCACCATCCAGTTTAACAAGTACAGCCTTCAAAGAAGCATGGCCTTGTTCTGCAATGCATTGGCCTTCAGAATAATAAGTAGTAGGAACCCTATGTTGTCCAGAAAGACATTGGATCATTTCAGCAGGTTTTCCACCAAATTCAGAGCCACCATCAGTAGAATAAGATAAATCCAAGCCATAAAGCATTGTCCAAGTCTCATGAAGGAAAGCTGCCATTGATTCAAAACTTATATTCTTACATAATTTTGCTTCAACCCATGAAGAAAAATCATCTCTAGCCACAATGAGATACTTAGCACCACCTGCCTTGATATGAATCACATCCATAGCAATCTTTCCAAAGACAGTGTACAACCCAGCAAGATAATGAATTTCAGCTGATGCATAAGATCACGTTTTTGAAAAACTTCACAAGTCTTTCATTATTGGGAGACAGATTTCTTTGGAGATGGCCACCAGAATTTTCTGAATAATCTTCAATCAGTTTTGGTTTCCCCACAATGACCAAGACCCTCATGAAGGCTTTCAACGATAGAATCTTGTTTAGAAGGAATAGTAAGGACAATAAGAGCACAAGTTTTCCCTCTTTTCATAAGCCTAGAACCTTTTACAAATAAATTAGAGAAATTTCTGTTAAGAGATCAAAAATCTTTGGCAGAAATATCAGGAGTTCTTTGCAAAGTTAAAATGCACTTCTCTAATTTAAGCCAGTACCCTTGATGAAAGCCAGAATAATCTTGATATCAGGAGAAGGAGAAGGAAGGATGGATTAAAGTTTCTTCTTCATCAAAATCTACTCCAAGATCAGATTCTTCATCTCCACAAGTACATTGACATAAACAATCAGGCATGGTGAAGGATTTCCAAAGCCTGTGAACAATATGAAAATATAAAAGCTGAATAAGAGCCACCCAACAAGTCATTGGAGCATTTTGAAGGCTGGGGGAATTTATAATTTCAATGATGGATCAAGCATCAACTTTTAACTCAAAATTTTGACCCCAGAGGACTGTTTGGAGCTTTGTCAACATTTGAGCCACATTGCCAAATTCCAATTTTGGTTGACATTATCTGGACTCCACATCTGAAAATAAAAAATATTCACAGAGAGCAAAAAATTACAAACCATTTTTGTCTTCCTGAGTAAGAAAAGCCCCAGAAAATTGATGACTAGAATTTACAGCCATCTTGATCTTTCCAGCTCCATGTCCATAAGAGATCTTTTTCAAAACTATGTCTTTCCCAACAATTGTTTTGAGCAGCAGGAAAAATGAGTGTTTGCAAGCTTGGTTCTAAATCCATTCAGCTTCCTTCCTGGTGAGAAAAGGCAAAGGAATGCAGATTTTGGATAAAGAAGGAATAAAGAACCAAAAATACATTACAACAACTAGAAAGCCTCTAACTTCAGTGGGATTTATTGGAGTAGGCCAACAGATGACTCTTTTGACTTTTCATGATGCCATCCTTCTTCCCTCCTTGCAGACCACATGACACTGCCCAAAAACCTTGGTCAACTGCGTGCAGTTGACATGCAGTTACTCCAGCCATGCTACCCTTCAAGCTCATGTCATACTCCAGTTTTTTGAGTGGTACAGCATGTATTATGTGTTTAGATTAATCTGAGTATGCCTTTATTCAAATCTCAAGGAAGAGCTTCTCTACAAGGTTGGGTGATTGAGCCAACTTTCAAGACTCAACCTCCACTATACCAGTTACTCATTCAGCTCAAAGAAAATATCTCAGGGGGGGATGGTGTATTATTCTTACTCAATCAGGCCAGATCAAAAAAACAGCTGCCTAGATCCCCCGCAAAAGGTTTATCTCTGGCTCAATCTACATTTAGGACATAATTTCCCCTTGAAATCCCATGCTTTCAATATTAACCTTATCTCCATCTCTTGACAGGTTCCAAACGCAAGACTCTTGTTTCAACAGTTAATGCGTTCAAACCAAACTGTTAAATTTTCACTGACACCCACTCCCTGCTTGGACTCATTGGGCTCCCTCATGTTAAGCTTTTTTTTATGCTTGCTGATTTAAAAGGACTTTCCTTTCAATATTTGCAATCCATTTGTACACCTTATGAGCTAATCTCTGCATCAATCCAGAGTTGCCACTCCAGTACTTCCTCAAATTGTCATAGAATCCCCCTGAGTGATTCCAACTTGCTAAAGGTCTTGACTAGTCTGGCTTGGTTGTCTAAGAAGCCTCTCTTAACACTTTCTGAAAACTTGCAACAGAATAAGAACCAAATTCTCAAGCCTTGCAAACTGCTGGGTAGTTTTGAATGTCTAGTCCCTTGCCTGATTTGATCAGCCCATCAGTTTTGGCCTATTTCCCATCCAATCCTGGAGCTCATTCAATTCAATAACTCCCAGAAATTTTTTCAACAACCAGTCATTGATGAGCTAGCAAATTGCAGCCTTCTGGACTTCTGATTAAACCCCCTCCTGGGGCCAGGTCAGGTCATCTCATCTCCAATCACTGATTGAACTATTGAATTTGGCCTGGCCTTTCTTGGAGCAGGAAACCAGTGATGAAACCCTGTCTTCAACCCAGATCAAGCTAAGTTTGGGCACTTGGGTTTGTCCAAACCCTTTCCAAGGGGAAGGTTGGAACCCTGGAAAAACGGTTCCTACCCTCAATCATCACCCTTGGCTTCTTTGATGATGAATGGTTTGACTAAGCACACAAAAATCCTCATCCTCCTCTTAATCTCACCCATCACCCAAGACCATCAGTTTGAAGCGCTCTGGTACCACATTTGATCAACGTGCTGATTGGTCCCAAGCCAGTGGTGATCATCAGGCCTGGGAGCTTCAGCAAAGGTTGAGAGTTAACTTTACCCTCTTCATCCTCCTCTTTGTCCTCCTCCTTATCCTTCTCCTCTGCCCCAAGGCTCCAAGAAAATTGACCAACCCCCAACAAGCCCACTCTTGTTGAAAGTGCTGAAAGAAAGACTCAACTGTGGAGGAGTTTGATACTATCAAATCTGACTAGGCAACCAACTTGGAATTTTGGTTTGCTGGTTTCCCCCATCCTCTTTTTCATAGTTGCTCCAAAATCTCCAAATCAAGAAATCTGACCATAAAATCCAATTCATTGGAGAAAATTGCAGGCACCATCACTTGTGCTTGGTCATGTATCAATTCATCTTCTGGATTGCTCCAGATAATATTGGAGAACTATGAAAAAAGGGCAACAAGATCAACTGGCAGAAGAAACAGGTTGGATTGGAAAGAAAAAAGGTGACTACACCTCCACTAAATGTTAAACACAAACAAACCAGTGATGCTTTGACCAAAAAAGCTGGCATTGGATCTACAAAACCATTGATGGACAAGGGAATGCCATCCAAAAATGGCACAATGCCATCAAAGCACAAGTGGAATGAATTCCAACTGAGTTTAATCAGGAAATGGTATTCCAGTCACCCACAAACAGAAATTGGAAACTGTCAAAAAATTTGTGTTAGTTGAACTGAAAGAGCATGCTTGTGCCATTCATTTTCATTAAACCAAGTTGAAAGAACTAATGGGTTCCATTGATTAGTTTCACCAGAACGTTGTTGACAGGAACTTTATTGAAGGTTCTAATCAAAACACCACTCTTTTGAGTCACCTCCCAATGATCATCATCATCCATGTTCCTTTTTTTTAATTTTTATTTCTATTTGTAAAAATTCAGTATTGTAGATTTTCACAAGGAGCCAGGCTTTCTGATGTCATTTTTTGTCAACATTCTTAGAATGACTCCCAATGAGTTGTTTGGTTTGGATTGTATTTTTTAAAAAAACAACTTATAGCCTCAAATAGTCATTGCAACTTGATTTTGTTCTGTTTCATCATTTTATTGCCTTGGTGCAATAGTTTTATCAGATATTCAAGAGGGACCAATAATTGTGATTTTTTGATTGGGGTGGAACTCTCATATAGGTTGAGTTCTGAAGTCTTCTTGATGGCAATTGGTATTTCCAATCCACCAGAAAGGCCAGATTGACAGGATAACTTGACCACAATGTCCCACAGTCAGGCCCAAACTCCTGAAACCAGCTCCAATCAATGCACTCAGTAATGGAACGGCAACAGTGACCAACCTGGCCAGCAAATGATTAACCGGCGGCTGATGGAACAAATGAACAGATGGGGAATAACATGACCAGGCAAGGAATTTTGATCAAAAGATTGATTTATTTAACAACCAGTCCCAAAAAGGGTCTTGATTGGGCTTTCAAGCTTGTTTGATTCAAGAGCTGAGTGGGGGACAAATAGCCAAATCCTGCCACATTTTCCATTGAAATTCCAAAGTATGTGGCATGATGAAGCAGATAGGGGGGTGGATGGCTCTTTTCTAGGTTCTGTCATTGTAATGGGGAGATAAATTGGTGAAAGAACCCTTTTTAGGCCACTGGAAAATTGCAACCTTGAAGCCCCCCACCAAGAAAAAAAAAGGAGGGGCTTGGGTAAATGGAACAACCCAAGAAAGCAAGCACATCCTTTCCTGAACCTGGTGTTGGAAGAGTAAAAGGGGCAACTCCCTTTTACCAGGAATTTTCAGTGATGAGAACTAGCCTTGGATTTTTGCACAATGTGGTGTCATATTTATAACCTTGGATTGGGAGCTGCTATCTGGGTTGCAACCCGCCCGGGGAACACGGACCAAGTGATGGAGGCGGCCCAACCAAGATTGCGGGTGGCTATTCCAGAAGGCAAGGGCAGGGCAATCAGGGGTTATATGCGCCGGGGAGGTTTGCCCGGTGTGGTGACCAATCCGGGACACCACCAAAAAAAAAAAAAAAAAAAAAAAAAAAGAAAAAAAAAAAATATTTTTTTTTGGTTGTACCCCTATGGGTACCTTCATTTCCCCCCATCTCTCAACTTCTCCCTGTCCTAGCGGTCTAGGACAGGCCTCTTGCCTGTCTCTCCGCTTTGATCCCCCCCTCCTATGTTCAACGTCTACTTGTCGCGCTCGCGGCCCTGACTTTTGGCGACGCAAGCAATTGTCGAACCACCTTTGACAATCCCATCGATCCATCGATCCTCATTGTCATCTTCCACCACCATGAACTGGGTCTACAGTTCTTCACTAACTCGTCCATCCATCCATCAACTATCTTCGACGATCCTCTCATCCTCGACCAACCTCTCACGATTCAATCTATCCTTCCATCTACTTCTACCCCTCAACCCCATCATCATCATCACCATTGTACACCTGCCTCTCAGAACTCTCTCACCTCTCAGCTCTCGTCGCTCTTTGCTATCGTGGTGGCAAGCTTGGTTTGGAGATCGGTGATGAAGAACGCGGCCTGTTAGCCCTCAACCTAGATACTTATATCAATTTGGGAAATCCAGAGCTACCGGAGACGAGAGCGCTACCTCCCTCAGCATTATTCCCAACGCTATTGGCGGCCATCCTTACCCCGCCAGGTATGGCACCCATCGAATCGGCACTCAAGTCTAAAGCAACGGCGGCAACAATGAGCAAGGACTCGAAACCCCAGATGATCTCAATCCTACAACGACAAGCAATTGAGAATGCCAGAGCATTCTACGATTCATTACCACCTCTGATCACCAACGGATCTCAGAACCTTCAAGGTCCCAAGTCTTCCATCACTACTCCTGGTCGACCCAAGCTCAACCTGATCGAGAACTTACTCAAGATTGGACTCAATTTCACCCAAAGCTTCAAATCGACCAATGCCTACGCACTTCAGTTTGCAATCTTACTCAGACCATCCGCTCATCCCTCCAATCCAATGACAGCCGTTGTCGACACCCGCGACCGCTGTCGCAGGTGTCCATCTGGTTGCCCGCAGTCATTCTTGATGCGGGCAACATTTCTTTTTTTTCCTCTCATGTCATCTTCTTTTTTTTGTTTTCATTTTCCCGCACCTATTTGTAGTATCTCTTGTACATAGTATACAGGGCCTCATGTCTATAAAAGGAGGGGCTCTCCCCTGCCTTTTGGCCCAGCATCCCAGGATCCTATGAGACCATCATCAGAAATTAACTTATCCGTGGGCATCCTTCCCCACTTATCTGAGCAATTTATCCGGGTATATCCATGATTGCCCCTTGATCCTTTGAGCCTCCATACTCAAACTCTGTCCCTTGTGACCTTGATCCTTATCACCAACGAATAGCCTTGCTGGTTGAAGAAGAATTCCTGTCTGAATTCTTGGGTGTGTTATACTACTCTTATCCCTTTTTCCGACCATAATGGTCTTGATCTCTCCTTGATCATCTTTCTGGAGCCAATCACGTTTGATTGAAGAGGTTTTGTTAAGCTTAAAACCTGGAGTGTTATACCTCCCTTCTTCTTTAAGGTTGAATTTTGCCACGCTATTCTTGAGTCCCTTGAGAAGTGTTGGGATATTCATGCTTGAATTTGTCATTGATTTGCTTCTAGAGCTTCATAAACAAATTGCTTTTGTTTTGTTCAGCCTCCCACAGTTATCTGGTATCCTTCAAGCGCTTGATTGCAGAGAGTTGGGCAGGTTCATTGAGAACCTGGAGGTTGGTTGGGATTGAGTTGATCTTTCCTAATCAGCTGCTGACGACCAGAGTTATTAGCTTGTGGGCGTTGTCTTACAACTGCCTTGTTCTATTGAACTCTGAACAAACCTTGACTTATTTGTTCAAGTCTTTACCTGCACCATCTTGCCTCAGATAGTGTTGTTTCCATTGCTACCGACAACTCTTATCCTCTTCCCTTACTTTGATTTCTCATCCATAAGGTTCTGGACCTTGATTCCAGTTACATTTAAATATTATTAGAACTCCTAGGAGGGCAGCCTAAAAAGCACCTTTCCCCTCCACAGAACTGCCACGGCTTAGCACCTTTTGGAGTTTTACACCGGGCATAAGCGCGGGCCGACTCACTGATTGCAGGATCCGCGGACACGTGCGGACAGATAAACCCGGGGGACTCCAAGTAGGGCAGGGCCAAGGGCCGTGCTATGAGAAGGACAAACCAGACGTATGTGATATTGAAGGGGAGGATTTTGAACAGGGTGGGTGGTACAGGGTAGGGTTAGGGTGGAGCCAGGGTTCTGTACTTGGGGTCATATTTCATCTATCTTGTTGCTTGTGGTTGTACCTAGGTTTTGGTTGAGAGGGAGGACTTAAAAACACCTCACTCTCAACTCTGTGTTGGATATCTCATTATTTGATCACCATATAATAACATCAGGTATATAGATATATATAGCATATCATATATCATCATCATTGGACCACCAGGGAATAGTATGGGAAGGATTGGAATGGAGGAATTTATCTTGTCATCACTATCTCTATTCTTCAACTCGTTGCATCCAATCTCCTTACAGACGCTTAGACCAATAACTTCTAGAACTTGAGGACAACTTTGGGGGTATCAACCCCCCTTGTTTCCACAACGGGCCTCATGAATATGCACATAGCAACAATTTCAAGTTCTTCTGAGAGGCAGGGTGCGTGGAGAAAAACTCAAAGCTTGACGGGAGCTTGCTGCATGTCAACTGTGGGCAGTTGAGCCATTTTCTTTGGCAGTGTGACCAAAAATCTCCAGAGGAGGGAAACAAGCAGCCAATTTCTATCCAGAGAGATTGAGGCCAGGCTCCTTGATTTGAAACAGAATCTTTTTCAAATTAGTAGCATATTACCAGATGAATTGAAAAATCTTTGAATTCCAAGGGAAGAGCTCATTTTTATAGTCAGAAACTGGACCTTTAATTACACCATTGTCAATAAAGATGCCAGAATGATTGGTTATTTCATCCTGGAGGATCCACACCATCTGGGCCGGATAGACTGCAACCAAATTGGTGGAAAATTGAGGCAATTGAGTCAGTTGTCATCAACCAAGAGGAGTATTAATAGTAGTGAGAGGCCAAGAGATAGGATGTAAGGATTGTTTGTCATAAACACCCATATTATCCCCTAGAACATGTCAAGCTCTCCCAGAGAAATATTCAAAAAATTCTTCCGTGGCAGGACAAACACCAGAGTCTTTAATCCTTGCTTTTTTGAGGGGTTGAATATTTTGAACTATTCTAAGTTTACCATTACTTCTGAGGACACATCAGATGGGGCTGGAATAACTGAAAGTTTAATTTTCATATAGACCAGTGCAAACTTTTTTGCGGACCAAATTAATTAATTGAATTTGGCAACAGGAATTTGAATCTTTTTCTTTTGCAAAGGATCATGTTCAACTACGGGGATGATGGAATGGAGACCATATGATTCTTTCAAGAGAACTCTCTCTTCTTTACAGAAGCCAATAGATTTTTCCCTTAGAGATAAGAAATTTTTTATCAAATTAGACTCATCAGGAAGAAGCCATCCATTTGGTCCAAAGTTGACCACCTTCAGACTTTCTTCAGTGACATAATCACAGGGCACAAAGGGACTGGAAAGAGATTGAGATAAATCACAGTAAGGATCACAAGATAAGGGATGATGCATGAGAGAAGGATTGGGGTTGAGAGGCATAGTCTGGTTGACAGCTTTGACCTTTTTTTCAACTGGATTGTACTTTTTAGAAAAAGAAAAAAACTCTTGCTTCCTCCAAGCATTGACCAGAAAGACCTTGACAAAAAAAAACTGAGACCAAGTTCCAACATTTTCCAAATCCAATTTTCCGCAACACCCTCAAAGGGGGCCTTTTCCTTAAAAAGAGAACCAGGAGATAGCACATTGCTCACATGCGTGGCAATAGGTAGGGTTTCAAAAACAATGGCAGTAGGTGGTGCACAATTGGGAGGACTTACTTTGACCCCAAATTGCCTCCACTGAAGCCCATGTTCCTCCATACCAAAGCCACCAAGAATGGAGTTAAGATCAGCATATAGTTTATATGCATGGCAGAGATTCAAGCCAGAACTAAGAAAATATTAATCAGACTTAAAAAAAAAGGAAAAGAAGTAATAAAAGATCCAGAGAGAGAAGAAATATTTTTGAAAATTTCTACTTTCTCATGTTTTTGATTTTTAATATTTCCTGGATGAGAAGAAAATGATGAGGAAAAAGAAAAAATATATGCCTCAGAGATGGTAGTTGATCCTTGAGTTGAAGTTTGAGGCTGAGAAGGACCACAGCTATCAGTAAGATCAAATAATCCAATAAAGAATGGGAGGAATTAGAATTATCCTTCTGCTTCCCCTTTAGAACAGGTTTAGGAGGATGACCAGGTAAATCTCTTTCCCAACAACCAGAATCCAGAGAGTAGAGAGGAACTTCAATCTTTTTACCATCAGCATCAGGGAGGAGAATTCACTCCCCAAATTGATCACAAAACATCAGGGTAGCTCCAAAATTGAGTAATAATGGTTGACCCAAGATCATAGGGCCTTCCAAACAATTGATCAAAAAATGACTAGTTCCAAAAATATTTTGACCAATTCAAACTAGAACATCCTCAGAAATACAAACCAATTCACAAGATTGATTCCTGATCCCATAAACCAAAGAACTGAAGCTGATCCTAGGACTAAGCTTGAGTTTGCAGGCCATAGAATCTGAAATAGAGAAACAATTTTAACTGAATCACCAAGATAAAAAGGAAGAAAACCAAGAGGACAGGAGTAAATGTTGGAATCTGAGGGGGGATTGGTTCCACCAAAGTCCTCCATGAAAGTGCCAGAGGAAACCTTTAATTTGTCAGGACCAATCTCCACACATCAATGAGAGACCCATTTCTTCATTCCTTCAGCAACAGATGGAGAAATTGAAAGCAGCCAAGCTGCATATAGATCAGGAATTTTTATATCTGATATTTTCTTTAATATGTCTTTCACAGCATTGGGGTGGTTCTTTGAAACTCCCCTCTCAAACCAAACTCTGGGCTGGGTGGAGGGAGGAAGTTCAGGTGATGCAGGGACTAAGACAGGATGAGAAGGTTGAGATGATTTAACAGATGAAGGAAGAGGATCAGAGTGGTATTGAAAACTTTCCATGAGTGGTTCCTTTTCCACCTCCATGTCTTTTGCATCAGAGGAAGGAGGCTCAGGTGAAGATTGATGTTTAACCAATTTTTGAAGAATTGAGGAAGGCAAGGAAGGAGATTTAGGAGTTTTGGGCTTGCATTTCCTCTTCCTAGCTGGATCAAATTGGTAAGCTCCCGCAAATCTGGAGGAAGAGAGGGCTGGAGGATACCAAGTTTGAGGGGAAAAACCATAAGATCAAAAATCCAAAAAAGCCAAAGATGCCTTCTTAGGGGTTGATGGCTGAATATATGCCACCACATGGCAAATAGTTCAAGACAAATCAAAAGAGATCACAGAACCATTAGGAAGAAAGAAATTTTTCCCCTTTTGTTCCACCAATTTTTCCTATTGATCCTTCTGGAGCTCAGGAAACTGACCGGTTCCATGACCTTCCCTATGACAGTATTAGCAGACCAGAGTGGATTTAGGAACAGAGTTAGAGGGTTTGGGAGTGGCAAGAGAAGAAATATTTTGATCAATTTTGGTATCAACAGGTTGGAGTAGTTTGGTGATCTTGTCTATAGTAGCGGTTTCTTTTTTTGACTGAGGATTTGGTTTGGGCCTGTAACTCTCCTCCATCTTATTCATATTTTTTCAATTATTGGAAGGAAGGAGCATGGACTGGTTCAGTGGATCTAGATTTTTCAAAAGTTAGAGCATTTTAAACTTTTATGACTTTATTCACAGCACTCCTGAGGGAAAGGAAAACAGGTAGCTTAAATCAATCATGCCTGGTTGTGATCATTGATCCAGACTTGACCAATTTATCTCTAATCCTTTCCTGCACTCCAATCAAAAAAGATTGTAAAAATTGAACCCAAACTTTGTCCACTGTATCAATTTTATTTTTTTATGAGATAAGATTGGATTAGGTCCCATGACTTCCCAAAAGACTGATATACAGAGGCTGAAGAGATACCACCATTTGAGACCCACTGAGAGACCAGAGCATCCTATTCCTGCAAAGTAAATCAAGCTACATCTATTTTTCCCCAGTATGCCAGCATTGCGTTCCTTAGAATTGTCCAGTTATGGGATTCAAATCAATCAAACAACTTGATTACTTCCATGATTTCATCAGAGGAGATAAAAAATTAAAACTGGTAGGCCATACTTTATTCACTTGCCCCATCCACTTCAGCAGCCATTTTGTAAGAGTCCAGGAACCATTCCACATTTGTCCCATCAAATCCTAAGTTCTTGTTCTGAGGTTTAATCATGAACATCTTAGCCCAAACAGAGGTGGAGGGAGAACTGTTAGGGTAAATTTCAAATAAGAAAGTTTCCTAGAGGATCCAAAGAGCATAATTTCAAAGTGGCTCACAAGTGTGGAAAGAGTAGGGCTTTAAAAAAACAACATGAATCTTGCCCAGATGGTGCATAATTGAAAGGAATTAATCTTGGTATAATTTGCCTCCATGGATTACATCTAGAAAAAAGAAAAACAGAAATTTAAAAAAAGGAAAATGATTGGATTTTGAAGTTGATCCCAACAAGTTTGAGACTTTAATCCCAAGGTTTCTGGTTCAATCCCGGCCCAGGGGACCAAATTCAATACTTCAAACAGTGCTGGACGCAGGCAGCTCTGTTTAGGGGACAGTTTCTTTTTTAGGCTGCCTCCTGAGTTACAAAAATAGTTAAATGTAAACAGAATCAAGGTCCAAAACCTTGTAAATTAGGAATCAATGTGGAAGAGATAAACTCTATAGTAAACAGTAGCTACGGGAAAACACTATCTGAGGCAAGATGGTTCAGGAACAGACTTGGAAAAAATAAGTTAGAGTTTTTTCAGAGTTCAATAGAACAAGGCAGTTTTGAGTAACTACACCCACAAGCTAATAACTCTGGTTGTCAGAAGAATATTGGGGATGATCAAATCAAACCCAAAAAACCTCCAGGTCCTCAATGAACCTGCCCAACTCTCCACAATCAAGCACTTGAAGGGTACCAGATAACTGTGGGTGGATGTAAAAAACAAAGAAAATTGTTTTATGAAGCTCTAGAAGCAAAGATATAACTAATTCAAGAAGGAATAACCCAACACTGCTCAAGGGACTCAAGAGTAGTATGGCAAAATGTAAATTCAAAGAAATAAAGAGAGGTTTAACACTTCAATTTTTAAGCTTAATAAAACCTCTTAGTCAAACATGACTGATTCTGGAAAGACAATCAGAGGAATGATCAAGACCAGTATGGTCAAAAAAAAGGGTCAAGAGTGGCACAACACACTCAATAATTCAACCAAATGAATTGATCTTCAACCAACAAGGTTTTTTTATGGTGATAAGCAATAAGGAAACAGAGGGGCAGATCAGAGATTTGAGTTCAAAGGCTTCAGGATCACAGGGCAATCATAGGTATACCCTGGATAAAGAAAGATTATTATATTGCTTGGATAAGGGGGGGGAAGACAGACTCACTCCCATCAATGATTGAGAAAGGCAGGGGAGAGCCCCTCCTCTCATGGGCAAGAGGCCTAAAGCTATTTACAACTATGTATGAAAGGGGTGAAGAGACTCTTGGGGGATTATATAAATAAAGTAGAAAATAAATTGCTGGCAGTCCTTGAAGGGGAATTTAGTATTACTTCTACTCCTTTAGACTATTAGTTCAACTAAAATTGGTTTTGAATTGCCTGCCCTTCTAGTACTAGAGTAAGTCTGCACAATAATTTATTTAAATTAATTTCTGGTTTCTTTGAGACTTAAAATAGGTCTCAGATCAGACCTAAATAAATTATTAACTTTTAATTGGTAGGATTACCTGGATAATGGACCAGATTGCTTGGATTATTGATTAGTGGTTGATCATATATATTTTATCTTAACCAATATCCCAATATTAAAGGGTTCAAGGGTTTATAAAAGGGGGGATTCAGGAAAGGACCCATGGATGGGTTTACCCACAGGGGGCTGGGTAGATTAAATTTTAATAGTTTCTTTTGGTTGTGCTCTTTTTCTTTGGAAGCAATATTTATTGTTTGATGGGTGGTTCTTCTTTAATGTGGTGCTGAATATTTAGGTCACAGAAGAACCCTTATTCAAGCACCTGTTGGGTGGGCCATAACTTGGTCTCTGATTTCCTGTTTCTGTATAATTGGTTCACTGATAAAATTTATCTGGGTAGGTACCACAGATGGGTACTGATAGATTGGGGTGAGCTGGGGTGGTAATGATACAAATTGGGTAGGGCAGAGAGGCCCTCCTTAAATAAAAAATCCTTCCCCTGGGGTTTCTCAAGGCTTCCCCTGAGGGTTCTCCCTGATATGGTGAGGAACAGTGAGATACAGTTACATGAGGCATTTCTGCTGGTTGGAAAAAGATTTTACAGTTAAATGAGGCATCTCTTCAGGTTTGAAAAAGCTTTTAAAGGGTTTTCATGCATGCACAGCCTTGCATAAATTTCTGTGTAGTGCAGATAGGATAAAGTTCTGTGCTATACTGGTAGTTTTTTCAGTCCTACTTGATTCTACCTACATGTATTTCTATGCAATACTGGTGGTTTTTTTGGTCCTGATTAAGCTCCACTTCCTCCTGCATATATTTCTCCTGTATACTTCTGCACAGCCTCCTGTATGTGTATTTTCTGCAAGTTTTTTGTTCTACTTTGGACTGGTTTGACTTACTCCTGTCTATATTGCTCCTGTATACTTCTTCAGAGCCTCTTGTATGTTTATTTGCATGCTTTTTTGGTTCAGGTGACCAGATCTGACATGCTGCACTGCCTCCTGTATCTGTATTTATTCATTCTGGTGGGGTGACAGGATCTGACTGATTGCACTGCCTCCTGTATCTGTATTTCTTTATTCTGGCTGAGATGACTGGATTGGGACTGGTTTCACTGCCTCTTGCATCTTTATTTCTGTATTCTGGTTGAGTTGACTGGATCTAGACTGGTTGCACTGCCTCCTGGAACTTTATTTCTCTATGCTGATGAGGTGACTGGATCTGGACTGATTTCACTGCCTCCTGGATCTGTATTTCTGTATTATGACTGAGGCAACAGTATCTGACTTGTTGAACTGCCTCCTGTGCCTTTATTGCTGTATTCTGGATGAGGTTACAACATCTGGTTTATGTTCCTGGTGTTTAGGGCAAGATTCCACTGGTATTTAATTGAGTTTTTTCAAGGTGTTCCTGATTTCTTCCACAGAGATGTGACACCTGATTGGGTATGAGTTTGCCACAGTTACAGGTTTTTTTGGATTTATCTTCTAATCCATGAGAGGTAGGGTGGTACTTTGGCTGGGTGACTATAGGTCATTTTGAATTTATAATCCATTTCTGAGGGTTTCTTTGGAGTTTTGGGCTGTTTTTATAGTACAAAAGCAAGTTTGATGGCTATAGGACAGGTTTGGTCTACCACAGCAGATTTTTCTTTTTTGAAAGACAGAGAATAAATGATGAGACACCAAAAAGAATTAACATAATATGAAAAAAGGAAAGAAAATTAGAATGGGAAAAATGCCCACAGGCAGAGATGAGAACAGCAGGCCACAAGGCAAGAAACAGGCACTTCTAAAGATGAGCCGTGTGAAAAGAGATTGTGTGTTTGGTAAATTCCCCCCAAAAATATAAAGTTCTCCGCAACAACCTTCCTCCAAGTACCGGAAAGTCCACTAGCCCTTGAGTTCCACTCCTGTACCTCCGCAATTTCTAATTGAACTCCTCTTTCGCACTCAAGCCAGAAACCACTAAATCTAACTTGCAATGACATGATATTAAATAAAAAAAAGGGCTTGCAAACAAGCTCTGCACTTGAAATATTTCCCTAAATATGACTTCCAAGAACTCTTGCTGGTATCTACACTCCAAAGTAACAGAAGAAAAGAATAACACTATAATACGCTGTAATAATCTTTAATAAAGGTAAAATCCAATGATCATGAACTCTCCTCCCTGTAAGCTCCAAAATAATGATCTCCTCCATACAACTAAAGGAAAGCTTCCTTATATATACAACACAAGAATGCAAGCCGCAAATGAAAGAACCTACTTGTATCCATGCATTGCACACTGACCTGCCTTTGCTATTCCAAAAAAGGAATTTCAACTGCTAATCAAAGTCCCCTTTTCCCACCACCTCCATGTTTTTTCACTGGTCCTCCTTACCAATAGTCCAATCCTTACCCAATTGGATGATTTGAGGTAGATTTTGTGATCCTGTTTCCAATTCCCCCTAACAGTTGAGTGGCGCCAATGCATTACTAACAAAGGATCCTCCTTGATCTTCCCCAGCGGATCAATCCCAATCCCGCATACGGCATAACTATGAACCCTCAACAATCCGCATGCTGCCTCCTCAACTTAAGCATTCATTGCCACACAGCGCTCTGCAATCTCAGTGCATATCCCATAATTGGCCTAATCAATACTTCTTGGCTTCAATCACTTTCTTGCGTATTAGTAAACCTACCCCTGAGGAGGGAAAGTTATTTTCAACAGGGAAATTTCTGCAAAAGGCAAAAATCCAGCGATTATTGTCATTGTGCCTGCAAAAAGTGCGGTTTGCACCAATGCCAAGCCTCAGCTAGTTTACTCCGGAATAGACAGTCTGCCAATGCGCTTTTCTGAGCCTATTGTGCTGCAGACTTCCACCCACAGCTGAGCCCCTCCAAGTCAAATGTCCAGTAGTTTTACCACTTGCCTCCATGTCTATAAATAACCACCACATCTTCCCACAACTTAAATCCTGTCCCTAGGATTCCCATGCTCCAAAACATCTAGAATGTCCGCCAAAACCCTTTGAACCCCAACTCCTAACACCCTCCAAACTCTAAAAGAAAGACAAAATCCGGCCATGGAAATGTTGTGGTGACCAATCAGGGACCCATCATTTAAAATGTAAATTTTTGAATTTTTTTTTACATTGCCTTATCCATCAATACATCCTCAAAAAAAAAAAATACCTCTTGTGCCTCTATGGGTACCCACTCATTTCCCACTATCCCCGCTCTTCCCTGCCCTAGTGGTCTAGGAAGGTCTTCCCTGGTCATCAAATGCTTTCCTCCTCTGTATCCCCCCCTTGCACGTGCCTTACCCTGATTTTTTTGGCCAAGCGGGCGCGGGCGGCCATCCCCTTCCTCATTCTCATCAATCCATCTCTCTTCTCTCTCCTCACTCACAGGCTTGATCAACTAGCTCCGATCCCAATTGATGGACTCTTGATTTGTTTGATTTAATTTAAACAAATCACCTCTACTCATTCATATTCCTCATACCCACCATTCCCTAATAACCCATTCAAAATTCATTGTTTGATGCTATTGACAATCTTATTTGGTACCAAGTTTATCTCCAATCAATCAATTACCGGGCTAAGAATATCCAAAGTCACCGGTGTATCCAATTTCAACTTAGACAACCTGGAGCGTGATCTGTTGGAGAGATTAAAGTTTGAATTGTGTTGGTCAAACAAAGACCTCAATCACCACATCCAACTCATCCACCCCATCATTGGCATCTGCAACTACAATTTAGATTTCCACCATCAACCAATGACCGCAAGCTTTGCTTGCGGCCTTCAGTGACTTTGCGTTGACCAACCAATCATCCATGTTGACACCAATGACGCTGTTACCTGTCACAACAGCCATCATCCTCCTTGCTCTAACCTAGCTTCAAAAAATTAGCCCCAACAATCTGAACCAATCACATTGGTCCAATCCCTCTCTGAAGCCCGCAAACAACATTTTTTTTGTGGCCATTGGAACCATTGAACCCATTGTTCACTACCCCTGCTGTTTTCCTTGACGCAGGAAGGTTTCCATCTTTGTCATCATTTTTTTGCTTTTTTTCCCATGTCAGGCAGTTCCTGTTGGCAATCTTTATCTAGAAAAAAATTCTTTTTTTCCCCACTCATTTGTAATTATCTCTTGTAAATAGTCTACAGGCCTCTTGTCTATAAAAGCAGGGGCTCCCCCCTGCCTTTTTTTGGAATCACCTATCTTGGAAAAGAAATAAGAAATCTGATCATTATGGAGGGCTTCTTTCCCTTCATCTAGAACTTTTGTACTGGGTATATCTTTTGATTTCCCCTTGGTCCTTTGAGCCTCCATACTCAATATTTGATCCATCCATCTGAGACCTTGATCCTTATCACCAACCATAGCCTTGCTGATTGAAGAGAATTCTGTCTGCTGGAATTCTTGAGTGTGTTATACCACTCTTTTTCCCTTTTTCTGCTCATAATGGTCTGATCCTCCCTTGATCATCTTTCTGGATCCAGTCACGTTTGACTGAGAGGTTTCTTTAAGCTTGAAACCTGGAGTTTTAGACCTCCCTTTATTCTTTAAAGTTTCATTCCGCCATGCTACTCTTGAGTTCCTTGATAAGTTTGGTGTTATTCTTGTTCAAATCTGTTATTGCTTTGCTTCTAGAGCTTCATAAGAAAATTGCTTTTTTTTTCCAGCCACCCACAGTTATCTGGTACCCTTCAAGTGCTTGATTGTGGAGAGTTGGGTAGGTTCATTGAGAACCTGGAGGTTGGTTTGGATTGAGTTGATCTTTCCTAATCTTCTTCAGAAAACCAGAGCTAGTAGCTTTTGGGCGTTGTTACTTACAACTGCCTTGTTCCATTGAACTCTGAACAAAACTCTGACCTATTTTTTCCAAGTCTTTTCCTGCACCATCTTGCCTCAGATAAAAATTTTTCCATTTGCTACAAACTACTCTCAAACTCATCCCTTACATTGATTCCTTATTTAAAAGTTCCTGGATCTCAATCCAGGTTACATTTAAATATATTGTAACTCTTAGGAGGGCAGCCTAAATAGCAACTTTCCCCTCCATAAAACTGCCTGTGCCTTAGCACCATTTGGAGTATTACAACGTGTGAATACTGCACAAAGATGCAGAGAAAGTTTACCAAAACCACCGGTTTCCCAGCCTGCATCACCTGTCATCCAGGCCACTGCAGGTGCTTGTTTTTTGGCTCCAACCCCTGGATACATGCGGACTTGCCCTCCGCCCTGTCCTTGCTGCTTCCAGACCCCATTGCCAATGGCGCCTCTATGGACCAATGGCCAATTTTTTGGCGGATAATGACAATTCAATCAAGAACAAAGATTTTAATCTGCAGCCGGACCGCACTGCCTCATTTTTTCCTGTTGTGGAGGCCACAGACCATCTTTCCCCCCCTCCTTGACGCACGGAATTCCCTAATGCTGCTGCCTGGGGAGATGCTACCCAAGCCTGTAGCCAATGCCATAGCCTGAATTTTGGACTCTGCCAAGTACCACTCAGGCCTGAAACAGCACCAGTATTTGTCCAAGTAGCAAAGCCTCCAATACCCCTGCCAACAGCACCCAACTTCCCACTTTTCCATCTGCCATCAACCACTCCTCTGGTTTCTACAACTCTGACCACATCTCCTCTGACCACAACACCTCCTGCAGAGGTTGAGTCCCTGCACTCAGTTATTGCAATTAGCTCTGATTCACAGCCCGGACCCTGTGAGTTTTTTTTTTTACTGACCCCTCCTCATCCTGCGCCTCACAATGAACCACTGTTGCCTCCATTGCTGGTCCAAAGATCTCTGCATTGCTTTTCTCCAATCTGGACCCAGTCTCCTTGGATCTTGTTACAGACCTCCAACTCCTGCCCTTCTGTCAGCCTGCTACTTAGCACAGAGAAACCTGACAAAGCAACATTAATAATAATATTAACAAAAATAAAAAGAACAAAAAAAAATAAATAAAATTATTACAGAAAGAAGGAGAAGTAAATCCATAAATATTATTGCAGAATAGGATTCCCTACCCAAAATAAGGACGGGTTACTCACTGACCCCACCCTTGAATTCTTACTCCTTATATTTTTTAATTAATTTAAAAGAAAATGGTAAATGACCACTGCACCAATATGGCACCTTTTGGCCATTTTAATATTTCACAGGATATGTCATGTATAGGTTTCACACCTAAATTTCAGTTGAAATCCAGGTGTTGTGTGTAGTTTAGGAGTTACACGGGGAATTGTGTTTTGTCACAATTCCTGCACGCAGCCCCGCGTCCCTACAGCGCTGGACTCCCCCGCACCCAAACTCCCGCGCGCAGTTGATCCCTCCCGCGTGCAGGTAATCTCATGACCTAGTCACGCGCGCAGAAGATCAGTCCCCGCGTGCATCTGAATGGACTGATCCCCGCGCCTAACCTGCCTTGATCATGCGTGCAGCGGATCAGTCCCCGCGCGCATCTGAATGGACTGATCCCCGCGCCTAGCCTGTCATGATCAGTCTGACAGCCAGGTAACGCTCAGAGGAGCTAAAAAATAGTAGGATCTACTCTACATATGTAAAGCTACCACACAAGCGTAGATTATAGTTTAAAAACCTTAAAAATCAATTAAAATTAGTTATTAACTAATTTTTAGTATTTTTTATTAATTAAATAAAGATCCAGACTCACCACAACATGAGCTGATCAGAAACTTCAAAGACCACAAAACTACACAATGAGTGGTCGTAAAAATTATTAAAAATTACATACAGGATCAACAGAGGATGGAGAATCAATAAACATCCACGTCTGCTCACTTTGGACCAGTACTTACAGTACAAATTGAGGATCAGTGCAGGATCAGCAAAATGACTAATCTGTTGATTAACAGATCCTGCAGCTAAAAAGGAGCTGTTCCTTGAAAGATCTAATGCCAGCAGGCTTACAGCACTTTAAGGACGTGCCAATCTTGCCCTGACTGCCCCCCTAGCCTCAGCCCATGGCTAATACCCCTACTAGAGGCCCTCAAGCACCCAAAAAGGAATATTTAAACAGGCTCTTTTTGCCCTTTTGTTCCAATCATCCATCAGTTATCAGAAATATTATTATTATCAATCAGACATTGTGTCATTTTTAGTCAAGTGCTTATCAAGAAGAAAGCAAGTGATTTATGATCTAGTCTGAAGTATTATTATTATTATTTTCTAAATAACTATCAACAACCAGAAGTGTGAACCAGCCACCAACCCCATCTGTTCTGAAGCTTCTTACCTGAATCTTTGCAGGATTTCTGTGGATTACTTCCCAAGTAAGTTTTTCCCTTCCTGCTTTGGGTTTTTGTGCTGTTTTGCCTGCCCAAATTAGTGGATAAGGCCTTAGAAGGCACCCATCTTCATTCCAAGGTTATAAACTGCATAAGGAGGCCCCTTGAGGAGGGGTTGCCAAGTCTGTAAAGACCCCCATTAGTATATTACTGTGGCCCCTATTTTTATATTATATTTGAAATATTTATAACCAAACCAATTAAACCTTGCAATTGCTCTTACCATATTATTATTGGAGCTGTAAAGTGTTTATTCTTTGGAATATTATTGCTCCAAATTCTTTTGTCACTCTTTGTAGCTAAAGGACTGCAAGGTTCCTGGTATCAGAGAGCTGACAACTGAGGGTCTGGCCGGGAAGTATCCTTAATAATTAATTATTTCATTAATTATCTCCTGGACCAGTTATTTATATTAAAAAAATTATATATATATAAGTAGAAATACTTATTATTTTTCTTTTTCTTTTGATTTATCCAGTGGATTTAAAAACCAACGGAGAATTGATCAATTATTATCTGAATCTTCTTAAACAGAAAAAAGAAGAAAAATTATGTAACTTTGTGCCTGTTGTTATAACTCCTGAACAAGAAAAAGAGAGACTTCTTTATTATAGACAACAAATCTTAAAAGAAAAGGAACAAGAGTTAGAAAGAATTATTAATTTGAACTCCTTGTTAAGACAGCACAAAGAGTGGAAAATCTATCAAAGAAAGCTTTCTGCTTTTAAGAGAAGGTATCCAAATTATAAAATTGACCTTTAATCTCCTTTTTATTATGTTTTTGTAAAAAAATCATAAAAAACTTGAAAATTATAAAAAAAATTATTATAAAAATAAATAAATATATAACTTATATTTTCTTATTTTATCCTTTCTAGTGGACTTTGTTTTTTGTGATCTTATTGACCAAGACCTCTTAGAGGACGTCCCAGACTATGGACCCTTGGATTTGTCCCAAGATTTGATTGAAACCCACTCAGATCCCATTGGAATACCCTCCAAGGACGGTCCTGACCCCAACAAGGACTTAGTACCTTTAAACATTCATATAATTAAGTCATATATTTTTTTTAAAAAAATATAAAAACCAAAACTACTTGAAAAAATTATTTTTTTTTGATTTTTTTACAAAGTTTTGACAAAGACTTACATAATTTGTAACATGCATCAAAACAGAAGCAACACCTGCGCCAGTGGACGCGCCCCGCATATGGATCTTTGCCCGGAGGAACCCGCGCGCGCAAGGACGCCAGTTGCAAACGCAATGCGGATTGAGCCAGTGATCGCTCCGATCCGAGCAACAATGACAATGACCGCGGCCGCCAACTTGACCAACTCACCGTTGGAGAGCCATCCCTTGTCCAACGTGATATCCCAGGAGGATACCGTTCCACCTACGCCACCCCAGCCAGACTCCTCCAAGGAGGAAAAAATAAAGGTATTGGTGAAAGAACACGTGGGTCATTGGGAACTTTTCAAACAGGGTCAGACCCAGGAAGACCAGCAAGCGCTGAGAAAAGCCATATCTTTGGCAAAGAAGACTCAAATAACCCTCCAAAAATTGATTCCCAAGAGAGAAGTAGAAGGCTACGTGAAGAATTGGAATCCTTGGGACCAAGTAGCTTCCTTAAGAGGAAACAACAACAACAGGAAGAAGAGATCTCTAGCCCATCAGAAATGAAAGAATCCCAAAGAGTGGGACACTATAATATCTTTGGTAAGAAAATGGAAGAAAGTGCACCACAATTAGATGTAGAAACTTTCAACTTGTTTTCCATAAATTTTTCTCATAACTTTGATATCATTAGAAAATTTTTGAAAAAGTATATGAAAATTTGGATAAAGTAAATAAAAATTTCAGTAAAGTCATGCAATCCCAATCCAACTTGACCAAAATCAATGAGTTAGAAGTGAAACAAATACAAGACAGCATCAGCTTGAGTAAGGGAGAACTAATGAAGTACCTAGAAAACAATACTTCAGCTATCCAAGAAGAAATTCTGCTATCTATTGGACAAATCAAAGAAGGAATTAATAAGACAGACCAGGCTTCCCCTACTCATATTATTGATAAAATTGATTCATTAAGTAACAAACTTGACCTGGAATTAGGTATGATTAAGAATGATCTCAGAGATCTAAAGGTAAACTTAACTCAACCCATTGCAGACTCTGATGAAATCAGATAACACAGTACTCCCTAATTACCTTTTAGACCAAGACCAACCAGGCATGAATCTTTCAGGCCTAGTCCCACTCCTGAAGTAGAACAAGCATTTAAATTACTTCCCCCTATCACTGAGTGGCCTAAATTCTCAGGAGAAGGAGAATATAACCATGTCAGTTTTATTAAGTTTATTCACTATACTCTGGCCTCTTATGAACTTCCTGATAACATTGCCCTATTAAGACTACCTAGACTGTTTGAAGGAGTAGCCCTTGACTGGTTCATCAATAAGAGAGAAGAGGTAGGATCTTTTTCATGGAATTTGTGGAAAGACTTGATTAAGGAACAATTTGGTACCAGAATTTGGAAAAGAAAAATGATGAAGACTTTCAAGACTTCTTTGTTTGATACATCTAAGGACAAACCTCACAAATGGTGCCTTGACCAGAAGGGAAGACTAGACTGCTTCTACCCAAATGCTGATAAAGAAGAAGTCAATGAAAGACTCCTCAACCTATGTCCAGGACAACTTAACCATAGCGTAAGATGCAGAATGCCCATGACCTCTGACCTTTCCATTCTCATAGGAGTATTAGAAGAAACTATTGACATGAATGGCTTAGAAAAAAGGGTTAAAAAACCCAGAGAACCAACTAATAGGAATAGGGAAGAACATAATAACAAGAATAAAGAACCTCTCCCTACCAACTCAGAAGCCAAGAATACTTTAGTAACCAAAGAAAAGATATGTTGGAATTGCAACCAAACAGGGCATGTAAGACCTGACTGTCCTTTACCAAGGAGGAAGATTAATCTTATTGAAGGGGAAGAAGATGACACTAATCCTGACCCCCAACTAGATGACACTGATGGTTCCATCTCTGAGTGTGACTTAATGATCACTAATCCCATCAATGTCATTGAAGGTAACATAGAATCTTCCCTAGATATTAACCCTGTTAATGAAGATAGCAATTTGCCTCAACAATGGACACCCAACATGAAAATCCAACATGTTTCTGAAGCCAAGACCTTAACCCTTAAACCTTCTATTGGAAAAGGTTACACTGGTGGTAAAACTTGTTATGCTACTGGCTTGATACAAGGTTCTCCCGTAAAATTACTTCTAGACAGTGGAGCCTTCTGCTCCTGTGTTGGAACTGACTATTTAGATAAAAAGGATTCCAACTGGAAGAAAAACTTACTACCAGTACCACAAGCTAAGTTCAGCAGCTGTAACTCACCTCTTAATGCTATTGGAGTATGGCCAACAGAAATCATACTCCCCCACTCTAAAGGATCAATCAAGATAAAGATTGAATTTTTAGTACTTCAAAATGGAGTGTGTGATTATTTTATTTTAGGAAATGATTCTCTTTGCCTGTATGGGATAGATGTCTTCCAGAGTAAAGGGAGATATTTCACTATAGGAGGCAATTGGAACAAGAAGTTACAAATATGTCATGTCAATGCTAAAGCTACTGATTCCACTTATGAGAGACACTTAGAGACTTTTAACCAGGAATACTTTTCCCAAGCTGCTCTGAATTCCCAGCTTAGTGAAGACCAGAAAAGAGATATTCTCCAAGTATGCTTTGAGAAACAGAATGCTTTTTGCACTAAAGACCATCCCACTGGTAATATTAAAGGTCATGATATGGTCTTCACTTTGACTATTAAGCCCCCTGGCCCTCCTAACCTCAGAAGACCAGCTTACCCTTCTAGTCCAAAATCTAGAACTGCTCTAGAAGACCGCATCCAAGAACTAGTGGAGTTAAAATTCTTAAGGAAAGTAGGGCATAATGAGCATATAGACATAACTACACCTGTGATAATAGCCTGGCACAATGATAAGTCTAGGATGGTTGGAGACTTTATAATGCTCAACAACTACACCCAAGCTGACTATTATCCTATCCCAAGGATTGAAAATGCTTCACATAATCTTTCTAAAGCTAAGTACATTACTACTATGGACATGTTGAAAGGCTTTCACCAAATACCTATCAGTCCTGATAGTAGGAAATTTATGAGAATCATATGTCATTTAGGCATATATGATTATCTCAGAATGCCCTTTGTTATTAAAAATGCTCCTTTCCACTTCCAAAGAATGATGGATACAGTCTTAGGAATGTTCATCAGGCAAGGTTGGATGATGGTAGACATAGATGATGTTATCATTTATTCAGATGATTGGGATACTTACATGGATAAAGTAAGGCTATTACTTAAAACCATCTCCACAGTAGGATTAAAAGTATCTATGAAAAAGTGCAACTTTGGATATGGAGAACTTAAAGCTCTAGGACATATTGTTTCTTGACTTACTTTAACTGCTGACCAAAGTAAGATAGCAGCAGTAATGAACAGACCTATGCCCCAGAACAAAACTGAACTCTTATCCTTTATAAGCTTCTGCAGCTACTACAGGAAGTAAATACCTAAATTTGCTAACCTCACAAAGTGTTTATATGAGATCTGCAACAACAACACTTTGCTTGAAATGACTCATGAAAGATTGAAGAATTATGAGGAACTCAAAGTAGCTATGACTACTGCCCCAGTGTTGATACAACCAGATTATTCTAAACCTTTAAAACTTTACATAGATGCCAGCATGGAAGGATTAGGAGCTGCATTACACCAAGAAGTAATAGAAGAGGATAAACCAGTAGAGAAACCTATACTCTTCATATCTAGACAAGCCAAAGATACTGAGAAGAGATACAGTTCCAGCCAAATGGAATGCCTTGCTCTAGTATGGGCATTAGAAAAACTCCACTATTATTTGGAAGGTACAAATTTTGTGGTGATCTCTGATTGCAATGCTGTTAGAACTCTCATGAACATGAAAAAACCTAGCAGGCATATGTTAAGATGGCAGATAGCCATACAACAGTACAGAGGTCAGATGACTATAGTCCACCAAGCTGGAGTTAAACATCAGAATGCTGACAGTCTTAGCAGAAATGCTCTACCAAATGATACTAGCAATCCTGCTCATGACCCAGAAGATCATGATATATTTCCTATACTAAACATTAACCTGTTTAATCTTGAAGCTCCCATCATAGGAATTCACATATGTGAACTAGATGAATCACTGTTCAGCTCCATCAGAGAAGCATACAACTCTGACATGAAAACTTGGATTGACATCATAGAAAGTGCTTCACCTCCATCTGAACTCATCAACAGTTTACCTGACCCCCTGCTGAAATCCTATAAAGAAGGAAGATTTACACTGTGGGATGGCCTAGTATATTACTGGCATAAACACTCTAGTGTTATAGTCTTGACCAAAACAGAGCATATCAAACTTTTTTTAGCTGAATGTCATGATAATTGCTCTTTGGGTCACCTGTCTACTGATAGAACCCTAGATAAAGTAAAGCAGACTGCCTGATGGATTAACTGGAGATACTCCACTATCAAGTATGTTTCAAGTTGTGAAATCTGTCAGAAGTCCAACAGGACCACTGGGAAAAGGTTTGGACTACTCCAAAAGATTGCTGAGCCCAGTAAAAGATGGGAAGTTATCAACATGGACTTTGTAACGGGACTGCCCCCTGGAGGAGCTTACTCTTACAACTCAGTCCTGGTTATTGTAGACAGATTTTCTAAGAAAGCCAAGTTTCTACCTAACCATAAGGAAGACACAGCTATGGAAGTAGCCTTACTCTTCTGGAACAGACTAATTGCTGATGTAGGAATTCCTAAGATTATTATAATTGATAGAAACCCCAAATTCACGTCTGAATTCTGGAGAAACCTCCATGATATGTTAGGAACTACCTTAGCCTTTTCTACAGCTTATCACCCTCAGACAGACGGATTAGCTGAAAGAATGATCCAGACTCTAGAGGACATGCTCAGAATTTTCTGTTGCTTTGGGATGGAGTACAAGAATACAGACAGATATTGCCATGACTGGGTTAGCCTTTTACCTGCACTAGAAATGGCCTATAACAGTAGTAAACACTCTACTACCAAAGAGGCTCCTTACTTACTGGAAAGAGGATGGATCCCCAAATTACCCAAGGATAACCTCAATCAGGAGTTAACTAATATCCATCCAACATCACTGGACTTCAAAAGCATGATAGATATGGCAAATGAGCACGCTGCTAATTGTGTACAAGATGTTGTTGAATACAACCAACAGAGGTGGGATAAAACTCACAAAGAACCTGATTTCAGAATAGGAGATCAAGTTCTAATTTCAACCACCAATTTCAATAACTTGGCTGGAAACAGAAAACTCAGACCAGCCTTTGTTGGGCCTTTCACTATCAAGAAACTCCATGGTAAGAATGCCGTAGAAGTCATCCTCAGTAATGAACTCTCTAGGAAACACCCAGTCTTCCCAGTTAGCCTTGTCAAACACTACCATCCCAGAGAAGGTGAAAAGACCCCTTCACCTGAAATACCAGTCTTAGATGAGCCTGAGAAGGACAAAGGAAAATTCAGTAAAATCCTTAAAGATAAAAAAGAAAGGATCCAAGGAAAAGATGTTAGACTTTACTTAGTCAGGTACAAAGGAGAATCAGCTGATAAAGACAATTGGCTACCTGAAAACAACATTCCCGATGGACCTATACACCTGAGAAACTACAGAGCCAGTAAAAGACACTGAGCCCCAAAATTTTTTTTCAGATATAGTTATATCTTGGAGTGGGGGAATGTCAGCCTGATACTTAGCACAGAGCAACCTGAAAAAGCAACAACAATAATAATATTAACAAAAATAAAAAGAACAAAAAGAACAAAAAAAATAAATAAAATTATTACAAAATGCAGGAGAAGGAAATCCATAAGCAGAAATGGATTCCCCACCCAAAATAAGGTAGGGTCACTCACTGACCCCACCCTTGAATTCTTACTCCTTATATTTTTTAATTAATTTAAAAGAAAATGGTAAATGACCACGGCACCAATATGGCACCTTTTGGCCATTTTAATATTTCACATGATATGTCATGTATAGGTTTCACACCTAAATCTCAGTCAAAATCCAGGTGTTGTGTGTAGTTTAGGAGTTACACGGGGAATTGTTTTTTGTCACAATTCCTGCATGCAGCCCCGCGTCCCTACAGCGCTGGACTCCCCCACACCCAAACTCCCGCGCGCAGTTGATCCCTGCTGCATGCAGGTAATCTCGTGACCTAGTCAAGCGCGCAGCGGATCAGTCCCCGCGCGCATCTGAATGGACTGATCCCTGCGCCTAACCTGCCTTGATCATGCGCGCAGAGGATCAGTCCCCGCGCACATCTGAATGGACTGATCCCCGCGCCTAGCCTGTTGTGATCAGTCTGACAGCCAGGTACCACTCAGAGGAGCTACAACATAGTAGGATCTACTCTACATATGTAAAGCTACCACACAAGCGTAGATTATAGTTTAAAAACCTTAAAAATCAATTAAAATTAGTTATTAACTAATTTTTAGTATTTTTTATTAATTAAATAAAGATCCAGACTCACCACGACATGAGCTGATCAGAAACTTCAAAGACCACAAAACTACACAAGGAGTGGTCGTAAAAATTATTAAAAATTACATACAGGATGAGCGGAGGATGGAGAATCAATAAAAATCCACGTCTGCTCACTTTGGACCAGTACTTACAGTACAAATTGAGGATCAGTGCAGGATCAGCAAAATGACTAATCTGTTGATTAACAGATCCTGCAGCTAAAAAGGAGCTGTTCCTTGACATATCTAAGGCCAGAAGGCTAACAGCACCTTAAGGACGTGCCAATCTTGCCCTGACTGCCCCCCTAGCCTCAGGCCATGGCTAATACCCCTCCTAGAGGCCCTCAAGCAACCAAAAAGGAATATTTAAACAGGCTCTTTTTGCCCTTTTGTTCCAATCATCCATCAGTTATCAGAAATATTATTATTATCAATCAGACATTGTTTCATTGTTAGTCAAGTGCTTATCAAGAAGAAAGAAAGTGATTTATTATCTAGTCTGAATTATTATTATTATTATTTTCTAAATAAATATCAACAACCAGAAGTTTGAACCAGCCACCAACCCCATCTGTTCTGAAGCTTCTTACCTGAATCTTTGCTGGATTTCTGTGGATTACTTCCCAAGTAAGTTGTTTCCTTCCTGCTCTGGGTTTTTGTGCTGTTTTTCCCGCCCAAATTAGTGGATAAGGCCTTAGAAGGCACCCATCTTCATTCCAAGGTTATAAACTGCCTAAGGAGGCCCCTTGAGGAGAGGTTACCAAGTCTGTAAAGACCCCAAGTAGTATATTACTGTGGCCCCTCTTTTTATATTATATTTAAAATATTTATAACCAAACCAATTAAACCTTGCACTTGCTCTTACCATATTATTATTGGAGCTGTAAAGTGTTTATTCTTTGGAATATTATTGCTCCAAATTCTTTTATCACTCTTTGTAGCTAAAGTACTGCAAGGTTACTGGTATCAGAAAGCTGAGACCTTCTAGGTTGACCCAATTCCACCTGATCCCTCTGTACCACAGGGCCATCCACAGAAACAAAAAAGAAGGTTTTGGAGGAATTGAGGAAGCCAAAATTGACCAATGTGGAAACTCCTTTGGGATTGGGTAAAGTTTAGCAAATAGCTTGCTGGCAGTCACTTGAGGGGGAATTTAGTATTGCAACTACAAATGAGATAGAGGAATACTAAGGGTGGGTTTGAATTGCCTGCCCCTCTGAGTAATATAGTAGTCTCACAACAATAAAAGAAAAGAGAAATGGTGGCTGATTTTCAAATAGAGTTGCTATTATAGTAGTCTCTATCAGACCTAGGATCAATGTATTCAATCTTTATAAGGAAGAAATGGTGGAACAGATAGGTGACCTGGTGGATAGAAGCTGAGTGAGGGAAGAATCCTTTCTCTAGTCTTATCCTTTATACATTTTTTTATATTTATTTTTATTGGTTACTGATTGATACTCCCTTGATGTTACAGGTGATGTTTGATAAAGTTGAAATGGTTGAGCCTATACTTGACAACTGATGATGATGGTTGATGATGATTATGGATAGGTGATGATGCTGATGGATGATGGTGATGACTGATGATTATGATGGTAGGTGATGATGATGACTGATGATGGATGATGTTCAGGTTATGGGTACATGGTGATGATGTTCAAAGGTATGGGGTATTGAGTGAATAATGGTGGTGGTGGATGGTCAAAAGTATGGGTTATTGGGCTGGGTCATGGTCAAAAGTATGTGTTGATGATGGTGGATGGCCAAGGGTAATGGTGGTGGTTGATGGTTGATGGTGATGTTTGATGTTGATGATGATGTTTATGGTGATGTTTGTTGGTATAGGATATGGGATTGGTGATGATTACAGTATGGGTTATGGGATAATGGTTGAGGATGGTAAAAGTATGGGTTAAGCGTGCCTAGGAAGCGTGGTGATCCCTGGAGGGGAGGATGGGGGGAACTCATGATGGGACCTGGATGGGGGAGAGAGGCCCTCTATTTATAGAAAATCCTGCCCTCAGGGCTGCCCCTGAGGGTCTCCCTGATACAGTGAATACAGTTCATGTAAATGCATGTACACCCTTGCATGCATTGCTGTGCTGCATTGATACAGGTTCCCCCTGCATAAATTACTTCTGTGTAGTGGTGGTTGGTCATTTGTTTGGTTCTTTATGCAGTGTCTTGCATATATTTCTTCTGTATACAGTTGTTTGTTTGGTGCTGCATGCAGTGCCTTGCATATATTGCTTCTTTATTATGTCCTGTATGATGCTGTACAGCCTCTTCATGCAGTGTCTTGCATATATTGCTGTGTATACAGATGATTTTTTTGGTTCTTCATGCAGTGCCTTGCATATATTAATTATGTATACTGCTGCAGGTTTGTTTGGTGCTGTATGGTTTTACTGTATAGGGTATGTACTTGAAGGCATCCAGAGTATGTCCATGAACCTTCACTGGTCTGTGACACCTTGTAGGGGTATGGGTAGGCCAGGGTTTATTTGAGCTGTATCTTCTAGACCATGAGAGATAGAGGGGTACTTTGGCTGAGTGACTAGGAGTTATTTTTGGTGTAGAATCCATTTTTGAGGTCTGTTTGATGATTGGAGCTGTCCTTATACTAGAAAGGTGAGCCTGATGGCTATAGGTTAGGTTTTGGAGCACCACACCGGTACCTCCACAAATCAGATGAGCAAATACTGTCCATCCTCCGCCGTTCAGTTGGGATCCCAGCTGCGGAGCATTGCAATCTCCTTGGAAAGGATGATTTTGCCAGTGGGGAGCTCCGCCATGTCATATTCCTTCCTTAGATATCTCCATCCTCTTGAATTATTCCGGTGCCCCTCCTAAATCTTAGCCAAATAAATAAATATGATGCCTGGCCCGCCCCAGAAAGGGATCCTCTTGATTACATGCACCATCCAAAAAAATGAGAAAAAAACAAAAGAAACTCTGCAAACCCCTAGCAAGAAACCCTCCAAAGATGAGAAAAAGACAAATAAAACTGAGAGAAAGAAAAAGACTCCAAAATCTGCAAATAAATATCTCCTACCCCAGACAAAGGCCTCTAAGACTGGACCTTCCAAACCGCTCTGGTGATATGAGCTAATCTGTCCCCCCACAACTTGAAAATTGACCCCAATGTTCAATTCTCCCTGGACTCCTCATCCAAATACTCCCTCTCCTCTGCGGATTGCTCACTTACATCAACCATTTCTTGATTTTCATCTCCCAAACCAGCCTTTTTGTCAAAATCCATAGTTCCCCGCAGATGGAACTTATTTAGGTGGGCCCCCTCCGCCTTCCCCTTGAGCAGAGTGGCATCCAATTCCTCCAACTGATAGCTCCAACCCAGAAACTGACCAATAATTCAATAAGAAGAATTCCAGAAATCTGCAAAAAGCTTACCCCACTGTGTCTCCAAGCTCTAATTATAAATCAGAACCAGATGGCCTCTCTGCAAAGGGTCCTGCAAGCAATTTGCACAGTGCTTGTCCCAGTAACAAAACAACTTAGCCCTACTGTCCCAAAGCCTCTTTGCCCCCTTTGCCACCAATTCCTTCTGCTGCAAAATTTTCTCTGCCCATGCCACAACTAGATCCTCCGTGGTCTTAACCTTTGACCATTCAATAGAAAGGTGAGTCAAGGTTTCTATATCTACCGGAAGCACCTGCTGCTGCCCATAAAAGAGCTCATAAGGCAAATAACCCATCCCCCCCTTGACTGATATCTGATCCGCAAACAGCACAACTGGCAGGGTTTCCTGCCACTTTGTCCCATTACTTCTGCAGATGTTGACCATTGCGTCCTGAATTGGCTGATGACCCCTTTTTATTGCCTCTGCTCCCTCTTGATAATACTATGTAACTTGCCCAAACTTTTCCCTGCAAGATTCAACCAGCCTCCAAAGATCACCACAAAACTCTTCCCCGCCGTCCAGTGTGATGAGTCGCAAACACCCAAAAAAAGCAAATCAATCCTCCTCCAAAAAACACCCCACCTTCTCCGCAGACAGCTTAACCAAAAGATGCACCTCCACCCACCCTGAAAAGTCATCCCAAGCCACAAGCAGATAAGGGAACTTTCCTGCCTTGCTATGGACCATGTCCAGAGAGACCCTCCCAAAAAGGGCCTCCTCACCCATTGGAATACCCACCTCCCTAGGTAATCTGGTACTCCGCCGTTGACAACCTTTGCCACTCTGCACCCGATTTTGCACCATTTGCCCCTGACTGGGCCACAAGAAGCTGGTCTTAACCCTTCCCCACGTCTCCGCCTCTCCCTGATGTCCTAAGTCATTATGAAGATTTGGAATAAACTCCTCCTGAGCCTCCTGCCTTGGGACAATGACCAAAGGCACTGGAAGTGCCCTCTTCCACAACTGACCATTCTGGCAAAAGAAAAGCAAGGCCTTCCGCCAAGCCCATCTAACCTCTGTTGCTGACAAACCTTCAGGAAAAAGGGGGGGTCCAAAGATACTTTTCCAATGCCTGAAACCTTCCAAACTATTTCAGGGGAATTTTCCCAACCTCCGCAGCTGTAGTTGCCACCATCAGAAGCTTTTGTGCCATGTCCAAATCCCCTTCTGTTGCGGGCCATACCTCTGGATACCTTGACAAAGCATCTGGCATTGTAAACACCTTCCCCAGAATGTGCCTGACTGTTAAATTGAAAAATTGTAAGTATGCAATACACCATGTCATAGGGGCATCAGGCAAGGTTGGGGAATTAATCATCCTGGCCGGTGCTTCTGCATCCACCAGGAGTTCAAAAGATACTCCCCACAGCACATGCTGTAATCTCTGCACAATCCTTGTCACTCTGTGCAACTCCAAATTGGGCTGCAAGTACCAAGATTACCCCTCTAAAAAGGTGACCAACTCATAGATTACTGGCCTGTCTTTCCCTTTGTCTTCCTGGGTCAGCACATGGCCTGCACAAAACTTTCTCAAGTCCACCGCTAGCTGGATTTCTCCTTTCTTGTAATCAAGTTTCTTTAACAGTATTTGCCACCCAACAATCTCCTTTAGCTCCTGGAATGCAAAATTGCATTCCTCTGTCCACACCCACTCTGCCCCCTTCCTATTCAGTTTCTGAAACAGGCTTGCTATCTCCGCAAAACACTCAATGAAGATCTGTACCCATCCGCATAAACCTAAAAACTGAGAGACATGAGTAGCATTCCGTGGAGTAGGCCATTCCAAAACTTTCTTAACTTTGGCCCTAGTGATTTTCCTCCCTTTTTTGGAAACCTTGTGGCCAAGGACTTGTAAGGCCAGAACACACACTGCAAACTTCTTACCGGAAATGGTCAAACCTGCTTTCTTGATCCGGAATAGGATTCTCTGCAAATTCAGCGTGTACTTCCAGACAAACCGCCTGATTCCTGAATTTCCCTCAATACTTTCTCTGCCATAATTGCTCCGTGGCCCCTTGATACCCACGTCATTGAAGAATATCCATACTGTTTCTGGAACATCATCCTGCAAAATTCAAATCATTTGCGCCTGGTAAACCGCTACTAAATTAGTCACCCCCTGCGGAAGCTGCGTCAACTGAAGTTGCCCCAACCCCATTTTGAACCCTGTCATTGGACAGGACTCTTGATGTAGCTCCTGCTGATCATACCCCCCCTTAACGTCTACTAGTCTGTAGCAGACTCTTCTGGTCATATTCTCCACAAACTCCTCCACCTGCGGGGGAAACCCCCCATCTCTGATTGTCACCAAGTTTAACCTCTGCAGGTCATGGAAAATACACAAACTCTTCCTGCCCTGCTTTAGTACTGCAAAAATGGAACTAGAATAACTAGAACAAGAAGGCTTGTACAGACCTGTCCACACACCCTCCCGTACCAACTCCGTAAACTGATCCCTAACCGCTTCCAGAATAGGAATGGGTTTGATGTGCCAAGGGTTTTGAGGCACCATAGGTATCCAGTAAGGGTCTGCAATATCATGACTGAGTAGCCCCACTCCTCCAGACTAAAAGACAGTGCCCTCCTCTGCATGAAAATCACTGTCTTGAGTAATCATACTTCCTCCTCTTGCAACCACCCCTCTGGTCCAAAGTTCAGTTCCACCATTGGCTCCTCCATCAAACTTGTTGGATCTTTTTCCAGAATTGCAAGTGTCAAAGGCAACTTTTAAGGGTCCTGCAACCAATGGATAGGCCTCATTGGTTCATTGAGGTCCTGTGGCATTGGATTGTTCTGCGGTTGGACCTTCTTGGCAATCAGTTTGTATTTGCTACCAAAGGCCTGCACCTCAACAAACTTTGCTCCCTTGGTTGTCTCCTCTATTTGTAGTTTTTATCCTGCAACAAAATTCAGGTTTCTCACAATTTTGGAACAAGGGTAGCTGCTTGTTCTGATACCCATTGGAGGTTCATACAAGGAAGGACTCACTTTTATCCTATCTCCGCTCCCATCATTGTTGTGCCAATTCCCCTCTCCTCCATTTTGCCCAAAGCATGTTGGACCAGGAAACAGGGGTTCCTCCTCCCTGCTCTTTATCTGTTGACTATCTTTGCAAGGACGGGGCCTTCCCTGCACAGGCCACATGGCCAAAATTTAAAAATACTCTGCCAAATTGTTGTGGATGCCTTCGGCAAGAGGGGACCCCTTGCAATTTTCCCATCTGCCACTTTCAGGCCAACAGATGGTTTTCTCATAGCTTTTCTCCAAGGCGTTCGCAAACCTAAGGAGTTCCTCCCTAGTATGCAGACAGAATCCAAGAGATGCCCAGAAGGCAAAAATGAAAGGCCTACCAAGTATGACCTCCAACCGGCTTACTACCAAATACAATAGCGGATCCAATACCTTTTCCACTTCCATCATTTCTTTCTCCACAACCCCTTCAACCACGCATTTGAAACCTCCTAAAGTCCACAACCCAATATTTTCCTTGTGTTGGGCCAATCCTGCATTGGTGGCCAATTTCAATGGAAGGACGTTTACCATTGAACCGCTATCAACCATTTCCTGGAATTTTTTGCCTCCAATCCGCATTTCCACATATCCCAACAGGAACATCATAGCACCACTAACTCCTAAAACATCCACCCCCGCATTAAGGGAACCAAACTTTGCCTCTTCCCTGGTTTTTTGGTTTCCTCCTTATTCCCCGCAAACTTCTTGAAGAATGCAACCATTTCCTCCTCCATTACTGGTGATATTGCCACTATTTCCATCAAGGTTAGGGAAACCGGGTGGTCTGTTCTGGAAATTCTCCTAGCTACTTCTCTGGCCCTCCTGTGGGATCCCCCCGCTTTCACTACAGCTTCCTGCTCCAGTTCTTTTGCAGGAGTTGGACCATCAAGGTCCATTCTCCTGTTGTTGGAGCAAAAAGCTCTAACCTCTGCAGAAACTTCTGGGGGTTCCCAAGTTAAAGGAAAAGCATACCCCACTGAAGCCGTAGCTTCTTTCTTCTCTGCTGACACCGTTCAAGCCAGATCTTGTGGCAAAGGTTGATCTGGCACATCCAGTATGGTTTCTCCTGAAGGGTAGAAGAATTCCCTTCCATCCTTCTTAACTATCTTTCTCCCTAATTCTGTGCTCAGATCTTTACACAACCTTTTAAGATTGCCTTCTTCCTGGTAATAATAGCATTGGAAGATGCAAGGTTTGCCTTTTTTCCTCAGCTGCACTCTTGATGGTCCATGAGTTGGCACATTAGATGTTGTTTGTAGTGGTTCCGGGACTTTTCCAACCACTTTTTCTATAGCTTTCTGCCAGAAAAGACGCATTTTGTGAAACATCTCCCTTATTTTATCAGTTTCCTTTGGTTTTACCAGCCCTTTTACCCTTTTCACCTGCACATCCTTCTTCTCCAAAACCTTCAGGTCTCCCTCCATAAATTCTGCTAATTCCAACTGGCCTACAACCTCCCCACAGATGTCCTTCATTTCTGGAAGTAGGGTTACCCCTCCATCCTTCACCCTACAAATTAATTCTCCATTGTAAAGCTTTCTGTGGACCCTTCCACGCAAATCAGAGCTAATCCCCTGCATAAAATTCCTGTTGACAGAGCCGGTATGCTCTGCAAAAATATTGTCGCAGACAAGGTACTTCAAAATGTGATTAAATGAGGAAAAATACACACTGAAAGAATTTCTGCAAGGAAACACCTCCTTCCTTTGCTGTTTTGGTCACAAGAAGCTTGATATCCACTTTGCAAAATCTCTGCTCCCATGACCTCCCTTTTTCTACTATTTCCTTGCCCAACTTTGCCCAAATCCTGTTCTCAGTACCCCCCCATATCCTCCACATCCCCCAGGTCCTCCTTTTCAGGAATGAAGTTGACTATTTGCTGAGCAGGGTTGACGTCATTTGAGCCTTTTCTGTTTGCCGCATTCTCAAATTCTTCCAGAAATCAGTGAAAATCCTCCAGAAAAAACCTAACTGCAGGGTAGTCCCTTGGCCTGATTTTTGCTCCACTCCCTTGCTGCTTCTCCGGCATTTCCCATGCGGCATACGTTGATTTCCCCCCTGTTGCCACTCTTGGTGGTGGCCCAGCCAAACTAAAGGTCTGATGAGGAGTGCTTTGATAAAGTGGTGCACTACCAGTTGACTGTTGGTTGCAAATGATTCAACCAAACCAGACTCAAAATCTCCAATGATCTTGTTGTAAAAGAAATAATAATAAACTAAAAAAAACTATTTCTCGGCAGACAGTACAAGGTATTATAACAGAGAAAGGACTTTCCCAGCCAGACCCCCAATTTGTGGAAAGAGATTTTGTATTTGGTAAATTCCCCGCAACAATATAAGGTTCTTGGCAACAATCTTTTTCCAAGTACCAGAAAGGCAACTAGCCCTTGAGTTACACACCTTTACCCCCGCAATTCCTAATTGAACTCTGCTTCCCCACTCAAGCCAGAAACCGCTAAAGCTAACTTGCAATTAAATAATAGTAAATAAACAAGAAATTCTCCCCAAAGAGCTCCGCACTTGAACTATCTCCCTAAAAATGACCTCCAAGAACTCTTGCTGGTATCTACACTCCAAAGTAACAGAAGAAAATAATAACACTATAATAAGCCGTAATAATCTCCAATAAAGATAAACTCCAATGATAATGAACTCTCCTCCCTGTTAGCTCCAAAATAATGATCTCCTCCATACAACTCAAGCAAAGATTCCTTATACATACAAAAAAAGAATGCAAGCTGCAAATGAAAGAACCCACTTGTATCCGTGCATTCCGCACTGACCCACCTTAGCTACTCCAAAAAAGGAATGTGAACTTCTAATCAAAGACCCCTTTTCCCACCACCTCCGTGTGTTTGCACTGGTCCTCCTTACCAATAGTCCAATCCTTACCCAATTGGATGATTTGCAGTAGATTTGGTGATCCTGTTGCCAATTACCTCTAACAGGTGGGTTGTGCCAATGCATTACTAATAGCAGATTCTCCTCAATATTCCCTAGTGGATCACTCCCAATCCCGCATAGGGCATAACTATGAACCCTCAAAAATCCGCATGCTGCCTCCTCAACTTAAGCATTCATTGCCACACAGCGCTCCACAATCTCAGTGCATATCCCATAATTGGCCTAATCAATACTTCTTGGCTTCAATCACTTTCTTCCGTATTATTAAACCTACCCCTGCGGAGGGAAAGTTATTTTCAACAGGGAAATTTACGCAAAAGGCAAAACTCCAGCCCATTCTTGTCATTTTGCCTGCAAAAAGCGCGCTCAGCACCAATGCCAAGACCTCAGCTATTGTAATCCGGAATAGACAGTCTGCCAAAGCCCTTTTAGGAGCCTATTGTACTTCAGACTTCCACAAACAGCTGACCGGCTCCAATTCAAATGTCCAGTAGTGCCCACTTGCCTCCCGTTCTATAAATAAACACCACATTGGCAGCAAGACAGATGAGACAGAGGATGGGCTAGCAACAGGAATAGCCGGATATGACTGGCAGGAAGACAAGAAGTGCAAGATTGATGAGACAGGGGATGGGCAAGCAACAGTACAAGCAACAGGTTGCTGATCCATCAGATGAGTGGGCAGAGAAAGAAGGATGACAAGGAGGGATGATTGGAGGTTGATGAAAAACTGGAGGAGATGGATTGGGAGGACAATGGATCTGGAGGAGGATGATTTGGATCTGAGTGACAATCAATGAGGCTTGTTTGTTGGAGCAGGGATTAAGATCAAGGAGCAATCAATTGGAGTGTTTGGCAGGGAATCAGATAGGATGATGAGGCATATTTTATGGGATGAAGAGCTGAGGATTGAAGGTGATGAGCAGATGCATGTGGTCCAGAATGTACGCCCTCAGCTCCAAAAAAAGTTGGATGCTCAGTGCAAAGAGAAGGATTTGAACACAAGGCCTGGAGACTTGAACACCCCAGGGGCCCTTCCTAGGCCACTACAACAGGGAGTAGTTGGGAAAAGCAAAAATTGAAAGCTTTCCGTACAGAAAAAAAATTTCCACATATTTTTTTTTGAAGGATGAAAGATTATATAAGAAATTTCAAAATTTTCCCTTTACTTATGAGGTGTCCCAAATTGGTCACCACAAAGGCTCCTTCAGCAGACTTATTGAACTGAGAAAATTTTGTGAACCTCTTCAATATGTTCTTTTCATCCTCATGGTAAATTAGGTTTGTTTCCAGAAGTTAAAGATGAAAAAGGAAATGATAGGTTCACTTCCATGAATTATTTTTCAAATATTCTGGAATTTTTTCATTCTGATAATTCCCTTTTTTACGGGGGTGGTCAACTTTTCCAACAATATTTTTTTGAAGAATATATAAAAATAAAGACAGAAAGATTATGCTATATTAGTCATGTTCAGATTAATCTAAGGATTCAGCAGTTCTTTGAAGTTTTGGATTGAATAATCAATGGTGTTGAGTTGATTCAGGGAACAGGTATTTTGGTTTCTCTGCAATTGTTCATGCAAGCCTTAAGTCCGCCTACTAGATGTCAAGGAACAAGCTCCTTCTAGCCACTTGAGGTGATGGAAATTTCAGAGTAAAAATGTTAAAAAAATGCCAGAGATATATTTTGGCTAAAAGGGTTAAATTAATTTATATATTCATAAAAATAAACTTGAAAGGAGGGCCCAAGACCTTGATGGGATTTTGAGCCCTCTGAAACACAGTTATATGTCTTTTAAGTAAAATATAGGTGAAATTGTGGTACCTGTGGGGTTTACAAGGACTCCTTTCAAAAAGGGTGTGTGTAATTTCCTTGGGGTTTGGGTTATTCAGAACCTACAAAAAGAGTAGAAGTCAGCAGGATCACTTACTAGGTCTTGATCTGGACTTATGCTTGATGGATGGACCAATGATCAGCAATTCAGGGTTCTGGAAGCTGCTTCTGAGGCAGGCTGAATGGTTGGATGTTTATTTTTGGCAAAAAATTAAGGATTCAAGAGTTTTGTTTATAATTTTATCAGAAAGTGGTCCAGGATCACACACGTATTTCCTATGAGGGTTTGATGGCTTGAGGACAAGAATATCTGAAGCAATAATAACTATATGACTGGATGAATGAGTTATAAATTGCTAGGGGAAGAGCCTTTATTTAAATTGTTTGGGTCCCCTCATGGTACAGTCTTTTTACCAGCCAAAGGAGGGTGACCCAGACTAGTGCTGAGGCCAGGGAGCCATCATTTTTTTTGTGTAGAACTGCTCTGGTCACTCAAGAGCTACAGGAAGTGCTATTGCATCATGCTTTGGGCTTGATACATGTTTCTTTACCCTTCATGGCCTCAATGTATCTACCAATGAAGTAGTATTCAATTAATATTTTTAAATATAAGTCATGGATTCCTGAAGCCAGGGGTTTGAAAACATGCTCTGGGGACGGCATTATGCAAGAATATTTTGAGTCTGAGGCTCTTTGGCCGGTGTGGTGACCAACCCAGGACAGCTCATGGAAAATGGAAATTATTGGAATTTTTTTACATTTCCTTATCCATCAATACATCCAAAAAAATTCATAGGTTATTCCATATTTTAGTTTCCATTTCCCAGCCTTCCCTTCTCCTAGTTTTCTAGGAGGATCTCTCAGGTTTGTAGGTCCCCATTCCTGGTGTTCAATTCCCTCTTGCTCCACACCTCATCATCTGGTTCCCTTTTGCCAAATTTGCGCGCAAGACCTGCTCTGCTTGGCTCAACCCTTTCCAGCTAGGCATTGAAAATCCAGAGTGCCAACCCTGATTATTTTTCATTTATCATCCAACGGCAATGACAATTCTTGCCATTTCTCACCTCCATCTCCATCATCCATTCATTGGTCATCCAATCACCAACATTGCCAACAGTTGTCCCCAGCTCCTTGCAACCAGACACAGCTCCTTGCAACCAGATTGGCCCTCATCCAACAGACCGCAAGCTATTTCTTGTGGCCGTCAGAGTCATTGCAAGACCTTATCCCTCCCTTCCCATGGCAGCCAACCAAATCTTGCTCAATTTTTTGGACGTCACACCCCTCTTGCGGCTATCTTAGCTCTTGTATGTGTCTACCTACGTCAAGATCATCTCTCACAGGGCTCAAGTCAAAGAGCTATCTCCACTTCCTTGGCACCTCAACCCCCATCAATTGACTGGACCACCATCTCAAGCCACCCTATCAGCACCCCTTGATCCACCTCTCCAACTAATCCCCATCACCTGATCTCCATCACCTGCTTGCTTCACTGCTTGCTCCCAAGCGCAAGTTCCTTCCCTCATCCGTCCAAGGCCTCTGGTCTTGCAAGATCATCCGTGGGCCAGCCGTTTCCCAGGCCTCTGACCTGCTACTCTCCTGCCCGCACCTGTCATTGGCATGGACTAGTGTCTTCCCATTCCTGTTCATCCATTATTTCTATTCTTTTTTTTTTTGAGTTGTTTGTTGTTTCTTTTTTTCTTTTGTTTTCTCATGATCAAATTAAAATTAAAAAAAATGATCTTTTTTTCCCTCACTCATTGGTAAGTATCTCTTGTAAATAGTCTACAGGTCTCTTTTCTATAAAAGGAAGCGCTCTCCCCTACCTTTTTCCAATCATCCATGGGAGTGTGTGTGTATGTCCCCCCCAGCAATTATCAGTGAATAAAATCCTCATCCTTATCCTGGATATATCTTTTGATTTCTCCCTTGATCCTTTGAGCCTGCATACTCAAATCTTTGATCCGTCCATCTATGACTTTGATCCTTATCACCAACCATAGCCTTTCTGGTTGAAAAGAATTCTTTCTTCTGGAATTCTTGAGTGTGTTATACCACTCCTGATCCCTCTTTCTGACCACACTGGTCTGATACTTCCCTGATGATCTTTCCAGATCCAGTCACTTTTGGCTGAGAGTTTTCTTTCAGCTTTAAACCTGGAATTTTAGACCTCCCCTTACTCTTCAAAGTTGAATTCCACCACACTACTCTTCAGTTACTTGAGAAATGTTGGGTTATTCTTGTTAGAATCTGTTATTCTTTTTCTTCTAGAGCTTCATAAACAAGCTTCTTTTGTTTTGTTCAGCCACCCAAAGTTATCTGGTACCCTTCAAGCCCTTGATTGCTGAGAGTTGGGAAGGTTCATTGAGAACCTGGAGGTTGGTTGGGATTGAGTTGATCTTTCCTAATCTTCTGCCAACAACCAGAGTTATTAGCTTGTGGGTGTTGTTACTTAAAATTGCCTTTTTCCATTGAACTCTGAACAAACTTTGACTTATTTTTTTCAAGTCTTTTCCTGCACCATCTTGCCTCAGATAGTGTTGTTTCCATTTCTACTGACTACTCTCAAAATCATCCCTTACATTGATTCCTTATTTCAAAGTTCCTGGATCTCAATCCTGGTTAAATTTAAATATTTTTGTAACTCTTAGGAGGGCATCCTAAACAGCATCTTTCCCCTCAACAGAACAGCCGGTGGCTTAGCACTGTTTGGAGTCATACATTTGATCCCCCGGGAAAGGATCAAACTAGCAACCTTGGGATTTAAAGTCCTAACAACTTTTGGAATCAAACTTTGAAATCCAATCTTTTTTCTTTTTTGTCTCTGTTTCTCTCTTTCTCAGATCTGATCCATGGAGGCAACTTATTGTAGATGTAAGTCCTCCCAATTTTTGCACCGTCCGGACAAGGTATTTGTTTTTTTTTTGTGAAACCCTACTCCTGCCACACTTGTGAGCCACTTTGGAAATCTGTTCCTTGGATCCTCGAGGAATTCTGTTGTTTGAAATGGCATCTACTGGTACCCAACCACCCCTGCTCAACCAAAAATGGTCAAGATCAAACCTCAGAACAAGAACTTAGGGTTCAATGGGGTAAATGTAGAAGGGTTCTTGTACTCTTACAAAATGGCTGCTGAAGTGGATGGAGAAAGAAAATACAATAAGGCCTATCAGTTACAATTCTTTATCTCCTCTGATGAAGTTATGGAAGTAATTGAGTTGTTCAAAGGATTCAGATCCCATGACTGGGCACTTCTGAGGGAAGCAATGTTTGCATATTGGTGTAAAATAGATGTATCTTGGTTTACTTTACAGGACTTGGATGCTCTTTTTGCTCAATGGATCTCAAATGGTGGTGTTTCTTCAGCCACTTACTACCAGCCTTTTAGGAATTCTTGGGATCCTATCCAAAATTATCTTATCCAAAACAATCACATTGATTTGTTGGAAGAAGTTCAAGCACCATTCTTCCAATCTTTTTTGTTGGCTGTGCAGGGAATTATTAAAGACAAATTTTTCAAATCTGGATCTATGATCACCACCAAGGATAATTGATTCAAGCTCCCTGTTTTCCTTATCCTTAGGAGTACTGTGGATGAAGTATTGAAAGGTCACACTGCTTTAACTTTTGAAAAACCTAGAACAACTGAACCAGTCCATGCTCCTTCTTTTAAAAAATCCAACAATATTTTGATTGAGATGATGGCAAATAATGTTATAATTATGGCCAGCAATTAGCTTAGGCTTTTTAGCAGAATTTAAAGCAAAAGAAATGCTGGACACCTAGTGTCAATAATTTCTGATGGGCTCTCACACTGGGGAAAACCTTTGTATGAAATTGGTGATGAATTTTATTGGATGATGAATGGTGTCAGCTTGCTCCTATATACAGAGCAAAACTGTCAAATAGTAACACAAAATATGAAAAATAAGAAATACCTCAATTTACAAATTAAGGAGTGAGAAATCCATAAATATTATTACAGGAATGGATTCCTCACCCAAAATTATGTAGGGTCACTCACTGACCCAACCCTCAAATTCCAAGTCCTTATATTTTTAAATAATTAAAAGGAAAAGTAATAAAAATTATGACACCTGTATGGCACTTTTTGGCCATTCTAACATTTCACACGTATTTTCACGCATAGGTTTTACACCTAAAATTCACTCAGAATTGAGGTGTTGTGTATATTTTAGGAGTTACACGCGGAAATGTGTTATGTCACAATTCCCGTGCGCAGCCCCGCATCATTACATAACCCTACGTACTAGCAGCAGCACAATCCCGCGTACTAGAGACCCAGGCGCAGCTAATTCTGCCACGCACACAGCAGATCCTACCCCGCGCGCATCTGTACTACTGATCCCCGCGCCTGGATCCGTAGTGACTAATCTGACAACCAGGTACCACTCAGAAGAGCTACAACCTAGTTAGGGTTGCCTAGTATATGTAACAAACGGATATATGCATTACTAATTATCTAAAAAGATCAAAACTTAAATAAAATTAATGAAAATTAAGTTTTAAACATTTTTTAATAATAAATCAAAGATCAAGGACTACCACGTAAACCACGGATCTTGATCTTTAAAGACCACGAAACACTACAAGAAGTGTTCATAAAAATTATTAAAAATTATCTAAATAATCAAAAGATGACAGAAAATCAGTAAACATCCACATCTGCACATTTTAAAGCAATATCAATAGTACAAATAAAGGATGAGTACAGAATGATCAAATTTACGCCATAACTAATTAAACAGATCCTGTGGCTAAAATAGTATAGAAATCCAGCAGATCTGAGGACAGCTGATTGACAGCACCAAGTAGACGTGCTAATCCTGCCCTGACTAGCTTGCCAGCCTCAGCCCACGAGCAGAACCCTCTCTACGTGCCCTGAGAAGACCAAAATCACCCCAAAAAGGTATTTATACAGACCTCTTTGGATCCATTATTCAACCAGTTTACCAGGAATTATTTATTATCAATCAGACACCGTTTCATTTTTAATCAAGTTCTTATATGAAGATAAGCAAGTGATTTATGACTTAGTCTGCAGTAGTATTATTTTACCTTTATAACCAACCAACCATTGAAGTTTATTCAAGCAATCTACCCCATCTGCTCTGAAACCCTTCCAATTATTCCAGGATTTTTGTGGTAAAGTGCTCAGAGTGAGTGTTACCCTTCCTGTCAAGGCCTCTTGTGCTGTTAAGCCCAGCCATCAGTGGAATAAGTCCTTTCTGAGGCACCCATATTTATTCCAAGGTTCTTAAAAACTGCCTAAGGAGGCCCCTTGAAGAGAGGTTGCTATTCTGTAAAGATCCCCACTAGTATAATACTGTGGCCCCTCTTTTATAATATATTAAAAACCATTTACTACCAAACCAATTAAACCTTGCAACTGCTCTTATTTGAGCTTCTAAGTGTTTATTATTGGAATAATAATTATTATTATAATTCCAGCACATTTATCACTCTCTGTAGTTAAAGGACTGCAAGTTTCCTGGTATCAGAGAGCTGACAAATGGATAAAGGAAAACAGCAGGGAGAAGAGTACCTTAAGTACAAAAAGATTGGCCTCTTGTGAGCCCATGATACAACAAGCCAAAAGGCAAATTTTCCGCCCCAAGAGGGCTCTACAGGCTCTACAGGCCTTTTTCCTTTGTTTGGACTAGATCAGCCCGCATGGCGTCAGTCCCTGTGCCCTTACAACCAGCCTATTCCAGTCCTTTCTGGTGTTTCCACTGTTATGGGGATGAACCAGCCCCTTTGCTGCTCAATCCCTGGTTTATTTTCACCTCACAGGCTGGCTGGTTGCCTCATGCAACCAGCCCCTGGCCATACAAGTGGCCAGGTGGGACCCAGGACACACCTGGGTCCATTCTCATCCTCACATGGGGGGGGGTGACCAGCGGACATGCTGTCCCCCCCCCTCCCCTCCTTCTCACAGATCCCTGGAGGGGGTGGTCAAATCCCCCTACCAGGGGCCCTGGGGGTCAATACCCCCAGGGCATTGTCAAGGTAAGGTGGGCTGGGGGGTGGTCAAATCCCCTCAAGCCCATTGCTCCTCCCCCTTGGTAAAGTTGGGGGGAGAGCGCCCCTTTTTCGCCCTTTGCTTTGATGGTGGAGGGGTGGTCAGGTCCCCCCCACCGCTGGTTGCTTTTTTGCGGCCAGCCACCTTGTCATTCCTCCTTGGTGGGAGGGTGATGAAATCCCCCCCACCCTGATGGGTTGCTGGCTGGTTAAACCCAGCCAGACTTCCCCCCCCCCTTGCAATGGCAAGCGAGGGGAGGGGGAGGAGCCGGGGCCGTCAGCCCCAGCCCTGCAGCTCCAACAGCTGGCTGTCACCCCACGCTATGTGCATCCCATTTGGATTACACTTATATGTAGCACACGCGTAAGTGCATACAATTTTAACAGATAAAAGAACTAAAGCAGATCCTAATTTTACTCAAGAACCTGCTACTTTAGACAAAATCACTTAGATACTTCAAGCATTGGAGAATAAAATAGATGAAAATATTCCTTCTCTTGCTACTCCTAAGCCCTCTACTTCTGTCCCTAAATCTACCCTGGCCTGTTACTATTTTCATAGGGAAGGCCATGGAACTGGAAAATTCTTGGAGCTCTAGAAGGATATGAAGGAAAAGTTGGTCGAGCAGAAGGGGAAAACTTTTTTTCTGCCAAATGGTGCTCTGATCCCTTTCAATTCATCTTGCCCTATCCAACATGTGGTGGCCTCTTATCAGCCCCCACCTCCAATTAGTGCATTGCTTGCTTACTTCAATTTCTGATTTTCCTGTGGTACTCTTCAACCTTGGTACCCTCCAGCTATCTCTTCCTCCAGTCTTGCTGGGACTACTTATCAATCTGATCCAGCTAGGAAACAGCATGAGGAACCTAAACCTCACAAGGCCCCTTCCTTTACAACTTCAATCCTTTGAAAACAAGTCAGAAATCAATCCTCACGTGAGCCTCCTTCTTCTGATATGAAAGACATGGATGTGTAAAAGGAGCCAATCATGGAAAGTTTTCCAGATCACTCAGATCCTTCTCCTTCATCCCAGTCACCTCAACCTTCTTATCCCATCTTAGTTCCTGCTTCACCTGAACTTCCTCCCTCCACCCAGCACAAATTTTGATTTGAAAGGGGAATCTCAAAGGATCACCCCAACGCTGTGGAAGTATTATTAAAGAAAATTCCTGATTTATCTGTGGCTGAACTCCTATCAATTTGTCAGCTTGCTACTATGTACAGAGCAACCTGTCATAGCAACACAAAACTATAAAAAATAAGAATATCTAAATTAACAAAAGAAGGAGTGAAAAATCCATAAATATTATTATAGAAATGAATTTCTCACCCAAAATTAAGTAGGTTCACTCACTGACCCCACCCTTGAAATCCAAGTCCTTGCATTTTTAAAATATTAAAAATAAAATTACTAAAAATTACAATACCAGTATGGCAACTTTTTGCCATTTTAAAATTTCACACGTTGTGGTGTTGTATTTATAACCTTGGATTGGGATCTGCGTCACGGGCTGCGCGCTCAGCAGCTGGGTAGGTTGGGCTCAGCCACTTTGGGTGTGCGCGGTATAAGCAGTGCCTGCTGGGGGCTCAGCAGCAGCGGATGAGGGCTCAGCGGCAGGGATTGCGGGGCTTGGAACCAGGTGCGGGTTGGGCCTACTCTGGGGGGCCCTGGGTTGCAACCCGCCCAGGGAAGGGGGACCAAGTGATAGAGCCGGCCTGACCAAGCTTGCGGGTGGCTAGTCCGGAAGGCAAGGGCGGGGCAATCAGGGGTTATACGCGCCGGGTAGGTTTTCATGGGCATAAGCGCGGGCCAATTCACGGACCGCGGGATCTGCGGATGCGTGCAGACAGAGAAAAACCAGGGGCTCTGAGTAGGGCGTGGCGGAGGGCTGCGCCATGAGAAGGAAAAACCGGATGTATGTGATATTGAAGGGGAAGGTTTTGGATGGGGTGGGTGGTATGGGGTAGGGTTAGGGTGGAGCTAGAATTCTGTACTAGGGTTCATATTTCATCTATCTTGTTGCTTGTGGTTGTACCTAGGTTAGGGTTGAGAGGGAGGACTCAAAGTACCTCACTCTCAACTCCGGGTTGGGATATCATCATATATTATCATATCATAGGAGAGGACTGGACCAGGAGGAAGCAGGAGGGGAAGGATTGAAAAAAAATGAATTTATCATCATCACTCTCTCTATTCTTAAACTCATTGCATCCAATCTCCTTACAGACGCTTAGACCAATAACTTCTGGAACTCCAGGATAACTTCAGGGGTACCACCCCCCCTATTTTCCACAACGTGTTGTCACGTATAGGGTTTAAACCTAAAATTCCCTCAGAATTAAGGTGTTGTGTATATTTTAGGAGTTACACGCGGAAATGTGTTATGTCACAATTGCCGCGCGCGGCCCTGCATCATTACATACCCCTACGTACTCATAGTAGCAGTTTCCCGCATACTAGAGACCCTCCCGCAGCAAATTCTGCCACTCCTGCAGCGTATCCCACCCCACGCCCATCTGAACTGACTGATCCCTGCGTCTGGATCTGTTGTGACTAATCTGACAACCAGGGACCACTCAAAAGAGCTACAACCTAATTAGGGTTGCCTGGAATATGTAAGAAGTTGACATATGCATCATTAATAATCCAAAAAGATCAAAACTTAATTAAAATTAATAAAAATAAAGTTTAGAACATTTTTTAATAATAAATTAAAGATCAAGGATTACCACGTAAATCATTGACTCTGGTCTTTGAAGACCACAAAACACTACAAGGAGTGTTCATAAAAATTATTAAAAATTATCTACATGATCAGCAAATGATAAAACATCAGCAAAAAATCCACATATGTTCACTTTAAGGCAATACATATGGTAAAAATGAAGGATGAGTGCAGAATGATCAAATTTACGCCATAATAGATTAACAGATCCTGTGGCTAAAATAGTACAGAAATCCAGCAGATCTAAGGTCAGCTGATTAACAGAACCAAGTGGAGGTGCTAATCTTGCTCTGACTGGCTTGCCAGCATCAGCCCATCAGCAAAACTCTCTCTACGCGCCCTGAGAAGCTCAAAATCACCCCAAAGGTATTTATACAGACCTCTTTGGATCCATTATTCCATCATCAGTTTACCAGGAATCATTATTATCAATCAGAAACCGTGTCATTGTTAGTCAAGTCCTTATGAAGAGTCTAAGAAAGTGATTGATGACCAAGTCTGTAGTATTATTATTTATTTCTTAAACCAATCAACCCTTGAAGTTTGGTCAAGCAATCCACCCCATCTACTATGAAACCCTTCCTATTATTGCAGGATTTTTGTGGTAAAGTGCTCAGAGTGAGTGTTTCCGTTCCGGTCTTGGCCATTGTGCTTTTATGCCCGCAATTAGAGGAATAAGCCCTTTCTAAGGCACCCATCTTCATTCCAAGGTTCTTAAACTGCCTAAGGAGGCCCCTTGAAGAGAGGTTGCTTTGTCTGTAAAGACCCCCAGTAGTATAATAGTGTGGCCCCTATTTTATATTCATATTGAAAACATTCTATTACCAAAACAATTGAACCTTGCAACTGCTCTTATTATATTATTTATTTGAGCCTCTAAGCATTTATTTTTGAAATAATTATTATTATTCCAGTATTTTTATCACTCTCTGTAGCTAAAGGACTGCAAGGTTCCTGGTATCAGAGAGCTGAAACCTGGGGGTCTGGCCAGGAAAATACTTAAGTAAATTAATCTTTGATTATTTATTCCTTGGAACAGTCTATTTTTTTAAAAATAAGTTAAAATACTTATAACATATATTTTTTTGATCCTTTGTTTCTCTAGTGGATCTTAAGACCAAACGGAGAATTGATCAATTATTATTTGAACCTTCTTAAAAAGAAAAAAGAAGGAAAACTCCATAACTTTGTCACTTTTATTATAACTCCTGAGCAACAAAAAGAGAAATTGCTTTATTATAAACAGCTGGTTCTAAAGTACAAAGAACTTGAGCTTGAAAGAATTATCAAGTTCAATTCTTTATTAAGGCAAAATAAGGAGTGGAAAATTTATCAAAGGAAGCTTTATATTTATAAAGTAAATAATCCTGAAGATAAAGAAAAATGCAAAACTAAAAAAGGGATTATTTCTCTAAAAAATATCATCTTGCCACGTTAAAATACAAAAAAATATTAAACTTATATTTTTTGTTTTTATCCATCTCAGTGTATTTTGTTTTTGGTGATCTCATTGACAAGGACCTCCTAGAGGACTTCCCAGAAAGTGTACCCTTGGACTTACCCTTGGATTTATCCCAGGATCTGATTGGAACTCACTCAGACCCTGTTGGAATACCCCCCAAGGACAGTTGTGATCCCAACCAAGTGTTGGTACCCTTTAATTTAAGTTTAAGTGAGTTAAAATATATATAAAAAATTCTTAGAAATATAAATACATGAAAAATATTATTTTTTTATATTTTTAACTCTTTTCTCAAAAGTTTTGACAAAATACTTACTCATTTTTTTTGATTGCTATGTATCAAAACAGGAGCAACACCTGCGCAAAAGTTAGAGCCCCATTTTATGGATCTCTGCCCAGATGAACCCGTACTCGCAAGGACTCCAGTTGCAAGTGCAATGAAGGGGCTTGAACCTGTGACCATAGCGTCATGCAGGACAACAACGGCAACAACCGCGGCCGCCAACTCAACCAACAGACCATTGGAGAAGAACCCTCTGCCCAATGTGTCATCCCAGGAGGATACTAGTCCTCCTATGCCACCCCAGCTGGACTCAATCAAGGAGGAAAGACTCAAGGTATTAGTGAAAGAACACATTAGCTATTGGGAAAAATTCAAACTGGCTCAGACCCAGGAGGATCAGCCAGGTATGAGAAGAGCTATTTCTCTGGCAAAGAAATCTCATATTTCTCTGCAAAAGTTTATCCAAAAGAAAGAAGTAGAAGGCTATGTGAAGAAATAGAATCCCTGGGATCAGTTAGCTTCCTTAAAGGGAAAGGACCCCAAAAAAAAGAGGTCCTCAGCCCATCAGAAGTGAAGGAACCCAAAGAATTGGGACAGCATAATATCCCTAGCTCAGAAGTGGAAAAAGGTGCACCACAATTAGTTGTAGAAGCTCTTAATAGCTTTTCTGTAAATGTGTCTCACAATTTTACTATTATCAGCCAGTTTTTTGACAAATTTTATCAACAATTGGAATAATTGAGTCTGAGTATTTTCAGAGTGATTGATACCCAGTCTCAGAATATGAGAATTGGTGAGTTAGAAATACAACAAATCAAGAATAGTATAAGAGCTAGTAAGTTGGACCTGATGAAACATATTGATGATAACCAATCAATTCTTCAGGAAGATCTTCTTGCAACCATGAACCAGCTTAAGGAAGAAGTTAAGAAAACTAGTCCTACTCCTTCAGCTCACCTGATTAACAAAATTGATTTACTAAACAACAAACTTGATTTGGAGTTAGTTATCATTAAGAATGGTCTCAGAGATCTTAAAGTCAATTCTACTAACTCCCCAGTCATTGACCTGGAAGAAAATAGACCTGCTAGGTTCACCAGTACTCCTAGTGTTCCTGCCAGAACTAGGACAACTAGGGATGAATTGTTTAGGCCCAGTCCTACTCCTGAAATAGAACAGCCTTTGAAGTTACTTCCTCCCATCACTGAATGGCCTAAATTCTCCAGATAAGGAGAATAAAACCATGTCAGTTTCATTAAATTTATTGATTATACCCTTGCTTCTTATGAACTCTCTGATACAAAAGTTGTGGTAAGATTTCCCAGACTGTTTGAAGGAGTGGCTCTTGATTGGTTTATCAATCAAAGGGAAGAAGTTGGATCTTTATCCTGGAGTTCTTGGAAAAAATTGATCAAAGTACAATTTGGTACTAGGATTTGGAAAAGAAAGATGATGAAAACTTTTGAAACCTCCCAGTTTGATCCATCCAAGGACAAACCTCATAAGTGGTGCTTAGACCAGAAAAGGAGGTTAGACTGTTTTTAACCGGATGCTGATAAAGAACAAGTCAATGAAAGAATTCTCAACTTATGTCCCGGACAAATCAATGACAGTGTAAGGTGCAGGATTCCTATGGTTTCTGATATTTCTACCTTGATAAGTTTTTTGGAAGAGACTATTGATATGAATGGTATACATAAGAGAGTCAAAAGACTCCCCAGGGAACAAAATACTAGAAACAGGGAAGAGTACACTGCCAAAACTAAGGAATACCCTGCTAATCCAACTACCTTGGAGGTCAAGAAGACTCAAGAGTTAAAGGAAAAATTATTTTGGAACTGTAACCAAACAGGACATGTAAAACCTGATTGTCCTCTACCTAGAAAAAGGATTAATCCTATTGAAGGAGAAGGGTATGATAACCCTGACCTTCACCTAGATGATACTGATGGATCACTTTCTGAGTGTGATTTGATGATCACTAACCCCATCAATGTCATTGAAGGAAGTATTGAGTCTTCTCTAGAAATAAATTCTTTTAATGAGGATTCAAAAATGGAATCCCAAAATGAAGACTCACCACATCTCTGAGGCTAAGGCCTTGACTCTAAAACCTTCTGCCGGTAAAAGTTACACTTCAGGCAAAACATGCTATGCTACTGGTTTAATTCAAGGTTCCCCTGTTAAGTTACTTCTAGACAGTGGAGCCTTTTGCTCTTGTGTTGGTTCAACTTATTTGGAGAAACAAGACCCAAACTGGAAACTGAAGCTATTACCCGTACCTCAGGCTCAGTTCAGCAGTTGTAATTCTTCTCTTAATTCTGTTGCAGTATGGTCCTCTGATATCATACTCCCTCACTCTAAAGGGTCACACAAACTGAACATTGAATTTGTAGTGCTCAAAAATGGAGTAGGTGATTACTTTATCCTTGGCAATGATTCTCTTTGCTTGTATGGTATAGATGTACTCCAAAGCAAGGGTAGATACTTCACCATAGGGGGAGTATGGAACAAGAAGTTTCAAATATGCCATGTCAATGCTCAAGCTTCTGATTCAACTTATGAAAAACACTTAGAGATTTTCAATCAGGAATACTTCTCTCAAGAAGCTTTGAATCCCCTGCTCAATGAAGAACAAAGACAGGACATCCTACAAGTATGCTTTGAAAATCAGAATTCTTTTTGTACCAAGGATCACCCCATTGGTAACATCAAAAGTCATGATATGATTCTGACTCTAACCTTTAAGCCTCCTTACCCACTTAACCTCAGGAGACCTGCTTACCCTTCTAGTCCAAAATCTAGGGCTGCTCTGGAAAATCATATTCAAGAGTTGGTTGACCTACAAGTCTTAAGGAAAGTAGGACACAATGCACAAGTAGATATCACTACTCCAGTAATTATAGCTTGGCATAATGATAATTCAAGGATGGTTGGAGATTTCAGAATGCTGAACAACTACACCCAAGCTGATTATTATTGAACTCCAAGGATTGACCATGCTCTGAAGAACCTTTCAAAAGCTAAGTAAATCACTACCATGGACATGCTGAAAGGTTTTCACCAAATACCTATCAGCCCTGATAGCTGGAAATTCATGAGAATTATCTTTCATTTGGGAATTTATGAGTACCTAAGGATGACTTTTGGTATTAAAAATGCTCCTTCTCATTTTCAAAGGATGATGGACACAGTTCTAGGATTGTTCATCAGACAAGGATGGATGATGGTTTACATTGATGATGTTATCATTTACTCTTATGATTAGAATACCCACCTGGATAAAGTAAGATTAGTCCTCAAAACTATCTCTTCTGTGGGATTAAAAGTATCAATGAAAAATTGTAAATTTGGTTATGGAGAACTGAAAGCCTTAGGACACATTGTCTCTGGACTAACCTTAGCTGCTGACCAAAACAAGATAGCAGCAGTAATGAATAGGCCAATGCCTCAGAATAAAACTGAACTCCTATCTTTTATTAGCTTCTTCAGCTACTATACAAAGTACTTACCAAAGTTTGATCTTCTAACAAAGTGTCTGTATGAAATTTGCAACAACACCACCTTGTTTGAAATGACTCATGAAAGAGTTAACAATTATGAGGAACTCAAGATGGGCATGGCTTCAGCTCCAGTACTGATTCAGACAGACTATTCTAAACCCTTCAAGCTCTATATAGATGCTAGTATGGATGTGCTAGGAGCTTCATTAAACCAGGAATTCATAGAGGATGACAAACCGGTGGAAAAACCTATACTCTTCATATCCAGACAAGTTAAGGATACTTAGAAAAGGTATGATGCAAGCCAAATAGAATGCCTTGCTTTAGTATGGGCTCTGGAGAAACTTCATTACTACTTGGAAGGCACCAAGTTCACAGTAATTACTGACTGCAATGCTGTCAGGACGTTGATGAACATGAAGACCCCTAGTAGGCACATGTTAAGATGGCAGATAGCCATACAACAGTACAGAGGTCAGATGACCATAGTTCACCAAGCTTGTGCTAAACACCAGAATGCTGATAGTTTGAGAAGGAATGCTTTACCCAATGACCCAAGTAACCCTGCTTATAATCAAGAGGATAATGATATCTTCCCTATCCTTAACATTAACATGTTGAACATTGAAGCTCCTATAATGGGAATCCACATTTGTGGATTGGATGAATCCTTGTTCAACGCAATCAAAGAATCTTACAATTCTGGCATGAAAACTCTGATCACCATTATGGAAAGTACTTCTCCACCATCTGAATTGATCAATAGCCTACCTGAAACCCTCTTGAAACCATACAAAGCCTGAAGGTTCACCATATGGTATGGTCTAGTAACCTACAGGCATCAAGATTCAAGTGTTATAGTCTGAACTAAGGATGACCATATCAAACATGTCCTGGCTGAATGCCATGATAACTGCTCATCTGGTCATTTATCTGCTGATAGAACCTTATATAAGGTTAAAAAAAACTTCTTGGTGGATCAATTGGAGAGACTCCACTATCCAGTATGTTAATGGTTGTGAAACTTGTCAGAAGTCCAACAGGACCACTGGGAGAAGGTTTGGTCTACTACAAAAGATTGCTCAACCCAAGAAAAGATGGGAGATCATCAACATGTACTTTGTAACTGTACTACCAACAGGAGGAGCCTATTCCTACAAATCAGTCCTAGTCATTGTGGATAGGTTCTCCAAGAAAGAAAAGCTTCTACCTAATCACAAGGAAGACATTGCTATGGAAGTTGCCCTATTATTTTGGAACAGACTCATTGCTGATGTTGGAGTTCCCAAGATCATTATCAGTGACAGAGATCCTCAATTCACCTCTGAGTTCTGGAGAAATCTTCATGAAATTCTGGGAACCACCTTAGCTTTCTCTACAGCTTATCACCCTCAGACAGATGGCTTAGCTGAAAGAATGATTCAGACCCTGGAAGAAATGCTCAGGAGATTCTGTGGCTTTGGTCTAGAATACAAGAATTCTGATGGTTATTGCCATGATTGGGTTAGCCATTTACCTACACTAGAGATGGCCTACAACAGTAGCATGCACTCTACCACTAAGGAAGCACCCTAAATACTGGAAAGAGGATGAATTCCTAAATTACCCAAGGATAACCTTAATCACCAGCTAAAAAATATTCACCCTACATCACTTTATTTCAAAAACATGACGGATGTAGCCAATAAACATGCTGTTAAGTGTTTCCAGGATGTTGTGGAGTATAACCAACAAATGTGGGATAAAACCCATAAGAAGCCTGATTTCAAGATTGGTGATCAAGTCTTGATCTCTACCACCAATTTCACCAACTTAGCTGGAAATAGAAAGCTTAGATCAGCTTTTGTTGGACCTTTCACCATTAATAAACTTCATGGTAAGAATGCTGTGGAAGTAATCCTTAGTGATGAGATTTCTAGAAAACACCCAGTCTTCCCAGTAAGTCTCATCAAACACTACCACCCAAGGAATGGAGAATATACTCCTTCACATTAAATACCTGGTGCAGAATAACCTGAAAAAGACAGAGGAAAAATTAGCAAGATCCTTCAAGATAAAAAAGAAAGGGTAAATGGAAAAGATGTCAGACTCTACCTAGTTAGATACAAGGGAGAATCAGCTGATGAGGATGAATTGTTACTTGAACACAATATCCCTGATGGACCCATTCACCTAAGGAACTACAGAGACAGCAGAAGGCATTGACCCAGAATTTGTTTCAGATATAGACATATCTTGGAGTAGGGGAATGTCAGCTTTCTATTATGTACAGAGCAACCTTTCATAGAAACACAAAACTATAAAAAATAATAATAACCAAATTAACAAAAGAAGGAGTGAGAAATCCATAAATATTTTTGTAGAAATGGATTCCTCACCCAAAGTTATGTAGGGTAACTCACTGACCCCACACTTGAAATCCAAGTCCTTACATTTTTAAAATAATTGAAAAGAAAAGTACTAAAAATTACAACACCAATATGGCACATTTTTTGCTTTTAAAATTTCACATGTGTTGTCAGGTATAGGGTTTACACCTAAAATTCACTCAGAATTAAGGTTTTATGTATATTTTAGGAGTTACACGCAGAAATGTGTTATGTCACAATTCCCGCGCGCAGCCCCGCATCATTACATACCCCTACGTACTGATATTAGCAGTTTCCCCCGTACTAGAGATCCACCCAAAGCTAATCCTGCCACTCCCGCAGCGGATCCCACCCCGCACGCATCTGAACTGAATTATCCCTGCATCTGGATCTGTTGTGACTAATCTGAAAACCAGTTACCACTCAAAAGAGCTACAACCTAATTAGGGTTTCCTGGCATATGTAAAAAGTTGCCATATGTATTAGTAATAATCTAAAAAGATCCAAACTTAATTAAAATTAATAAAAATTAAGTTTAGAACATTTTTTAATAATAAATTAAAGATCAAGGATTACCATGTAAATGATTGACTCTGATCTTTGAAGACCGCAAAACACTACAAGGAGTGCTCATAAAAATTATTAATAATTATCTACGTGATCAGAAGATGATAAAAAATCAGTAAACGTCCAAATCTGTTCACTTTAAAGCAATAATTATTGTGCAAATGAAGGATGAGTGCAGACTGATCAAATTTACGCCATAATAGATTAACAGATCCTGTTGCTAAAATAGTACAGACATCCAGCAGATCTAAGGTCAGCTGATTAACAGCACAAAGTGGACGTTCTAATCTTGCTCTGACTGGATTTCCAGCCTCAGCCCATGAGAAGAACTTTTTCTACGCACCCTGAGAAGCTCAAAATCACCCCAAAAAGGTATTTATACAGACCTCTTTGGATCCATTATTCCATCATCAGTTTACCAGGAATTATTATTATCAATCAGAAACCGTGTCATTGTTAGTCAAGTGTTTATGAAGAGTCTAAGCAAGTGATTTATGACCAAGTCTGTAGTATTATTATTTATTTCTCAAACCAATCAACCCTTGAAGTTAATTTGAGCAATCCACCTCATCTGCTCTGAAACCCTTCCTATTATTGCACTTTTTTTGTGGTAAAGTGCTCAGAGTGAGTGTTTCCCTTCCTTCTTTGGCCATTGTGCTGTTATTCCCGGCCATTAGTGGAATCAGCCCTTTCTAAGGCACCCATCTTCATTCCAAGGCTCTTAAACGGCCTAAGGAGGCCCCTTAAAAAGAGGTTGCTTTGTCTGTAAAGACTCCCAGTAGTATAATAGTGTGGCCCCTCTTTTATATACATATTGAAAACCTTTTATTACCAAACCAATTAAACCTTGCAACTGCTCTTATCATATGATTTATTTGAGCCTCTAAGCATTTATTTTTGGAATAATTATTATTATTATTCCAGTATTTTTATCACTCTCTGTAGCTAAAGGACTGCAAGGTTCCTGGTATCAGAGAGCTGACAAAATCTCTCCATCTGTGCTGAAGGAATGAAGAAATGGTTTTCTTGTCAACGTGTGGAGATTGGTCCTGAAAAATTGAAAGTCTCCTCTGGCACTTTGATGGAGGACTCTGGTGGAACTAGTCCTTCTTAAGATTCCAATCTTTACTCCTGTGCTCTTGGTTTCCTCCCCTGTTATCTTTGTGACTCAGCTAAAAATTTCCCTCTTCTTGTGGACTCTGGATCTCAGCTCAACTTAATTTTGGATGCTATGGCCTTTCAACTCAAACTCAGTCCTAGGGTCAGGTTCAATTCTGCAGTCTATGGGATAGGCAATCAATCTTGTGAATTGGTTGGTATTGCTGAAGATGCTCCAGTCAGGATCTGTTTAAATATTGCTGGAACCTGTCATTTTTTGATGACTTGTTTGGAAGGGCCTATGATTTTGGGACAACCTTTCTTGATGGACTTTGGTGCTACTCTCATGTTTTCTGATCAAGTTAGGGAGAGAATTCTTCTCCCTGATGCTGATGGTAGAAAGATTGAAGCTCCTCTCTGTTATTTGGATTGTTGTTGTTGGGAAAGAGATTTTCCTTGTTATCCTTCTAAATAATCTTTAAAGGGAAAGCAGAAAGACAACTCCAATTGCTCTCATTTTTTATGGGAATAGTTGATCCTACTGATAGTTTTAGTTCTTTTTGGCCTCAGACTTCAACTCAAGTTTCAACTCTCATACCTCAGGCTTATATCTCATTCTTTTCATCATTTTCATCTAAACTGGAAAATATCAAAAATCAAAAACATGTCAAAATTGAAAAATCCAAAAATATTTCTTTTCCTTCCTTCTCTGGATCTTTTGTGTCTTCTTTTCCTTTTACTCATAGATCTAACCAATCTTCTCTCAGCTCCAGTTTGAATCTCTGTAATGAGTCTAAACTAGATCCTGATCTCAATTCTATTCTTGGTGGTTTTGGTATGGAGGAATATGGGCTTCAGTGGAGGCAATTTGGGTTACAAGTAAGTCCTCCCAATTGTGTGCTGCCAGGGCAACCTTCTACCATCATTTTCAAAACCTTGAGTTGTAAACATGATGGATTTGCAAGAGGACATGTACTCCAAACTCACAAGGAAAATTAGAGATGCCAATGGCAATCCAATCATGCTGTCTTATATGGAGAATGTAATAATTTGAACCATAACCACATCCAAACTCAATACCACTATACAGGCCAACATAATCAAGCCAGAAAACAAGAAGGATGCACACCAAATCTTGGCAGATATCAATGATTATTTTGCTTCCAATCACATTTCTAATCAAGCCAGGATCTTCAAAGAATTTCTTTGAGCCTCTTTCTCTCCAGCAAACATACCTGGATTCATCACCAAAACTAAGACTTCTATCTTGCTTTTACACAATGTGGGAATCAACCTACCAACTCATATAATTGACTATCTAATATTAGAAAAACTACCTTCTAACATGGATACTGTAGTTCAACAGATTACGCACTTGGATAAAAAGATCACACCCAATCAGTTACTTGATCATCTACAAATTTTTAACAACAATAGGTTCCTAAATAGAGATGCAGATTTGAATAAACTCAAGGAAAGCACCAATTAAGTTTCCTTTCTCAGCTCTAGTTTCAAGGCTTGTGAAGATAAATGGCATAATCCAAAGTTTAGTCATCCAGAAGGTAGATGTTGGAAGGTATACCCACATATCAGACCAACCTTCCCAAGGAAGAAGAAGTCTGGAGGTTCTGAATCAAATTTTGAGGTCACCTCTGTTAGCTCCTTTCACATGAGCTCTCTGTTTCTTTCAAATGCATTTGTGGTGGATTCAGGATCATCAATTCACATTGTATCTGACAATAAGTATCTCTCTCACCTAGATCAATTGTTGACCAATTATATCTTGACCAGCTTGGGAAGGAATTCACTGGAATACAAGGGAATTGGATCTCTAAAGTTTCAAGAAAACCGAGGGCATGAAATTATTCTCTCTAACCTGTTATATTCACCAAGTTTGATGGCCAATCTGTTATCTATCCATTTACTTGTACTGGATGGGATCAATGTTACTTTTGAAAAGGGTCATCTTGTCATTGAGAAGGAGAACTGGAAGAAAAGCAGCCATTATGAATGTAATATTCTAGTTATTCATTTTGATAATGGAAAAACCAATTCATTCTCCTATCTCATTTTTGATGAAATTTTGCACAAGTCCCTTTGAAATGCAAGCTATAGCAGAATACGTCAAAAATCGGGTATTCCAATCAAGAAAAGCAGCACATGTGAGGCCTGTGCAATCAGAAAAATTTTGAAGGCTCCTTTCAAAAAAAAACATGTCCATGCCAAGAGACTATTTCAAGAACTGCATTGCAACCTAGTTGGACCTATTTAACCTCTGAGTGCAAGTGCTGATTCATACTTCTTGACAATAGTTGATAGCTGCACAAGATTCTTTACAGTTCTTCCAATTAAAAACAAGAGTGATGTGGCAAGTGTTCTTCCTTTTCTCATCAATTTTGAATCAAAAATATTCAATTACACCCCTATGATTCTGCATTTGGATCAAGGCACAGAATTCTGGAATTCAACTCTTTTGAAATACTGCGCCAAAAACAATACTTGACAAACCTTCTCAAATGGCGATTCACCCCAACAAAACAGACTGGTGGAATGGTTTAATAAACTCATTCTGGAATCTCTTAGAACTGTTCTTTTTGATGCTCAGTTGAATAAAAATCTATGGCACGTTATCATCAAATTGTGTGCTCTTCCTCTAAATCAAATACCTTTGCATAAATCAAAAAAATTGCCATATAAACTCTTCAAAGGAAAGAAACTAAGCATTTATTACCTTCATCCTATAGGCAGTCCGGTAACATTGATTTATAAAGACAAAATGGTATTTTTGAATTTGAAGCCTCAAGGATCATGTGGAAGGCTCATTGGGTAGGATGATGACCTACTATCATATAAAGTACTTATGAAATATCATAAAGTTATTGAAACAAAAAATATGACCCTGCTTGATTTAAACACCAATGTCAAGAATTTATTCAGTGACACTGGCATTGACATGGGTAATTGGTGCAACAACCTCTATCATCCAAACCATGACTCAAATGATGACCAAAACAATTCCAATCTGAAAGTATCTCATTCTCTTCCTGGGGTAAATGACAAATTCTCTGCTGTTGAAAATGCTCTTGAATTGTTGCCAAACCCTGAAGAGGTCCCCAGCAAAGTGGAAAGAATTGCCAATCCAATGAAAACTCCGGTTTACAACTTCCATGAGCAAACCCCTTCCATCAAACCTCACAAGTATTCTTACACTTCTATTCTCAGTAAGAAAAGCTCTGACTGGAGTGCTGAGCGGAAAGTCAAGTTGGATGAGATTGAATGGCAAAATGTTTGGGAAGACTCTTAAATTGAACCCACTCAATTTCTTAGAACCATGTGGGTTGATAGGGTCAATGTCAGCCCTCTGATGCCAGGAACCTTGCATTCCTTTAGCTACAGAGAGTGATAAAAATGCTGGAATAATAATAATAATTATTATTCCAAAAATAAACACTTGGAGGCTCAAATAAAAAATATAATAAGAGCGGTTGCAAGGTTTAATTGTTTTGGTAATAAAATGCTTTCAATATATATATATAAGAGGGGCCACAGTATTTGACTACTGGGGGTCTTTACAGAAAAAGCAACCTCTCTTCAAGGGGCCTCCTCAGGCAGTTTAAGAACCTTGGATTCAAGATGGGTGCCTTAGAAAGGGCTTATCAACTTATATGGCCAGGCTAAACAGCACACAGGCCAAGAAAGGAAGGGAAACACTCACTCTGAGAGCTTTACCATGAAAATCCTGCAATAATAAGAAGGGTTTCAGAGAGGTTGTGGAGGATTCCTTAATTTAATTTCAATTTTTTGATTGGTTTAAGAAATAATGATAATACTGCAGACTAAGTCATAAATCACTTGCTTAGAATCTTCATAAGCAATTGGCTAGCAATGAAAAGGAGTCTGATTGATAATAATAATTCCTGGTAAACTGATAATCTCTGGAATAATGGATCCAAGGAGGTCTGTATAAATACCTTTTTGGGGTGATTTTGAGCTTCTCAGGGCACGTAGAGAGGGTTCTGCTCATGGGCTGAGTCTGAAAATCCAGTCAGGGCACGATTAGCAGGTTCACTTGGTGCTTTTAATCAGCTGACTCTAGATCTTCTGGATTTCTGTACTATTTTGGCCACAGGATCTGTTAATCTATTATGGCATAAATTTGATCATTCTGAACTCATCCTTCATTTGTACTATTATTATTGCTTGAAAGTGAACAGATTTGGAAATTTACTGATTTAGTATCATCTGCTGATCATGTAGATACTTTTTAATCATTTTTATGAACACTTCTTGTAGTGTTTCATGGTCTTCAAAGATCAGAGTCAATGATTTATGTGGTAATCCTTCATCTTTGATTTATTATTAAAAAATGTTTTAAACTTAATTTTTATTAATTTTATTTGGTTCTTGATCTTTTTAGACTATAACTAATGCATATGTCAACTTGTTACATATTCCAGGCAACCCTAACTAGGTTGTAGCTCTTCTGAGTGGTACCTGGTTGTCAGATTAGTCACAATGGATCCAGACGTGGGGATCAGTAAGTACAGATACGCGCGGGTTAGGATCCGCTGAATGCGTAGCAGAATTAGCTGCACGCAGGTTTTTAGTAGGAGGGAAACTGCTATTACAAGTACATAGGGATATGTAAGGATGCCGGGCTGCGCGCAGGAATTGTGAAATAACGCATTTCCGCATGTAACTCCTAAAATATACACAACACCTCAATTCTGAGTGAATTTTAGGTTAAAACCTATACGTGACAACACATGTGAAATGTTAGAATGGCTAAAAGCTGCCATACTGGTGTTGTAATTTTTAGAACTTTTCTTTTTAATTATTTTAAAAATGTAAGGACTTGGATTTCAAGGGTGGGGTCAGTGAGTGACCCTACCTGATTCTTGGTGAGGAATCCATTTATTTAATAATATTAATGGATTTCTCAATCCTTCTTTTGTTAATTTATATATTCTTGTTTAGTTTGTTTTTTTATAGTCTTGTATTGCTATGACAGGTTGCTCTGCACATAGTAGCAAGCTGAAAGTCAAACCAGCAACCAGTTTCTCTCCCAAAAAACGCAAGTCTCAATTGTGCATCATGGGAAACCTTCAAAAACTGGGAGTGGACTTTGGCAAGACCTACACTCCCACCGGGAAGTTCCAAACACTCCTCCTTCTTCTACTGTGTGCCTTGGATCAGAACCTCAAGATACACCAGTTTGATGTAAAGGGGGCCTTTCTATTTGCTCCACTGGAATAAGATATCTATATTCTGAAACCAAAGGAGAGCTTGCAATCCTCCAAATTCTTAAGATTAAAAAAATCATTATATGGTCTACAACAAGCGCCTTCAAACTGTTGTAAAACCCTCACCGGTGCTAACCTCTATGACCCCTGGTATTCAATTACTTCCAGCTACTCACAACAAACAGGTTGAGTTTCAAAGACTGGGATTGAACTTAAGAAAATTCACTGGCCTACTCAATTACTTGGCCTGTTGCACCCAACGGGATGTTTCTGCATCAGCATGGATTTTATCTCAGTTCAACCAGAATACGGGCATTTTGCACTGGAGGGAAGTGGTTCATGTATTGAAGTATCTGGTGGGAACTCTCCACCTGTCCTTGAATCTAAATCCGCAGGGAGATGAACCCTTGAAAATATTTACTGAATCAACCTGGGAGGATGATCCACATACAAGAAAGTCTCAAACGGGTTACATGGTCTCCTGGAAATCTGCTCCCATTGCCTGGAAAAGCAGGAAGGAATGAAATATTGCTCTCTCTTCCATGGAGGCAGAGTTAAATGCTTTGATTGATGGTGTGCAGGAATCAATTTGGATTAAATTGGTTATATATACAGGACCTTTGGCAAAAATCAAGCAGTTGTCCATGGAACTTCTTAGTGGAAAACAAAGGACTGGTTGACAAATTACACCATTTTGGATCCAATTTGAAAACAAAATACATCAAAATGAAGCTGAAGTAGCTAAGTGAACAAATTTCTGCTGAAAGTCTTTGTTTCACGCTCATCACATCCAATTGCATGGTTGCTGACTTGCTGAAAAAGGTTTCAAACAAATCCAGTATTGATTTACTGACAATTAGATGTCTTAAATCTTGATTGCCCTAAATTATGGGGGGGTTTTGGAACTCATTGGGAATGCTATCAGCATTCCTTGTTTTCTTTTTTATTTTTTATTTTTATTTTCTTATTTATTTTATTTATTTTATTTTCTTTTTTCTTTTTTCTTTAATCACATATTCTAGAGAGAGTTATGTACAGGAGTCAGCTAAAGTACACCATTACGTGCTAGGAGGGTTAGTTCTATTTTGCATATGCACATGAAGCCATGCTTGCATCTGTGATAGTTACCACCATAAATTCTTATTCAAGTCTCTCTCTCTTGTGGACTTCTTTCTCCCACCCAACTCTCACTTTATTTTTTTATTGCTTTGTCATCCTCAATCAAGAACTAGAAGCAAGTGTAAAAGTCTGGTCTTTGAAGTGATCTCCTAGTAATTTGGTGCAATCACCAACTGTTTTCTTTCTTCCTTTTCCCTGGTCACTCATATTTCTAATCCACTCTCACTATTGTCAGATTACACAATTCTTTTATCCAAGGCGTGTTTTAGGGCTTTCTGTTTCTTGGAGTATCCATCAGTCTGTGTCATTTCCACTATTTGAGTAGGGAATTTTGTTTCTTTCTTGTTCTTCATTTTTCACTCTTATTCTAACTTGATGAAATTAGTTTCTGGTTTTACATTCACTCATAAACTTCTAGTGAAATCAAGATTGAATTTTATCATGAAGCCTTATGGATCCTTTACTGTGAGGGAATACAATAGGCATAGTTACAACCATTAAGGTTTCCATCACTGAGTTGCAACTGCTGACCCTGGCTATGGGCACAGGGAGTAAATATTCCTTCCACTTGGGGTATTGATGATCAAGGAAATTAATACTAGTACATGAGAAGAAAGCTCCACTGTCAAGAAAAACTCTGACTGGTTTCCTTTCAAACAAACCTGTGGCAAAGCAGTTTTTACCCAAAGTATAGCTCCTGCCAGTGACTGGTTTCACTGTCAAGGTTTTGGCATCAGAGATTTTATCTAAGTTCATGGATTTGTCCCACTTCTGAGGTACTTGGGACTCTCCTTTGACATGGTTGATCTCCATGTTAGAACCTATATCTACTGAGATTAAATTTACCAGACATGAGTCTGGTTCTTCCTCATGTTGCTGGATGACCAGGTCTAAGCCATTGCCTTCCTCTTCACTGTTGGATTCAACATTGATATTATTTATCTTTCTCCTAGGATGAGGACAGTCAGGTTTTCTGTACCCCTTCTCTCCACAGTTCCAACATTCAAGACAGGGGTTGGCTTTGACAACAGCATTCCCTTGGGGAGCAGCCAGCACCAATTATTTACCAACCTCTTTTGTCTCTCTGTGTTGGGTCTGGAGCTCTCTGGGTTTGTCTCTGGGCTTTTTATTTAGTTCCATCATGTCAATTATTTCTTCCATGACTCCTATGAGAGTGGGAAGGTCAGTGTGAATGGGTATTCTGCACCAGAGATTGTGTTCTGGGTGTCCTCTGAATTTTCCTAGAAATCTCTCATTAATCTCCTCTACAGAAGCCTGTGGGTAGACACTGTCAATCCTCTTCTTCTGGTTCAAGCACAATTGGTGAGGGTGATCTCTAACGGGATCAAAGAAATCTTTCTTCAAGGCTTTGAGCATTTTCTTCTTCCAAACTCAAGTAAGAAATTGTTCTCTGATGAGTTCTCTCCATTTTTACCATGGAACCTCTCCTAATTTTTTCTCTTTTGAAGATAAAACAATCCAATGCAAACCCTTCAAAGAGTCTGGGTAACCTTAATAGGCCTATGGTCTCTGGTAAGCCTGAAGAAAGAATATGAGATTGATGTATTTCATAAAAATTATATGATCATATTCTCCTTCTCTGGAAACCTTAGGCCAATCTGTGATAGGAGGAAGCAGCTTAATAGCTTGTTCCATGTAAGGGGAATAGTTCCTGTGCAAGGGGGAAAGATTAAACCTAGGATTGGGGAACCTAGGAGGAGGCATGTGACACTCAGAATAATTAAAAGCTTCAGATTGCAAAATCTGTGATAATTTTACATCTCTGATATCATTCTTAATCATATTGAGCTGCATATCCATTCAAGTTTTGAGCTTATTTATAGAGTTCTCCAACTGGTTCCCAAGCTCTCCTAGTTTTTCTTTAAGGTAGTCATTACTAGCTGAAGGTTGATATTTAATTACATCTTCTCTCAAGGCTGAAAAGGACTTCTCATAATTCATCCTGTTCTTTTTTCTTTCTTCCAGGATAAGATTCTTGATATCTGGGAGATCAGAGGACACTCCATGTTTTATAAGGGCAGTAGTTACTACCATGTTTAACTCAAGGAGGTACTCAGGGCTACTCAATTTTTCCTCCAGTTGATGGATCTTTTGAAGGCACAAACAAATAATATTATCTCAAGCATCAAATTTATTTCTAAGACTATTTGCAGAAGAACTATCTACAACTATCTCTTGTGGGCCCCCTTGAATTCTTGAGCTAGAGCTCTCACTTCTGCCCATTTCTGTGGATTGTTGAAATCCTCCTTTGGTCTCTTCTGGTAAGAGGATCTTAAATTTCCCTTTTTGTTGGGAGGAAGCAGGATTTTCTTGAGGTGTTCCAAAGGATTCCACCCCTTCACATACTCCTCTAGCACCTGCTTGGTGATGAAAGTTTGCAAAGCTTTGTGGGAAATATGGGCCTGCCTGCAATAGAAGACCTGGATGTTCACAATGGCCTCTTTCTCCGCTTGCATTACATTTTGCCACAAGGACATGTTTTCCTTGATTAGCATTTTCCAGGACTCCCCTTGCTGTACTTGGGAGGGAGCTTGGGAGGAGAAGCTGATAAGAGGAGCTAGGGATGGGATCCTCTGGATTGGCTGGATACCCAATTCTTTTATTCTTTGTAGAGTCAAGGGATGGATTTTTCTGCTTGGCTCTGGAGTGGGTGAGAGAGGTGAAGCATTCATCTGTTTCTCTGTCTAGACATTTTTATGGAAAGCAATAAGTAACCTATATAAATTCTTAAAATAAGTGAGATAATATGGCTTTCTCTCTGAGTTTGGAGTGGCCACAGATTCTTCCCTGGTTGGGGACCTAGGTTGGATGGGAGCTTCTATGAAAGGGTAGTTGGGTTGTATCACTGGAGTTGTAACTGGTGGAGCTGCTACTTGCGCAGTGGCAGAATTTTTAGTAGATGGGGCATTGGGTGGTCCAGACACTAAAAGGTACCAGATATAAAATTTATAAGTTAGTTTATAATAAAAAATGCTTGAAGAAATTTTTGGAAAAAATCTCACTTTTTAGTAACTTGAATCTGATGCAAGAAGGGGGTTGAGTCTTAGCCCAATCTCTATGATACTTCAAGATGAGGTTTACACAAAATCTTTCTTCAAATTCTTGTTCCTCTATGAGTTTTGAGTGGAGAGAAATCAATTTCTTCTGTTCTAAAGGAGATAGAAGTTCCCAATCAGTTGGTTTGTAATTTTTGACACTCTTCTTTTTGGTGTTTTAGAAGTTTAAGATATTATTTAATAAGTTCTGCGTTGGTCTTTGATTTCACTGCAGAGTAAAAATTCCATAAAAATATCATAAAATGATTTTTCAGATTTTTTTTAGTATTTTTAAGTATTTTCAAAGTTTGGTAATTTATAATGATTTTTTTGGAATTTTTGGTTAAATTTTCATAAGATTATCAAAAAAATTATGAAAAATGAAATAGGATCAATAATTATATCAATTATTTCCTTGCCAGACCCCCAATTTTCAGGCTACTAAATTCCAAGGATCTAGCTCCTTCTAGCTACTAGAGGTGATGGAAAGTTTAGAGTAAAAATGTTGAACAAATTCCACATATATATTTTGGCTAAAAGGGTTAAATTGATTTTTATATTTATAAAAATAAAAATAAAAGTAGGGGACAAGACCTTTATGGGGTTTTTGGGCCATCCAAAACACAGGTATATGTCTGTTAAGGAAAATATAGGTGCTATTGTGGTGCATGTGGGGTTTACAAGGACTCCTTCTTTCAGCTTGCTATTTGGACAGAGCAACCTTTCAATCCAGATTTAAAAAGGAAATAAAATAATAAAATTAGAAGGAGTGATAAATACATGAATATTATTACAGAAATGGATTCCCCACCCATAATTGAGTAGGGTAACTCACTGACCCCACCCTTGAATTCCAACTCCTTACATTTTTAAATAATTATTAAAAAAAATGACCAACAGAACACAACACCACAATGGCACCTTTTGGCCATTTTAACATTTCACACAGTATGCCATGTATAGGTTTCACACCTAAAATTCAGTCATAATTGAGGTGTTGTGTATATTTTAGGAGTTACAGGAGGATTTGTGTTGTGTCACAATTCCTGCGCGCAGCCCCGCATTCATACAATAAGGGTACACACGCCTGACACTCAATATGTAGGCGCATGTCAAAAGGCCCGCATGCAAAATGACTGACTGGCTGCAGGAAACAGATTCCCGCAAGCAGCTGTCAAGCCTGCGCACGTCAACAAAAATTGTAGTAAGCCTGACAGTCAGGTACTGCAGGAACAGGCTACGACCTGCATGCATGAATGATGTATATGTAACAACTTGACTCCCCAACAGAGGGATGTCTGAAACCTAAGAATATTGAATAAAAAATATGAAAATAAAAATATAAAGCAAATAAATTGTGGGAAACAATAATGAAGGTTGTCATGCAAATGAGATTGCCAAATATTTATGAACTACAAAACACAACAAGGAGTTAAACTAAAAATTATTAAAAATTACCAACATGTGCAGAAGATGCCGTAGAATCTACTAATACCCACTTCTACCCATGTCACTCAAAATAAATTAATACAAAATAATGAAAGTGCCTGAATCATAAAAATAACAAATTAACATTTGAAAACCTTCTGACAATTATTTCACCACAAAATATGACATAGACAAGGCTATCAGATTGACAGCACCAGAACTACATGCCAAACTAGACCTGGCCAGCCTGCTAGCCTCAGAATCCAAGCACAACCCTCTCTACATGCCCTGAGAAGTTCTTATTACCCCAAAAAGGTATATAAACAACCCCTTTTAGGTGATTTAAACCCCAGTTATTTTGAAGTATCAATTGAAAACCCTTGCCATCCATAATCAAGTGTTTATTCATGATAAATAAGTGATATATGGTTATAGTCTGACAGTATTATTAATAATTCTGGCCCCATCATTGATTCTGTGAAGAATATCAGCAAATAACCCCAATAATTGTCCTGAGACCCTTTCAACTGTGAATCTCTGCAAGCTTATTGGAGTAAGTACTTAAACTAGTAAGTTGTCTCCTCCTTGCAACCCAGGCATAAGTGCTGTAAGACAGCCAGTCCACCCATCCCCTTGATTTAGTCTTTTGTGAGCAATCATTTAAGACCTCATTGTCCCAAGGTCTTTACACGGTTCAAAAGAGCCCCTTCAAGAGAGTTTGTTATCGAATAAAGATCCCCAGTTTGCATGAAATTTTGCCCCTGTTAAAAATATATATTTAAAAAAATTTAATCCAACCAAACCAACCAAACTTTTCACTTGCTTTTAAATCAATTATTTGATCATTTTACTGTAATTTTCTTGGAATTATTATTCCAACACCAATATCACTTTCTGTAGCTAAAGGACGGCAAAGTTCCTGGCATCAGGAAGCTGAAAACCGGGCGTTTGGCGGGGAAATATCCCTGAATAATTAATTTTTTTAATTAATTTATTTCTTTGGACCACATATTCTATGTAAAAATAAGTAAAAATACTTATTATCCAAATGTTTTGATTATTGTTTCTCCAGTGGACCTCAAAACCAATGGAGAATTAATCAATCATTATTTGAAGCTTCTTATACAACAAAAAGAAGAAAGACTCTGTTATTTTGTGCCTGTTATCATAACTCCTGAGCAAAAACAAGCTAGATTACTTCATTATAAGCAACAAGCTATAAAGGAAAAAGAATTGGAGCTTGAAAGGCTTATTAATTTTAATTTTTTACTCAGGAAACACATGGCCTAGAAGAAATATCTGAGGCAACTTTATTTCTTTAATAAGAATAAAGAAAGTAAGCTTAAAATATTTTTTTTCCTTTTTTTTTAAAAAAAATATATAACAAAAATTTGAAAAAAATCAAAGTTTGATAAAAATTAATAAAAATTATAATAAAACCAAAAACGTATTAATTTTAATTTTTTATCTTAAACTAGTGGAAAGAAAATTTTCCCTAGCAGATTTTATTGAGCAGGACCTGTTGGAAAACAGTTCCCACCACGGTTCTTTGGATTTAAGCCAAGACTTGATTGGTACCCACAAAGATCCCCCTGGATTACCACCCAAGGACTCTTTTAACCACAGCCAAGCCTTAGTACCGTTGAATTTAAGCTTAAGTAAGCCTATATTAATTTAAAATAAATAAAAATATTTTTTTTATTTTTTTGACCCTTTTCACAGTCTTTTTGACAAAAACTTACATCTTTTTTTGCATTATGTTGAAAAACAGACCCCACACCCGCGGACAGGACAAGCCCCGTCCTATGGACCTCTGGCTGGAGGAACAGGCTCCCGTGAAAGTGCCTGTAGCAAGCACAATGAGTGGCCTCCAACCTGCAATACAAGTGCCGCAAGAACCGCCAGCACCCGCATCCTCCAACTCAACCAACAAATTGTTGGAGATGAGTCCCTCTCCCCTACAGTTGTCCCACGCAGTCACCCCTCCTCCTATGCCTCCCACTCCGGACCTAGTCAAAGAGTCCAAAATCAAAGAGTTGGTGAAGGATCACGTAAGTCATTGGGAGGCTTACAAGCTAGCCCGCAAACAGGAGGACTCAGCAGATATGAGAAAGGCCATATCACGGGCCAAGTCCTCTCAAATAGCCCTTCAGAAATTAATCCCCAGGGAAGAGGTAGAGAAATACGTGGAGAAATGGAACCCCTGGGACCAATTAGCCAAATTAAAGGGAAAAGGCCCCAAAAAGTTGATGTCTTCACATCATCAAATAATGAGAAACCCAAAAGATTGGGACAATATCATATCTCTAGCCCAGAAATGGAAGAAAGTCTATCACAACTAGGATCCAATGATATTACACCATTGTTTAACAAATTTTTTAATCATGTCTTTTACAACTTTAGGATCTTGAGAAGAAACTTGGATAATATTCATAAACAACTAGATAAAGTCCTCCTGAATACTAACATAATAATCCAAGGTCAAGATGACAATATGAAAACTAATGAGTCTGAAACCAAGGTATTAAAATACAACATTGAGTCAAACAAATTCAGTATACTCAAACAATTGCACATCAATGAGTTTGAAAATAATAAGTTAAAGGATATTATCAATGTTGAAAAAATATCCTTGATCAAGCACATCAATACCACTTACTCCTCTGGACAAGACAAGATCCTCTTTTCCATTGAGCAGCTCAAAGGAGAAGTGAAAAAAAAAACTGATACCCCTTCTGCTCACCTAGTTGATAAAATTGACCTATTGAGTGACAAGTTGGATCTGGAATTAGGTATGATCAAGAATGACTTAAGAGACCTCAAAGTCAATTCAACTCCTCCTCCTAGGATCCATTTGGAAGAGGTAAAGCCTACCAGAATAAGTAACACTCCTAACATTCCTCTAAATTTTGGAGCAATAAGGAATGAATCTTACCAACCCAGTCCAACTCCTGAAGTGGAAAAAGCTCTGAAACTCTTACATCCTGTAGCTGAATGGCCCAAATTCTCAGGTGAAGGAGAATATAACCATATCAGTTTCATCAAATTCATTGATTACACCCTTGCCTCCAATGATTTACTGGACACTATAGCAGTGGTAAGACTGCCCAGGCTGTTTGAAGGAGTAGCCTTGGATTGGTTCATCAACAAAAGAGGAGAAGTAGGACCTCAGACTTGGGATTCTTGGAAAGTCCTTATCAAAGAACAATTTGGCACCAGGATATGGAAAAGAAAAATGATGAAAACCTTTGAGACCTCACTTTTTGACCCTGTTAAGGACAAACCTCACAAGTGGTGTTTGGAACAAAAAGAAGAGGTTAGATTGCTTCTACCCTGAAGCTGATAAAGAGTAAGTCAATGAAAAACTCCTCAGCCTATGTCCCGGACACCTTAATCACAGTGTAAGGTGTAGAATGTCTATGGATGCTGATCTCTCCACCCTTATTGGTATCCTTGAGGAAACTATTGACATGAATGGTCTTGATAAAAAGACCAATAGACCCAGGGAACTTTCCCCCAAGGTTAGAGAAGATTATAGTCCAAAAACTAAGGACTCCACCAATCCCCAATTAGAAATCAAGAAGAATTCTGAGACCAAAGAAAAGGTATGCTGGAACTGTAACCAAACTGGACATGTAAGACCTGACTGTCCCCAGCCCAGAAGAAAGATCAATCTCATCAAAGGAGGAGATGAGTATAATGAACTCAATCCTCAACTGGATGACACTGATGGATCATTATCTGAGTATGAATTAATGATTACTAACCCCATCAATGTCATTGAAGGAGACATAGGATCCTCCCTGGAAATCAATTCAGTCAACAAGGATTCCAATCAACGACAACAATGGACTCCAAACATTAAAATCCAACATGTTTCTGAAGCCAAGACTCTGACTCTGAAACCCTCTATTGGTAAAAGCTACACCACTGGCCAAACTTGTTATGCTACTGGACTAATGCAAGGTTCTCCCGTGAAGTTACTCCTAGATAGTGGAGCCTTCTGCTCCTGTGTTGGGTCAAGTTACTTAGAGAACCAAGTCCGCAACTGGAAAGAATACTTGCTACCAGTTCCACAAGCTATGTTCAGCAGTTGCAACTCCTCCCTTAATTCTATTGGAGTATGGTCTACAGATCTCATTTTGCCCCATTCAAAAGGTTCCCTGAGACTCAAGGTTGAGTTTGTAGTACTCCAGAATGGAGTGTGTGATTACTTCATTTTAGGAAATGACTCTCTTTGCCTGTATGGTATAGATGTATTCAAAATTAAAGGAAGATACTTTACTATAGGTGGCAATTGGAACAAGAATTTTCAAATATGCCATTTTAATGCTCAAACCACTGATTCCACTTATCAGAAAGACCTGGAAACCTTTAAACAGGAATACTTCTCCCAAGCTGCCCTGTATGACCAACTCAGTGAAGATCAAAAACGTGATATCCTTCAGGTCTTCTTTGAGAATCAGAATTCTTTCTGCACTAAGGACCACCCTATTGGTAACATCAAAGGACATGATATGATCCTTACCTTAAATATCAAACCCCCTTACCCTCCTAATCTGAGAAGACCTGCTTATCCTTCCAGTCCAAAATCAAGAGCAGCCTTGGGAACTCACATCCAGGAGCTAATTGACTTACAAGTCCTGAGGAAAGTAGGACACAATCAACAGGTAGATATCACTACACCTGTGATCATAGCTTGGCACAATGATAAGTCAAGAATTGTAGGAGATTTTAGGATGCTGAACAATTACACTCAAGCAGACTATTAACCCATTCCTAGGATTGACCATGCCCTTCATAATCTCTCACAAGCTAAGTTTATTACTACCATGGACATGCTGAAAGGATTCCACCAGATCCCCATCAGCCCAGACAGTAGGAAGTTCATGAGGATCATATGTCACCTAGGTATCTATGAGTACTTGAGGATGCCCTTTGGAATCAAGAATGCTCCTTCCCACTTTCAGAGGATGATTGACACTGTACTAGGCCAGTTCATAAGGCAAGGATGGATGATGGTATATATTGATGATTTTATCATCTAGACTGATGATTTGACCTCCAATATGAATAAAGCAAGACTTGTCCTAAAAACCATCTCTGCTGCAGGATTAAAAGTATCCATAAAGAAGTGCAACTTTGGATATGGTGAACTCAAAGCATTAGGTCACATAGTATCTGGTCTAACTCTTACAGCTGACAAAAGCAAAATATCAGCTGTTACAAACAGGCCAATGCCTCAGAACAAAACCAAACTCCTGTCCTTTGTCAGTTTCTGCAGCTACTATACAAATTATCTACCCAAGTTTGCATTACTAACTAAGTGTTTGTACAAGATTTGCAAAAACAATACCCTGTTTGAAATGACTCATGAAAGAGTTAAGAACTATGAGGAACTCAAGGTGTCTATGACTACTGCCCCTGTACTGATACAACCTGATTACATTAAACCCTTTATACTATATATTGATGCCAGCATGGAAGGGCTAGGTGCTGCACTTCATCAAGAAGTCATATAAAACAATAGACCAGTAGAAAAACTAATACTCTTTATCTCTAGACAAGTGAAGGACAGAGAGAAAAGATATGGTGCCAGTCAAATGGAATGCCTAGCTCTAGTATGGCCCTTAGAAAAGCTCCATTACTATCTGGAAGGTACTAAATTTATGGTTATTACGGATTTCAATGCTGTTACAACCCTGATGAAAATGAAGACTCCCAGAAGGCACATGTTAAGATGGCAAATAGCTATCCAACAGTACAGAGAACAAATGACAATAGTACATCAAGCTGTGAACAAATACCAGAATGCTGACAGTCTGAGTAGGAATGCTCTACGCAATGACCCAAGTAACCCTGCTTATGACCCAGAGGATAATGATATCTTCCCTATCCTTAAAATTTACATTTTTAACGTTGAAGCTCCTATAATAGGAATCCACACTTAAAATTTACATGTTGAACGTTGAAGCTCCTATAATAGGAATCCACATTTGTGAATTGGATGAATCCTTGTTTGACTCAATCAAAGAATATTACAATTCTGGCATGAAAACTCTGATAACCATTATGGAAAGTACTTCTCCACCATCTGAATTGATCAATAGCCTACCTGAACCCCTCTTGAAAACATACAAAGCCAGAAAGTTTACCATATGGGTTGTTCTAGTATACTACAGGCATCAACATTCAAGTGTTATAGTCTTAACTAAGGATGACCATATCAAACACGTCCTGGCTGAATGCCATGATAACTTCTCATCTGGTCATTTGTCTTCTGATAGAACCTTAGATAAGGTTAAACAAACTGCTTGGTGGATCAATTGGAGAGACTCCACTATCTATGAGTATGTTACTAGTTGTGAAACTTGTCAGAAGTCCAACAGGACCACTGGGAGAAGGTTTGGTCTACTACAAAAGATTGCTGAACCCAAGAAAAGATGGGAGATCATCAACATGGACTTTGTAACTGGACTACCACCAGGAGGAGCCTATCCCTACAACTCAGTCCTAGTCATTGTGGATATGTTCTCCAAGAAAGCAAAGTTTCTACCTAATCACAAGGAAGACACTGCTATGGAAGTTTCCCTATTATTTTGTAACAGACTCATTGCTGATGTTGGAGTTCCCAAGATCATTATCAGTGAGAGAGATCCTAAATTCATCTCTGAGTTCTGGAGAAATCTTCATGACATGCTGGGAACCACCTTAGCTTTCTCTACAGCTTATCAACCTCAAACGGATGGCTTAGCTGAAAGAATGATTCAGACCCTGGAAGACATGCTCCGGAGATTCTGCTACTTTGGTCTAGAATATAAGAATACTGATGGGTACTGCAATGACTGGGTCAGCCTCTTGCCTGCTCTAGAAATGGCTTACAACAGAAGCAAACATTCTACCACCAAGGAAACTCCCTATGTACTGGAGAGAGGGTGGATTCCTAAATTACCCAAGGATCACCTGAATCAGCAGCTAACCAATATCCATCCAATATCACTTGAATTCAACAATATGATAGATACAGCCAACAAACGGGATGCAAAATGCTTTCAAGAAGCTGTTGAGTACAACCAACAGAGATGGGACAAAACCCATAAAGAACCCAAATTCAAGATTGGTGATCAAGTCTTAGTTTCTACCACCAATTTTACTAACTTAGCTGGAAACAAGAAACTCAGACCTGCATTTTTTGGACCATTCACCATTAAGAAACTCCATGGAAAGAATTCTGTGGAAGTAATTCTCACTGATGAACTTTCCAGAAAGCACCCAGTCTTCCCAGTAAGCCTTTTCAAACACTACCATCCTTGAGAAGGAGAACACACTCTTTCACTAGCAATCCCTATTGCAGATGAAACTGAGAAAGACAAAGGAAAAATAAGCAAAATCCTTAAAGACAAGAAAGAAAGGATAAATGGGAAAGATGTCAGACTCTATCTAGTCAGATGCAAAGGAGAATCTGCTGACAAAGATGAATGGTTACCTGGAAACAACATCCCAGATGGACCTATCCACTTAAGAAATTACAGAGCTAATAAAATACATTGAGCCCCAAATTCTTTTCAGATATAGACATATCTTGGAGTGGGGGAATGTCAGCTTGCTACTTGGACAGAGAAACCTGTCAAAGCAGATTTAAAACAGAAATAAAAATAATAAAGTTAGAAGGAGTGACAAATACATGATTATTATTACAGAAATGGATTCCCCACCCAAAATTGAGTAGGGTAACTCACTGACCCCACCCTTGAATTCCAACTCCTTACATTTTTAAATAATTATTAAAAAAAATGACCAACAGAACACAACACCACCATGGCACCTTTTGGCCATTTTAACATTTCACACAGTATGCCATGTATAGGTTTCACACCTAAAATTCAGTCAGAATTGAGGTGTTGTGTATATTTTAGGAGTTACAGGAGGATTTGTGTTGTGTCACAATTCCTGCGCGCAGCCCCGCATTCATACAGTAAGGGTACACACGCCTGACACTCAATATTTAGGCACATTTCAAAAGGCCCGCATGCAAAATGACTCACTGGCTGCAGGCAACAGATTCCTGCATGCAGCTGTCAAGCCTGCGCGCGTCAACAAAAATTGTAGTAAGCCTGACAGCCAGGTACCGCAGGAACAGGCTACAACCTGCATGCATACATCATGTATATGTAACAAATTGAATTCCTGACAGAGGGATGTCTGAAACCTAAGAATATTGAATAAAAAATATTAAAATAAAATCATAAAGCAAATAAATTGTGGGAAACAATAATGAAGGTTGTCACACAAATGAGATTTCCAAATCTTTATGAACCACAAAACACAACAAGGAGTTGAACTAAAAATTATTAAAAATTACCAACATGTGCAGAAGATGCCGTAGAATCTACTAATACCCACTTCTACCCATGTCAATCAAAATAAATTAATACAAAATAAGGAAAGTGCCTGAATCATAAAAATAACAAATTAACATTTAAACACCTTCTGACAATCATTTCACAACAAAATATGACATAGACAAGGCTATCAGATTGACAGCACCAGAACTACATGCCAAACTAGACCTGGGCAGCCTGCTAGCCTCAGAATCTAAGCACAACCCTCTCTACATGCCCTGAGAAGGTCTTATTACCCCAAAAAGGTATATAAGCAACCCCTTTTAGGTGGTTTAAACCCCAGTAATTTTTAATTATCAATCCAGACCCCTTGCCATCCGTGATCAAGTGTTTATTCAAGGTAAACAAGTGATATATGGCTATATTCTGATAGTATTATTAATAATTCTGGCCCCATCATTGATTCTGTGAAGATTATCAGCAAATAACCCCAATAATTTTCCTAAGTCCCTTTCAACCATGAATCTCTGCAAGCTTCTTGGAGTAAGTACTTAAACTAGTAAGTTGTCTCCTCCTTGCAACCCAGGCATAAGTGCTGTAAGACAGCCAGTCCACCCATCCCCTTGAGTTAGTCTTTTGTGAGCAATCATTCAAGACCTCATTGTCCCAAGGTCTTTACACTGTTCAAAAGAGCCCCTTGAAGAGGGGTTTTTATTGAATAAAGATCCCCAGTTTGCATGAACTGTGGCCCCTTTAAAAAATATATATTGAAACAAATTTAATCCAACCAAACCAACCAAACTTTTCACTTCCTTTTAAATCAATCATTTGAGCATTTTACCATAATTTTCTTGGAATTATTATTCCAACACAAATATCAATTTCTTTAGCTAAAGTAGGGCGAGGTTGATGGAATCAGGAAGCTGACGCCTTCCAAGAAGGGTGTGTGTAATTTCCTTGGGTTTTGGGTTATGCAGAACCTACAAAAAGAGTATAAGTGAGAAGTTTCACTTAATAGGTCTAGATCCGGACTTATGCTTGATGGATGGATCAATATGCAGGGATTAAGGGTGCTGGAAGCTGTTTCTGAGGCAGGCTTAATGGTTGGATGTTGATTTTTTTTCAAAAAGTAAGGATTAAAGAGTTTTTTCTATAATTTTATTGGAAAGTGGTCAAGGATCACACACTTATTTCTTATAATAGTTTGATGGCTTGATGAAAAAAATATCTGAAGCAATAATGACTATATGACTGGATGAATGAGTTATAAATGGCTAGGGGAAGAGCCTTTATTTAAATTGTTTGGGTCCCCTCATGGTACAGTCTTTTTACCATCCAAAGGAGGGTGAACCAGGCTAATGCTGAGGCAAGGGAGCCATCAGTGTGTTTTTGTAGACCTGCTCTGGTCACTACAGAGCTATAGGAAGCCCTATGTAATCATGCTTGGGGCTTGATACATGTTTCTGTACCCTTAATGACCTCATTCTATCTACCAAAGAAGTAGTATTCAATTAACATTTTTAAATATAACTCATGGCTTCCTGAAACCAGGGGTTTTAAAACATGCTCTGGGGACCCCATGCTTCAAGAATACTTTGAGTCTGAGGCTCTTTGGTCAATATTGGGGTGTTTTAGAGTCACTTAATTAGAAAGTACACTTCTTGTGATGATTAGTTACGTACAGTTTTAGTTACCAGGGACATAAGGGGGTGTTTTATGGGTGTTTGGTACCTTGGGAGCCATCTAGCACAAAGCTAGACCTCTTTTTATCTTTAGTACACACTCTCAGGGTGTTAAAGTAACTAAAATGTATCCTTTTGGGTCCAAAACTACCTTACAGGCCCTTTTATAGAGGCCCTGACAACTTTTGATATAGTTTTAAGAAGGGTGCAGGGCCCATTTTTCTGGATTTTTTGTTGGTTTATCTGTTTTCATACTATTCCCCACCCCATGGTGGCGCTCTTTGGGCCACATGTGGTGTGGAACAGGGCTGTAGGGTGTATGGGTGGTACCCTACAGCCTGTTTCTGTTTTGGGAGAGGCTGGGCTGTCTGGTGAGCCGGCTGGTTGACTTGCGCAATGGTCCAGCCAGTCACTAGAAGCCCGCGCAAGGTAGTCATTTGACTACCTGGGTGGCTGGGGACAGGTAGAGACTGCCACGTGTGGTAGTCACTCAACTACCCACGGGAGTGATTTGCAACTGCCTTGCGTGGTAGTTGCTCGACTACCCATGGGAGTTGGTAGCAACTGCCTCATGCAGTAGTTGCTCAACTACCAGTGGGAGTTGGTAGTGACTGCTACATGCGGTAGTTGCTGACTAGTGACTAATTCCAGCTTGCCCAAGGTAGTTGCTTGACTGCTTGCCAGGCCGGCACGTGATGCAGCTCCTCCGGGTGGTTGCGGAAGGTATGCCGCTGTGCGTGGGGCTATGGAAAAAACCTGTTTTTGTCCATAGCTCCTAAACTAGACATAATATGGGTTTATGACCATATTTTTGTTCAGAAACCCATACCTGCGTATTTGATGGGAGGGTACACAGGTGAACCAGGTTCTACCTGAACAAGCCAATTTTGGGGGGTGGTGCCAGTGGGTGAACCTACCTAAATTGGCACCACAAATCCATTTCTTTAATAATATTTTCATTTTTATTACAGGTTAAGTATTTATTTCTTAATTTTTATTTTCATTGATTATTTCCATATTTTTGTATTTATTATTATTATTTATTCAGTTTTCTTTTTGGGGGCTTTAGTCAGTTGGTTCTGAATAGTAGCAAGCTGAACCCTTATGTCTATCTTCTACCAATACTTATGCATAACTTGATATTTTGTTATCCTTAGGTTTTTTTTTCATCCTTGCTAAGTCATTTATAGCTGGCCCAAGGGAGATGAAGGCTCAATATAAATATTCTTTGGCAATTTTTCAGCATATGGGAAATCCTGATCTTTTTATAACAGTCACATGTAACCCAGAATGGCCAGAAATTCTAAATCATCTTTTTCCAGTTCAAACAGCCCAGAATAGGCCAGATATTGTTGAAATTTTTTTCATCTCACAGTCCAAAAGGATATGTGATTAAATATTCAAGGATTTAATCTTTGGAAACACAATGGGATGCACTCATGTCATAGAATTCCAGAAGAGAGGCCTTCCACATGCTCACAACTTGGTGATCCTGCATCATGACCACAAGCCCAGAACATCTGAACACATAGAAATGATTTTTTTTGCAGATATTCCTAATGAAAGCAATCAGCATCATCTCTTTTAACAAGTAAATAAACCCATGTGTTATTTTAAACCTCAAATCCCCTTGTACGGATAATGGTACTGGAAGAAAGAGATACCCCAAACCCTAATGCCCCAAAAACCATCATGGTTTAAAATTCCTATCCTCTCATAAAAGAATCCAAGATGAAGTTAAAATATCTCTTTTCCACAACCAAAGAAAGCCTGTCATTGGTGATTCCTGGTTTTTACCTTAAAATCACTATATCTTGGCATAGTATCAATTTCACATCAATTTAGAAGTATGTGCAGGTATCTCAGCTTTCAAATATGTCTAGAAATATGTTTATAAGGGGTATTACCATGTTAATGTGGAGGTTGGTTGAAATTTGGATGAAATAAACCACTTTAGGGATTCAAGATGGGTTGCTGCACCTGAGACATGCTGGAGAAGTTTTTCCTTTAAATTTTATTCTATCTCAACTGCTGTTATACAACTGGAAATTCACCTTCCTGACCAACAAGAAATTATTTTTGAACCTGATGAAGCCCTGGATGAAGTGTATCAAATATCAAACCATTTTAAAGCTATGCTCAAAGAATTAATTCAATTGACCCTTTGGCAAGGACCATCAAATATGGTGTATATAACCCATCTGGGTGCCAGGAAAAGTTGTGAGTTTTGTTTGTAAAGCAGGCATGGTGCCCAAAAAAGCCATCTTAACACCTGGCAAAGAAATCTTGGAACCCTGTGAAGTTCCAGTTGTCACACAAAAAAATTGGCCTGGCGCCTTTTCAAGTTGGTTTGGGTGTCAATCAAAGATGGTCATGCTGACCCATTCTCAACTATATTTTTTTCTTCTTTCAACTCAAAAGTTAGCACAAAAAGAATAAGTTATTTTTTTACTTTTTACTTCCAACAGTTGGTTTTACAGTGGTTATACAGAAATAATGGGAATGATTGACCTAAAAAAGTCAATTTATTTTCAGTCATGAGTTTCATGCCAAATCAATTGTTCAAAAAAAGGCATGTAAGAACTTTTGCCCATAGTATTACTTATTTCAGCATCTGTACTATAATTACACAACAATTTAAATTTGGAAAATTATCAAATGATTATTTTTTAAAAAAATTCATAAAAAGCACAAAACACTCAAAAAACATGCAGGAGGAAAAAAATTGAAAATTTCTGTACTGTTGAATTTTTTTTCTTTATAGGGCTGCTAGAGACAATCAAAATGAATCATTTTCATGAAGCAAAAATTACTGTTGAGAGTTTGTAAAAAAAATTTAAACCCAGTTTTGATTGATGTTGACTTTTCAGTGGCTTGGTAAGATTTTGATGATAATTTTGAGATAGGTTGGTTGGAAGTGCTGGAAACCACTTATAAAAACTTATTCAAGCTCTGTAGGCATTTGATGGTTGTATTGTTCAAGTCTTGTACTTTCTTCAGCTTTGAGGTGCCTTGAGCTGTTTAAGTTTATATCAGTCTAAGGTTAAATTTGAGTTGTTCTGATTTCAATTGCTCTAAAATTTATTTGTATCATCAAAATTCTAACCTTGTCCATATGGTTTGACTATCTCCTAATGAAACAGCCAATTGCTCAAGGAATACTAAATATCAAAAAAAGAACTGATAAATGAGAATGAAAGATGAAGATTGAGATGTCAAAAAAATGAAATAACATCTTTGTTTTTTTGGATTGATTGAGTATTCTGGAATTGAAATCAAAAAACTGAGTTGGTGGCTATGTGGCAATGGGTCAGATGGAGTGTGAGCCCAAAGGTGGTTTGGTCAACAGCAAGATTAAGACACCCCAGGTTTTGTCTACATTTTTGAAGAACCTGGGTTTGGTTGCTTTTACAAAAAGTCCCACAGCTTTTGTCTAGCCACTGTTCATTAATGATCTGAAGTAATGTTTATTATTTCTTTTAATCTTTTTGAAAAAATGAAATATAAACATATATAAAAAGCCAAGAGTGATAAATTATTATTTACTTCAAGCCAAGGACAACTAAGCAGTGATTTATCTGATTGAGGCCCTCCAAGCAGTCTCAAATGTCATTCTTGACTTGTAAATCCAGCAGCTACCCAAGTCTATCTCTCTACCCAGGAGGAGGAGGAGGTGCCAGGCTATTGATGGTGTAGGATCCAGTGGAGTGGGAGGAAATTATCTTTTGAACATTCAAATGAGTCCCCCACTTGGTTGTTGCAAGATTGGAGCTACAGCTGTATAGGAGATGATTTCCAAAGTGGTGGCTAGTAGTGATTGCCATCTGAGACAAGAATTGGGTTGGGTAAATGAGGGTAATGATTGGATGGCCAAGATGCTGGCTGAATAAAAAGTCAGTTCCCCCTTACAGTGGCACACTCTCTTTTTGTTCTTCTGATTGAATTTTATGATGATACCACTAAACAATTGACATAAATGAGATTGAAAAAAAAAAACTTAATTTGTTGAAAAACTAAGAATTTCATTGAGAGGAAAATCAAAGATGGGTTGAAGCTGGGGGTGCCCCCAGCTTTGATCTGGTCCAATACAAACTTAGTTGGGAGCCAAGTTTTAGCCCCTTAAAAACCTACCCAATCAAGCATGCTGGGCACCCACCCAAGTGTTACTTGGCACATGCCAATTCAAACTTGGCCAGGCCCCCAGACAGGCTTTATACACTATATTATGATTTTCTAAAAAATTCCACATGGCATTCCCAGGGAAAAGAATGGAGGCCAAGACAGAGAGGTTTTTCAATTGGAAAGATTTATAATGTTTGTCCTGAAAATTCTGAGAGGTTTTATCTCAGAATTTTTTGAATAATTGTGTTAGTGAAACCTCTTTCAATCACCTAAAGCAGGTAAATGGAATCTCTTATATAACTTTCAGAGAGCCTGCCTTGGCAAAGGGTCTACTTGAAGATGATTATTATTTGGAAAGAATGGAAGAAGCTTTGAAATATCTTGGACCTTCTGAGAAAAGGAGGTTGTTTGGAATGCTTTTAGCACTTCTTCAGCCTGCAAAACTGAAATTACCATGGATTTTACATTCAATTTGATGGTTGATGATTCAATTCATTCTGGAATCAAAGATAAAAGAGTTCTCACCAATGAAATGCTAAAATCAAAAAATCCTATTGTATTTAAAAATTGTGAAGCCAGTGTTAAAGAATCTTTTCCTGATGTTCCAAGAATTGATCAATTATTGGAGGAACCAAGTAAAAAAAGAAGTGGATCCTTGAGGAAGAGCAAAATTCTGTAATAAATGAATCAGAATTCCAAAAATTGCTGTTCTGAATAATACACAGAAGCCAATATTTTATCAGATAATGCATGCATTCAATTCCTCTAAACCCTCTAACTTCTGTTTTGATGGACCTTGTCATGCTTTGCACTTAGGGATTATTGTCTTCATCACTTTGACATGCCCTCTCCTCAGTACCATCTACCTCAGTCTAAAAGCATGACACAAATAAAAGCACAACATCAATGGTGTGATCCGCTATTTCCTATGGCTTGCGCTGACCTTCCAATCTTGGCAACCAACTCAGTATATACTTGCAAACTTTGCGGTTAACTCCATACCTGTTGGCCATCCATTATGAGGTTCAATCTCCTTCCCTGGCCAATCAACAGCCTCAGACTTCCATCTTTGGTCATGCATTGTTTGTTAGTTTGCATCTACGTCTAACTAAGCCATCACTACTTTACAGTTTTCAATTGGACTAGTCCCTACCCTGCATACACTATTACCTCTCATTCGCATTACCTTCAACGTCACTTGCTCCTGTCCCAATTTGTCATACAAGTGTACGCTCAGATTCTATTGTCTTGCACTTACGCTACGACCTCATATCCGTACTACTGCTTCATTTCCTATCACGTTCCTGTCATTCATTGCCTCACCGCTTCAACTGTAGTTAGCTCATCACCAGGTTGTATCTATTCACTTTGGATTACCTTATAAGGGCTATCCCCTTGCCTGATGATTGTCTCCTCAGTTAGTTAATTTCATATGTTCTTGCATTTTGCTACAACCTAGTTATCACATCGGACTCAGGTTGAGTTTCCTTCTTTGGAACACATTCCATTCCTCTCGCCGTTTGTTGAGTGGCATAACCAAGTTTGCACTTTGCAACTGAGTCTTGCTATTTGCACTTGCCCTTGCACTTGGCATTCCTTTGCGCTCACGATCATCTTAGAATTGCCCTATAGTACGTGGGGTAGTCGTGTGACAGTAAATTAACTAACTCAACTCATCTATTGTAGCCTGCCAACCTATAGTAGACTTCTTCTTCTCAATGTCACGTACTTGCTCAACCGGGAACGCTTCCCTCGCCCCTTACAATGATGACATCAATTGGGTAGGGAGAACCAGCTCTCCTTGGGCCCAAAAACCCTTAGATCCAGTTCCTCCTTCTAAATTGCCATCTGTTGAACCCCTTGATGATCCTTGGGCTCCTCCACGGGATTCTCCAACGGACCCTCTTGCGGGATTCGCAGACTCCAATCATTCTTCCAATGAAACCTCAACTTGTGGTAGACCAGGGGTTTGCACTACTGCTCCCCAGCCCAATGCTCCAACCCTGCTTTTGACATTGATCCAGGCCCTCACTCATGGTGCCCAGCAATCTAGTCCAAGTACTCCTAGCTTTCCCACTCCGGGCATGAAACAACCCAATCACTTTACGGGAGAACACCCTCATAAGCTTAGATCCTACCTACAGTCTTTTAAAATCATCTTTTCAAACGACTCCAACAATTTCCCTTCCAATAGACATGAAGTTATGTATGCTTTGTCCTTCTTAGGAGGTAGAGCCTTGCAGTGGTTCAAACCATACCTCAAACTTTTGTCCAACGACAGTCCCACTTGTATTCTCAACAACTTGGACAGGTTTGAGCAACAACTGTTCACCCTGTTTGGCAACCCCAATGAAATTTGAAATGCCAAATACAAACTTAATAGTTTAGTTATGAAGGATAATAGTAGAGCTTCCGTTTATATTTCTCATTTTCAAACCTTGCAGTCTTGCATCCAGTGGAACAAGGCTGATCTTCTATTCCATTTCCAAAAGTTTCTACCGGCACGCTTAATTGAACAGCTTGCAGTTGGGGGTCATAAGACAACCTTGCTTCAACAGCTAATCGATTGAGTAATTGAGCTTGATAATGGCCATCATGAAAAGGTTCACTCTTGGAAAAACAACAATTGACCGTCCACCTCAGCTCCAAGGGTGGACGACTCCTCAAAGCAAAACACAAGGAACCCAAAACTATCCAAACCAACCCCAACTTTGAACTCCAACTCAAAAGGGAAAGCTGTTGCCAAAACTCCAAAGTTCTTGGACAAAGAAACCAGGATGCTTCGAAACAAGGAACGGCTACAAAGGGAAAAGAACGGGCTGTGTATGTATTGTGGGGGAAAACATGATGTTGACAGCTGTGCAAAGCGGTTAGCGCTTGAAGCGGCTAAGCAGTCAAAAAATTAGCTTGTAGTTTTTCTGATACTCGCAAGGAAAACTACTCATTATCTAAATCACCGTGAGTAAATATTTGTACTTGCGAGTCACTAGGTGCGCCAAGTTTGATATTTATCCTATTCCATTCCAACAACACTCCTTATCAAGTATTACTTGATTCTGGCGCTAATGTTTCCTTCATCAGTGAATCTTTTGCCACTTCCAAAAATCTTAGATAAATTTCCTATCTATTTAGTAAGTAGTGCAACTGAACCGTCTTATTGGGTTTCCCAAAAGGCAAAATGGACCTTTGCATTCTCCAATTTCCCCAGCTTTGAATGGGATTTATTTTTCTTGGCTATACCTGGAATGGATGATACCATTCTAGGCCATGATTTCCTAGTTTACTGGAATCCGGATGTGAATTGGCAAGAAGGAGTAATTAACCTTCAAAGCTTGCACCCCCAGAACGCTAACCTTTCCGTCAATCAGGAATTAAACAGCCTACCTGACACCGTCATTGAGTTGGATGACACTTTTCCGCCAGGAGATTTGCAATATCCTGACCTTCATTCCCAAATTCCCTCTTCAGATTTAGGAGTTATTGCTTACCTATCCAGCTTACCTCTTTCCTGTTCCTTTGAAGAGAAACAGACACCAACCAAAAGTTGTATTTTGAGCTCCCTAATCCTCTTGCACCATGCAAGCACCTTGAACCCAGTGCTTGAAGATGACAAGTTTGAAGATTTAGAAATCATTCAAGAGTCTTTACCTTTGGTTTATAATGACTTTGATGACGTCTTTTCAGCCGCAAAAGCAGATAAACTGCCTCCATCCCGTCCTTACAATCACAAGATCAAACTTACTGGCCCACCTCCGGCACCAGGACCAGTCTACTCTCTCTCAACGCAAGAATCAATTGCGCTTCAAGACTACATTGCAGAAAATGTAGCAAAAGGATTTCTTCAACCAAGCAATTTGAATACTGGTTCACCTGTCCTATTTGTTCCAAAAAAGGATGGCGGACTTTGCCTTTGTGTTGACTACAGGAAACTGAACCAGGTAACCCGGAAGAATGCCTACCCAGTACTGTCTATGTCACATCTCCTTACTCTCTTCCATGGAGCTACTTATTTCTTGAAGTTAGACCTTTGAGGTGCCTATAACCTAATTTGCATTAAGGAAGGTCATGAGTATTTGACCGCAATGAGAACCCGGTTTGGCAGTTAGGAGTATACCCTCATGCCTTTTGGCCTCTGTAACGCTCCTTCCACTTTTCAACATTTTGTCAACAACATTTTTTCCAATCTTGTAGGTAAATACCTTGTGGTATATCTCAATGATATACTAGTCTACTTGAGGAACCTCAAAGATCACATTGCACATGTGCGAGAGGTGCTGCAGCAACTTTGCAAGAATGACCTGTTTGCAAAAGCCTCTAAGTGCAAGTTCCATTCCTCTTCTCTTCATTTTCTAGGTGTTGTAGTCTTGCAGCAAGGACTATTGATGGACCCAGCCAAACGCAAACGCATATTGGACTGGCCCCCACCTTCTTTGGTTAAATCTCTTCAATTTTTCCTTGGTTTCAGTAATTTCTATAGAATTTTTATTGTGCGTTAAGCTGAAAAAACCGTGAATCTTACTAACCTTCTTCAAAAAGACACTCCTTTTGTTTTTACCAAACAAGCTGCTTCAGAGTTCAAAGCTCTGAAAAAAGCGTTCACCACTGCTCCAATACTTGCTCACTTCAACAAGCTAGCTCGCACTATTGTCAAAACAGACGCAAGTGACTATGCAATTGCAGGAGTAATCTTGCAGTTTTCTTCCTCCACTTCTCTCTTTCATCCCGTAGCTTTTGAGTCTTGTAAGTTGCTTGCTGCAGAGCTCAACTATGAGATTCATGACAAGGAACTTCTTGCAATTGTTTATTGCTTGAAGAAATGGCGTTCATACCTTTTGAGCCTTAGGGAATCCTTTGAGGTTTTAACTGATCATAATTCTTTGAAGTATTTCATGAGCTCAAAAGTCCTCACACGTAGACAGGCACAATGGGCCAAATACCTCTCCGAGTTCCACTTTACAATCACGTACCGTCCTGGGAAACAAGCGGTAGTGCTGATGCTTTATCACGTCAGGACAACGTTTACCCAGGGGGGGGAGCACCTTTGCCAAAAACAACCCTGAAAACGTTACGACACTCTTCTCAACCCAATCTGCCCAACTCAGTTTGATCATTGCTCACTTACAAGATTTGGCTTCTGAACTCCAACAAGCTCAACGCAACAACCCCAAGTGTATCAAACTTTGCAAAAGTGCAAACTTATTAGATAGTAGCTACAGTATTGATGATAATGATTTTTTAGTCTATGATAATCGTATAGTAGTACCAGATAATTCTTGCATTAAGGTAGATATCTTCAATTCACGGCACAATTCTCCGCTTGCTGGTCATCATGGGCAGGATAAAACCTACCAATTGATTGCACAAGACTTCTACTGGCCTGGTATGACCAAAGAAGTAAAAGACTATGTTAGCGCGTGCTATGATTGCAATCGTAACAAGTCCTCAAAACACCAGAATTATGGGCTTCTCCATCCACTTCCAATTCTGCCTCGTCCTTGGCACTCGCTGTCTATGGATTTCATCTCTCAATTACCTTCTTCTAGTGGATATGATGCTATTCTAGTAATAGTAGATCGCTTCTCAAAGATGGCTTTATTTTTACGCAGTAATGTGACGGCCTCTTCAGAAGACTTAGCTAACTTGTTCATAGAATATGTATTTTCAAAACATGGTCTCCCTGATAATATAGTTAGTGATTGTGGATCTCTGTTTGTCTCAAGCTTCTGGACCTTGCTATCCCAAGATTTGAAGATCACTCGCAATTTATCAACGGCTTACCACCCGGAAACAGATGGGCAAACCAAGGGAGTTAATCAGATCCTCGAACAATATCTTCAAATGTATGTCGCCTATCAACAAGACAACTGGTTTCAATGGCTCCCACTAGCCAAATTTGCCTACAACAACTCCACTCATTCCTCCACCAAACAGTCGCCCTTCCAAACTCTTCATGGTGGAAACCCAACTTTCTCTTCCCTTCATGTAGCACCTTCTCAACCTGCTACCGATTACCTTAAACAAATTCAATCTCTTCAATTGCAACTTTGAACCAACCTCAAAGAAGCAAACCAGCGCTATAAGGAGCAAGCAGACAGATCTCACACTTTGGCTCCAACCTTTGCAGTAGGAGATCAAGTATGGCTTGATGCTTGCAACATTTGCAGCACTCGCCCAACTCGCAAACTCTCAGAAAGAAAGCTTGGCCCCTTTAAAGTAGAATCAGTCATCTCCCCTAACGCCTTTAAACTTACTTTACCTGCAAAATGGAAAGGTATCCACCCGGTCTTTCATGTGTCTCTCCTAGAGCCAGCTCAATTCCTATACCCGGGCAAGACTCATCCCCCTCCTGAACCGGTCACTGTTCTCAATCATCAAGAGTGGGCGGTAAGCCGTATTCTGGATTCCAGGTTATGCAAAGGAAAACTTCAATACCTCGTTGAATGGTCTGGCTTCCAGTCCGACAAAGATTGCACCTTGTGGGAGCCAGCCCATCACCTTTGCAATTCACCCAACCTGATTCAAGAATTCCATGTGAGCTACCCTTGCAAACCTTGATAATCATAATTCTATCCCATCCAATTCCATTCCATTCCATTCCACATTTAATCCCATCCAATCCAATTCCTCCACATTTTATCTTATCCAATCCCATTTCATCTCACATTCTATCTCATCCAATCCCATTCCATTCCATATTCCATCTCATCTAATCCCATTTTATTTCACACCATCATTCCATCAGTTAAATCATCAATCTCACCGTGTTATTCCTTTTTCTCATTTCCCTTTCATTTCTACTAAATAAAACCTCATTCCTTATTATTAAAAAAAATAATAATAACAATATTTCTATTTATAAAAAAAAAATATTTATAATTACAAAGTTTCTTTTACTTCTTTCTCCGCATCCTCCCAATTTGCCGTCAATTCCGCAACCATGGATCAAAAAGTATCCAGGTCTTCATTGTTGATTAGTGCGGACATTCTTTGGAGAACTAGCACTTCCGTTATGATGTGCCTCTCAAAGATCTCCTTGCACCTTGCAATCCAAGCTTTCTTTGGCCAAGCATTCCATCCGCCTTCCTCCAAGAGCTCTTTGTACGCTCTCTTCCTTTTTCCTCCCAACGTGCCTTCTCCAATATCGTCCGTCAGCCGCCTTGCATCCGTTTTGATTGGCCCTACAACTTGCACTGGATCTGTTTTGCCTCGGCCTTCCATTTCTTCCATTCCATCCACTCCATCCCTTCCATCTCCTTCATTTCCTTCTCCCAATTCATCTGCTCCTTCTCTCCCTCCATTTCTGTTTCCTCCATTTCCCAATTCTCCTTCCGCTTTGTTTCCTTCCTCCTCCCTTGCTTCCTTGGTTATAATTCCTACCGGTTCCGCACCGGACACTTCGCCTTGCACCTTGGCATTCATCTGGGCCCCCGGGAGTTCAGTCGGTGGTCCCCAGTAAGGTGGTGGTGGTGGTGGTGTGTTTGTAGTATATCTTTGGAAACGAGGAAACACTAGCAAAACAAGCAAAATTAGTTATTATTTTATGATCATTAGTCAGTCCAGATTAGTAATTACCAGGAACTGGAGTCCCCAAGTATTTGATGTCCGGAAACGGTGGTATCTCATAGTTAACCCTTGGCACGGACCTACGACTTTGCATCTCCCTCAATGATTCCGCGGGACCCTCAACAGACGACTCAACATTTATAGGGAAGTTACATGCTACTTTGCAAAGGCAACATTGCTTGCACTTTCCTCAAAGGCCTCGGACGGCAGTACTAGGAACACAACTCTTGTTTTGGCAAATACAGTTTTTGAAACGGCGGGACGACGATGAAGACATTTTATACAGATTATAAATTTATCAAGTAATGAATTAAATAATGTAAGGGGTATACAGTAATAATTAACGACTTGAAATCAATGGGAAAATTTATCTGAACGCTTGCAGGAGCTTGCGTATTTATACCCGGGCAACTGTCACGCTTTGCACTTAGGGATTATTGTCTTCATCACTTCAACATGCCCTTTCCTCAGTACCATCTACCTCATTCTAAAAGCGTGACCCAAATAAAAGCACAACATCAATGGTGCAATCCGCTATTTCCTCTTGCTTGCGCTGACCTTCCAATCTCAGCAACCAACTCAGTATATACTTGCAAACTTTGCGTTTAACTCCATACCGGTTGGCCATCCATTATGAGATCCAATCTCCTTCCCTGGCCAATCAACAGCCTTGGACTTTGATCTTTGGTCATTGTCAGCTCTCTGATACCAGGAACCTTGCAGTCCTTTAGCTACAGAGAGTGATAAAAGAACTTGGAGCAATAATATTCCAAAGAATAAACACTTTAAAGCTCCAATAATGGTATGGTAAGAGCAAGTGCAAGGTTTATTTGGTTTGGTTATAAATATTTTAAATATAATATATAAAGAGGGGCCACAGTATTATACTACTGGGGATCTTTACAGACTAGCAACCTCTCTTCAAGGGGCCTCCTTAGGCAGTTTAAGAACCTTGGAATAAATATGGGTGCCTTAGAAAGGACTTATTCCACTAATGGCCGGGCTTAACAGCACAAGTGGCCTAGACAGGAAGGGAAACACTCACTCTGAGCACTTGACCACGAAAATCCTGGAATAATTGGAAGGTTTTCAGAGCAGATGGGGTTGATTGCTTGACTAAACTTCAATGGTTGATTGGTTAATAAAGGTAAATAATACTACTACAGACTAAGTCATAAATCACTTGCTTATCTTCATATAAGCACTTGATTAAAAATGACACCGTGTCTGATTGATAATAAATAATTCCTGATAACTGATTAGCTTATTGGAAACAGAAGGGCAAAAAGAGCCTGTTTAAATATTCTTTTTGGGTGCTTGAGGACCTCTAGAAGGAGTACTAGCCATGGGCTGAGGCTAGGGGGGCAATCAGGGCAAGATTGGCACGTCCTCAAGGTGCTGTTAGCCTGCTGGCTTTAGATCTGTCAAGGAACAGCTCCTTTTTAGCTGCAGGATCTGTTAATCAATAGATTAGTCATTTTGCTGATCCTGCACTGATCCTCAATTTATACAGTAAGTACTGGTCCAAAGTGAGCAGACGTGGATTTTTATTGATTCTCCATCCTCTGCTGATCCTGTATGTAATTTTTAATAATTTTTACGACCACTCCTTATGTAGTTTTGTGGTCTTTGAAGGTTCTGATCAACTTATTTTGTGGTGAGTCTGGATCTTTATTTAATTAATAAAAAATACTAAAAGTTAGTTACTAACTAATTTAAATTGATTTTTAAGGTTTTTGAACCATAATCTATGCTCGTGTGGTAGCTTTACATATGTAGTGTAGATCCTACTATATTGTAGCTTCTCTGAGCGGTACCTGGATGTCATAGGAGGCGCGGGGATCAGTCCATTCAAATGCGCGTGGGGACTGATCCGCTGCTCAGATGCGCGCGGGGGACTGTACCGCTGCGCGCTTGACTAGGTCACAGGATTACCTGCGCGGGAATTCAGTTGCGCGGGAGTTCAGCGCTGTAGGGACGCGGGGCTGCGTGCGGGAGTTGGCGTACGCGGGAGTCCAACGCTTTAGGGACGCGGGGCTGCGTGCGGGAATTGTGACAAAACACAATTTCCCGTGTAACTCCTAAACTACACACAACACCTGGATTTCGACTGAAATTTAGGTGTGAAACCTATACATGACATATCATGTGAAATATTAAAATGGCTAAAAGGTGCCATACTGGTGCCGTGGTCATTTACCATTTTGTATTAAATTAATTAAAAAATATAAGGAGTAAGAATTCAAGGGTGGGGTCAGTGAGTGACCCTACCTTATTTTGGGTGGGGAATCCATTTCTGCAATAATATTTATGGATTTCCTACTCCTTCATTTTATAATAATTTTATTTATTCATTTATCTTTGTTCCTTTTAATTTTGTTAATATTATTATTGTTGTTGCTTTGTCAGGTTGCTCTGTGCTAAGTAGCAGGCTGACAGTCATGCATTGTTTGTTAGTTTGCATCTACGTCTAACTAAGCCATCACTACTTTACAGTTTGCAATTGGACTAGTCCCTACCCTGCATACACTATTACCTCTCATTCGCATTACCTTCAACGTCACTTGCTCCTGTCCCAATTTGTCATATAATTGTACGCTCAGATTATATTGTCTTGCACTTACGCTGCAACCTCATATCCGTACTACTGCTTCATTTCCTATCACGTTCCTGTCATTCATTGCCTCACCGCTTCAACTGTAGTTAGCTCATCACCAGGTTGTATCTAGTCACTTTGGATTACCTTATAAGGGCTATCCCCTTGCCTGATGATTGTCTCCTCAGTTAGTTAATTTCATACGTTCTTGCATTTTTCTACAACCTAGTTATCACATTGGACTCAGGTTGAGTTTCCTTCTTCGGAACACATTCCATTCCTCTTGCCGTTTGTTGAGTGGCATAACCAAGTTCGCACTTTGCAACTGAGTCTTGCTATTCACACTTGCCCTCGCACTTGGTATTCCTTTGCGCTCACAATCATCTTAGAATTGCCCTATAGTATGTCCCATCTCACCTTTGGAATTCCCTTTAGGTTCAATCAATCCTATGTATCAAGAGTATCAAAGAATTCTAAAAAGGGTGAATCTCTCAAAAAGGCTTCTTTGATAATCTGGAATGAAGCACTCATGAATCATAGTCATGCTCTGGAGTTGGTTGACTGGATACTTCAAGAACTCATGGATTCTGACATACCTTTATGGAGGAAAAGTAATGGTTCTTGGTGGTGACTTTAGGCAAATGTTATCTGTGGTTCAAAAAGGTATATGTCCCCCAATTGTTGATGCAAGTTTGTTCAATTTTTCTTGCTGAAGAAATTTCCAGATTCTGCATCTTACTTCAAATATGTGTGCTGCAGGGCATCCTGATTACCAGAATTTCTCACTCAATTTTGGAGATGTTCTGAATAATATACAGGTTTAAAACAAAGTTTTGCCTCCTCATAACATGGTTATTCATGGTTATAGTGAATATGAAGATTTTGATATATTAATCAATAATATTTTTCCAGACTTTCATCATTTCTAACTTGAAAATGGTTATCTCATGTACCATTTTATTTAATGTTGCAACAATACAGCAGTTTACAAAATACATAAATTGCTATTGGATTCTCTCCCTGGAAGTGAAGAAAACCAAACTATGAATAATAATTAAAGCCATGACTCTTTTGAAGATGATACTAAAAATAAATACCAACAAGAGTTCCTCAACAAATTATTTCATCCCAAATTTTCTCCTCATAGCTTGAATCTGAAGGTTGGTTCCCCTATAATCATTTTGAGCAAAATGGACCATACCATTGGGCTTTGCAATTGAACTTGATTGATTGTTGTCAGATTGGCAAGGAATTTTATAGTTGAGAAGATTCCAACTTGTGATTCAATAGGAATAATGGTTTCCATTCCCCTCATCACCTTGGTTACTGACCCTGATGAAAATGGCCTCCCTTTCAAGTTGATTTGCAAACAGTTTGCGTTAAATTTGGCTTTCTCATTGACAATAAACAAATCTCAAGGTCAGAAAATTTCCAATGTTGGTCTTTATCTTCAAAATCAAGTGTTGAGCCATTGTTAGTTATATGTAGCGCTGTCAAGGAGCCGTTCCAGCCACTCAACAAGGGTAGTGGTCACACACATAACTGAAAACCAAATTTCATTCTAAAATTATAACATTGTTTACAATGAGGCTTGAAATTCTACACATCCCTAAAACCTATTGATTTGAAATTTGTATTGCGTTTGAGTTACTCCTACATCAACAAATTGCCATGAATTGTTTAGTGTAATCCTGAATTTATTGAAAATTAAAAATGAAATGTATCTTTTAACTTAATCATGATTTAATTTGTGAATTAAAAATCATCTTCCAATTGGACTCCAAATATTATCACAGCCCAATCAGTCCCCAAATTGAATCCCAGAAACTGATGTGTTATTTTGTTTGACTTATTCCTTAATTCAATAAATTGACATTAGCTTAACCATGATTTAATTGAAAATTCAAAGAAAAAATTTATTCTTCAAATTTTTCCAATCAACCCAAATTCCATGTAAATTATTAAATTCCAATCAGTCCCCAAATTTGGGTGCAATAATCTAGTAAAAAACAATAAAATAAACAGCCCTCAAGCCAATTTTTTGGAAAAGATATCAATTGAAAAGCTAATAAAACATTTTATCTGATATTTTCAAAATAACTTGTGGGTCAGATGATGGTGGAAGAAAGAAAAAATCAGCTGGATTGTGAGCCTGTAAAAGAAATTAATCCAATTCTGTCAGTTACATGCCCTAATAAGCAGTTGGGGAGAATGCAAAAATCAATAATTGATTTTGAGGAGAGGTGGAGCAAGATGATAAGCAGATAGATTGGATTGTAATTTCTGGTTATTCTTCAGTCAAAACAGGATTTCTTTAAAGAAATATAGAATTTAGGTGAATATGAGTCAGAATAAAGGAGTTGGTTTGTTTTGGGGGATGGCTATTTTGACCCCAAAAAACTATTTTTTAAATGCCATTCTGAATGTTCCCACACCGCCAGAAAATATATTTGCTATTAACAGATCAAAACACCAAAAAAAGGACCTTGTCATACCATTCTTTGCCATTTTTGCTTGTTAGTTGCAAGATTATTGGGGTGTAGGGTTTGCATTCCAAAAGAAAATCACAAGCTTCCTTTTTTCTTATTAAAACCTTCAAACAAACCAATAAAAAAAATTCACTTCAAGATCTGAGAAAGCTCCACTGCAAAGTGAATGTGCACAAAACATTTGGTTGATTACTGGAGATAGCTTCAACTATAGCTTGGAGAGTGATTCAACTAGAGCTTCCTTTATGGCACTTGCTAGGCAGTGAAATTGAATTTTTCATGGTACAAAATCATGCTAAAAATATATTAAATATTAAAAAAAACCTCTTGAAGATATCTAAAATAATATAAAATATAAAATTTAATGTAACAGAGGCACTCATTTTTGCTCATTTAAATTTAAAAAATAGAATTTTTTCTTCTAATAAATTGAAAAAGATACAAAAAAATAATGAACCAACAAAAATTCAACAATTAAAATTAATATAAAAAATGTGCTGTCAATTGAATTTTCTGAAAAAATTCTTTTGGAAGGAAATTCTGACCTCTACAGAAAGGAGATCAAATGAACCTGTCACAATAACACATTTAATTTTGAAATATTTTTCTAAAAACTCATAATAGCTTGAAATTCTAAAAACTACAAAGAAAATAAAGCAAGTGCAATTTTTTTTAATTTGCCTTCCTTGCATAAAAATAATTCTGGCATGCACAAGTTCAAAAATTAACATTAAAAAAAGGTGTATAAAGAGAATTTTTTGGCATTTGAACCTTTTCACACCAAAATTATTGGAATTTGGGGTGTGCACACCAAGAGAAATCCTAAGCCAAAATTAAGTGATTGGTTTTGAAATATTCATGCTTATTTTTTGGGGGGTGAGGAGGTTTTATTAAGGTTACCAAAGGAGTGATGAAATGAAGGTGGAGACAAAGCTTTTTCAGGCAGTAGTGAATTCAAATCTAAATTGCACATGAGGTATGAAAAACTTTGAAATTGATTCTTAGTTTATTTTAAAACTCTGCGTTATTGAAAAAAATATGAATACTTAAATGATCCCAGAAGCAAAAACTGGAGAAAAATCAACTTTTTTTATTAAAAAATAGTTGAAAATCAACAAAGTATCCAATTTTTATTTTTATTTTTATTTTTATTATTTTTTTTTTTGAAAAAAAATATATGATTGGTCAGTGTATCATAAAGAATTGTCATTTAATAAGATAATTTATTGCCTTTTCTTCAAACTCAAAAAAAAAATTCCATCTAGTATGGGTTTTAAAAAAAAGGATAGTGGTACCATTGAAAAATACCAGAAAATCAGGATATAACTTGGTATTTGTTATCTGAAATATCTTGTTTCACTTTAACTTTAAGTTAGCCAGGAAATGCTCATAATTGAACCCCCAAGATTACTGTGATAAAATTTTGATGATTTGAGTGGAAGTTTTCATAGAAAAATCAGAAAAGAATTTTTTTTCCTTTCCAATAGAGAATCCAATCATAACAAGTTGGAATAAATGCCAGATTCAAAACACAAAATAGTTAAAACCAGATTAATTTAGATCTGAAATAGATGTTTGGGGCTTGACTTGGTCATGCTGAGAGTGAAATTTTTCATGTTTTATGGTGATTTGTGTGATTGGAGGTAATAAATTGTGTGGTATGATGGATTGATTTTGTTGCTTTCAATGGATTTTATTTATTTATATGATTATGTGGATGGATAGGTTGTTTTTTTTTTTGAATAGAAATTGATGAAGATGAATAGATTAATAGGAAATTAAAGGGTTTTGTTTCTTTCAAAAACTTTGCATTAAAAGTGGTGGGTTTTTCAAAACAAAATGAGTGGGCACCAAATGGAAGATTTTATAACTATCAAAAACCCTACAAAAAATAAAAATTAAAAAGAAAGGATCAATAATTCCAAGTTCAAAAAATACAATCCAAAATAAAAACTAAAAGTGAAAAATGAATAATGAATATTAAACAGTAAAAATTCAAAATCAAAAAATGTTAGTGTTAAACAGCAAGGATGAAAAACCTACTTCTATAAAAAAATTGGTTTTTCAAGGCTTGGAAAGTAAAAAAATCAACACCACAAAAAATCCAATGGAACTCTCTAGCAAGTGCCATATCTCAGGCCAAATATATGACCAAGATCAGCTCAAGCTCTAACCAAGCTCAGGTCAATCTCTAAACACGCTCCAGTGCACAGTTTCTGTGCATTTTTCACAGTGAATTTTACCAAAAACCTGGTTGAAGAACAGAGGGAGCTTTGACAATAGATGGGAGAGAGCTTCAATCCAAGATTCCTTTATGGCACTTTCTATGAAGGGAAATCAAACTTTTCATGTTGAAACCTCCTTCAAAAAGAAATTGAGTAGACAATGTTGCTATTCCAGTAACCAGAATTTCTCTCTGCAATCTTGGCTGATAACTCATTTGTGACCCAAGCTTGAGGAAGCAGGCCATGCCTCTCCATTCAATCATCTACACTGGGCACCCAAATTTGGTGGGGGGGGGGGAATCCTGGGAATAAATAAGAAAAGAGAGATGAAAAGTGATAAATAAAAAAAACCACCTGTTGAAAGCAATCAGTCTATCTTTTTTGGCTAATATAAGGGAATTTTGAATTCCATCAACTTAATTTAAAGTCTGTACCAACAACCAGTTCCAACACATTTGATCAATTTTGTTTGCTACTTGAAATGTCTTGTATACACCTCATGCAAACCAATTTGGCTTTAATATCAACCACACCCTTAAAGTTAAAAAATATTTGGGGTCATTTCCCTGGTTCATCATATTTAATTTGTTTCAGTGTGGTGTAAGATTATTGAAATTGACCAAGATTTACCAAACCCTACCCCAGTTTCAATTAAATATTTGGTTTTTGTTCTAGTGATATGTTCTGAAATGAAAATAGAATTCTCTTCACTCTAGAGTGCACCCTAAGATAACTCCACCATCCACCCCCCACTTCCTCCTCCTCCTCCCTTCTTATGTAAAATTTACATCCTAAGAAAAGAGAGCCAACAAAAGATACTAGAAACCACCATTCCAATCTTATCCTTCCTACTCATGCACCTCTGCAATTCACTAAACCCAATACACTAATTAAAGGATCTTTATAGCCCAATCTGTCTGTATGTACTAACAACCAATCATTAGCCATCTCCAATGTTGTACTTGATGATCTGCTGTGTCCTGCCTTCCTTGATAGATCCCCATTGATCTTCCACATGGTGGAATCTTCAAATTTCCCACCTATTTTCCCAATGATAGCTTGCTGATCATCAATCCATCCCACACCCCCTAGTCAGTCTTTCAATCCATTAGCTTCACTGTCCAGTTCCATACTTCTGCATGTTCATGCCCCATAGCTCCAATCACCTGCATACCCTCCAGCCCTTCTGTTGCTCCTCCTTCTGCATCCACAACTGCTACCCTCTGCAAAGCAATCCTTTCAACATTCCTTTAGCCGTAACATCTCCCCAACAACCCTTGCTTGGCCAACCAATGCCAGCAGCTTGAAAGCTCCCAAACTCAACTCATGTAGGACTTTGGAGAATTAGTCACCCTGCATATCTATGTACGTATGTACATAAGCTGGGTTATTTGATAATATTCCACAAGTCTGGACATCAGTGTTTCCATCTTGGCGGTGCATCACGATCAGGCTTCTTCAAGTTGCATGCTTGACACACGGTAGCTCTGAGCGGCCAGGAGAGCTTATGGGGTGCGGTCGTTCCAAGTTCAACAATAGTGCCCGACCTCCTACCATCCGGGTCCGGATTATGTAATTGACTTGGGTGACTCCCCGGGTGGTTGGAGCGGGGAGGTCAAGATTGCTTTAAATCCCCTTCGAGTTTTTTTCGGCTGACCTAACACCCCCAACACCCTATCAGCTTTCCCATTCCGTTCTTCGTCCCCATCATCCATCAGTCATCTTCAACCTAAAGAAGATGCCACTCAGTTCTACCACCTCACCCGTTATCTCCCTTTCGCCGCCCCCAACAGACTCACCGATCACCAGGAAATCAAACCTCAGAGCCCGGGTCTCATTCACTACCGGTACCATCAACACCGACGCCTCTGTTACCTTGGGATCTCCTTCTTCCTCACTTGGTTTTTCGCCCCATTCAAATTTCACTAGTCCAATCCAATCTCCCTCGGCTTTCTCAGACTCAGACGAACTTAAAAACGCTCGTGGTCGGTCTAGTAGTCTACTACGCGTTCACGAAGTTCAAGATAATTATGATGATCAACTCGATAAGGGTGTTGGCCCGAATCTGAACGCGGACTGGGTTGATTACAAAGGTAAGAGCTTGTAAACATCTATCCAACCCCAAAACCCCCGATTGGTTCGTTATTGCTTACTTTCGACCCTCCCCTTTACCTAGGTGCCTGGGTCATCCATGTGATCTTGATCTGCTTTGGGAAGATTTTGATCGATATCATCCCGGGGATCACACAAGATATTAGTTGGACTACCGTCAATATATTTTATGATATTGTGAGCCCAACAACGAGGAAAAAAGCTGGGGGTGTAGATTTTAGCTCTCACATACCCCGAATGTCTTATTGATCAAGCCTGGATGCACTTATTACTTTCAGGTCACTTACATCATGTTTCATTATGTCACCGGAACTCCGTTTGAATCATCTGGTGGAGTTTATGATCGACTGACGATGTGGGAGCAAATCGATATGGGAGCCCACTACACTCCCACTAAGAAGTGGCTCACAATTTTACCCGCTGCTCTGTCCGTCCGCGTCCTTTTTTTTTGCTCACCAAAAGTTATGATTCAAGCAACTGAGTTAAATGCCATCTCATCCCCCTCCACATCCGATCACAGGTTTTTGCTCTGTACTCATTACACCCGCCTCGATCTTTACCCTTTTCTCTTCACTCTCAATTTTGCCAGCACATTTTGCCTTGCGCTCCTGCCTAAACTACCGGTCTTTCATCGATTGAGGTTCAGGTTTCTAGACGGGGTGATTGGTTGGAGTAATTCAATCAATGATGAAAGAAGTGGACCTCCCACTCCGATCGAAGAACAGATGCGCAGAGCACCCGAGCCTGAGTTTGGTTTCTCCTCCGGCCTCAGCCCTCGATCCGCGGCTAGTTTGCTTCCTCAAGACACATCTTCTGCTCTCTCGGGTCATTCGCCGCGCCCAGGATTAGAATGATTGTCTGACATGGCGAATCAATGGAGCGCATCGCATCCATCGTCAAATTTACCTGATCCGGCGTTTCCGGCAAACTATGTCTCCCAAACCATCCCCGACCTGCGCGCTAGCAAAACGAAGAACTTGAAAGGGAAGCTGTAAATTATCACCGCCTGAAAGATTAGAGCATGAGACGTGACGGGTTTGCAGTCTTGTCAGTCGTGCTTCACTCGAAACCTGAGTGTCGTCTTTGCTTTTATTAAGAAAACCTGTTTTCAGCTGATCGTGAACCTAAAAAAAAACCAGTCACTCGGCCAACGTTGACTCATTGATGTATTCAATCCTGCGTATTAGTATGATTCACCCATAAGTACGATTTACTGACATGTTATATTTTATTGCAACATTCTTTGTCTCCATTAAACCCTTACGGTTGTTGTGCTCCCTTTCCTCTATTTCTTTTTGAGTATTTTCCAGTCCTAAGTTTGTCCATTCTGAGTGAATTTTGACTTGAGGCGCCATTGGCAGAAAGCTGGCAAACACTGCTGGGAATTGATGACAACTAGGATTTCATAAAGCCAATCCCAAATTTTTGATCTTGCATCAAACTCATTCCAAAAGTAATTGTTAACAGGTGGTCAGAGACAAAGCACCAAGTAATTTAAAAATCAAAGAGCTGCTACATCCACACCCCTACATGGATGGCCACTGAAATTGGGGTTATCTGGGTGCAAGAATGTGTGAAGGTCCTGAACAGCTTTCTTTGATGGAGTCAGCTGGATGATGGCTACATTTGAGGGCAGGCCATGCAAAGCCATCTTAGAAGCCATGACCAAGGACAACCCCAGTTATTTTCATTGCAAGCACAAGGCATAAAAAGATTTTTTGCTGGTGGAAGATACAAACCCACCCAGATTTTACTGTCAATAAAAATGAGCAATTTGACAAGGAAGAAAATTCAAATAATTCCCTGTTCCATAACTCATACTACACAGCAGCCTTTTTGGGAAGATGGTAGATGTTTTCAAAAAAAATTTATCTCTGATTTTCATGACAATGCATACACATGAAGGGCTCATCAAATGTTCAATTCCCAACATCAATCAAGTTCTGGAGGATTTCAAATACATCACTTGGGGAAAAATTCCATCACATGCTAGCATGTGCCTCCTTGCAAATTTGGGGTTTCTAAAACAAAGAGCTCTGTTGAGATCAAACACTCCACAAACTTGGTCTGACCTATAATTACCATTTAAATCTATCTAAACTAACAATCACTGATCTAATGCTGAAAAAATCAATGATACTTTTAGGCAAGGTACATGTTATCCAGGTCTGAGTCACTTTTAATGAATTTCTTTAGAACTTATGGTTGATGTCATTTATTTTTATGAAAGAACTGATTAGCACAAGTGATTGGGATATTCTGTTTTCAAGTCACATATTCTATCTACATTCTGTTCACTAGAATTCAACATCTATTCTAGAAACCTTAACCAACCAAAAAATCTCCAAAGGCTGAGTTCAATTTCTATGATTTTTAAAATAAAATTATCTTTTTCAAAAATATCACGGGGTTAGATAGTGTGTAACACCTTTGGTTTCCTCTGTAGCTTCATTGGAAGACTCTTTAGAAGTCCCCAGGGATATGATGATTGTGCCAAACATTTATCCTTTGAGTATAAATCTTTTTTTGGGGGGGTTGATTTCACTTGACTCCTATGATACTAAGATGCTACTGAGTCCTATCACCAATGATTTTATTTTTCAAACCAGGGTTTTGTTAAGCTATCTGGTCTAATCATAACACTGGGTACACAGACAAGACTCGCAGGCAGACAGTGGAGGGGTGGAGATACTCCAACTCTCTCTATACTTCAAACTTCAGGCTTGGAAGACCTCTCTTCCAAGCTTCATCCCCCTCTCAATTGACAGGCTCTCCATCATCTCACTTAATCATACCTTCTCACCTCACCATCTCAGTCTCACCTCACATCCCCAACTACTCCCCAATCTATCAACCTCAATCTTCCTTCTCTCTCTCCTCATCTCCCTGAATTCTCTCTCAAGCATTGTCTGTGTGCCCAGTGAGATATTTCTGCATCTCTGATTTCTTTCTCTCTATTTTATCTTGTGTTGACAATCTCACTTCCTGCTCAGTCTCTGTCATCTTTTGTCTCAGTATTGCTCCTCAACCGTCGTCATCCCTGCTCCTCTATCTACATCAATGCCTCAACATAGCCCATGCCGTATGTTTGTGATCTTTCTCATTCCCTTTTTCTCTCTATCTCTATGTTGACTTTCACCTCTCTATCAGTTCCCAGTTTTACATATAATCAATTCATATATTCAACACGGTTAAAAGCCAAAATCAAACTCTATTGACTCACAACTCTCAACCATATACGCCATTGAATAAAACTGGGAAACGATGGCCGGCTCAACCTCAGAAGGATTCAGACAGGCTATGTTAAGGACAGCCCTTGATACAATCCCAAGATTAAGTGAGGACAACTACGGCGTGTGGAAAGATAAAATGGAGGCCATACTTGATGTTTGCAGATGCTCCATACCCATCAATGATGACTCTTCAGTACTCAATTCAGATGTTAACGACAAAATCAAACTTCTTATCATATCTAGATTTGAGGCGGCCATGCACAAAAACATTGTCACTTTGCTCAATAAGAACTCTGAAAAACTCTTGTGGAAGGCTATCATCAACAAATACACTTCCTTGCAGGCTTTGAACCAAGCCAGAATATTTAACAATTTCCTCTATTTGAAATTTGTCTCAGATCAAATTGATGACTTCATAACCAAGGCAAAGGTCTGTCTGAAGAACATGTCTGAAGTTGGAATTATCCTCCCAAACAATATCTTGGCCTATCACCTGCTGTTCAAATTTCCAGAGTCAATGAGCAACATCAAACGTCAAATTATGCATGCCGATAAGGAGCTCTCAGTGGATTACGTACTGAATCACCTCACTCAGCTTAAAAACAAAGCTAAAGCACAGACAACTGGCAACAACCAATATTCTTGGAAAGAAGTGGCCTTGACAAATTCAAAACCTACAGCTTCAAACCATGCCAACAAATCTGGAGAGCACCGGAGATTTACTGAAGGCTATCACAACCCTAAACAGGATAAACATCACTTGGCCAACAACTGCTGGCATCTACATCCGGAAGTTGTGCCTGACTGGTGGAGAGAAGAACAAGCCAAATGGAAGTCTTGCAAAAATAGTTCAAAAGCAGACCCTAACCTGTTTGCCCACTATCTCGCACTTCTCTTGATGTTGATCAACCACAGAAATCCTAAATCTTGTTTCATCCTGGACAGCGGTGCCTCTCTCCACATGATCAACAACAGCCAATATTTCAAGAATATGTCTCCTTGCAACAATCAATCTATCAAAACTGGTAAGGAGGGAGCAGAACTCGAGATAAAGGGCAGGGGTACCATGGTGCTGGTTTGGAATGACTTTAAACTGGAACTTTCCAATGTATTCTACATTCCCAATCTCACCATCAATCTGATAAGCGCAGGCACGCTCAATCAATTGGGATGCACATTAAACGCAAGCAAAAATCAGTTTAATGTGTTGAAGGATGGACACAAGTTCTTTTGTGGGATGATAGTGGACAACTTGTATACTCTGGATACTCCTTGGTTTGATTTGACTGAGATTTGGGATCATTCAGAAAATGTGGCCTGGTCCGCCAAAGAGGAAATCATGGAAATCCATTGGAACTACAGGCACGCCTCAATTTCCAGACTAGAAAACATCACCAAACACATACCGCCGGAAGTCAAAAGCAACTTTGAATGCATTCATTGTTTCAAAAACAAGATTACCAAGTCAATGTTCAAGGGAACGTCCATCAAAGAAAATAAACCCTTCAAGCAAATTCACCTTGACCTCATGGGACCTATCCAGCCGCAATCCAAGGGAGGCCACCAATTCATACTAACCTTAGTGGAAAGTGCAACGGGGTATATTGGCCCTTTTCCCTTAAGCTCAAAGGAGGAAACTCCTGAGGTTATAATCAATCTCATAGAAAAAGAACATTGAAGCAGGGGGTATTATCCTTCTCAAGTGTGCTCCAATGGCAGGTCCAAATTTATCAACCAAAAAATGCAAGGATTTTACAATAAGAACCACATATGCCAGGTTGTCTCAGAGCCTTACCATCCTGAAAACAAAGGCAAGGCAGAAAGAGCAAACAGGACAATAGTCAAATCAACCCGGACCATCCTCAAGGACGCCTGCCTGCCTGCAAACCTCTGGCACAAGGTACTCAAGTCCGTGTGCGCTTATGCTCAATCAAATTCCACGCAAAGATCACCCCAACTCACCATGGTCAAGAATACATAGCAACTCACTATCACAGTCATATCTCAAGCCAATTGGAAGCCCATGGTTATATCTGTTGATGCAGAGAGAAAAAGGTCATAAATTTAAGGGAAAAGGGGAAGAGGGAACTTCAGTAGGCTTCAATCCACTCTTTAGTTCATATTGCATCCTAACTAAATCCCACTCTATCATTTTCTCTAAGCACGTGAAGTTCTTGAAGATGCCCAACCCTCAAAACTCAATATTGACCATCTCAACCAATGACTGGGCGGAGGAATTGAACACGAAAAACCAAGCAAAAGATCAGATGGCAGCATCAGAACAGGATTGTGGCGCTTTGCAACAACAAAATACTCCCGCATTCACAAAATACAGGAACCTATTGGAGAACAAGTCATCCTTGGATCCTGACAGTAGTACATCTTCAGATTTGGAATCTTCTGATAGAGAGGACCCATCAGTATTACCACCTGAAGATAATTCAATCATTACCAAACAATTGCCACCCGCGGAAATACCAGCAGCTTGTCCGGTGAGGAATCTCAGAGATCAATCAGCTATTAAGCCGCCTCAACACTATGGGTTCTTCCATTATTATGAGCCAAAGAATTATGAAGATGCAGTTACTGGCAAAGAAAGAACAAAATGGATGTTTGCAATGGATACAGAACTCAACTCCATTGAGTCCTTTGATGTGTGGGAGGAATATTGGGGACCCAAACCTGCCAATCCACTTTGGACAACCTGGATTTACAAACTGAAGGAAAACTGTCATGGTGATCCAGTCAAATTCAAGGCAAGACTTTGCGTACAGGGCTTTAGTCAAATCAAAGGGATAGATTATTTTGAAACCTTTGCGCTGTGGTGTTGTATTTATAACCTTGGGTCAAGAGCTGCGTTGCGGGCTGCGCACTCAGCAGTTGGGTAGGTTGGGCTCAGCATTTGGGTGCGCGCGGTCTCAGCAGTAGCCGCTGCCGGCTCAGCAGTAGGAATTGCGGGGCTCAGCACCAGGTGCAGGTTGGGCCTACTCAGAGGGCGCCGGGCCGCAACCCGCCCAGGAAACGCGGACCAAGTGATGGAGACGGCCCAACCAAGCTTGCAGGTGGCTAGTCCGGAAGGCAAGGGCGGGGCGATCGGGGGTTAGTTGCGCGTGGGCCAACCTGCGGACCACAAGTTCCGCGGACGCGTGCGGGCGGGCAAACCAGGGGGCTCCAAGTAGGGCACAGCAGAGGGCTGCGCCATGAGAAGGACAAACCGGGCGTACGTTGATATTGAGGGGCATGGGTTATGGGGCAAGGGATGGAGGGGTAGGGTTGAGCTAGGGTTCTGTGCTCAGGGGTTGTGTTTCATCGTTCTTTTGCATTTGTGGTTGTACTTAGGTTAGGGTTGAAGGGGGGGACCCAAGTCCTCACCCTCAACTCTGGGTTGGGTTATGATCATCTACCCATCTATCTATTGATCTATCATCATAGAGAAGACCACCAAGGAACGGAATAGGAAGGATTGGGGGGGAAAGGAATACATCTCATTATCTCTTTTTATCTCACTACAGTAAAGAACTCATTGCATCCAACCTCCTTACAGACACCTAGACCAATAACTTCCGACTTGTGGACAACTTAGGGGCATAACTCTCCTTTACTTTCCATATCTGGGGGTCTGGCCGGGAAGTAATCTTTTGTCTAGGTCTCTCAAAGCTAGCGGGTGCGATGCTGCCCACAACTACTCCAGGATTGAATGTTCCATCCTTGTTCCCTCTCTGGCCGGGAGCTGGCGGGCCAACACCTCCACCACCGCCAACTACTTGGTCTGGCGGTTTTGCTCCTCCTCAGCTGGAGCCTTTGGAGGCGGCTGAGGTTCCGCAACAGGTGTGGCTTAGGCCGCAGAACTTCCCCCATCTCCAATTTGACACCGCGGACATTGGGCGCTTTCTGGCAAGATTTGAGGATATTGCGGACTCCAAAAACGCAACGGGTGGGGACAAGGTCCGCACGGTTGTTGTCAGCCTACTAGATGCCAAGGACCTCACTCCTTCTAGCTACTAGAGGTGATAGAAAGTTTGGATCAAAAATAAGATAAAATGCCAGGTATATGATTTGGCTAAAAGGGTTAAATTTATTTATATATTTATAAAATAAATTTAAATGGAGGGGCCAAGAACTTAATGGGGTTGTTGAGCCCTCCAGAACACAGGTATATTTCTTTTAAGGACAATATAGGAGCAATTGTGGTGCCTATGGGTTGACAAGGATTCCTTTCAAGAAGGGTGTGTGTAATTTTGTTGGGGCATAGGTTATGCAAAACCTACAAAAGGGGTATAAGTCAGCAGGATCACTTACTAGGTCTAGATCCGGACTTATTCTTGATGAATGGGCCAATATTCAAGGATTCAGGGTGCTGGAAGTTGGTACTGGGGCAGGCTGAATGGTTGGTTGTTCAATTTGGCCAAAAAACAAGGATTCAAGAATTATGGTCTACAATTTTATCAGAAAGTGGTCCAGGATCACACACTTATTTCTTATAAGGGTTTGATGGCTTGAGGAAGAAAATATCTGAAGCAATAATTACTATATAACTGGATCCCTCTGTTAGAAATGGCTGGGGGAAGGGCCTCTATTTATATTGTTTGGGTCCCCTCTTGGTACAGTCCTTTTACCAGCCAAAGGAGGGTGACCCAGGCTAGTGCTGAGGCCAGGGAGCAATCAGTGTGTTTGCATGGACCTGCTCTAGTCACTACAGAGGTACAGGAAGCCCTATGTCATCATGCTTTGGGCTTGATACACGTTTCTGTGCCCTTAATGACCTCACTGTATTGACCAAAGAGGTTGTATTCAATTAATATTTATAAATATAAGCCATGGCTTCCTGAGGCCAGGGGCTTGAACACAGGCTATGGGGACCTTATGCTGCAAGGACATTTTGAGTCTGAGGCTCTTCTTCTCATATTGGGGTGTCTTACAGTTCCTTAATTGGACAGTTCACCCCTAGTTGTGACTAGTTACCTACAGTTTAAATTATAAGGGGTATGGAGAGTGTTGTGTGTATTCCTGGTGTCTTGTGTTCCATCTAGCACAAAGCTAGGCCCCTGTTTATTCTCAGTACACACTCTCAGGGTGTTACAGTAACTCACAGATACTTTTTTAGGTGCAAATCTTCTGTACAGGCCCTTTTACAGAGGCCCTGACAACCCTTTTGTATAGTTCCAAAAAGGGTGCAGGGCCCATTTTTCTGGATTTTTGGGTTTTTTATCCCATTTCATACTATTCCCCACCACATGGTGGCGCTCTCTGGCCCCCATGTGATGTGGAACAGGGCTATGGGGTGTATTGGAGGTACCCCACATCCCGGTTTCTGTTTTGGGAGAGGGGAGGGCTGGCCAGTGAGCCAGCCAGTCACTTCGCGTGGTGGCTTGGTCGGTCACTAGGGGCCCTTGCAGGGTAGTCCGTCAACTACTTGCGGGGCTGGTGATAGGTAGCGGCAGCCGCGCGAGGTGGTTGCTTGGCTACCCGCGGGCTGGTAAGTGGTGACTGCCTTGCCTGGTAGTCGCTCAACTACCCGCAAGGCTGGTCGCTTGACTACCCGCAAGGCTGGTTGCTTGACTACCCGCAAGGCTGGTTGGTAACTGCCGCCTATAGCCTGTGTGAGGTAGTTGGGCGACTACTTGCAGGACCATCTTTGGTCCTGCGCAAGGTAGTCGGGCGACTACTCGCGGGGCCATCTTTGGTCCTGCGCAAGGTAGTCGCTCAACTACTCACAGGGCCGGTTGTGCCGTGGCTCCTAAGAGCTGCGCGCCTGGCTGCTTATGACCCGCGGCTACGCGCAGGGTTATGGACAAAACCAGGTTTTGTCCATAACTCCTAAACTAAACACAATTATGGGTTTCTGACCAAATTTTTGGTCAGAAACCTATACCTCCGGATGTGATGGGAGGGTGCACAGGTGAACCATGGTTCTACCTAAAGGAGTGGGATTTTGGGGGTGGTGCCAGTGGGTGACCCTACCTAAATTGGCACCAAAAATCCATTTTTTTAATAATATTTTTGGATTTATTACAAATTAAGGCTTTATTCCTTATTTTTATTTTATTTTATTATTTCTGTATTTGTTTATTATTAATTTATATTTTATTTGTTTTTAGGCTTTAGTCAGTTGGTTCTGAATAGTAGCCAGCTGACATTCCCCACTTCCAAGATTGGTGTACCCAGAAAAAGGTTTTTGGGGTGGAGAATTTTATTCTTTCCTCTTTGCAGCTCTGAAATTCCTCAGAAGGATGGGGCCATCTGGTATGTTATTTGCTGGTAGCCACTCATCTTTGTCTGCTGATTCTCCTCTGTATCTGACAAGGTACAACCTGACATCCTTTCCATTCACTCTTTCCTTCTTTTCTTTGAGAATTTTTCTTACCTTGTTCTTGCTCCCTTCTTGGGGGATTTCTAAGGGAATATTCTGGGAAGGTGGGTCTTCAGATTCCCTAGGGCTATAGTGCTTAATCAGACTAACCGGAAAGACTGGGTGTTTCTTGGACAATTCCTTGCTGAGGATAACTTCAACTGCGTTCTTTCCATGGAGCATTTTAATGCAGAAAGGGCCTATGAAGGCTGGTTTCAGTTTCTTATTTCCCCCTAGGTTGTTGAAGTTCACTGTGGACAGTAAGACCTTGTCCCCTACTTTAAAGCCAGGTTCCTTGTGGCTTTTGTCCCATCTAGTTTTATTATACTCAACAGCTTGCTGTACACATTCTTGGGCATGATGATTAGCTTTGTCCAACATTTTCTTGAAGTCCAGGGCTGTTGGGTGGACATTGACAAGGTTTTGGTTAACACTTTCTTTGGGCATCCTAGGTATCCATCCCCTCTCTAGAATATAAGGAACTTCTTGAGTAGTAGAGTGCATACTGCTGTTGTACGCTATTTCTAGGGCTGGCAGCAGGCTTACCCAATTGTGAGTGTACCCATCATGGTTTTTAAACTCTAAACCAAAAGAGCAAAACCTTCTTAGCATGTCTTCCAAAGTTTGGATCATGCGCTCAGCTAGACCATCCGTTAGGGGATGATAAGCTGTGGAGAAAGCCAATTTTGTTCCTAGCATATCATGGAGGTTACTCCAGAATTCAGAAGTAAACTTTGGGTCTCTGTTGCTGATTATAATTTTGGGGATACCAACGTCAGCCATGACTCTGTTACAGAACAACAGAGCTACTTCCATAGCTGTGTTGTCTTTGTGATTAGGTATAAATTTTGCTCTCTTGGAGAATCTGTCTACAATCACTAACACAGAGTTATAAGAGTATGGTCCCCCTGGCGGTAGACCGGTGACAAAGTCCATGTTTATTATCTCCCATCTATTGGTGGGTTCTGATATCTTTTGGAGAAGACCAAATCTCTTTCCTGTTTGTTTGTTAGCTCTCTTACAGTTGTCACAGGACTTGACATAGTCAGTGGTTTGCTCTCTCCATTCAATCCACCAAGCTGTCTGCTTGACCTTTTCAATAGTCCTTTCTAATGAGAAGTGCCCTGAAGTGCAGTTATCATGGCACTCGTGCAGTATAGCTTTAATGTGGGTTTCCAAGTTGAGGACTATCACACTAGAGTGTCTATGACGGAAGTATAACAGACCATCTAAGCTTGTAAACCTTCCTTCTTTATAGGGAATAGAGAGTTCCTTGTCTAAACTTTGCATTAACTCATTAGAAGGTTTTTTGCTTTTCATAATCTCTAGCAACTTAAAATGCTCTGGGTCATAACTCTCTCGGACAGAATCAAAGAACGCCAAATCTAGATCACAAACATGGATGCCCAATATTGGGAAGATGTCATTCTCATCTGGATCATATGCAGGGTTACTAGGGTCATTAGGGAGAGCCCATCTACTGAGTCCATCTGCATTCTGATGTTTGGTTCCAGGTTTGTGCATGATTATCATCTGTCCTCTATACTGCTGGATGGCTATTTGCCATCTAAGCATGTGGCGGTTAGGGGTTTTCATGTTCATGAGTTTCCTTACGCCGTGCAGTCTGTTATTACTTCAAAGGTACTTCCTTCCAGGTAATAGTGAATTTTCTCTAAGGACCAGACCAACGCTAGGCATTCCATTTGGCTTGCTCCATACCTTTTCTCCGTATCTTTAATCTGTCTAGATATGAATAGTATAGGTTTTTCCACAGGTAAATCATTCTCTACTTTGGATTGGTGAAGAGCAGCTCCAAGTCCATCAAGACAGGCATCAATATATAAGCGGAAAGGTTTAGAGTAGTCAGGTTGAGTTAGGACGGGGGCAGTGGTCATGGCTTTCTTCAAGGTTTCATAGCTCTGTACTCTTTCATGAGTCATTTCAAATATAGAAGTCTTGTTACATATCTCATACAAGTCTTTGGCTATGGTAGCAAAGTTGGGTATGAACTGCCAATAATAACTACAGAAACAGACAAATGAGAGTAACTCAGTCTTATTTTGAGGCATTGGCCTATTGATTACGGCAGCAACTTTGTTCTGGTCTACTGCTAGGGACAATCCTGAGACTACATGTCCTAAGGCTTTTAGTTCAGCATAAACAAAGTTGCATTTCTTCATAGATATATTTAGTCCAACATCTGATACAGTTTTCAGAACCAGGCCTATCTTCTCTAAGTGAGTTTCCCAATCATCAGAGTAGATGATAATATCATCATGTACACCATCATCCACCCTTGCCGGATAAAAGTTTCAAAGACTGTGTCCATCATTCTTTGAAAATGGGAAGGGGCATTCTTTATCCCAAAAGTCATCCTCAGGTACTCATAGATGCCTAAGTGGCAGATAATCCTCATATGCTTTTGGCTTTTAGCTTCAATGGGTATCTGGTGGAATCCTTTCAGCATATCCATTTTAGTAATTTACTTGGCTTTGGAAAGATTATGGAGGGAATGATCTATCCTAGGGATAGGGTATTAATCTGCTTTAGTGTAGTTGTTAAACATTTGGAAATCTCCAACCATCCTGGACATGTTGTTATGCCAGGCTATGATGACGGGAGTGGTAATTTCCACTTGCTCATTATGCCCTACTTTCCTGAGGACTCCTAAATCCATGAGCTCAGTTATGTGTTCTTCCAATGCCGCTTGGGACTTAGGGCTTGCTGGGTAAGCAGGTCTTCTCAAGATTGGGGGAAAAGGAGGTTCTATGGTCAGGGTTAGTACCAAGTCATGTCCCTTGATATTACCTATGGGGTGATCTTTGGTGCAAAAGGCACCCATATTTTCAAAACATATGTTGACTAGGTTGTCTTGCTGATCAGAGGTAAGTTGGTCATTAAGAGAGGCTTGAGAAAAATATTCACTTTTAAAAGACTCTAGAGGTTTGTTTTCTATTGAGGTTGATATGTGACAGATCTGGAATTTCCTTTTCCATTCTCCTCCAACGGTGAAGTATTGGTCCTTGCTCTGGATCATATCTATCCCATATAAACAGAAAGCGTCATTACCTAGTATTAAGTAATCACATAGGCTATTTTTCAAGACTACAAATTTGAGTTGAAGCCTTATGGATCCTTTACTGTGTGGGAAAACAATAGGCATAGTTATGACTCCTAAGGTATCCATAGATAAATTGCAACTACTGAACTTGGCTTTGGGAACAGGAAGTAAGTGTTCTTTCCACATAGGGTAGTGACAATCTAAGAAATCAGTGCTGGTGCATGAGCAAAAAGCTCCACTATCAAGCAAAATTCTGACCGGTTTATTTTCAAACAAACCAGTGGCAAAGCAGTTTTTACCCAGAGTGTAGCTCCTGCCAGTGACTGGTTTTACTGTCAAAGTTTTGGTGTCAGAGATGTGGTCTAAGTTCATGGATTCATCCCACTTCTGAGGTAGTTGAGAATCTCCTTTGACATTATTAATTTCCATGCTAGAACCTATATCTCCTGAGATGACATTGACAGGGCGCAAGTCTGGTTCTTCTTTGTGTTGTTGGATGACTAGGTCTAAGTCTTCACCTTCTTCCTCACTATCAGAGTTGCCATTGATATTATTTATCTTTTTTCTAGGATGAGGAAAGTCAGGTTGTCTATGCCCCTTCTCTCCGCAGTTCCAGCATTCAAGAGAGGGGTTGGCTTTAACAACAGCATTCCCCTGGGGAGCAGCTAGCACTAGTTCCTTACTGACCTCTTTTGTCTCTCTGGGTCGGGTTGGAAGCTCTCTGGGCCTGTCTCTGGGCTTTTTATTAAGTTCCATCATGTCAATTATTTCTTCCATGACTCCTATAAGAGTGGGAAGATCAGCATCAATTGATATCCTACACCGGACATTATGTTCTAGGTGTCCTTTGCATTGTCCTAGTAGTCGCTCATTGATCTCTTCTACGGAAGCTTGAGGATAGACACAGTCAATTCTCTTTTTCTGAGTCAAACACCATTGGTGAGGTTGATCTCTAACCGGATCAAAGAAATCCTGCTCAAAAGCTTTGAGCATTTTCTTTTTCCAAACTCGGGTACCAAAATGTTCTTTGATCAGTTCTTTCCAATCCTCCCAAGGAGCATCTCCTACCAGTTCTCTTTTGGAGATTAACCAATCTAAAGCTACCCCTTCAAAAAGTCTGGGAAACCTTACTAGGGCTATCGTTTCTAGTAAACCAGAAGAAATGATATGGTGATCAATATATTTCATAAAACTTATATGATCATATTCTCCTTCTCCAGAGAACTTAGTCCAATCTGTGATAGGGGGCAAAAATTTGATAGCTTGCTCCATCTCAGGAGAATAATTCCAGTGAGGAGGAGCAAGGTTAAACCTAGGGTTGGGCAATCTAGGCGGAATAGGGCGCTCAGAATGGTTATTAGCTTCAGATTGCAAAATCTGAGACAATTTCACGTCCCTGATATCATTCTTAATCATATTAAGCTGCATATCCATTTGAGTTTTGAGCTCATTGATGGAGTTATCCAACTGGTTTTTGTGTTCTCTCAAAATGTTTTCAAAGGAAACATTATTTTCAGAAGATAGGTTTCAAATTACATCTTCTCTTAAGGTGGAAAATGATTTCTCATAGTTGATCCTGTTCTTAGTTCTATCCTCTAAGATCAGGGTCTTAATTTCTTCTAGATCAGAAGAAACTCAATTTTTGATAAGGGCAGTGGTTACTATCATTTTCAACCCAAGGAGATACTCAGGACTGCTCAATTTCTCTTCCAATTGGTGGATCTTTTGGAGGCACAAAAAAATTTTATTTTCTAAAGCACTAAAGTTATGTCCTTTGCATTGTCCTAGTAGTAGCTCATTGATCTCTTCTACGGAAGCTTGAGGATAGACACAGTCAAATCTCTTTTTCTGAGTCAAACACCATTGGTGAGGTTGATCTCTAACCGGATCAAAGACATCCTGCTCAAAAGCTTTGAGCATTTTCTTTTTCCAAACTCGGGTACCAAACTGTTCTTTGATCAGTTCTTTCCAATCCTCCCAAGGAGCATCTCCTACCAGTTCTCTTTTGGAGATAAACCAATCTAAAGATACCCCTTCAAAAATTCTGGCAAACCTTACTAGGGCTATCGTTTCTGGTAAACCAGAAGAAATGATATGGTGATCAATATATTTCATAAAACTTATATGATCATATTCTCCTTCTCCAGAGAACTTAGGCCAATCTGTGATAGGGGGCAAAAATTTGATAGCTTGCTCCATCTCAGGAGAATAATTCCGGTGAGGAGGAGCAAGGTTAAACCTAGGGTTGGGGAATCTAGGCAGGATAGGGCGCTCAGAATGGTTATTAGCTTCAGATTGCAAAATCTGAGACAATTTCACGTCCCTGATATCATTCTTAATCATATTAAGCTGCATATCCATTTGAGTTTTGAGCTCATTGATGGAGTTATCCAACTGGTTTTTGTGTCCTCTCAAAATGTTTTCAAAGGAAACATTATTTTCAGAAGATAGGTGTCAAATTACATATTCTCTTAAGGTGGAAAATGATTTCTCATAGTTGATCCTGTTCTTAGTTCTATCCTCTAAGATCAGGGTCTTAATTTCTTATAGATCAGAAGAAACTCCATTTTTGATAAGGGCAGTGGTTACTACCATTTTCAACTCAAGGAGATACTCAGGACTGCTCAATTTCTCTTCCAATTGGTGGATCGTTTGGAGGCACAAACAAATGTTATTGTCTAAAGCACTAAAGTTATTCCTAAGACTATTTGCAAAAGAACTATCTACAACTAGCTCTTTTAGGCCCCCTTTAAAGCTTGAGCTAGAGCTTTCACTTCTGCCCAAATTTTTGGATTGTTGAAATCCTCCTTTGGTTTCCTGTGATTGGAGGACCTTTGCTTTCCCTTTTTGTTGGGAGGAGGTTGGATCTTCTTGAGGTGATCCCATGGATTCCACCCCTTCACATACTCCTCTAGCTCTTGCTTGGTTATAAACTTTTGCAGAGCCTTTTGAGAGATCTGGGCCTGCCTGCAATAGAAGACCTGGATCTTCATGTTGGCCTCTTTCTCCGCTTGTACTACCTCTTGCCACAAGGACATGTGTTCCTTGATCAGCATTTTCCAGGACTCCTCTTGCAGTCCTTGAGTAGGAGCTCGGGAGGAGGAGCTGGGAAGAGGAGCTTGGGATGGGATCCTCTGGATTGGCTGGATACCCAAGTCTTTCATTCTTTGTAGAGTCAACGGATGGATTATTCCGCTTGGCTCTGGAGTGGGTGAGAGAGGTGAAGCATCCATCTGGTCCTCTGAGTCTGGACATATTTTATTAAAAGCAATCAGTAAATTATATAGATGCTTAAAACAAGTCAGATAATGTGGCTTACCCTCTGAGTTTGGAGTGGCCACAGATTCCTCTCTAGTTGGTGACCTAGGTTGGATGGGAGCTTCTACAACAGGGTAGTTGGGAACTATTACTGGAGTGGTGACTGGTGGAGCTGCTACCTCTGTAGTGGCAGCAGTTGGAGTTGATGGGGAAGTGGGCGGTCCAGACACTAGAAAGTTCCAGATATAAGATTTATAATTTAGTTTGTAATTAAAAATTTTAAAGAAATTTTCGGAAAAAATCTCACTTTTTAATAACTTGAATCTGATATGAGCAGGAGGTTGAGTCTTAGCCCAATCTCTGTGATACTTCAAGATGAGGTTGACACAAAATCTTTCTTCAAATTCTTGTTCCTCTCTGAGTTTTGAGTGGAGAGAAATCAATTTCTTCTGTTCTAAAGGAGATAGAAGTTCCCAATCAGTTGGTTTGTAATTTTTGATATACTCTTCTTTGCGGAGTTTTAGGAGTTTAAGATAGTATTTAATAAGTTCTGCGTTGGTCTTTAAGTCCACTGCAGAGTAAGGGGTCCGGAAAAATATCATAAAAATAATTTTTCAGATTTTTTTGTATTTTTCAAGTATTTTTGAAGTTTGGTAATTTATAATGATTTTTTGCGGAATTTTTGGTTAATTTTTGAAAAATTATTAAACAATTATTAAAAATGGCACAGGATCAATAATTATATCAATTATTTCACGGCCAGACCCCCAATTGTCAGCCTACTAGATGCCAAGGACCTCACTCCTTCTAGCTACTAGAGGTGGTAGAAAGTTTGGATCAAAAATAAGATAAAATGCCAGGTATGTGATTTGGCTAAAAGGGTTTAATTTATTTATATATTTATAAAATAAATTCAAATGGAGGGGCCAAGACCTTAATGGGGTTGTTGAGCCCTCCGGAACAAAGGTATATTTCTTTTAAGGACAATATAGGAGAAATTGTGGTGCCTGTGGGTTGACAAGGATTCCTTTCAAGAAGGGTGTGTGTAGTTTTCCTTGGGGCATAGGTTATGCAAAACCTAAAAAAGGGGTATAAGTCAGCAGGATCACTTACTAGGTCTAGATCCGGACTTATTCTTGATGAATGGGCCAATATTCAAGGATTCAGGGTGCTGGAAGTTGGTACTGGGGCAGGCTGAATGGTTGGTTGTTCAATTTGGCCAAAAAACAAGGATTCAAGAATTATGGTCTACAATTTAATCAGAAAGTGGTCCAGGATCACACACTTATTTCTTATAAGGGTTTGATGGCTTGAGGAAGAAACTATCTGAAGCAATAATTACTATATAACTGGATCCCTCTGTTAGAAATGGCTGGGGGAAGGGCCTCTATTTATATTGTTTGGGTCCCCTCTTGGTACAGTCCTTTTACCAGCCAAAGGAGGGTGACCCAGGCTAGTGCTGAGGCCAGGGAGCAATCAGTGTGTTTGCATGGACCTGCTCTAGTCACTACAGAGGTACAGGAAGCCCTATGTCATCTTGCTTTGGGCTTGATACACGTTTCTGTGCCCTTAATGACCTCACTGTATTGACCAAAGAGGTTGTATTCAATTAATATTTATAAATATAACCCATGGCTTCTTGAGGCCAGGGGCTTGAACACAGGCTATGGGGACCTTATTCTGAAAGGAAATTTTTAGTCTGAGGCTCTTCTTCTCATATTGGGGTGTCTTACAGTTCCTTAATTCAACATTACACCCCTAGTTGTGACTAGTTATGTACAGTTTTAATTATAAGGGGTATGGAGAGTGTTGTGTGTATTCCTGGTGTCTTGTGATCCATCTATCACGAAGCTAGGCCCCTTTTTATGCTCAGTACACACTCTCAGGGTGTTAAAGTAACTCACAGATACTTTTTTAGGTGCAAATCTTCTGTACAGGCCCTTTTACAGAGGCCCTGACAACCCCGCGTTGGCGATCAGCTCCGGAGGAAGAAGGAAGGCCGCGGAAATCATTTGGCGAGTGATGGGGAGTGAGGTACCAATACCTCTCACGCTTTGGGAGCTGGCCGCGGTCTCTCTGGTGGTTGTTGAGGAAATGGTCCAGTCGCTGAAGGAGCACGGGGGCAGCAGGATCCTGGAAACAGTGCAGCGCGTGAATGCTACAACAGAGGAAGTGGAACGGGAGTTGTGCTGATCCAAAGCCGTGTTGGTGCCGCTTGCCTATGTCTCACTGAAGTTTGCGGGAAGGAAAGTGTGGGAAATGGTGGACAGCAAGTCAATGTTCAACCTGCTCCTGTCAAAACTGGTGGATGAGTTGGGCCTGGTGCGGAGGAAGTGAGCTATGGGCTTGCGGGCACTCAATGGGGGGGAATGTTGGGTAGATGGGGTGGTGGAGGAAGAAGAGGTGGAGGTTGCAAAGGTTTGGAAGCCGCTGTTGTTACTCTTGGTCAAGTGCGGTGACGTGATTTTGGGTTGGCCACATGTTTGGATTCCGGGCCCGAATGATGTTCAACATGGAGGAAGGGACAGAGGCGCTGACGGTGGAGGACGCGTCTGGGGCAAGGTTCAAGACGATGATCTCCGACCATGGGAAGGGGAAATGGGTGCCATCCGCAGCAGTTGGCAAAGAGGCAGAGTCCGACAGTGGGGAAAACCATGAGGGCCGCCCTGCGGAGGGTTTTCCCTAGTCAACCGTGGGTACTGCGCGGGGAAAGCTCCAGCCTCGTGCGGGCGGTTGACTAGGGAGGAGCAAAAGGCAGAAGGAAGTTTGCAGAGGGCGCAAGCGGCAGAAGTAAGTCCTCTTCCTCAGTATGCACCACTGGAAGTTACTGTGTTTCAAAAACCCTACCATAGTGCCACGCTTGTGAGCAAAGGCAAGAGCCACGGGTTGATTGTTGCCAGGATTCACAACAACAACGGCGGGCGCGTAAGGATTTTTAGGTGCAACGCAGGGCAATAAAAGCCTGTGGAGGGAAAGGTCAGGCCCCAGAACAAGCCCATGCCGCAGGGGCTGAACGGGCCTCTGAGGCCAATCTCCTGGACTCGGGATCCCTGGGTGAGTCCCTTGAGGAAGTTTGGGTGGGTAAAGCGGTTGGCGCAGATCACAAAGGAGAAAATTGAGGCGCTGAATTTTGGGCCAGCAGGGTGGTTGAGTACGGAGGAGAAGGATTTTTTAGCATTGGTGTTGGTGCTCTGCAAGAAGGCCCTTGCCTTTGGGCCCAACAAGCGCGGATTGCTGAAGAGAGAGGTTGGCAACCCATATGTAATCCCCACGGTGCTGCACGAGCCCTCACAAATCAAGTCAATTCCAATCCCTCGGACCGTGCAGGAACCCTTTTTGGAACTGGTCCGGGAGCGTGTGAGGATGGGGTTGTATAAGCAGTTGACATCAAGCTACTCTAGCCCAATTTTTGCGGTTGTTAAACAGGACGGGAAGTCTCTTAGGATTGTTCACAACCTTCAGTGGCTTAACTCATTCACTATCCAGGATGCGGGATTGCCTCCGCACTTGGACAAGTTCCTGCAATTGATGGGGGGGCATGTGTGTTACGGTTTGTTCAATGTAATGGGGGGGTATGATCAGCGTGAGCTCCATCCCGACATGTGGCTGCTAACCGCGTTTGAGACAGGATTGGGAAGGATGCAGCTGACGCGGCTGCCGTAGGGGGCAACAAACTCAGTGGCGGTCTATCAAGCCCAGATGATGTGGATCCTGCGGGACAACATACCGGACGTGGTTCTGATCTTCATCAATGACGCCGGCATCAAAGGACCAAAGACGGATTGCGGGGGTGCGGTGCTAGAGGAGGCCCCAAAGATCTTCCGCTTCATCTGGGAGTACGCACAGACATTAGAGCGGGTCTTGTTTTGAATTTAGGAGGCAGGGCTTACGGTATTGGGGGGTAAGTTGGCAGTTTGTGTTCTGGAGTTGGAAGTGCTAGGCCATGTGGTGGCTTTCAATGGCAGGAGAATTGCGGCAAAGAAACAAAACAAAGTCCTCAAATGGCCAACCCCGCGGACGCCCTTGCATATTCTCCAATTTCTGGGACTGTGCAGCTATGTTCACATGTTCATCAAACAATTTGCCGAAGTCGCAAGTCCGCTGCGGGCGCTGACCCGGAAAGGGGGGGCATGGGAATGGATGATGCAGTGTGACGCTGCCTTTGCAAAGCTGAAGGAGATTGTGGGTCGCAACATTGTCCTCTGCAACCTTGACTACGACGCGGGAGGGATCCGCTTGGCCGTTGACTCTAGCAAGTTCAGCGCAGGAGGAGGATGGTAAGGATAGGCCGGTTCTCTACGAGTCCGTGACTTTTACAGCAACGGAGATTTGCTACTTGCAGCCGAAGGTAGAATTATGCCAAGTCACCAAGATCGTGGGGAGGCTTCAGCAACTGCTCTGGGGGGTGCACTTCAAGCTTCTGGTTGAGGCAGAGGCCCTGGCAAGGATGATCAATTCTCCAACGCTGCCAAACGCTCCTACCCTGGTGCCTTTGGGGGTCGCGACATTGAGGAGGGACCAGGAAATGATTCTGAGGTGTCTCCACGACGACCTTGGCCACCGGGGCGAGATCGAAACGCGGAGGCGGGTGAAGGCAAGGTTCTGGTGGCCGGGTGTGGTGCGCGCGGTACGGGAATGGGTGAAGTCTTGCAAAGCGTGTCAATGGCGGAGTTCTAGGTTGCCCAGGGAGGGGGGTCACCCTACGGGGGAGGAAGCGTTGTTTGGGCGGGTCTCCCTCAACGTGGTCCACATAAAGGCAGGGAAGTTTGCGTACCTGCTGGTTTCGCGGGACAATCTGTCAGGTTGGGTCAAGGCTTGTCCTCTGGTGATGTTGTTGGCGGAGAAGGTTTCTCAATTCTTGGAGGAGGATTGGTTTGCGTGGTACGGTTTGCTTTTCTTGGTCACTGTTAACAGGAGCGTGGAGTTATGGGGGTGCTTGATGGCACTGGTCCAGAGTTGCGGAGCTAAGTTTGGGCGGGTCACGGAATACTATCCGGAGGGTGCTGGGATGATCAAACGCGGCCATCAGCCCATTCAGGACACCCTGGTAAAGATGTGTGGGGAGGATGGTAAATGGTGGCAGGAGGCCCTTCCAGCGGTCCTCTTTGCAGACAGGATCTTGGTCAAACGCTCAACGGGCTACTCGCCTTACAAACTTCTCTATGGAAAGCTTCCGGTGCTTCTGGTGGACATTGAGCTCAAAAACTTCTTGGGTGTGGACTGGTGGAAGGTGAAGACCTCCGTGGAAGTTGTGGAAGCGCGCGCCAAACAGCTTCTCCAACGGGACAAGACCCTGGCAAAGGCCGCTGAAAGGTTGCGGAAAACAAGGACAGCCTTGGTCCGCTATTGGGACAAGCGCTGCTCCCACCGCCTCTGGGATCCACTGCAGAAGGGTGACTTGGTTTTGTTGTACAACCGGAGTCTGGAATCTCAGTGGGGAAGCTTTTTGCCAACCAATGGAACGGCCCCTTCCGCGTGGCATCCAAGTTTGAGGGCGGGAGCTACCAGCTTGAGGAATTGAAAGGGGCGCCGCTCAAACAGAAGGCCACGGCCTTGCACATGAAGCATTTCTTTGCGCGCGGCTCCACCTCCTTTGAAAAGACGGTTGGGGATGGCGCAAATGCGGGGGATGGCATCAGAAGTTCAGGATCAGTGGACAGGATGGATCCTTTGTCTGAGAAGGAGCCCGCGCGCAACGCGCCACCTTGGAGGAGCAAAAGGCTACAAACCGCTGGGGAAAGCCATCAAATTGGGGGGACGCAAGTAGGGTGAAGGTCTGATTTGGTGAGGGGGTGTCCTAGCCGGTTCACAGGCGGAATAACTACACCCCAGAATGTCCGTTCTCCTATTTCTTTTATATTTGATTGTCCTCTTGGATTGGTACTGGTTTTGGTTATAATTGATCACAGGGACGCAGGGGCGGCACTAGCCGGCTCCATAAAGGCAAGGAAAAGCCCCGCAGATTGGGAAATGCGGGACAAGGAGCGGAGGCCCTAAAAAAAAAAAAAAAATTCTTTCCGCTTTTCTTAGGGTTTTGGTTTCCTTTTTTTATGGGCTTTGTTCTTTTCCTTGTTTCCTCTTGGCCCAGGACACGTACGGGACAGGTCTGATTTGGTGAGGGGGTGTCCTAGCTGGTTCACAGCGGGAACAGCAAGACACCCCAGAATGTTCGTTTTCTCAACTTCCTTCTTTGCCTCTCTTGGATGACTGTGCGCGTGCTGGTGTAGGATTGTTGCGTTTGTTGCAGGATTGGGTACGGGGAACTGTGTGGCAGTTAGGCTGGGGTGGTCCAGGTATCTTCCGGGGAACTTTGTTGGCTCAGGACGCGGGCCTGGACTTTAATTTCACTCATTCTCACCCTTAACTCCGCCTTTATTCTCACTCCCACTCTCACTCAGGATGTGGGCGCGGACCTCTTTCTCACTCACTCTTGCTCTCACTCGCGCGGATTGCTTTCAAGACACTGATCTTTTGCGCAAAATTTCTCACAAGCTTGGAGGCTACTCAGCATGGCGCAGCAAAAATTTATTTCTTTGAAAGAAGGCGCGGAATAAGATACAACATGGAAAAGGAAGAAAGGGGGGGGCGATCCGTCTACATTGGACAAGTCCTCATCACCTCCTCTGCGTCCGCGCGAGCCGCTGTGACTAAAGTCCGGAAGGCCGCCAAAAGTTCCCGTTGGTTGCCAGTGGTGTGGGCGCAAGGGGCCGCCAGGAACCGCCAAAGGAGGCCGTTTGCGTCGTCCACCATTGCATCAAACCTTTCAAGCGGAATAGCCTGGAAAATGGGGATATACCGGATCTTGGGTGGCCTGGGAGGAGGCGGGACTGGTGAAGAAGGGGCCCCCGGTGGACCATTGGGGGGCTTGCCCAGCAGGAGGCAACAATGAGATAACAACCGGCAATGCGGGTGGCGGAGGGGTGCCCCGCGGGGTTGGGGGCCTCTTGTCCAAGTCCGACGAGTAAGGAGGAGCTGGAGTCGGAGGAGGAGCCAGAGTTGGGGGAGGAGCCGGGGCTGGGGTGAGGACCGGAGGAGGGCCAGTGCATTGTTGGAGGATTTCATCGATGCGCGGGTCCTTTGCACTTTGCGTGACCCAAACGCGGTCCGCCCAGAGCCATAAGGCAGACCAATAAGCCGCAAATTTTGGGTAGTCCTTCCTCCGTGGGGGCCCTGCACGGCGGAATGGGGAGGCGGAGTTGCGGATTGCTCCTGGGGGGAGCGGGCACAAGGCAATCTGGGCGGATTCCACGAGTCCTCAGAGATTGTTTCATTGTCAGAAACCACAAACGGGTCCGGACGGGCCCTCTTGCGCGGCCGGGGACGGGAACCGGATTGAGGAGGGGGACACTTTAAGACTCCAAACGGTGCTAGCCCGTGGCAGTTCTGTGGAAGGGAAAGGTGCTGTTTAGGCTGCCCTCCTGAGTGTTACAAAAATATTGAGATGTAACCAAGATCAAGGTCCAGAACCTGGTAAATGAGGAATCAAGGAGTAGGGGATAAAGATGATAATAGTTTGGTAGCGATGGAACAGCACTATCTGAGACAAGATTATGCAGGGAAAAACTTGAAAAAAAGAATTTAAAGTCTGCTTAGAGTTCAAAGAACAAAAGCTGTTGTATGTAAACAACGCCCACATGCTAATAACTCTGGTTGTCAGCAGAAGATTGGGGATGATCAACTCAAACCCAACCAACCTCCAGGTTCTCAATGAACCTGCCCAACTCTCCGCAATCAAGCGCGTGAAGGGTACCAGATAACTGAGGGTTGCTGTACAAGACAAAGCACAATGTTTAAGAAGCTCTAAAAGCAAACAGTAACTGATTTGAAGCAAGGATAACCTCAACACTTCTCAAGGGACTCAAGAGTAGGCAGGCAGAATGCAACTCCAAAGAAAATAAAGGGAGGTATAACACTCCAGGTATTAAGCTTAATAAGACCTCTTCAATCAATCATGATTGGCTCCAGAAAGATGATCAGGGATCAGGACCAGTGTGGTCAGAGAAAGGGATCAAGGAGTGGTATAACACACTCAAAAATTCCAACACAAAAAATTTTCTTCAACCAGCAAGGCTATTGGTTGGTGATAAGGATCAGGCCACAGAGGGGCAAAGACTCAGGGTCAAAAATGGATCAGGGGGTAATTGGAGATATACCCAGGATAAGGATCAGGATTCAATTTCACAATAATGAGGGGAAATAAGCACACACTCCCCTGGATAATTCTATGATGATGCAGAAAAAGCAGGGGAGAGCCCCTCCTTTTATAGGCCAGAGGCCTGTAGACTATTTACAAAAGAGATTTGCAAACAGAGCAGAAAAAAGATTTTTTTTTTTTTTTTAAAGATAAGTGTCATGAGAAAACAAAAGAAAAAAAGAAACAAACAAACACTCAAAAAAAAAGAAACAGAAGAGCTGAATCAAGACCCTGGCCCATGCCAAATGATGGGCACGGGCAAGCAAGTAGCTAGTGGGACGCCCGCGGGCATCCTGATGGGCCCGGGAAACTGCCAAGACTGCAGATGACCGCCAACAGGTGTCTGACAGGCACTGGAAACAGAAGAGACCCACGCGGGAAACAGAAAACACACGCGGGAGATCAGTGAGCTAGGAGGGGAGGGAGACGGGTCAGATGGGTTGGATGATAGTGCAAGTATTGATCAAGTTGTTGTAGGTGATGTTGCCTTCATCCGTCACTAAGGGGTTAATGACGCAACACAAATGGTAGGGAGTTTGAATAGTTTTGGGGGGAGGGGGATGACTCTGGAGGATAGAATCACTAAGACAACTGGATTTGGAATTGGTCGAAGTGGGAATCACCAGATCTTCAGAGCTTGATCAATCCGGTTGAAGGACAGGGATGATCAAATCATCACTTTGATCAACCGGCGGTTGTAGGAGCTTGGATACTTTCAATGGAGTGGCTGGGGTGACCAAATCAATGCTCAACTGAGATGATCAGAAGACACGCTTGCAGCGTTGGTGTTCATCATCTCAACATTCATCATTTCATCCACCAGTCGTTTGGCCAAGGAAGTCAATTCTTCAGGCGTGCCACAAGACTGAGGATCCTCAACAACCATCATTGACTGGGAGTTGTTGCTGGAGGGTTGATCAATCAAATCAGACGCGCCAAGGACTGCCTGCCTCTGTGTGTTCCAAGCCTCAGTTTTGAATCTCTCAAGTTGATTGAGTTGGGAATTGATGTCTTTGATCAACCTCTTCATCCAACCCTTCACTTTTGAGTTGCCCCTAGAGACAATTGCGCCGGCCTTGATTTGAAGGAGTGTGAGACTCTCTTCAAAAGCCAGGATGGGCCAATTGATGGGGTTGTTGAAGGCAAGCTTGGTTGAGATGGGCTGAGGAACATCCTGGGATGGTGGATTGGAGAAGGTGAGATGAGGAGGTAGAGGTAGAGGTAGAGGGAGTTGAATGAATGAATGAGATCTACTGAATTGTTTGATGGTTTGAGGTCTGTTTGGATTTCTAACTTGAGAATTCCTGCTAGTAGTTATGTATTGTTTTTGATTCTTATGATTTTTTTTTTTTTTTTTTTTTTTTTTTTTTTTTTAGGATCATGATGCCTATGAATGATGATAAGGAAAAGTTGTAAACAAATTAAAGTCTCCGCACTGGCCAGGGTGTCCAGGATGGGGCACCACATCACTCCCCAACTTACAGACTTTCCCTAGTCTGCACCCGAGTTTGATGCCATAAAAAGAGAAAGGAAAGAAAGATGATTGAAACCAAGGAATGGCCATTTTGATCTTGAGAGTGATTGAAAAAGAATATGTCAATCCATCCAAAGGAAAATCCTAGAAGTGGCTGAGATATAATGGAGAAGGCGTCCCAGGTGCTCACCTGCGTGGCATGAAGTAGAGTTTCACAACAAAACGCAGCAGATGACCCTGGTGGTGCACAATTGGGAGGACTTACTTTTGGTACAAGTTGCCTCCACAAGAATGAAATTTCTTGACCTGATCAGCAGAGAACCTTCTGGCCATCTGAGTACCATCCAGTTCCTCCAAAACATATGATCCACCTCTAACTTGACGGACCACCCGGTAAGGAACATTCCAGCGGTTAGAGAAAAGCTTTCCCCACTGAGTCTCCAAGGAACAATTATAAGCTAAGACTAGATCCCCAGGGTTCAAGGGGTCCCTGATTTTCTTTGAATGCTTTTCTTCCCAATACTGAACTGATTTTTCCCTAGACTCCATCATATTCTGATAAGCTTCATTAGGGGCATCTTAACTCCTTTCCAGCTGCTTGGATCTGGCAACTAATAGATCAGTGGTGGAAGAAACCTTTTCCCAAGAAATACCTAAGAAAGATTCTATTTCCAGATCCAGAGGAAGGACAGCCCTTTGACCAAAAATGATTTTGTAAGGTGAGTAGCCAGTGGTTTTTTTAGTTGAAATTCAATCAGAGAAGAGGACCAGGGGGAGGAATTTCCAATAATTCTTGCCACTTTCACCAGCAAGTTTGAAAAGAGCAGCCTTCAAAGGAGCATGGCCTCCTTCCACCATGCCTTGGGCTTCAGGATAATAAGGAGTGGTCACCCTATGTTGACCAGGAAGTGATTGGATCATATCAGCAAGTTTACCACCAAACTCTGAGCCGCCATCAGTCAAATAAGATTGTGCCAAGCCATAACACATCATCCAAGTCTCATAAAGGAAAGCTTCTACTGATTCAGAGCTGAGGTTCTTGAGAAACTTTGCTTCAACCCATCCAGAAAAATCATCTCTAGCCACAATGAGGTACTTAGCTCCACAAGCCTTAATGTGAACCACATCCATAGCAATCCTCCCAAAGACAGTGGACTCTCCAGTGGGGTAAAAAAATTTTGTCTGGGCGCCTAAGATCACGTTTCTGGCACACTTCACAACTTCTGCACCATTGAGAGGCAGATTTCTTCAGAGATGGCCACCAAAATTTTTGGATATTTGTTGATAAGTTTTGGTTTCCCCACAATGACCAAGGCCTTCATGGAGACTTTCCAGGATCAAATCTTTCTTAGAATGGATAGTGACCACAACAAGTGCACAAGGAGTTTCTCTTTTCATAAGCCTAGAACCTTGGACAAAGAAACTAGAGGACTTTCTTTTAAGGGACCAAAATTCTTTGGCAGAGAGATCAGGGGGTCTTTGGAGAGTTGAAAGGTACTTCTCTAACTTAAGCCAGAAACCTTGCTGGAAACCAGAGTAATCTTGGGAGGAGAAAGCAAAAACAGGGTGGACCAAGGGTTCCTCCTCATCAAAATTCATTCCAACATATGATTAATCGTCTCCAAGAGAGCGTCAAGATAAACTATAAGGCATGGTGAAAGATTTTCCAGGCCTGTGAGCAATATCAAAAGAGAACAACTGGATGAAAGCCACCCAACAAGTCATTGGATCATTTGGAAGGCTGGGGGCATTGATCATTTCAATAATGGATTGTGCATCAACTTGTAACTCAAAGTGTTGACCCCAAAGGACAGTCTGGAGCTTCTTCAACATTTGGGCCACACTGCAAAGTTTCAGTTTTGGCTGGGAGTACCTGGATTCCACATCTGAGAAAAAAAGAGATTCATACAGAGCAGGACAATCCAAACCATTTTCATCTTCCTGAGTAAGGACAGCCCCAACAGATTGATAAATAGAGTCCACTTCCAGCTTGATCTTGCCAGCTCCAGGTCCATAAGTGATCTTTTTCAAAACAATGTCTTTCCCAACAATTATTTTGGGCAACTGAAATGATTGTTTGCAAGCTTGGGTCCAAAGCCATTCAGAATCCTTCCTGGTTAAGCAACGCAAGGGAATACAGATTTTGGAAAATGAGGGAATGAAGATCCTGACATAAGTTACAACACCTAGGAAACCTCTAACTTCTGTTGGATTTATTGGAGTAGGCCAGGAGATTTTTTTTTTGACTTTAGAGGGTCCCATCCTTCTTCCTTCCTTGCAGACTATATGACCAACAATTTCCAAGGCAGGGACACAGGCGGCAAGTTTTGATCCGGAGACAGTAAGGCCAGATTCCTCAATTCAAAACAAAATTCTTTCCAAGATAGTAGCATACTCCCAGATAAATTGTTGGATTCCTGAGTGCCAAGGTAAGAGCTCATTATCATAGTCAGAAACTGGACCTTTAATCCCACCATCATCAATAAAGATACCCACATGATCCGGGATTTTGTCCTGAAGGATCCACATCATCTGAGCCTGATAGACTGCAACTGAGTTGGTGCCACCTTGAGGCAATGGAGTCAGTTTAAATCAACCAAGGGGAGTATTGAAAGTAGTGAGGGGACAAGAAATAGGACACAAGTATCGTTTGTCATAGCCACCCATGATGTCTCCTAGACCACAACAGGCTCTCCCAGAGAAGGATTCAACAAATTCTTCAGTGGCAGGAGGCACGCCAGAGTCTTTGATAGTAACTTTATTAAGAGGTTGGAGATCATGAACTACTCTAAGTTTACCATTACTCTTTAGAACACAGAAAACAGGACTGGAATAGCTAGAAGTCAATTGTTTGTATAAACCGGTACAGACTTGTTGGCGGACCAACTTGATGAATTTGTCAACCTTTGAAGCAGGAATAGGGATCTTCTTCTTTTGCAAAGGATCATGTTCAACTTCAGGGACGATGTAAGGGAGACCATAGGATTCTTTCAAGAGACCTCTCTCTTCTTCACAGAATGCAATAGATTTTTCCCTTAGAGAAAAGATATTTTTGATCAAATTTAACTCATCAGGTAAAAGCCATCCGTTGTGGTGACCAAATCCAGGACACCACAGAAAAAAAAAAAAAAAATATGTTTTTTTGGTTGTACCCCTATGGGTACCTTCATTTCCCCCCATCTCTCAACTTCTCCCTGTCCTAGCGGTCTAGGACAGGCCTCTTGCCTGTCTCTCCGCTTCGATCCTCTCTTCCTATGTTCAACTCCCACTTGTCGCGCTCGCGGCCCTGACTTTTGGTGACGCAAGCAATTGTCAAACCACTTTTGAGAATCCCTTCTCATCCTCACTGTCCAATCCAACTTGCCGCAACCCATCTGATTGACCCAGTACTGCTTCATCTGCTTCCATCAACCCATCCCACCATCACTACTTGCACTCAAAGCTTTCCTCGATTGATCAAGTACTCCATCAAGCTCATCCCAACCCACTATCCTCACTCCTCCATCATTGTCCCTCACTTGGCTCATCGTCCCAGATCATCCTCTCATCATCCCAACTCAAACGAGTTGGATCCACTCGGCCCATCCAAGTCCTCACCTTCCAAGCTATCAATCACTTAACATCATCACCTCCCTCATCCAACAATCTCCATCGATCTTCATTGAACTCACTCCACCCCTATCCACATCACCATCATCAACACCACCGCTCCCAGACTGCAAAGATCATTCATGATCACCAGTCACATCAGTCTCTAACAACGGATCATCCATCGACACTCACCGCGACAACGGTGTGAGCAACAGCGACCACCGGTACGCCGGCAATCTCTGCGACGGCCGCCCGTCCAACAACTCACCCCAACAACCGTCCTCTACACCATCTCACCGGCTTGCTCATCACCCAATCATCATCCCCTCCCTCTACCCGTACCTAGCCAACGTATGCGGGCTCCCTCACTCTCCTACCGACCGGTTGGATTGGATCCTCCTACTCACAACCTCCAGCTGGCTGGTCTCCTGCCCGGCTTGTCTGTTGCCCCCGCGGGTCTCAGCTGTCTCCCGGGCCCATCAGCATTTCTGCGGGCCCCTCAATAGCTACTCTCCTGCATGTGCCCACCATTGACACGGGCCAGGGTCTTGATTGAACTCTTCTTTTTTTTCTGAGTGTTTGTTTTTTTTTTTCTGCTCTATTTGTAAATCTCTCTTGTACATAGTATACAGGGCCTCATGTCTATAAAAGGAGGGGCTCTCCCCTGCCTTTTGGCCCAGCATCAGAGGATCCTATCATCATCATCCTAGCATCCAATGAGACCATCATCATAATCAAAATTATCCGTGGGCATCCTTCCCACTTATCTGAGCAATTTATCCGGGTATATCTATGATTTCCCCATGATCCTTTGAGCCTCCATACTCAAACTCTGTCCCTTGTGACCTTGATCCTTATCACCAACCAATAGCCTTGCTGGTTGAAGAAGAATTCCTGTCTGTCTGAATTCTTGAGTGTGTTATACCACTCTGATCCCTTTTTCCGACCATACTGGTCTTGATCTCTCCTTGATCATCTTTCTGGAACCAATCACGTTTGATTGAAGAGGTTTTATTAAGCTTAAAACCTGGAGTGTTATACCTCCCTTCTTCTTTAAGGTTGAATTTTGCCACGCTATTCTTGAGTCCCTTGAGAAGTGTTGGGATATTCTTGCTCAAATTCGTTATTGATTTGCTTCTAGAGCTTCATAAACAAATTGCTTTTGTTTTGTTCAGCCTCCCAAAGTTATCTGGTACCCTTCAAGCGCTTGATTGCGGAGAGTTGGGCAGGTTCATTGAGAACCTGGAGGTTGGTTGGGATTGAGTTGATCTTTCCTAATCAGCTGCTGACAACCAGAGTTATTAGCTTGTGGGCGTTGTTACTTACAACTGCCTTGTTCTATTGAACTCTGAACAAACCTTGACTTATTTGTTCAAGTATTTACCTGCACCATCTTGCCTCAGATAGTGTTGTTTCCATAGCTACCGACAACTCTTATCCTCTTCCCTTACTTTGATTTCTCATCCATAAGGTTCTGGACCTTGATTCTGGTTACATTTAAATATTATTGTAACTCCTAGGAGGGCAGCCTAAAAAGCACCTTTCCCCTCCACAGAACTGCCACGGCTTAGCACTGTTTGGAGTCTTACACCGTGTGGACCAAAGTTGACCACTTTCAGACGTTCTTCAGTGACCCGACCAGAGGGAATGAATGGACCAGTGAGGGATTGGGATAGACCACAGTAAGGATCGCAGGATAGAGGAGGACGCATAAGGGGAGGATTGAGGTTGAGAGGCATTGGTTGGTTGACTGGCTGGACCTTCCTTGCAACTGGTTTGTACTTAGTGGCAAAGGAGAGGAATCCTTGCTTCCTCCAAGAGTTGACCAGTGAGACCTTACTACAAAAGCTGAGACCATATTCCAACATCTTCCAAGTTTGATGTTCTGATGCATCCTTGAAAGGTGCCTTCTCCATAAAAGAGGATCCAAAAGATAACACATTGCTCACATGTGTGGAACAGGGTAGAGTTTTGAAAATGACAGTAGTAGGAGCCCCTGGTGGTGCACAATTGGGAGGACTTACTTCTACCCCGAATTGCCTCCACCTAAGACCATACTCCTTCATACTAAAACCACCAAGAAAAGAATCAAGAATGAGATCTAGTTTTGACTCATTGAGGAGATTCAAAACCAGAATAGAGGATGATTGATCAGGCTGAAAAGAAAAAGGAAAAGAAGATACAACAGATCCAGACAGAGAAGAAATATTTTTGGATTTTTTGGATTTTTCATGTGTTTGATTTTTGATCTTATTTGGATGAGAAGAAAATGATGAGGAAAAAGAAAGATATGCCTCTGAGGTGGGAGTTGGTCCATGAGTTGAAGTCTGAGGCTGAGGAGAACTACAACTATCAGTAGGGCCAACTATTCTGCTAAAAAATGAGGATGAAAGGAATGAGAGTTTTCTTTCTGCTTTCCTTTCAGGACAGATTTGGGAGGGCAACCAGGGAAGTCTCTTTCCCAACAACCAGAATCCAAAGAACAAAGGGGGACTTCAATTTTTCTGCAATCAGCATCAGGGAGGAGAATTCTCTCCCCAACTTGATCAGAAAACATCAGGGTAGCACCAAAGTCCATTAAGAAAGGCCTTCCCAAGATCATGGGACCATCCAGACAAGTGATCCAGAAGTGACAGGTGCCAACAATATTTTGACCAATTTGAACAGGAATATCCTCATCAATACCAACCAGTTCACAGGACTGATTCCCAATTCCATAGACCGCAGAGTTGAAACTGATCCTTGGGCTAAGTTTAAGCTTGCAGGCCATGGAGTCCGAAATCAAGTTGAGCTGAGAACCCAAATCCACAAGGAGAGAAACCGTTTTAGTTGAATCACCAAGATAACATGGGAGAAAGCCAAGAGGACAGGAATACAGGTTGGTATCTGAAGAGGGATCTGTTCCACCAGAATCCTCCATAAGAGTACCAGAGGAGACCTTCAATTTGTCCGGACCAATCTCCACACGTCGACAAGGAACTCATTTCTTCATCCCTTCAGCCACAGATGGAGAGATTGACAGGAGTTCAGCCACAGATAGATCAGGGATTTTAAGATCAGAAATTTTCTTTAATACTCCTTCCACAGCATTAGGGTAGTCCTTGGAGATGCCCCTCTCAAATCGGACTTTGGGCTGGGTGGAGGGAGGAAGATCAGGTGAAATAGGTTCTGGAAGAGGATCTGAGGGTTGGACAGGTTGAAGGGGGGAAGATCAGAGTTTTCCTGGAACCTTTCCATAAGTGGTTCCCTTTCTACTTCCATGTCTTCCACATCAGAGGAAGGAGGCTCAGGTGAAGATTGACGTTTAACGGGTTTTCGCAGGATTGAGGATGGAACAGGAGGAGACTTATGAGGTTTTGGTTCCTCATGGCGTTTCCTAGCTGGATCAGATTGATAGGTGCCAGGGAAGCTGGAAGAAGTGATAGCTGGAGGATACCAAGGTTGCAGAGTTCCACAGGATGATCAAAAATCCACAGAGACCAAGGATGCCTTCTTGGGAGTTGGTGGTTGGTATGAGGCCACCACATGATGGATTTGATGAGATGAAGCAAAAGGGATCAAAGCACCATTAGGAAGGAAGAAATTATTTCCCTTCTCCTCTACTAATGTCTCCTCCTTGTCCTTCTGGAGTTCAGGAAATCTACCAGTACCATGGCCTTCCCTATGGCAATGATAACAGACTACTGTAGATTTAGGAACAGAATTAGCAGGTTTAGGAGTGGCTAAAGAGGATATTTTCTGATCTATTTTATTATCAAATTCCTGAAGTAATTTAGTGATCTCATCTATAGTAGGTGTCTCCCGGTGGGTCTGAGGATTGGGTTTAGGTCTGCGATTGGCTTCCAGCTTATTCATGATTTTGTTAGATGCTTGAAAAGAGGGGGCAAGGACTGGTTCAGTGATTTTAGGTTTTTCAAAGGTGAGAGCTGTTTGACGTTTCATCACTTTATCCACAGTATTCCTAAGAACCATGAAAGTAGGGAGCTTCAACCAATTATCTCTTGTTGTGATCATGGATCCAGATTTCACCAATTCATCCTTAATTCTTTCCTGCACTCCTGGAGAGAAAGACTGAAAAAATTGCACTCAAATTTTGTCCAACGTATCAATGTGATCATTCTGAATAAGATAGGACTGGATAGGGTCCCAAGTTTTTCTGAAAGCTTGATAGTCAGAGGCTGAGGAGATACCACCATTGGAGATCCATTGAGAAACCAGCAAATCCAAGTCTTGCAAAGTAAATCTGGCTACATCTATTTTTCCCCAATAGGCCAACATAGCCTCCTTCAGGAGCCTCCAGTTATGAGTCTTGAATCCATCAAAAAATTCAATAACCTCCATAACTTTGTCAGAAGAGATAAAAAATTGTAACTGATAAGCCATATCATGTTCACTGGCACCATCCACTTTAGCAGCCATCTCATAGGAGTCCAGGAATCGTTCGACATTGGTCCCATTGAAGCCTAAATTTTTGTTCTGAGGTTTGATTTTGACCATCTTGGCCCAAACAGATGAGGAGATTCCAGCAGATTCCATGTTGAGGGGTTCCTAAGAGATCCAAAAAAGCAGAGTTCCAAGGTGGCTCACAAGTGTGGCAAGAGTAGAGTTTCACAAAACAACAAGGATCTTGCCCAGATGGTGCACAATTGGGAGGACTTACTTCTGGACCAAGTTGCCTCCACAGATCAGATCTGAAAAAAGAACAAACAAAAAAAGAGAAAGAAAAGAAAAAAAATTGGATCAGATTTTGGAGATTATTCTTCAAGTTGGGACTGTAAATCCCAAGGCTGCTGGTTTGATCCTGGCCTGGGGGACCAAATGTAAGACTCCCAACGGTGCTAGGCCGTGGCAGTTCTGTGGAGGGGAAAGGTGCTGTTTAGGCTGCCCTCCTGAGTGTTACAAAAATATTTAGATGTAACCAAGATCAAGTTCCAGAACCTGGTAAATGAGGAATCAAGGAGTAGGGGATAAAGATGAAAATAGTTTGGTAGCAATGGAAAAGCACTATCTGAGACAAGATTATTCAGGGAAAAACTTGAACAAAAGAAGTTAAAATCTGCTTAGAGTTCAAAGAACAAAAGCTTTTGTATGTAAACAAAGCCCACAAGCTAATAATTTGGTTGTCAGCAGAAGATTGGGGATGATCAACTCAAACCCAACCAACCTCCAGGTTCTCAATGAACCTTCCCAACTCTCCGCAATTGAGCGCTTGAAGGGTACCAGATAACTGAGGGTGGCTGTACAAGACAAAGCACAATGTTTAAGAAGCTCTAAAAGCAAACAGTAACTGATTTGAAGCAAGGATAACCTCAAAACTTCTCAAGGGACTCAAGAGTAGGCTGGAAGAATGCAACTCCAAAGAAAATAAAGGGAGGTATAACACTCCAGGTATTAAGCTTAATAAGACCTCTTCAATCAATTGTGATTGGCTCCAGAAAGATGATCAGGGATCAGGACCAGTATGGTCAGAGAAAGGGATCAAGGAGTGGTATAACACACTCAAAAATTCCAACAGACAAAATTTTCTTCAACCAGCAAGGCTATTGGTTGGTGATAAGGATCAGGCCACAGAGGGGCAAAGACTCAGGGTCAAAAATGGATCAGGGGGCAATCAGAGATATACCCAGGATAAGGATCAGGATTCAATTTCACAATAATGGGGGGACATAAGCACACACTCCCCTGGATTATTCTATGATGATGCAGAAAAAGCAGGGGAGAGCCCCTCCTTTTATAGGCCAGAGGCCTGTATACTATTTACAAAAGGGATTTACAAATAGAGCGGAAAAAAGATTTTTTTTTTTTAAAGATTGGTGTCATGAGAAAAGGAAAGAAAAAAAGAAACAAACAACCATTAAAAAAAAAAGAAACAAAAGAGCTGAATCAAGACCCTTGCCCGTGCCAAATGATGGGCACGGGCAAGCAGGTAGCTAGTGGGACGCCCGCAGGCATCCTGATGGGCCCGGTGTGGTGTCATTATATAGCCTTGGGTCGGGGACTGCATCGCGGCCTGCGCGCTCAGCATCTGGTAGGTTAGGCTCAGCAGTGGGGGTGCGCCGGTCCTCAGCAGTAGCCGCTGCGGGCTCAGCAGTAGCCGCTGCGGGTTCAGCAGTAGCCGCTGCGGGCTCAGCAGTGGGCGCGGCGGGATCGGGCACGCGACTGCGGGCCGGGCCTGACTAAGGGAGGCGGGCCGCAACCCGCTTGGATGTCCGACTCATGGATGGAGCTGGGCCGACCAGGTTCTCGGAACGGCTAGTCGGGGGAGGAAAAAGCGGGGCGACAGCGGGGCTATATGCGTGGGCAGCCGCGCGCAAGCGCGGGCCGGCCACGGGACGGGAAAATCCACGACGGCGCGTTGGGTGGATGCGCGCAAGCGCGGTGAACCTTGGGTATCGCGCGGCGGAGGGCCGCGCCACAAAAAGACAAACCGGATGCGCGTAATGACAGGCGAGCTGGCGGGGATAGGGTATGGGTATGGGTTTAGGGATGGGTCAGGGTTCTGGGTCTAGGGTTCCTTCTTCATGGTTGCCAGTCTGTCTTTGTGCTTGTGCTTAGGTTAGGGTTGAGGGGGAGGGCTCAAATACCCTTCCCCTCGACTCCAGGTTGTAGGGGGGGGGGGATCATAGATCGGTCTATATATCTCTCTATCTATCTCTCTCTCTCTCTCTCGGAGTAAAGGAAGCATTCTCGGTCTTACAGACGCTAGAACCATTGATCCCGTAACTAGGGACAACTTCGTGAGGATTAACCTCTAAAGTTTCCACATCTGGGGGTCTGGCCGGGAAATTTCGATCCGTTCTCAGTCTCTTGAAGATTGCGCAGAATGCTACCAACAACCACTCCGGGATCCAATGCTCCCCTTCCCTACCCTCCACGCCCGACTCCCGTCTCTGCCGCTCAACCCCCTCCGCGGCCGTCCGCTCATGCTCCTAGAGTTAGCGGGTTCGCTCCTCCCTCGGAAGGGTCGTCGGACATGGCGGTAGAGGCCCCTTGCCGCGTTTGGTTGAGGCCAAGGGATTTCCCTCATCTTTGGTTCAGTACTTCGGATGTCGAGCGGTTCCTTTCTAGGTTTGAAGGGATCGCGGACTCGGAGGGCGCGTCGGGCGCAGATAAGGTTTGGACTATCGTGCTGTTCATTACCGAGGAGGAGAAGCTGCGGGACGTGGAAGAAATGGTTGGATACGAGAGGCAAGACTGGGGGAAGTTGAAAAGCGAGATGTTGGCAAGGTGGGGAAAGCGTGAACCTCGGTTTCGGGAAAGCGACTTCGATCGAGCTGCGGAGGAGGCGATCGAGAATGGCGGGGTGCAATCGCACAAAGGATTAGTGGAATATATGTCAAGGTTTGAGCGAATCTACGGGTACCTGGCAAAGAACCAGGTCGTCGCGGGTCAGACGGGTGCCATGAAGCGGGCTTTCCTGGGGGGTCTCGCGCCCCAGCTCCGTTCCAGAGTGCAACAATACCTGTGCGACCACGGCCTGGTTAAGAGGTCGCTGGATGGGAGCGTCGCGATTCTCCCCAATCTTTCGGTTATCCGTCAAGCCGTGGAAAGCGAAATCGATTTGGACGAGCTCATCGCGGATACGGCACAAACGTACCCGTCTTCCTCCAAGAAATCGGTCACGATCTCGGCGCCGGCCCCCGACCAAACTTTGGCCGCGCGGCCGCCGACGCCCTCTCATGCCGGACTTTCCCAGCAGCCTCCGGGACCATCAGTCGGGGAGATAACGGAGATTCTGCGGGACATAAGGGTTTTTCTCAACCGGACACCGGCTCCTACAGCTCCGGCAGCCGCACCGTTTCCGGCGGCTCCTTCTCAACCGCGCGCGGTGCTGCCTCACATGGCGGAGGGGTTCCAGCCCCCTAGCGGATCATCCGGATTGTACGGGTTGCCGCGATGTTCATATTGCGGGGTGAGAGGGCACTGGAAGTCAGTTTGTGAGGATCTCACTCGGGACATGGACGAAGGGCTTGTTCGCGCATCCGGGATGACGTACATATTTCCAACGGGTGAATCGGTGGACCTGACTAAGGACAAGCCGCCACCAATGGTGCAAGTGCGGGAAAGAGCGAAGGCTAAGACCGAGACTTCTCTGGTCTCGCTTGGGATTGTCACCGCGCCCGGAACCTGGGTAGCGCCGAGAGTGGAGGCTGAAGTCAGGGCATTGGCGGCGAATGAGCGTATTGCAATGGATGTCGACGAGCGACCAACGGCCTTGAAGCCAGTCGCGCGAGTACCGATTTCGGACGGGCCGTCCTCTAATCCCGTGGGAAAGAAGAAGGCCGCGGACATTGTCCGGAGGGTAATGGGGAACGACTCACCAATACCCCTGACCCTACGAGAGCTAGCGGCGGTGTCCCCCGCGGTCGTCAACGAGATGGTCCAGGCCTTGAAAGATTGCGGTCAGGGTCGGGTGCCGACAACGGTTCAGCGGGTTAACGTGGCGGAGGAGGAAATGGATCCCGAGCCGTGCCGGTCGAAGTCGGTATCCGTCCCGCTTGCTTATGTCGCAATGACCATTGCCGGGCGGAAGGTGTGGGCGATGGTGGATAGCGGGTCGATGGTCAACCTGCTCCCATTGAGGTTGGTGGACGAGCTTGGTCTGGTGCGGAGGAAGTGTGCGATGGGTCTTTGGGCGTTAAATGGCGGGGAATGCCGCGTGGATGGAGTAGTAGAGGCGGAGGAGGTGGAAGTGGCCAAGGTCTGTAAGCCTCTATCATTTCTCTCAGTGGAATGCGGAGACGTGATTCTAGGACGGCCATTCATGTTTGGGTTCCGAGCCCAAATGGCCTTCAACGCCGAGGAAGGAACGGAGGCGCTGACCGTCGAAGACTCGCTCGGAGCACGGTTTGAGACGACGATCTGCGATCACGGGAGAGGGAAATGGGTACAGGACCCAATGTCTGGCGGCAACAAAGAGTCCGGCGCGGGGGTTGACCGTAAAGGTTACCCTGCGGAGGATTTTTCCTAGTCGGCCGCGGGAACCGTGCCGAGCAGGCTCCGGCTCAGCACAGGCGGCCGACAGGTAAGGAGCAAGCGGGGGAGGGCGCGCGTTGGGCGCAGGTGCCAGAAGTAAGTCCCATTCCTCAGTATGCATCGCCGGAAGGCGCTACGCTTCGAAAACCCTATCATCGTGCCACAGTCGTGAGCAAAGGCGAAAGCCCCGGTCTGGTCATTTCTAGGACTCACGACGGCGACAATCGGGTCTGGATGGCGCAGTGTAACGCGGGCAAGTACAAACCGGTAGCGCGGAAAGTCCGGCCGCGGAACGAGCCAATGCCTCAGGGGCTCAACGGACCCTTACGACCGATCGCGTGGTCCCGCGACCTGTGGGAGACGCCCCTTAGAAAGAATGGATGGGTAACGCGGTCGGCGCGAATCACGGATGAGCGGGTGGACGCCCTTAACTTTGGACCGATGGGATGGCTGAGTGCGGAGGAGATGGATCTGCTGGTGTCGGTATTGGTGATGAGGGAGAAGGCGCTTGCTTTTGGACCGGACGAGCGCGGGTTGTTGAGAGGTGAGATCGGGGACCCTTACGTTATTCCCACTGTCCCTCACAAACCGTGGCAAATCAAGCCGATTCCGATCCCCCGTACCGTTCGGGAGCCCTTTCTGGAGCTGGTACGGGAGCGCGTGAGGACGGGGCTTTACGAGCAATCCACGTCAAGCTACTCGAGTCCTATCTTTGCGGTCGTTAAGCAGGACGGGAAGTTGCTAAGGATTGTTCACGACCTTCAGAGGCCAAATTCGTTCACTATTTGCAACGCGGGGCTTCCCCCGCGCGTTGAAGAATTTCTGGAGTCAATGGCCGGGCGCGCTTGCTACGGGCTGGTGGACGTGATGGGGGGATATTACCAGCAAGAACTCCACCCCGACTTGCGGCCACTGACGGCGTTTGAAACCGGGCTCGGGAGGATGCAGCTGACGCGGCTACCGCAAGGTGCAACCAACTCAGTGGCGGTATACCAGGCCCAAATGACCTGGATACTATGCGACGACCTTCCGGAAGGCGTGCAAATCTTCATCGACAACGCTGGCATCAAAGGCCCCAGAACGGACTACAAGGGCGCGGTTCTAGAGGATGCACCCGCGATCCGGCGGTTCATCTGGGAATATGCGGAGACTCTGGAACAAGTCCTCTTCCAAATTGAGGAGGCAGGCCTCACTGTGTCCGGTAAAAAGTTGGCGGTCTGCGTTCCGGCGCTCGAAGTACTGGGGCATGTCGTGGCCTACGACGGGAGGCGAATAGCGGAGAAGAAGCGGAATAAGGTTCTTGAATGGCCGACCCCTTGGACAGTGTCGCACGTCCTGCAGTTTCTGGGGTTGTGCAGCTACGTCCGCATGTTCATCAAGCGGTTCGCGGAAGTAGCGAGCCCAATGCGGGCATTGACGCGTAAGGGGGCGGAGTGGAAGTGGACCAAGGGATGCAATGCCGCTTTCGCGAAGCTCAAGGAAATCGTGGGGCGCGACATCGTCCTTTGGGACCTCAATTACGACGCCGGAGGGATACGCCTGGCGGTTGACTCTAGCGAGTTTGGCGCCGGGGGGGTCTTGACACAGGAGGAGGACGGAAAAGATAGGCTTGTACTCTACGAATCGGTCACCTTTACTGCGACGGAGAGTTGGTATTCGCAGCCGAAGCTGGAGCTGTGCGGTGTCACCAAGATTGTGCGGCAGTTGCAGCACCTTCTGTGGGGCATGCACTTCGAGCTCCTGGTTGACGCAGAGGCCTTGGCGCGAATGATTAACTCACCGACGCTGCCGAACGCGCCCATGACCAGGTGGGTAGCGTTCCTCCAGTTATTCTCCTTTAACGTGGTGCACATCCCAGGAAAGGCGTTCACAATGCCGGACGCGCTGTTGCGGTACCCGCGGGACGACCCATACGAGGGGGCGGAACCTTTGGACGTGGAAGCTCCGGTCGTTCGGGTAGCAAAGACGGAGGCGGCGGTTTGTCTTCCGTTGCGTCAGTCGGGACGTTACGCGGTCCTGTGCTCTTATTTGCAGGATCTCCGGTTCCCCGAGGGCACGACGGAAACGGTCACCCGATGGGTGAGGCAAAACGTTCTGAACTTCTTCTTACAGGACGGTCACTTATGGCGGCAGAGCGGTTCTGTGCCTCTCGTGGTCGCAACTTCTAGGGCGGACCAGGAGGTGATTCTAGGAAGTCTGCACAACAACCTTGGTCATCGGGATGAGGTCGAGACGCGGAGGAGGGTGAAAGCAAGGTTTTGGTGGCCGGGGGTCGTTCGCGCGGTGCGTGACTGGGTGAAGTCGTGCGAGGCCTGCCAACGGCAAAGCTCGAGGCTGCCCAAGGAGGTCGGCCGCCCCACCGGCGAGGACGCGCTGTTCGGGCGCGTTTCGCTGGACGTGGTCCACATCAAGGCGGGTAAGTTTGCGTATTTGCTGGTTGCGCGCGACGATCTGTCTGGGTGGGTGGAAGCGAGGCCCCTGGCAAAACTATCGGCGGAAAAGGTGGCTCAGTTTCTGGAAGAAGACTGGTTTGCGCGCTACGGGTCGCTTCGCTTGGTCACCGTCAACGGGGGGGCGGAGTTTCAGGGACGCCTGATGACGCTGGTGCAGAGTTGTGGAGCAAAATTCGGCCGCGTGACGGAATACTACCCGGAGGGCGCGGGGATGATCAAGCGGGGGCATCAACCAATCAAGGATGCCCTGGTGAAAATGTGCGGCGAGGACGGCAAAAGGTGGCAGGTGGCACTCCCCGCAGTTCTTTTCGCCAATTGGATATCCGTGAAGCGCTCAACAGGGTATTCGCCTTACGAGTTACTCTACGGGCAGCGGCCCGTGCTTCCCGTGGACATTGAGCTGAACACGTTTTTGGGCGTGGATTGGTGGAAGGTTAAGACGTCCGCGGATCTGATCGAGGCGCGAGCTGAACAGCTCCTTAGGCGTGAGGAGACCTTGGGAAAAGCCGCGGAGCGGTTGAAGAAAACCCGGACGGCGTCAGTCCGCTATTGGGACGAGCGCTGTTCCCATCGGCTTCGGGATCCGCTGCGGAAGGGGGACCTGGTTCTGTTGTATAATTGGAGTCTGGAATCCCAGTGGGGCAGACTTTTCGCCAACCGGTGGAACGGGCCGTACCGCGTGGCCTCTAAGTTCTTGGGCGGCAGCTACGGACTTGAGGAATTGGACGGGACGCCGCTTAAGCGGAAGGCCGCGGCTTCGCACGTGAAACGCTTCTTCGCGCGCGGTTCCACTTCCTTTGACGAGACGGCGAGCGATGATTCGGGGCCCGGGGGCGAATCGGTTCCAGAGTCCGACAATGGCGCGGATTGTTTGGACAGCGAAGTAGCGGCGCGCAACGCGCGACCCCGGAGAAGTAGGAGGTTGCAGACGGCTGGGGACAGCTGCCAAGCTGGGGGGGGGGTGCTAGGTGGTTAAGCTTTACTTGGTAAGGGGGTGCTCTAGCCGGTTCACAGCCGGGACAACTAGACACCCCAGAATGTTTGTTTCCTTATGTTTTTGGTTTGGGCTTGGCTCTGGATTGGTACTGGCTATGGTTTATTTATTGCAGGTACGCGGGCGCGGCGTGGCGTCGGGCCCGCAAACGCGAGGACGAGCCCCGCGCACGGATGGCGGGACGAAGAGCTCTGCAAAAAAAAAAAAAAAAAAAAAAATGGAATGAATGGAATAATAAATGTAGGATATTTTCTTTCTCTTCTTTGGATTTGGGCTGTTTTCTTTCCTTTTTTTTCCTATTTCTCTCCTGTTTCTTTCTTCAACGGACGGGCGCGATGGGCAGGGATGGTATGGATGCGGATTAAAGCTTAGCTTGGTAAGGGGGTGCTCTAGCCGGTTCACAGCCGGAACGACTAGACACCCCAGAATGTTTGTTCCCATCGCTTCTCCCTTATACTCCCGGTTGTGAGCGCGCGCTGTCGGCGCGGTGTTTGTTTTGTTTTGTAGTACGGGTACGGGGAACTGTGTGGCAGTCCGTCTGGGGCGGTCCAGGTACCTCTTTTCTTGGAATAACTGGTCACTTACGGTTTCTCACGGAGGGAGCGCGCGGACGTGGATCTCAACCTCAGCCTTACTCACACTCACTTCTCACGCGGACGCGGATCTCGGCACTCACACTCACTTTCCACCCGGACGCGTGGACGCGGCCCTTTCTTTTCCTCGCGCAGCAAGATGTATTTCTCCAAGGATTGCGGTACAACAATAGGACAAGAAAGTAAGCGGGAAAGGAGAAAAGGAAGGGGACGGGACGTCTAAGCCATTCGCATCATTTCCTCCATGTCCGCCCTTGACGATGCCAGAAGGGCCCGGTAAGACGCCAAGAACTCGCGCCGGGATTCAGAGGATTGGGCCCCGGGGGTCGCCAGGAAGTTGCGGAGCATTGCGGTCGACCGTTCCGCAAACGCTTCGAAGCCAGCCGCCGGGAGCGCCATCACGACCGGGATCTCCGGGATCTTGGGGGAGTTGGAGGAAGGCAGTGCCGGTGCTGGGACGGGGCTTGATCCGAGCGGGCAAGGAGGCGATGAGGGAGTTCCCGGGGCGTCGCGCGGAGGGCTCGGTCCATCTGGGGGCAATGACGGAACAATGATTGGGGACGGCGGAGGAGGGACCTTGGGGGTAGTAGGCCTCCCATCGGAGACCGCTGGTGACGCGGGCGGCGGTGGAGTACCTTGCGGGGCCGGGGCGGAAGGAACCGGTGTAGGTGCCGGAGGGGGAACCGGGGCTGCAGCAGCGCGACGCCGGAGAATCTCATCGAGGCGCGGGTCCCTCGCGCCTTCCCTCATCCAAACGCGGTCCGACCAGAATTGTACGGCCCTCCGATAGTCGTCAACGGACGAGAAATCCTCCTTCCGCGGCGGTCCCGCGCGGCGAAAGGGGGAAGCCGAGTCGCGGCCCTCGCTCGACGGAGGGCGGCGGGAAGGCGAGCCCGGCGGAGTCCACGGGTCCTCCAAGATGGTGTCGTCGTCCAAAACCACGAACGGGTCGGGACGAGCCCTTTTGCGCGGCCTGGGGCGGGAGCCGAAGTTGGGGGGAGCTCGGGGCATGCCATTGCTAAGCAAGCAACGGCGATGGCCGCGACGGCAAGCGACACAGGCGCGTTGACCAGGAGCGATCAAGCACGCGTGCCCGGTCCGGGCGCAGAATTTGCAGGGGAGCATGACCGCGATGAGCGTGGAAGGGGAGTTGGTGGAGTGTGAAAAGAGGAGTGGGTAGGGAGGAGCGGGGTGCGGGTAGTCGAGGTGGCGATGGGAAGGGACCTCTGGGGACAGAACTCAAGTTGGGGGGGGATGTGGTGTCATTATATAGCCTTGGGTCGGGGACTGCGTCGCGGCCTGCGCGCTCAGCATCTGGTAGGTTAGGCTCAGCAGTGGGGGTGCGCCGGTCCTCAGCAGTAGCCGCTGCGGGCTCAGCAGTAGCCGCTGCGGGTTCAGCAGTAGCCGCTGCGGGCTCAGCAGTGGGCGCGGCGGGATCGGGAACGCGACTGCGGGCCGGGCCTGACTAAGGGAGGCGGGCCGCAACCCGCTTGGATGTCCGACTCATGGATGGAGCTGGGCCGACCAGGTTCTCGGAACAGCTAGTCGGGGGAGGAAAAAGCGGGGCGACAGCGGGGCTATATGCGTGGGCAGCCGCGCGCAAGCGCGGGCCGGCCACGGGACGGGAAAATCCACGACGGCGCGTCGGGTGGATGCGCGCAAGCGCGGTGAACCTTGGGTATCGCGCGGCGGAGGGCCGCACCACGAAAAGACGAACCGGATGCGCGTAATGACAGGCGAGCTGGCGGGGATAGGGTATGGGTATGGGTTTAGGGATGGGTCAGGGTTCTGGGTCTAGGGTTCCTTCTTCATGGTTGCCAGTCTGTCTTTGTGCTTGTGCTTAGGTTAGGGTTGAGGGGGAGGGCTCAAATACCCTTCCCCTTGACTCCGGGTTGTAGGGGGGGGGGATCATGGATCGGTCTATATATCTCTCTATCTATCTCTCTCTCTCTCTCTTGGAGTAAAGGAAGCATTCTGGGTCTTACAGACGCTAGAACCATTGATCCCGTAACTAGGGACAACTTCGTGAGGATTAACCTCTAAAGTTTCCACACCGGGCAACTGCCGAGACTGCAGATGACCGCCAACAGGTTTCTGACGGGCACTGGCAACAGAAGAGACCCACGCGGGAAGCAGAAAAGATGCGCGGGAGATCAGTGAGCTAGGAGGGGAGGGAGACAGGTCAGATGAGTTGGATTATCGTGCAAGTATTGATCAAGTTGTTGTAGGTGACATTGCCTTCATCCATCACTAAGGGTTTAATGACACAATGCAAATGGTTGGGATTTTGAATAGTTTTGGGGGGAGGGGGATGACTCTGAAGGATAGAATTGCTAAGACAACTGGATTTGGAATAGGTTGAAGTGGGGATCACCAGATCTTCAGAGATTTATTGATCCGGTTGAAGGACAGGGATGATCAAATCATCACTTTGATCTACCGGCCGTTGTACGAGCTCAGATACTTTCAACGGAGTGGCTGGGGTGACCAAATCAACGCTCAACTGAGATGATCAGAAGACATGCTTGCAGCATTGGCGTTCATCATCTCGACATTCATCATTTCATCCACCAGCGGTTTGGCCAAGGCAGTCAATTCTTCAGGAGCGCCACAAGACTGAGGATCGTCAACAACCATCATTGAATGGGAGTTGTTGCTGGCGGGTCAATTGATTGAATCAGACGCGCCAAGGACTTTCTGCCTCTGGGTGTTCCAAGCCTCAGTTTTGAATCTCTCAAGTTGATCAAGTTGGGAATGGATGTCTTTGATCAACCTCTTCCTCCAACCCTTCACTTTTGAGTTGCCCCTAGAGACAATTGTGTTGGCCTTGATTTGAAGGAGTGTGAGACTCTCTTCAAAAGCCAGGACAAGCCAATTGATGGGGTTGTTGAAGGCAAGCTTGGTTGAGATGGGGTGAGGAACATTGTGGGATGGTGGATTGGAGAAGGTGAGATGAGGAGGTAGAGGGAGTTGAATGAATGAATGAGAGCTACTGAATCTTTTGATGGTTTGAGGTCTGTTTGGATTTCTAACTTGAGAATTACTGCTAGTAGTTTTGTATTGTTTTTGATTCTTATGATTTTTTTTTCTTTTTTTTTTCTTTTTTTTTTTTTTTTTCTTTTTTTTTTTTTTTCTTTTTTTTTTTTTTTAGGATCATGATGCCTATGAATGATGATAAGGAAAAGTCATAAAAAAATTAAAGTCTCAGCACTGGCCAGGGTTTCCAGGATGGGGCACCACAACGCGGCATTCCCTTGCCAAGCAAGCAGCGGCGATGGCCATGACGGCAAGAAGTGCAGGCGCGTCAACCAGGAATAATCAAGCACGTGAGCCCGTTCCGGGGGCAGAAGTTGCAGGGGATCATGATGGCAACAGAGCAGAAGGGGAGGAGGGGCTGGGGTGAGCTGGGGTGAGTGGGGGAGAGGTGGGTTGGTAGTGTGATGGAAGCAAGGAAGCAATGGGAGACCTCTGGGGACAGAACTCAACTTGGGGGGGATGTGGTGTTGTATTTATAACCTTGGGTCAAGAGCTGCGTTGCGGGCCGCGCGCTTAGCAGTTGGGTAGGTTGGGCTCAGCATTTGGGTGCGCGCGTTCTCAGCAGTGCCTGCTGAGGGCTCATCAGTAGCCGCTGCGGGCTCAGCAGTAGGAATTGCGGGGCTCAGCACCAGGTGCAGGTTGGGCCTACTCCAAGGGCGCAGGGCCGCGACCCGCCCAGGAAAGGCGGACCAAGTGATGGAGCCAGCCAAACCAAGCTTGTGGGTGGCTAGTCCGGAAGGCGAGGGCGGGCGATTGGGGGTTAGTTGCGCGCGGGCCAACCTGCAGACCGCAAGGTCCGTGGACGCGCGCGGGCGGGCAAACCGGGGGGCTCCAAGTAGGGCGCGGCCCTCCGCCGCGCCATGAGAAGGACAAACCGGGGGTATGTTGATATTGAGGGGCATGGGTTCTGGGGCAAGGGATGGAGGGGTAGGGTTGGGCTAGGGTTCCGTGCTCAGGGGTTGTGTTTCATTGTTCTTTTGCATTTGTGGTTGTACTTAGGTTAGGGTTGAAGGGGGGGACCCAAGTCCTCACCCTCAACTCTGGGTTGGGTTATGATCATCTACCCATCTATCTATTGATCTATCATCATAGAGAAGACCACCAAGGAACGGAATAGGAAGGATGGGGGGGAAAGGAATACATCTCATTATCTCTTTTTATCCCACTACAGTCAAGAACTCATCACATCCAACCTCCTTACAGACGCCTAGACCAATAAATTCCGGACTTGCGGAAAACTTAGGAGCATAACTCTTCTTTTCTTTCCACACCGGAATCACCCACCCCTCTGCCAAAGGCGGGAAGGGGTGGGAAAGGAAAACAGATCAGACCGCCCGTGGATGTCCGCGGGCGGTAGACAACATTTTCCCACCCCCAACCAAAAATGGAGGGGGGGTGGGAGAGTCCCAGGAGCAATGGTGGTCAATGGATCAATGATGAGATGAAGATGACAAATTGAGTCAAGTGATGAGAGGATCAGTTGAGGTATTGGAGGATGAGGATGAGGAGGATGAGGAGGATGAGGAGGATGATGATGAACAATGATGAGATTGCACGCCAACTTGAGGGGATAGTTCATCACCAGTCACCAAGAGTTCAATTGGGGGCTCAAGCCTGGATGAAGAAGAAAGTAGTAAGACGTTGGTCAGATTATCTTGACCGTCGTCCATTCTTGGCAGTTTGGATTGTAGATTGTGAACATCAGTCAGCACGAGGGGGGCCAATCTTGGCCTTTGGCAATGGTAATCCTTGGGAGGTGGGTCGTAAATCAGATCAGAGTTGATCATTGAGCTTGAGTCAATCAGCTCCTCCTTCTGGTAGAAGAGCAAAGGCTACTGCCGCTAGATCCGGTCCTTGAGAAAATCCTGCAAGTGTTGGATGAGGATGAAAGCAATGGACGTAGTTTTGAGGATACAATCCATGGATCAGGTTTGGATGAGATAGGTGGGGATGAGAGCCAAGCAATCCATGGATTGTTCTTGAGCTCATTTTGATTGCAGGGCGTCTGAGGATTTGATGAGGATTGGGATGAGCAACGCGCAACAATGAGGATGAGGAGGAGAAACGAGCAAGGATGAGGATGAGCAAGCAACGCGCGGGGATGAGGATGAGCAAGCAAAGCGCAGGGATGAGGATAAGGAGGAGCAACATGCGGGGACAGTTTTTTTTTTTTTTTTTACAATTTTTGAATTATTTTCCCAATGTGTCCCAAATGGTTCACCACAAGTGAATGATGACCTTAGCCACAAGAATTAAAATTGATTGATGCAAGTTTGACATGAGAGGCAAATGAAACTTGGGGATTGGCTTGGGAATTTCGGGCAGCACTGATGGACAACATGAATCTACTTTGGATATTGCTGGATACAGAATTTTCTCTAAAGCAAGAGAGATTATGAGGAAGATTCATTGTTGGATTTGGAATATAATCCAAAAATAGGAGCAGGACTAGGACCTTTCAGCTCTCTGATACCAAGAACCTTGCAGTCCTTTAGCTACAGAGAGTGATAAAAATGCTGGAATGATAATAATAATTATTATTCCAAAAATAAACACTTAGAAGCTCAAATAAATGATTTAATAAGAGCAGATGCAAGCTTTAATTGGTTTGGTAATAAAAGGTTTTCAATATGTATATAAAAGAGGGGCCACAGTATTATAATACTGGGGGTCTTTACAGACAAAGCAACCTCTCTTCAAGGGGCCCCCTTAGGCAGTTTAAGATCCTTGGAATGAAGATGGGTGCCTTAGAAAGGGCTTATTCCACTAATGGATGGGCATAACAGCACACTGGCCTAGACAGGAAGGCAAAAACTCACTCTGAGAACTTTACTACAAAAATCCTGCAATAATAGGAAGGGTCTCAGAACAGATGGGGTAGATTGCCTGACTAAACTTCAAGGGTTGATTGGTTTTAAGAAATAAATAATAATACTACAGACTTGGTCATAAATCACTTGCTTAGACTCTTCATAAGCACTTGATTAACAATGAAACATTCTCTAATTTATAATAATAATTCCTGGTAAACTGATGATGGAATAATGAATTCAAAGAGGCCTGTATAAATACCCTTTTGGGGTGATTTTGAGCTTCTCAGGGCGCATAGAGAGAGTTATGCTCATAGGCTGAGGCTGGCAAGCCAGTCAGAGCAATATTAGCACGTCCACTTGGTGCTGTTCATTTCTTCAAAGTGAACAGATGTGGATGTTTACTGATTTTCCATAATCTGCCAATCACTTAGATAATTTTAAATGATTTTTGTGAAAACTCCTTTTAGTGTTTTGTGGTCTTCAAAGATCAGAGTCAATGATTTACGTATTAATCCTTGATCTTTAATTTATTATTCAAAAATTTTCTAAAATTAATTTTTATAAATTTTAATTAATTTTTTATCTTTTTAGATTATTACTAATGCATATGTCAACTTTTTACATATTCCAGGCAGCCCTAATCAGGTTTCAGCTTTTTTGAGCGGTACCTGGTTGTCAGATTAGTCACAACGGATCCAGATGCGGGGATCAGTCAGTTCAGATGTGCGCAAGGTGGGATCTGCTGCGTGCGTGGCAGAATTAGCTGCGCGCGGGTCTCTAGTCCACGGGAAACTGATACTATGGGTACATAGGGGTATGTAATGATGCGGGGCTGCGCGCAGGAATTGTGACATAACAAATTTCTGCGTGTAACTCCTAAAATATACCAAACAAATCAATTCTGAGTGAATTTTAGGTGTAAACCCTATACGTGAAAACACATGTGAAATTTCAAAATGGCAAAAAGGTGCCATACTGGTTTCATAATTTTTAGTACTTTTATTTTTAATTATTTTAAAAATGTAAGGACTTGGATTTCAAGGTTGGGGTAAGTGAGTGACCCTACCTAATTTTGGATGAGGAATCCATTTCTTTAATAATATTTTGGGATCTCTCACTCCTTACTTTTTTAATTTAGATATTCTTATTTTTTATAGTTTGTGTTGCTATGACAGGTTGCTCTGTACATAGTAGCAAGCTGACATGAAATATGAATAAATTGATTATAATTTGACTGGTAAAAGCCATGATACTTTGAGGATGAACACTAAAGATAACAAATAATAAAGCAAGTCTCAAGGATGATATATTTTGCTTGAAGGAAGCTTGAGGAAGCTGAGTAATTCTTCATGGAGTTCTCAGGTGGTCAGGCTTGGACTGGGATCAATTTTCCAACAGTAAGGGGATTTGAGTGTGGAATTTTGAAAAGCATTAAATTTATACAGACTTTCAAATCTCAGAATATCTGATGATTAATTTCTAATTGAAAATGAATTGAAAAAAAATTGGGCTCTTAGATAGTCAAACTAATAAAAAACTGAGCAAAAAGATTACTAAATACCAGCAAGGATTGGGAATTTAAGTTTATTTCTCAGGCAACATATATTTTTTCATCACTTTCAAGAAATCTGATTCAGAGTGGTTTGATATGGGCAGTTAACCATAGTTTTTATCAAAATTTAAAATTTTTTGGTATTAATCATATTGTGAAAAAATGAATTAATTGATTGAGTTTTGACCAATACTTAGGGTTTTGTATTCTCACACGCCTACCCTGGGGAAAGGCATGCACCTTGAAATCTTCTGGATTGCTTGAAAAGAAGCATTTTTCCTGATGTTCTTTGGTTTCTCCATATCCCCCAAAAATTTAATCAAATTCATAATAATAATAATAATAAAAAGAAGAAAACTTTTTGAGAATTTTATTGTAAAACTTTCCTTGAATAGGTATCCACCTGTGAGTCTTTGGAAACTTTTACAGACTTTTATGAACCCCCAATGAAATATTGCAAATTCTCAAGATTCCACTTTGCACCAGGAAAGTTTTTATGGGTGATTTCTTTTGAATTTTTTTTCAAAATTCATTGGTTTCTGGAAAAAGGTTTTTAATTGATGATGATTATTTAAACTTGATCATGAAAAGCAAAATGTTTTGAAATATTAACTAGTCTAAAAAAATCAATTCTTTCTCATTCAAGCAGTTTAGGTTGAATATACATTTTTTTTGTTCAGACTATCTTGTCAGAGAAATAGAAATAATAAATTTAAAAAGGAAAAAAACTTGAATTTACTGAAATATCTTGAATATATTTGCTTCAGTTTTGCCTTTCTTTTGGACAAATCAAAAAATGGAGTATAAGAAAACAAAATAAAAACCATAAAATGAAATTAAAATGGTCTCTTTAAAATTACTTAAAATTTCATTTGGAATATTGTTCAATTTAAATTTCTTGATTGAAAATTGCAAAAAAAAGCAATTAGCAAAAAGGCTTGAGATCATCAAAAAATGAAGATTATTCTAAAAACAGATTTTAAGAATAAATAATGAAGAAATTTTAAGAAGTAATATAATAAATGAATGTAGATCAAATTCTAAGCAAAGTCATGAAAAAGAAGCATTTAAAAAAATGTATAAACTAAAAATAATTAACATTACATGAATGAAAAAATAAAAATTGATTTAAATTTAATCAGGAAAATAAAAATAGATCAATTGAAAGAATCTATATTCTCCAAAAAAATTTATCATGAAGATAAATTAAAAGAACCATAAATCTTTCAAATGAAAATTAATCAAAAAAACAAACTAGGGTGTATCAAAGTTGAGCAAACCTGCCATTTTTTCATGACAGGTTTCAACCCAAATCTGCCATTAAAAATCAAAAAAAACCACTTATGTCATGTCAGACATGTCAAATTTAACATGAAATAAGTGGGTGTTTCAAAGTAAATCATATAAAGCCTTTCAATAGCTCAACCACACATCATTCCACATCATCACCCCTGGTTTCATCCCCCAACCTCATTGGAACACTTCATCACTCTCATTTCTTTATTGCTATCCTCATCACTTCCTCACTCTCAACACTTTATTGCTTTCATCACATCCATCCTCTCATTGCTTCATTGCTTAATTGCTTCATTGCTTCATTGCTTCATCACTTCATTGCTTCATTGCTTCATTGCTTCATTGCTTCTGTCAGGGATATAATCTCTACTGCTATACTTGTCCATGGTTTAACCTGCAAAATAAGACAAAAACCAGTATTAAAGTCATTTTTTGACTCAATAACTCAAACAATAGCTAAAAGCTCTCAAACTCAAACAATAGCAAGGTATTATGAGTACAAAAAAGCCACACCTTAAAAATTTATAAAAGTCAAGGGGCCTGGCTCCAAATAAATGAAGCTCAAAGTAGCTTTGCTTATAAATAACCTCACACCCTTTATAGTAGTAACACACAAGGGTTACTACTGCAATTCAGACCTTCCACTCAAAATTGGATTTTCCAATAAGATTTTTGGTTCAATATAATACTAAAGTTGATAGCCCCAGTCAATCTCTTCTTGAGACTAAGTTTGGTGGGCTTGTTAACTCTTGCCATATTCTCTTACAAAGAATTAATCATATATAACTTGTTGAGGAAGAGGCTATAGGGTGAAGACCCTCATCTTTTAAGGTAACAGGAGCCCTCAGGAGAGTTCTAGTCTCTCCCTGGTTCTTTCATCAAGGGCTCAGAACCCCATTCCTGCCCAATGAGAAATAGGGTACTAGTACTCATTGGGGGGATTTTCAATGTAAAGGGTCCTATTTACATACCCCAAAAGTTATATAATCTACAACTAAGCTTGGGGCCCTCTGAGTGGACTCTCCAATGGCTCAGGAGAGTTTATCAAATTATAATCACATCCCCAAGGGGGATAATATAAAGATTATTTGATTGGTTTATACAGAGTGGAGAGTATAGATCAAATTAATTACTGTAGCTTGTCCCCAAAGGAAGGGAACTTATTTGGAAGTTATATATCAATAGTTTGGAAGAATCTGAGTCCTAATAACTCAATTTTAAGTTATACTGAATCCCCATCTTGATAATATATATTATCAAGGTTTTAATTCTATAATCAATACTCATAAAAACATACTTATAAAATATTATCAAACTTTATTGTATAATTGTGAACTTCTTAATCAATTTTAATTCTTGGCTCTATGGTGGGTTGAACCAGTGACCTTGATTTCATAAAATGGAGGTTGAGGCTAGTACTTAACCACTATACCAGCAAGACATATGAGTTGTGCAGACATTTGGACAAATCTCATTGTCTCTTTGCTGACAGCTTGATTGCTTCATTTCTTCATCCCCCCTTTCATCACATCCTAAATCTCATTGCTTCATTGCTTCATTTCTTCATCCCTTCTTTCATTGCATTGCTTCATCACATTGCTTCATCACTTTATTGCTTCATCCCTTCATCCCTCTTACTCTTTTTAAATGGCCCCTCAGCAAACCTCTCCCCACAAGTCCACTCAACAAAAGAAAACATCCCCCAGGAAATCAAAATCCAAAAATCCCCCCCCCCATCAGCTTCCAAAGGCTCAAGTAAGCTCAATAGAGCTGATCACATCATCCTGGTAAACTGGCTCCAAATTCCCTCAAACTATGACACTTGCTTTGGATCCAACCAACAATGAAACAGAAGTTTGCCAACCTCCATCCCCTAGTTCTAATTTTTATCTCCTGATGGCCAATGAAATGAAGAATAAAACCAAGGTAGGCTGGCTCTTTCATCCAAACAAATGAGGAAGTGATTCATGAACTATCAATCCAAACATTGCCCCTTTAGCCAATGCTGACAAGCCCCATTCTGTCCAAGTCTTTGTATGTTTTCAAAATCATCTCCTCCCATCCACCTACTAAATTTTGGGTGAGGATCACAAATGGATTAAATTCATTGCATAACATTTTGAGGTTTGCAAGCCCTATTTTTTCCACATCTCTGTATGTTTATCAAATCATCTCCTCCCATATTGTTCCCTCCCAACCATATATTTTGATTGAGGTGAGGATCAAGCAGGGATTCAATTCATTGTAGGACATTTTGAGGGTTGCAAGCCCTATTATTTTGACTTCTCAATGTTTTTCAAATCATCTCCTCCCATCTTGTTCCCTCCCAACCATATACTTTGATTGGGGTGAGGATCAAGAAGGTTTCCAATTAATTGTATAATATTTTGAGGGAAGTGGCAGAGTTATAAGCCAAAATTTATTTGCACACTATGGGATTTGAAGCCATGAACTCAACCTTAGTGGTTGATGCTTTAAAGGCTAAGCTAAGTGTGCCATTGCCAGATGAGCCAATGTGCCTGTTCAAACTCTCAGTATCATCATATAATAGCACACTACAAAAGTCCACTACACACCACACCCCTCATCACCACACCACACACTCACCACACCACAAACCACTCATCATCCATCACCACTCCTCAATAAAAACAAGTCAACAATCTGAAAATTCAAAATAAATCCTTCTCAATGCAAATATTCCATCAAAAATTCAATGGCCCATCAATTAGTCAAAGGGGGGGCAGTGAATTGGCTCCCTGATCAATCAAATGGGGTGGCTGGTTGATTGGCCCATCAATTGGTTAAAGGGGGGGGCATTCAATTGGCCCCCTGATTGATCAAAGGGGGGGTTGGTTGATTGGCCCATCAATTGGTCAAAGGGGGCAGTTTTCAATTGGCCCCCTGATCAATCAAAGGGGGGGGCTGGTCAATTGGCCCCCTGATTGATCACAGGGGGGGGGCGGTCAATTGGCCCATCAATTGGTCAAAGGGGGGGCAGTCAATTGGTCCATTGGCCCATTGATTGTTCAAAAGGGGGGGCAGCCAATTGGCCCATCAATTGGTCAAAGGGGGGGGCAGTCAATTGTTCAAAGGGGGGGGGACGGTCAATTGGTCAAATGGGGGGGCAGTCAATTCGCCCATTGATTGGTCAAAGGGGGGGGACCGGTCAATTTTCCCCCTGATTGATCACAGGGGGGGGCAGTCAATTGGCCCCCTGATTGATCACAGGGAGGGGGGCTGGTCAATTGGCCCCCTGATTGATCACAGGGGGGGGCGGTCAATTTGCCCCCTGATCCATCAAAGGGGGGGGTGGTCAATTGTCCCATTGATTGTTTAAAGGGGGGGCCGGTTGATTGTTCCATCAATTGGTTAAACAGGGGGCTGGTTGATTGGCCCATCAATTGGTCAAAGGAGGGGGGGAGCCAGTAAATTGGCCTGTTTGTTGGTCAAAGGGGGGGCAGTCAATTGGCCTGGGGGTTGGTCAAAGGGGGAGGGCCGGTCAATTGGCCTTTTGGTTGGTGAAAGGGGGGGCCAAGGGAGAAAGCAAGGGCAGAGTGGTTAGCATAAGTGCAACAAGGGGGGGGCATACTGGGGTGGGCTGGAAAAAAAGATGGGAGAGGAAAGGGGGGGTGTTAGCAAGGAAATCAAAAAGGGTGTTGAGATAAGGAGACTGACCTGGAGATGGTGACAGTGATGTTTGGTTGGTGGGTGTGGTGAGCCTGTTGTTGGTGGTAAGTGGTTGAGTCCAATGAGTTGTGAGGAGGAGGAGGGTGAGTGGTGGAGTCCAATGACTGGGAGAGGAGGAGGAGGAGCGTGGTGTAGGGGGTGACTGGGGTCCACTTGTGGGTGACTGGAAAGATCAATTTTCTGGCTTGGTAGAAGATCTCCAAGGCTTGAGGGTGAGAAGGATGTGGAGGTTTGGATGGGTTTTTTTCATGTGATGGGATTTGTGTGATGTGATGGAGATGTGATGTGTGTGATGCAATGGAGATGGGATTGGTATGGATTTGCTGAGGCGGAGGTGTGGATGGGAGTTTTGCATGTGATGGATGGTGGATGGATGATAATGGCAGGCTTGATGGTTGAAACCTGCCATTTTCATGAAAACAGACATTTTGAAATACACCAGTTAGGGGGTATGTGTATTTCAGAAACCTGCCATTTTTAATGGAGGGTTTGGTGAACAAAATTGCGGGTTTCTAATCGCAGTTTTTCTAACTTTGATACGCCCTAATGTACATATTTAGTCAAATCAATGAAATTAAAGCTGAGACTTTGAAATTAAATCATTTTTTATTGTTAAGGCAATTGGAATTATGAAAAATAAGGAAATATTTACATTAAAACCAGGAGAGGTTTCATCTTGCTTGCTAGCAAGTTTCATCAAGGAAGCTCCAGATGAAGCTTTCCCCATTCTCTATTTGAATCTATCTCCATTATTTAATCAAAGATTTGGTGCCCAGTCACTTTGCAAAATGCACAGTGACAGTGCAGTGGAGCTTGATCAAAGCTTCACCTTTGCTTTCTGGAAGCTTGAACTGAGCTTGGTCATAGGTTTGGCATGAGCTACTTGATGATTCTGGCTAGGAATTGTTTTTCAATTTGTTGTGGTGTAACCCCTAGCAATTTAAATAAATCTAGTAATAATTTAAATGTGAATTGTTTCAATTGTGGTACACACATTTTTCTGAATTACATAAAATGAAAATTCCCAGAAATTCTAAAACTTCTGAAATCCATTCATGCACCAGAAATTATTAGAATACCAAAGAAATTATAAAACCAACTTCCATTAGTTTCTAACTCAAGTTCCAAAACATTTCCCAACACATTCAACAAAATTTCATGTCAATATCCAGGTGCAGCCTTTTTTCTCATGGGGAGTATACCAAATATTGAAGTATGTCTAATAGGTACACTGACTTGTAATTTCAAGAAGCTTGAATATCTGCAGGAGATTAGTCCAAATTGGATTCTTTAATTATTGCAGATAAGAAATTATACTAGTTCAGAAACTTGAATTTAATATTACTGGGGTAGAATAATAATAGAATTTTCATGGGTGCAGTAAATCACAAAGTATATTTAAAATAATAGATGGATTGATTATCCTTTGAGTAAAAAAACAAAGTGAAGTAGAGGTTTTGGAGATAAAAAGAAATACCAAGGATGTTAGATTGTGCATTTAGATTGACAGAGGTTCATTTTCTGCTTTGATTAGAGGGTTTTGTGGATTGCTAGGTGTGACTTATCAGAGCGTCCAAGGGTATAATTTTTCAAAAAGTTTTGAATTTATTTATAAATTCAAAAAAGTATGTTTTAAGGAAGGGCCAAGACTTGATTTGGGTTGCTCAGAGCTCCAGTACAAATTATTTTTCTGATTACAAAGAATTTATACATTTTTTTTTCCTTTTGCTTAATTCAAGAACTCCTTTGAAGAAGTTTATGTATAATTTTGTTGGGGTAGGTTATTTAACCTTTAAGGGTGGTATTTAATCAGTTAAATTACTTACTAGGTCAACATCAAAAGTTGGTTTTGGAAAATGTGTGAATATTCTAGGAATTCAGGTTTCTTGTAGTTGGTCAGGGCTTCTTCTGAAGGATTTGGTAATAGTTGGCTACAACAGGGCATGTATTGAATATTGGTCTAAGCAATAATAACCTGATTGTTCCCAAGATCACACAATGATTTTCTAATAAGTGTTTCATGGCTTTGGATAAATTTCCTGATTATATAATTATTATATGAATAGATTAATGGTTTTAAAATGGCTGGGAAAGGGGCCTTTGTTAATACTTTTTGGGACCTGTCTTGGTACAGGTCATTTTACCAGCTAGAAATGGGTTAACCAGGCCTTAACTGAGGCCAAGGGGCTATCCACAGGTTTTTGGGAGCCTGATCTATACATTATGAGAGTATCAAAAGCCCCATGTCATCATAAAGGGGTATTTTACATTTTTACATACCAGTACTGAATTCATAACACCAGCCCTTGTGGAGGCTTAACCCAGAAATCTTTGTACTCAGAAAATGTACTCTGTGGCTAGGAGCTTAGTCACAAGTTCTGAAAACCATTTTCATGATTTTTATTTTGATTTTTGGCCCTTTTGGCCATAACCAATTATGCACAGGCCCTTAAATGAGTAATTGGGCCCATCTGCTTAAGAAACCACCATGCAGCTTTTAAATCATGTAAAAAAGAATGAAGGAGGGTACCATGGAATCTGGGAGTATGCCAGCACAAAAAAGGCTTCCAAAATATGCCTTGGGGGGATTTATTGAAGGAACTATTGGTTACATTTTTCAGGGGATTTTGACCATGTATTTTTCCTGGTTTAGGGGTTCCATTGTATCTTAGTCCCTTTAGGGGTGAGGAAAACTATCATTTTTTGGATTTTTGGTTTATTTGCAACTTTTCAATAACCAGGTTCCCCACCACAATTTAGCACTCATTTGGTCCCATGTGGTGTGGAAAAAGGCTGTGGGGGGTCACTGGTATACCCTAAAGCCTGTTTTCTATTGTTTCTGGGTGGCTGTTTGATTCCTGAGCTGGTTTCCCTGCATGGCTACCAGGATGAAAGGTGGTTTTATTCTGATTTCTTGGCCTTTTTGAATAACAGCTGGACTGGAGGTTGGTTTCAACTGCATATCCTGCATGGTTTTTGACTACCAGCGGGGCTGGAGGTTGGTTTCAACTGCATATTGTGCATGGTTTGTGGCTGCAGGAATTTCCAGAGGTTCAGAGCTCTGCTAGACCACCTGCAGCAATCTTGTAACCTTTGGATGCTAGGCTTGCTGCAGGTGGGACTGTGCTTGAATTTTTCCTCTTGCTGGGGATCCAGAGGGCTTGTGGCTTCATTTTGTAATTAGGAAAAATTTATTTTTTTGGAATAACTCCTGAAATATACACAGTTATCAGTTTTTGGCCTAATTTCTGTTCATAAGCCCATAAACATGGGTTTTGGGCCAAAGTTATGTCTATTGCAGGTTTGTGCTTGGGCTTATCTTGAGTAACATAGTTCCCCCTGAAGGAGTGGGAAATAAGGGGTGGTACCAGTGGGTTACTTTACCCAATTTGGCACTAAAAATCCATTGCAGAAATTTAAATTTAAAAATTCTACCTCATTCAATGAGTTCTTTATTATTATCATTTATTTTTATTTTCATTTATTATTCCTTTCTTTTAGCTTCTTTGTTTGACTCTATGTTTGACACTATGTCAGTTATCTATAATTAGTTGCAAGCTTGGAAATTCTGTCCTGCAAAGAAAAAGATTCAGTCTCAAAGAAGCCTGGAATTGATTGAGGATGATCAGAAATAAAATATTCAAATATTTCCTCCCATTAAACTTTGATTTTGGCCAATAAATTATAAAAATTTCTACAAAATATGATCCAGTTGATGAATACCTCCATTTATTTTGAATTTTGGATTTGGTTCTTCATTTCTATTTGGATGGGAAATCTCCCTTTCAGAAATCCTTTGGAATTTTTGATTTAGACTTTTTTTTTGGCTAGATCATAGTTGAAATCAGTTTTATGCCAATTGTCAGGTCAAAATTCCAGTTTTCTGGAACCACACATTTACCACTGCCATAAGAAAGTTTTCACAGGTTTTATTGATATTTATCAAGTTAATTCTGAGGTTTTCAAGAGATTTAAATTTAATTTAGAATTATTGAATCATTAAAGGAACCTGAAAGGCCAGCATTAATGGAAATGAGACTCTTGTAGTTATGAAAAGAGTTTAAAAATGAAATCATTGATTGCCTTTCCTTTCAATCAAAATATTTTTTGTTTTCAAGTTTGTGTTCTTGAATCAAGGGTTTGGTGGTTCCATCAAAAAATCCAAGGTAAGCTTTAAATTATTCAGTCTCCATTCCCTGAAATATATCCTTCTGCTCTTATTTTTTTGCCATGAAAGGGCTGTATGGCTTAATTCTAGGATAGCAGTTCTGACTCTTTGGGTATATTAGTGCACTGTTCCACATCAAATGGAGAAAGTATTTTCCAGGAAATGAATAGACCATCCATTGCCATTTGAGCCCAATTAAAAGAGAAACACTGCATTTTTGAAATCATGATTTCATCTATCATTTTTCATATCATTCTGGAAGACATGATAGTTTTTGATCATCTGCAAAGTCTTCACAAATGATTCCAAAAATTTCAAAAAACCAGATGGAAGCCTAATTTGTAGAGTAGATTTTAAATTTGACTTTTATATATAGAATGGTGCAATTTCCTTGTTTAGGAAAAAAAATTAGAACCTTTACTATAGAGTATCCAATGAAAACCATTTGGATTCAAAATTTGAGTTGAAATATGATTCAAATGGTATCAAACATTCAGTCATCTGATTCCATATGAAACTTTCTATCTGCCAGTTGATTTAGAAATTCTGATATTGAAGATTTCTATGAGTGGTGGTGATGTGACAATTCAAAGTGATAATATTTTAGCAGTGGTGATATGTATGATTGAAAGTGATGGAGTTTATGGTGTTTTGTATTGAGGATGTTTGTTTTTGTGTCAGCATTATGGAGGAGGGGATGGTTTTTTTGAATTTTGGGCAATAATGATGTATAAATGGTGGATTTGATCTTTTAGGCACATCATTTTGCCAGGGAAAAATTGAGGCAAATTGTATCATGTGCCTCCTTGTAAAAGGGTTTTAACTCTGTCTACAATAACTCAAAAATATTGAACCCACAACCTCTCTTTAAATGTTTTATAACCAATTTTTAATCAAATTTTTTTCACACTTGAAATGAACTTTAAACTTAACCAAAGCTCACTCAAAAATCATTCATATATTTTTTTGATATATTATTGGAAATAATTATTAAAAAAAATCAAATACATTTTTTGTATGGATAGTTTTAATTTATTGAATGAAAACACAAAGATTCCAAATTATCTAAAAAAAATGGAAATTTTGATCATTGATCCATCTTTGGAAAGTCTGAATTCTTCAACTTAGGGCCTTACCATGTTTAAAACATCCAAAATTTAGTTGATTTCTTATTTATTCAAAAAAAGTCATTGATTAATTCATGTGGGTTAATTGGTTTTTTGAATTATTATAATAATGAATACTGGCAAGTATCAAAATAAATTCTTTTGTGAAAAACAAAGAATTCCAATATTATTTATTGAATGTATCCAATTTTTGGAGTGATTTCTCATTACATATTCTTTTCCACAAAAAATTAAATCCAGAGCTTAATCAACAATCGTTTTTGAAAAAAAGAGCATTCATCAAATCTTAGAAATTTTTAAGGGGCTTGAGAGAATTTTTTTGGGTATTTAACTTCTAATGCTACGCCTGGCCATGGTTAAACCTGCAAAAATTAAGACAAAACCAATAATTGAATCAGTTCTTGACTCAAATAACCAAAACAATAGCTAAAAGCAACACACTCAGATAATACCAAGGTATTATGAGTAAATAGCCACACCTTAAATTGTTATAAAATGCAAGGCTCCTGGATTGAAATGAATAAAGCTCAAAGGAGCTTTGCCTATAAATACTTCCACACCCTTTATAATAGTAACACGCAAGGGTTACTACTCCAATTTAGACCTTCCACTCAAAATTGGAGTTTCCAATAAGATTATTAATTGATTATAATACTAAATTTCATAGACCCATTCAATCTCCTCTTGAGGTTAAGCTTAATGGGTTTGTTAACTCTTGCAATATTTTCTTACAAATAAATAATAAGATATAACTGATGAGGTGGCTATAGGGTAAAGACCGTACTCTTTTAAGGTAACAGGAGCCCCCAGGGGACTCAAGGAATCATCAGGGGATTTCTAGGCTCTCCCTGGCTTTGCCATCAAGGGCTCAGAGCCCCATCACATCATACCCAATGAGAAAGAGAGTACTAGTACTCATTGGGGAGGATTTTCAATTTAAAGATTCCATTTACATACCCAAAAGGTTAATTAATTCATACTAGGACTTAAAAATCATTCAAATGGAAGTTTTAGAAGTCCTAGAACACCTCAGAATTATTATATACCTTCCTTTAAATATACATTGATAGCCTTGGAATGTACTTATCTCTTAATTACTAGTACCTTGGAAGACATTATAAATATAGAGTATGTATACTCTTGGAAATGATATTACAAGGTTTATAACTTACAAATAAGCTCAGGGCTCTCTGATTCAAATCTTTCAAGGCTCAGTGGAGTGTATTAAATTATTAATACATCCCAAAAAGGGATATGATTACAATTATTCAATTTATCTATATAGAGTAGAGAGTATGGGTTACTATGATTACTATACCTCATTCCCAAAGGAATGGAACACATTGGGAGCTTTTATATAAATATTTGGGATGAATATGAGTCCTCATAACTTCATTTAAAGTTATATTGGATCTCCATCTTGATAATATATATTATCAAGGTTTTAATTCCATAATGAATACTCATAAAAACATACAGGTTATTAAAATAATATGATCAAAATATTATCAAAATTTATTATTTAATTACAAGAATCTTTATCATTATTTGCTCCTGGCTCTGTGTTGGGTGAAAAAAGTGACCTTGGTTTCAGATAATGGAAGATGAGCTCAGTTCTTAACCACTATACCAACAAGACATATGAGTTGTGCAGACATTTGGACAACTGTATTTGTGTTGTGGCTGACAATTTTTTAATGTGAGATTTAAAAAAAAAATTTATCTTGATTCTAATTGAATATAATCTTGATTAATTTTCACAAAAAAAACTCCAAAATTTTGGCCCAAAAAAGCCATGTATTAAAGGAAACTCCAAATTTTATTTTTAGGAAGAAAAGAGGAAAATATTGTGATGAGATTTTCCAAGAATTTTTGTCCATTTTTCACTTTTCTTGCCTTACTAAACAAAGAAGAATGATCAGAATAATAGATAAGAGTCAGAATTGCAAAAAATTAATCATTTATTCATTAAATCAAAACAAACCTGCAATATTTTCAAATTTTGATTCTCCTTGAGAATAATCAAGTCTGTCATACCACTCAATTGCATCCATCTTTTATGAAAATTTCAAGGATTCAACTATTTACTTTCCAGCCTTATTTCCAAATAGCTTCCTAGGTTGGATATTTAACTATTGTGGAGTGAAATTTGATCTTGATTTTTTTTACAGAAAGCTAACTACCTTCTTTTAAATGTATAAATTTATGAATATGTTTCACATGGTTTTTCAAGACTATTGCATTTCCAAATGCCTTAAATAGCACATTTTTCCCTGAAAAACTTTGGAAACCCTTGATCATTCTCTTAAATAAGCCTCAGGAATTTATTAGTAAAATTCTGAGTATCCTAGAAGACTAAATTAATGAAAGATAGTTGGTTCATTATTTACCTAGAATATTTCTTGAATTTTAACTTAACTGATCACAATTTGTTGATAATTCAAGGAAAGAAGTTACAGTATTGCTACTGGAAATGTGCACTCACAGGTCCAATTTATTTAAATTTGGGTGGATTGAGTTTCAGCCCCTTCAAAGTATAACTAAAACCTGATATTAATGAATTTATTCATTTTTACTGTCTGGGCTTTGTTTATTTCTTACCATTTTGAAAAATTATTGAAATGAGTTTGTGCTCCAGAAATTTGAAAAAAATGGAAATTTGTGTCCCCCTGACCTTTGGGCAAAATGATGGGGGACATAATGTGAATTCAGTATCAAAATATGAACAAGCTGTAATTGCATAAGCTAAGGAATTGGATGGATCAAGGTGGTAATACTCAAAATTGGAGGAATTATCATTTTCAGCTTGCTGCTATGTACAGAGCAACCTGTCAAAGTAACAGAAATAAAAAATAAAAATAAATAAATAAAATGTTAAGAAGGGTTCGTAAATCCCAAAATGTTATTGCAGAAATGGATTCTCCACCCAAAATAAAGTAGGGTCACTCACTGACCCCACGCTTGAAATATAACTCCTTCATATTTGAAATAATTAAATATAAATTGACCAAAAGGTCATGGCACCAAAATGGTCCCTTTTGGCCAAATTAATATTTCACAAAAATTTTCACGCAGAAGTTTAACACCTAAAACTCAGTCAGAATTGAGGTCTTGTGTATATTTTAGGAGTTACACACAGAAATGTGTTATGTCACAATTCCTGCGCGCAGTCCCATATCCCTGTACAACCCCTAAGCACCTGTAGCATCACAATCCCGCGTACAGAAGTCCCGCGCGCAGCCAATTTTGCCACACACGCAGCGGATCCTACCTCATGCGCATCTGAATGGACTGATCCCCGTGTCAGGATAAGTTGTGAAAAATCTGACACAAGGTACTGCTCATAGGAGCTACAAACTAGTAGGGTTTACCAAGCGTATGTAATAATGTGACATATGCATTACAAATGTTATAAAAAACTTGAAAAATAAATAAAAATTTTATATAATTAATTGTCAAGTATTTTAAATAATAAATCAAATATTGAAGGTTACCACAAAACAAACAGATCCCAATCTTTAAAGACCACAAAAAACTACAAGGAGTGGCCGCAAAAATTATTAAAAACTACCTATGTGCTCAGCATATAATTTAGAATTAATAAATATTCACATCTTTCTTCTTTAAACCAATATAAATAGTAAAAATTAATGATAATGGCAGAATGATCAGAATGACCAGAATTATGGAATTAACAGATTAACAGATCCTGTGGCTAGAATAGTACAGAAATCAAGAAGATATGAGGACAGCTGATTGAAAGAATCAAGTGGAAGTGCTAAAATTTACCTCAATGGCCTTCTAGCCTCATCCCATGAGCAGAACCCTCTCTATGTGCCATGAGAAGCTCATTATCACCCCAAAAGGTATTTATACAGACCTCTTTTGATCCATTATTCCCCATCAGTTTTAGCATTAATTTATTATTTTAAATCAGACGCCATGTCATTTTTAATAAAGTGCTTATGAAGGGATAATCAAGCTATTTATGACTTAGTCTGCGATATTATTATTATTTCACACAAGAAATCAACCTGATTGACCAAAGTTTAGTCTTGAAATCAACCCCATCTTCCCTGAAACCCTTTACCTAAATCTTTGCAGGCTTTTCTGTGGATTATTGACTCAGATTGATTGTTTCCCTTCCTGCCTTGAACATTGTGCTGTTTTTCCCGTCCATACCAGTGGATAAGTCCTTATAAGGCACCCATTATCATTCCAAGGTTCTTAAAGTGCCTAAGGAGGCCCCTTGAAGAGAGGTTGTCCGTCTGTAAAGATCCCCTGTAGTTTAATACTGTGGCCCCTCTTTTTATAAAAAATTGAAAATCCTTTATAACCAAACCAATTAAACCTTGCACCAGCTCTTGAACATATTTATTATTTGAGCTTTTTAAGTGTTTATCTTTGGAATATTCTCATTATTTTTATTCCAGTATTTTTCTCACTCTCTGTAGCTAAAGGACTGCAACTCTCCTGGCATCAGAGAGCTGAAAATCATCATGTTTCTTCACAAATAAAAAACTCTATGATTGGAGATAATCCAAAGTGTAATTCAAGTCTCATCACCACCTTTGGGGCATCTTTCAAAAATTGAATTCACATGCTTCAAGAACATCAATTATTGGACATTGAAAAATTTATTTGCTGCATTGAAATCTTCAAATTAACCAAGTATTTCAATAATCCCCTCCAACTTACCAAAATATCTGAAAAAATTAATCTCCAGCTTGTTTCTGAAGCCATTTTGGGGGTCCACTAAGATTTTTCAAGCTGAAACTATTGCCATTTTTTCCCCTCTTGATCCTTGATTCACTGAAAATTGTGGGAAAATTTATCATAACAGATACTCTCCATTCTTCTCCTCTTACAGAGAAAATTGGGATCTTTGGATTGATTTATTTGATATTTGGATTGATTTTTTACAACTTTTTATCAGTCAAATCATTCAGAGACATTTTTGAGGATTTAATCCCTGTAGAAGGAAATATAAGTGCAAATATTGCTTTTATCAATCCAACTCTATTACCAAAGGAAGGAGAAGAAAATTTGGACCATGATGAAAAAAAGAATCATCTGTTTATTTTTGATAACATGGGAGTTATTAAAGATTCAATTCCTGTTAAACACAAAACAGGAATGTCAGAGAGACTCAGTCTCAATCCAGTGAATCAAGCAGAGGAGTAGTATGATGGCTCCAATGAAGAAAAGCAAAGAAAAATAATAGATGAATTGCATCTATGGATTAAAAATTAAATGGAACAGATAAATGGTGATAAAGAATACCAAGAAATAAAAATCAAAAAAAAAGAGAACAGCCTGAGGTCTTCAGGTTCACTGCTACTCCAGTTGTAACACCAAGGAAAAGAAAGGTGCATTCCAAGTGGTCTTGGAATAAGAAGAACCGCTCAATAAATGCTGTTGAGAATTTCAGGTTCATCTCTGTATGTTTGAACATTCCAAGAAATAGAAAGCTCCACACCAAGAAAAGATCACAAAGAAAGAAGTTTTTCATTTACACCCTCTCTCAGTTGTTATAAATAGTCTCTTTTTTATTTTATGCAACCTCATACTATATTTTGAATAGCATGGTTTCCAGTTGTAACCAATGGTGAAGATGGGAGATCATCAGTATTGAAAGAGCTCATCTTTCCATCATCAAGTTGTATCTACATCCACAAATTCACATACATTCATTCACATTTTGTTATTGCATCTTTCAAATCCAATCAATATATCTTTGTTAAACTGTTAATACCTCTACCAACCAAATGACTGATTGTGATAGCCATGATGAATTTTGTGCTTGGGTTTATCTCTCTCCATTTTTCTCAATTCTATAATTTAATATGATTTTAATTAGTTTATTTATAATAATCTTTAATTGAAATTTTGAAAAAATTAAAGTTAACCTACGGATTTAGTCAAATAGTTATCTCAATTATTAGTTGCTATTCATCAGACCTGTTTTCTGAAGAATTGATCAATTTTCCAATCCAATTCTGATTCAACCAGCATTTTAATTATTCGGAAATAGACAAGTTAAAGATCATGATTAGTTCCATATGCTTGAATAAAACTTGAAGAAAATTTCTTTTCTTGGTGTCAAGGATGATTTTTTGATCAAAAATGGGATGGAAATCATGGAAAAATCTTTTTTGAGTTTAAATATCAAAATCCAATGTGGATTTATTTATTTCATGATTTTTGATGGCAATCTTCATCAAGTTAATTTTTTTAGGGTGATTTTAAATTCACAGCTCCAGCCATGTGGGAGCCATGTACATGGCCCCACACGGCCCGTGGGAGTCATGTAGGGCTCCTAAACGCGTGGAGGCCCGTATAATACTCCATATAATTTATTATTTATTATTATTTATTATTTATTATTTATTATTCATTATTTATTATTTATTATTTATTATTTATTATTTATTATTTATTATTTATTATTTATTATTTATTATTTATTATTTATTATTGATTATTGATTATTTATTATTTATTATTTGTTATTTATTATTTATTATTTATTATTTATTATTTATTATTTATTATTTATTATTTATTATTTATTATTTATTATTTATTATTTATTATTTATTATTTATTATTTATTATTTATTATTTATTATTTATTATTTATTATTTATTATTTATTATTTATTATTTATTATTTATTATTTATTATTTATTATTTATTATTTATTATTTATTATTTATTATTTATTATTTATTATTTATTATTTATTATTTATTATTTATTATTTATTATTTATTATTTATTATTGATTATTGATTATTTATTATTTATTATTTATTATTTATTATTTATTATTTATTATTTATTATTTATTATTTATTATTTATTATTTATTATTTATTATTTATTATTTATTATTTATTATTTATTATTTATTATTTATTATTTATTATTTATTATTTATTATTTATTATTTATTATTTATTATTTATTATTTATTATTTATTATTTATTATTTATTATTTATTATTTATTATTTATTATTTATTATTTATTATTTATTATTCATTATTTATTATTTATTATTTATTATTTATTATTTATTATTTATTATTTATTATTTATTATTTATTATTTATTATTTATTATTTATTATTTATTATTTATTATTTATTATTTATTATTTATTATTCATTATTTATTATTTATTATTTATTATTTATTATTTATTATTTATTATTTATTATTTATTATTTATTATTTATTATTTATTATTTATTATTTATTATTTATTATTTATTATTTATTATTTATTATTTATTATTGATTATTGATTATTTATTATTTATTATTTATTATTTATTATTTATTATTTATTATTTATGATTTATGATTTATGATTTATGATTTATTATTTATTATTTATTATTTATTATTTATTATTTATTATTTATTATTTATTGTTTATTATTTATTATTTATAATTTATTATTTATTATTTATTATTTACTATTGATTATTTATTATTTATTATTTATAATTTATTATTTATTATTCATTATTTATTATTTATTATTTATTATTTATTATTTATTATTTATTATTTATTATTTATTATTTATTATTTATTATTTATTATTTATTATTTATTATTTATTATTTATTATTTATTATTTATTATTTATTATTTATTATTTATTATTTATTATTTATTATTTATTATTTATTATTTATTATTTATTATTTATTATTTATTAATTATTATTTATTAATTAATAATTATTATTTATTATTTATTATTTATTATTTATTATTTATTATTTATTATTTATTATTTATTATTTATTATTTATTATTCATTATTTATTATTTATTATATATAATTTATGATTTAGTGGAGGCTACACAACTTGATTTTAGTTGTTTAGCGTGCCGTACAACTCAAATGGGCCGTGTAGCATGCCACACAGCCCATTTGGGCCGTGTAGCATGCCACACGGCTCATCTGAGTCGTGTAGGGTGCCACACAGCCCATTGAGCCGTGTACACGGCTCTTTGAGCCTTGTACAGAGCCATGTACACGGCTCTGTAGCCGTGAATTCAACATTACCATTTTTTTATCAATTATTGAGATTCAATTTTTTGATAATTTTACATAGAATCAAAGATCAAAGTGATTAAAATGGCTGAAAATAATAATAAATTAATTTACAAAAAAGAGAATTTGTAATATTAATTTTCAATTCATTTAAACATGTGTTCCAATTTAGTTACACCTGGGATGCATTTGATTTTTCTCTTAATTTGGAGGTGAATTTAAATTGATTAAGGAAAGATTTACTTGAAATTTACAATGAAGACATGGTTTGATGAATTATCCATTAATCCAGAGTTATTTCCTGCAGTGAAACCAAATTCAAATTGAGGCACATGCTAGCATGTTCCTCCATTTTCCCCCTAGTGTTTCTATTCAATCTTTCATTTTGAAATATACCAGTTAAGGGCTATCTGTATTTCAGAAAATCCTCATTTTTTATGGTGGGCTTTGTAAAAAAAAAAATGCAGTTTTCTGATGGCAGATTTGGTACCTCTGGTACAACCTTTCTGCACCATATAGAGAGTATGAAAGGAATTTGAAGGAATAAAATATGATGAGGATACAAAGCCCTCATGACTCAAATCAGAGAAGCTGTGTGTAATACTAGTATGGTAGGACTGAGAACATCTCCTTGAATCCTTAATTTTTTCATAATTTTCAGAATTGTGGATAGATAAACTACAGATTAAAATGCTTATTTTTGACAAAATCTTGCTTGATAATCCCAAGAAAACTATCAATCTGATCATTAACGTATCAATCCATGACAAAGTATGAGAAGAATGGAAAACACCCCTTCAACAGCCACACCACTGTTTCATACCAAAATAAAGGGGAAAAATTAATTCAATAAACTGGTAAAGGAGGAAAGTATAAACCAAAATCAATCTGTCCGAAAGATCATTCAGTGTTGGACTTTCCACTCAAATAAGAACCACTAGAAGAGCCAGAGTAACCTAGTTGACCACAAACAAGGGCAATCATGCAGGCTACCTGAAATCATCCAGAATCCAAAGTTTTCTGTACATCACATCAACAAATGGAAAAAAAAAATCAACTGTAATAGCATCAAGAGTAAGCCACCACCTGCTCAACTAACAGCATCAATGGTTCACCAACATGAAACATAGGCACAAGATGATTTTAAGCGGAACTAAAAAAAAGAAAAGGGTTCATATAATCTGTTTCCTAAAACTGGAGAAGAAGTAGTTTTCCAATTTGATCGGGATGGACACATGATCAAGCTTTGCCGAGCCCCTACTAAAAGGAAACCTTCCTACAGAGGTTCTCTTTGCAGACTACGCCACCTTCGACTCTGGCGGCGGGTCTATAGCGTGGCGGGTGCCTCCACCCGTGGGTCCCGACGGGGCTCGAAGCCAAGCAGTTGCCGGCTGGGTTGGTTCGGAGATCGAATTTTTCGATCGAAGCCAGCCCAGCCAGCAGCCAAACTTATAAATTGGGCCTACATCCCAATCCAACATCAAGTCATTCGAATTCACAGACCCATCAACTTTCTCAGTTTCATCGATCGACCCTTGACTCTCTCCACCATCGTCGACACATCTCGAGATCGACAACCTCAACTAAAACGCTTCTAATCTCATCCTAACCAAACCCGATTCATCTCCATCATCATCATCATCATCATCATCATTCGCTTTGCTGAACTCAAACTTGATCAAACTCACTCGAGAAAAATCGAAACTTGACCGATGAAAGGAATAATCAGATGCTCTTGCGAATCCTAAGCTCTCCTTCTTCAAATCATCCCAAGAGCTAGTTCTCATCATCTAATTCGACCAGTCGAACCTTGGGATCCAACCATCATTCTGGCCACCCAAAGACTCGACCAAAAACTCTTTCATTCGGCCCTTTAAAATCTTTTTTAAGTCAGCTTGTGCGATCCTTCTCTCAATCCACACATCCGTCGGTTCCTTCAACTACATCCAAGCCTTGATATACTCATCGACCCAACCCTTCGGCTTCTCTTACGATACACACTTTCAGGGAATTAACACTACACTCACACACCACTTTTACTCCTTCGATCCTTTCTGTCACCTTTCCTAAGTCTTTCAAGTCGGCAAGTCTCCTTTAATCCTTTACAATCCATGACATCGTTTTGTACGCATGTATTTGCGACGAATACCTGACTGACTCATGACCCACTCCGCTTCTGATTCTGGTGACCTCGAACTACGTATCCTTCTATTAAACTCATCAATTGCGTATCAAGTTGAATGGTCTGTATCAAGCCCTGCTTGACAAGATAGGATCTACGAATTCGGCCCTACAAGCCTCAAGACCACAACCCTTACACCATTCTCTCTTCCAATCCACTCACTGAACTATGCCACCCTCTGAACTTCAAACCATCTTGACCGACTTACTTCAAAGACCCGATAATAAGACTTGCGTCGAGTTGAGTTGGATTTCTTTTTCAGTCTCGCAGCATCCAGCATGGAACGCTGATCTGTGCAAAGGTTCCAATCCTACATTCGACTTGTTAAGCTGTGATGCACCAGCTCCCCAGGTAAGGTGTTCAATACTGAAATTTTTATCTTCGATGGTCGAGTTATAAGAAAGGGCACACCATCCCAGATGTCGATCCTCAGCTGACCGCATCAATCGACTCACTATTCAGTGGGCCTCCGTCAGTTATGGAATTTTCTTTTGCTTGAATTGCTCTGGATCTCATCGTAGCTTAGGGGTGCACTTATCCTTTGTTCGAAGTGTCTCATTGGATAAATGGTCTGAAGATCAAGTTCAAAAAATGAGTTAAGTTGTTCCTCTTTTTTTTTTTTTTTTTGCTGAGCCATACTCTCCTACTCCTCAATCACCTTACCTCAATCCTCTTTTGTTAACCAAAATTTGCATTCGATTTCATTTATTCTTCCCCTCAGAGTTGGGAGGTAATGGAAAATGGAAGCAGTGGTGTAAAGATCACGGATCTAGCGAAAATTACAATAGTGATATGTCAATTCCTGTCCTTTACAGCACTCATTTTGCTGCTCAGTATCGCGATAAATTAACAGCAGAACTAGAGGGTCGTCCTTGGTCTCCTTCCGATACACCACCCAGCCTAATGCTTTCTCAAGATTCAGATTCATCCGCTGCTCTACGAAAGCCTAGAGCTCAACTTGGTGCCAAACTTTCTCTGTCTCGTACCAATTCGGCAACCTCAACGCGTCCCGGCACGCCCACAGCATCCAATAAGAAGGTCGAGAATGAGGCTTATTTTGCGTCGTTGGGTTCTATTAATGCGCAACGACCTGATGATCTCCCCCCATCCCAAGGGGGCAAGTACGTCGGATTTGGTAGTAATCCGAGTCGGAGTATCAGTGACCCGAACGGGTGGGACGATTCTGCTGGTGGAATGGCAGTTTTGAGTAAAGGATGGGGATTCTTAAGTTCGACATTAACTCAAGCCCACAAGGCCTTAAACGACAATGTCGTCAAGCCAGCTCAAGAGAAGGCAGCCGATCCTGAATTACAATCACAAGTATGGTCGATTGCCAGTCGATTCCAAAGTACAGTTTTAGAAGCTACCAAGGTTGGGTCTAGTTATGCGGCCGAGGGACTTAAAGTTGCATCTCAACAAGCCAAAGCTCATGGATACGATCTTGGGGACTTTGGTAGCCAATCCCTCGAAGAGTTCTCAAAATCGAACTCCAAGTCATCGACCGATCATGTCGAGTATTCACCTATCGATGCTCGTAGTCTTCGACTCGACCGGGATGGAAACGAAATCGATGATGATGATGGAGATGGCCATGATGATGACGATGACGATGATGACCCTCAAAACCTTCAAGGCTTTTCACATCCCAACGATCTAGGCTCTCAGTATACTTCCTTGTCCACCGACGCCCCGATCGATCACCAATCCTACTCAAACACTCCGGATTGGTCCTCGATCGCCCCTCTAACCGCTGCTAGACAAAAATCTCAAGCTTCTTCATCAGCCCCTCATCAACCTTCCAACTCAACCACCAAATCATCTCAAGGGGTCTCAAAACCAACCGATGATGACGGTTGGGAGGATTGGTAATTTGAAGCACTTCGTCATGCCCCCCCCGCCCGCCCGCCCGCCATTTCAGATCACGCATCACCTCTTTTCATCTTTTGATAATCATCGACATCATCAAACTAGACGTCTCATCCTTGTCAATTTTTTTCGGATGCAAGCATTTTAATCTGTTCTTTTTTTTTCTTTCTCGGCAACAAAAGTGTCTTGTATTCATTCCACCTTTGATCTTTTGCTTTTTCTCTTGGGGAAGTGAAACTGTGACCCCCTCTTTTTTTTTTCTTTGTGGCCATACATTCCACCATAGAGTCTTTGCGTTTGCGCCTTTGTTTTGTTCTTTTTCCCACTTCTTTCTTCTTGCTTTTTTTTTGAGGGGGGCAGCAGTTTAGCCTAGACAGAACTTCCAGCCTTTGGTTATTCTTCTTTTTTTCTGCCCCTTCCGTAGTCATCATCATCGTCCAGCTTGTGTTAAAGAGACAGTGTGTGTCTGGAAAGCTGTGACTGCGCAAGGCAAGGTATCCTGGACGCCTTCTTCCTCACTCTTGGTAGGAACAAAGCGTGCATCCAGGAGGGCCTTTTCCACCCCTCCTTGTTTTCAACTGGCCCTCAAACTTTGAAAAAAAAAACAACCCCAATTTGTGGTGGGTAGTCTTGAATTTGTGGTTGTAAATGGTTGATGTGGTGCTAGGCACACCCCTCATGGGCGGGATGTACAAACATAAATGTGCATGTCTGTGTGGGCAAAGGGCCCAAGTGACACAAGGGAGGGTGGTCTGAGATCTGCATGGCTCCAATCTAGCAATAGGGTGGATAGGCCTGTGCTACACTGCCTCAGAATGGGGGGGGGGGTGAAAGGGTGAATTGGGGATTGAGGAAGATGTTGAGGTCTGTGATGCAGAGATGATGTCTGACCTACTGGGTTGATTAACATTATTTTGAGGGAGGGGGATGTGGGGGTAAGAATTGAGAGGATCAATGGGGAATAAAGTCAAGTCCCAAAGAATGGACCTTGATCCCCTTACTGATCTAAGATTTAGGAAGGTTCCTGACTGGGTCAGTGTGAATCTAGGTTTTAGAGTGAACCTCTCACCAGGTTTAGCCAAAAAAAGTGTGGTGACTGTAGATCTTTGAATTGAAAACTGTAAAGAAGGGGATTCATTTCTCTCTCTCTTTGCTTTTACTTTTTTTTTTCTTTATATAAATATACATACTGAAAATTATCTAAGGAAATAAAACAATTGATAGAAAATTTTTTGGGTAAGTACCTTACATCAGTGGAGAAATGAAGCCATCAAGGCATCAGATCCAGTAAGGATGCAGTCAAGCTTGGTTCAAGCCCCTAAATTAGAATCATTCAAACGGTAATTTCTGGTTGCTTTTTTTGGTGAAAAGGTATGCCAAGGGTGTTTGTTGGGTCACTGTGAAATCAGTCACACCTGATGACCTAGTTAGCTCCCTGCTCAAGAAAAGCAATAAAACTCTTTGAATCCAAATGCACACTAACAATCCCCAGGAATGCTTTCTGTCTTCAAATCTTTCCATGAGCTTAAGTGATTTCCTCAAAGATACTTCAATCCATCAGTACACCACCCTCTACCCCTTGCTACTTCCCAACTATTTCCCATTCTTAAGCTCTACATCTCCCCTCAGGAATATTCAATGCAAGTTTCTGAACTAGTCTACCATGGTCCTTAAAGTAAATTTGTATTATACTCTGGCTATTTCACTCCCAGATATCCCACCTTGTTTGAATCACAAACTAGTGTACACATTTTCCAAAAGTTTGTACAATGTTCCCTTGGACATTCTATTCAATCAAGCATGTACAATCTAACCATTCCCATTTTGTATCAGGTGTCTTTTGGCATAATTGTTTAGTAATATGTAAATAGCACACTTGCTTTCTAAACATTTCATGACTATTCCCATGGTTCATGAATACTATTCTGATGTTTGATTTACCTTACAGCCTTTGCCTTGAACCACCAATTTTTCAATTATAAAACAATCCTGCTTTTGATTTCTTTCTTTTAATTTCCTTAGAAATCAATTATTACATTTTCCAAGCTTTTGAATTTATGCCTGCAAGCATGATTCCTCTTAAAACTTTCACAATCCACTGTATTCAATTTGAAATAGGATTCATTTGGGCCAGATCCCAGCCTCTGCACATGATAATTCACTCAAAAAGTCATTCTTCCTTCCTCAAGCTCCCACAAAGCGTTCTCCCAAATCCTTTGGGTTATTCCCTTAGAATCCCTTCTTCAGTGTGCATCCTCAAGCCTTTTATGAATTTCTATGGTTACAGCACAATTAATTTCTCTGTAGTCCTAAACATTCTCCAATCCTAATATTCTACTTTTCTTCAACATCACTCTTCCTTGTACACATTCTCTTTTCAGAGAGACTTCCAGCACTAGGGAAACCCATGGAAGATTTATTCCTTCTACCAGTGAAGCCACTCCAAATGGGACATGGGAGCATTTAGAAAATATCTTTCTGGAATCAAATTTACAGTGATTTTCCTATTTATATTACTTTTTGATCAAATCAATGTAAAATAAGGTTGCTTTCAATTTCCTGACCTTCTTGACTATAAAAGGTATGCACAATATTCTTTTAAAAAATTAATGGCTGGTTTCTTTGAGAATTGCAATAGGTATGTGATAAGAAATAGATCAATTATTAATATGAGATTGATAGGATTATGGAAAGGTATTCCCATTTGGGATGGATGATAATTAAGGTTTCATCAAATTATCAATCAATAATATTTGAATTTCCCTGATTTTTTTCCAGTCTTAAAAAAGTATTAAGGGTTTGATAAAGGTTATTTAAAAATGAAGATGAACCAAGGTTATGTTTCAACACATAGATATTTGAAAAGATAAACCATGGTTGGTGGTTTTTTTGTTCTATTTTTATATAATGCTACTGCATAAAAATATAAAGAGTTTTCCTTAATAATAGGTGCTGAAAAATACAGGTCTTTTTCAAGAAAACTTATTCAATAACTGATTCTTTATTTCCTGTTATTTTATTTATGTTTCAGGATTGAAATGGTACTTGGTTGGTAGGGGATTTATTTGAATGATTAGATTCCCTGCAGTGGGGTGATTTATGATTTTGATGCTGGATACAACTTTCATAGGGAAAAAATTCCTCCTTCAATAGCAAATTCAGCCTCAGGGTATGCACAGGAGGAAATTCCTGAGCCCCTCTTGGTAAATTTAAGGTAAATTTATGTAAAGATATGTGAGAAAATTTTGCTTGTGGGTAAAGCTGAAACACACTTGGAATAAATGCACCCCTGCCTTCTGTAAACCATTGCATGAATTGTATGAATTGATGGGTGGAAAATAAATCAACACAGAAGGTGAAGGGACACATTTGGGGTCTTTTAATGTATAAGATAATTGTGAGTTATTATGGAACTGATGCATGTGTCCTGGTTTGTAACAGATGAAAAATCACTTTAATAAATTCACTGCTGCTTCCATGACCTGTTGCATGACACCTCTTCTTACCCTGAGAAACCAATAAAAAGAAAGAAAGGTATAAATACAATCCCTTTGAGATGGTATGTAACCAACACCCATTTATATTATCTTCCAGAATCCATGTCATAAGGAAACCACACTTACATATGAGTTCAGCAATTGAATTACCATCAAGAAACAAAGAAATAAAAATAATAAAAACAAAAATAATTGATGAAAAAATGGAGTAGGAAATCCATGAGGGTTATGAGGGATTTGGATTCTCCAACTAAAACAAGGTAGGGATACTCACTAATCCTGCCCTTGAATTCTCACTCCTCAATATTTTATATGATTTAATAAAAATTGGTCCAAAAACCAAGACACCACTATTAGGACTTTTTGGTCATTTTAATATTTCATGTGTATTTTCATCTACAGGTTTCACACCTAAAATTCCTTCAGAATTGAGTTGTTTTGTATATTTTAGGAGTTACATGGGGAATTAGGTTTTGACAAGATCCCCCCATGCAGCCCTGCATTGCTGCACAACAATTTGTGCAATCCAATATTAGCTAGGATCAAGCATTCAAGATTTATTTCAGCTTCCTGATACCAGGAAGCTTTTGGTCTTTTAGCTGCCAAAAGTGATGCAGGGGAAGAATAATAATATTCTTTAAGGTAAATACATTTGTAAATCCAAAATAATAAATTTGAGTGGAGTAAGTGCAAGGTTTACAGTGGTTTGGTTATAAATGGCTTTCAATATTTCATAAAGAGGATCCAAATTTTATAAAGACTGGGGTTCATTAACACCTCTCTTCAGAAAAGAAACTTTGGAATTTTTACCCTGGAAGAAGGGGAACTTTTGGATTAATCACAAAGGAAGTATCACCCACTTAAAATGGTGATATGGCCAGGAGAATCTGCACAAAAGCCAAACCAAGAGGGAAATAACTTACTTCTTCAAGAAATTACTCACAGGGTACCTGCAGAGGTTCACAATTGAAGAGTTTCAGATCAAAGGTTGGGGTTTATCAAATCTTCTTCAAAGTAAACAACAACAATGTGTTTTTGGAAATAACTCTAATATTCAGACTGAGGTCATAAACCCCTTGATTATACCATTATAAGAGGGCAATGTTAAATTCACAACTAATTTGAGTCATGTAAACAACTAAAATGGGCTGTGTGGCACGTTACACAACTAAAATAAAGTTTTTTGGCCTCTACACAAATTGACTGTGGTTTTGTAGCCCCCACAAGACGTTTTGGATTCATGTGCCACCACACACAACTACATTTGAGTTGTTTGGGGTTTTGAATGTAGTCATGTTCCATGCCACACAACTACAAGGGTTTTGGGCCAAAAAAAAATTAAAAATAAAATAAAATAAATAAAAATACAAAAAAAAAAAAACAGAAATCAACCAAAAATCAAAAAATGGTGAATTTTTGGTTAAAAAAATTAAAAATAAAATCAGGTGAAAATAAGTGTAAGTAAATGAAAATAAATAAAAAAACTGAAGACAACCATAACATCCAATTATTTTTTGATCAAAATTGAAAAAAAGTCGTAAAAGAAAAAAAAATCAAAAAATAAAAGTTCAACTTGAATAGCCCTAAAGTAAAAATACCAACAGTTAAATAAACAATGAAAGAGTCTATGGAGTAGCCCTTAAGTATAAGTTCCAAAAATACAAGTTCAACCTGACTAGCCCTAAAGTAAAAACACCAAAAAATACAAGTTCAACTTGACTAGCCCTAAAGTAGAAACACCAAAAAAAAAAAAACAAGTTCAACTTGTTTTAAGCTGATCCCATCACAAGAAGTCAAAATAATTGTGATGATGGGATGAGCCCAACACAAGTTGAACTGACTTACCCATTAATTTTCATTTAAAACACTGAAAATAATTAGGTTAACTCAAAACACTCAACGTAATGATGTTCAAAATGTGATAGCCCTTTATATTAATAGAATTGAAAGTTATCTGCATTATAATTACAAGTTATATGGAAACAAAATGATGAATTGAAGTATATAATTGAATTTTATAATCTAGAATAAACTTGCAGTTGATATTTGAGATGATCAACCCAACCAGAAGCTTTCTTTGAAATAAAAGCAGAGTTTTTTGCTACAATGGGTGGGATTGGAATCATTTCTCCTTCAAGTACAAATAGAACTCAGTGGTTATTAATTAGAAAGGAAATATAAATAGGCTCTGATTTATCTGCAACACCTTTTTTCATTGGAGTATAAGTACAACATGACTCCAATGAAATGAAGCATATGGGTCTGGCATATGTGTCTGCTATTATCTGACCCACATCTGACTTGGCCAGCGAATTTGAAGAGGGAATATTTTCACTGATTTCTTCAAAATAAAGTCTTTGTTTAATCTTTTCTACCTCTTTTTCCCCACCAAGCATCTTAATGAAGCATGCTTTATGTCTCTCAAATGTTTAATTAATTTACTTTCTCACTTCAAACCAACCATCTTAATCATACCCAACCAATTTAGCAATTACTCTTAATCCAAAATTCCCATCACCAATTGGATCCCAAACCTCCCCCAAGAACTTATGTAATTTCTCAGGTATTTGATTTAGTTGATTCAACTTTTGTTCCTACAATCAAAAATTACTTAATCCAAATTATAATCAATCTCATTAAAGGGAAAAACACTCACCAAAGATGAGCTTCTGGTTTACCCTTCCTGCATGTTTCTTCTGTTCAAGAGGATTCCAAGTCCAAATGAAGCAAAGCTCATTAAATTTTGGTCTCCTCCTCCAAACTATGACATTCAGATTCTGATCTTGGGGATTTGGACTAACAGTTATCATCATATCATCATCAGTTCATTAAACCAAAAAAATGAACATTTCACCAAAGAAAAGACTTACAATCTTTTGTCTTTTCTTATTTGGTGCCTGTTGAATTCCCTCTTGCTGCTTAATTTCTTTTTTTAAAAATTTTGATTCAAGAGGGATGTCAGCCTACTAGATGCCAAGGAACTAGCTCCTTCTAGAGACTAGAGGTGATGAAAAAGTTAGAGTAAAAATGTTAAAAATTGCCAGAGATATATCTTGGCTAAAAGGGTTAAATTTATTTATATATTTATAAAAAAAATTTAAAAGGAGAGGCCAAGACCTTAATGGGGCTTTTTAAACCTCCAGAACACAGTTATATGTCTGTTAAGGACAATATAGGTGCAATTGTGGTCCCTGTGGGGTTTACAAGGACTCCTTTCAAGAAGGGTATGTGTAATTCCCTTGGGCTTTGGGTTATGCAGAACCTACAAAACAAGTATAAGTCAGCAGGATCACTTACTAGGTCTAGATCCGGACTTATGATTGATGGATGGAAAAATATGCATGGATTCAGGGTGCTGGAAGCTGGTGCTGAGGCAGGCTGAGTGGTTGGATATTGATTGTGGCCAAAAAGTAAGGATTCAAGAGTTTTGTATAAAATTTTATTAGAAAGTGGTCCACAATCACACACTTATTTCTTATAAGGATTTGATGGCTGGAGGAAAAGGATATCCTGAAGAAATAATGACTATATGACTGGATGAATGAGTTAGAAATGGCTGGGGGAAGAGCCTTTATTCATATTGTTTGGGTCCCCTCATGGTACAGTCTTTTTACCAGACAAAGGAGGGTGACCCAGGATAGTGCTGAGGCCAGGGAGGCATCAGTGTGTTTGTGTAGACCTACTCTGGTCACTAAGGAGGTACAGGAAGCCCTATGTAATCATGCTTGGGGCTTGATACATGTTTCTGTACCCTTAATGATATCAGCCTCCTGTATGCCAAGACCCTTGCCGTCCTTTTGCTACCAGAGGTGATAGAATAAATAATAAATATATTATTCAATAAATGCAACAAGAATCCGTAAAATATTTGGATAAAGCTATTGCAAGGTTGAATTGGTTTGTTTATGGTTTAATATTATAAATCAAAATTAATAAATTGATTATAAAATAAATTAATAGAGGGGCCACAATAATATTGGGGATCTTTAATACCTATCTTCAGGGAATTCACTTTGAAAACATGTATGGCTGGTTACTTTGGAACCTTTAATTTATATTCTTAAAGGATATATTTCCCAAAGATGATATATATATAAATATATGGTGGTGTGACAGGGCCTTGTAGCTAAGTTTCCACAACAGAAAAAGGATAATAAGACTCACTGGTATATTATTGAATCCTTTGGGTACCTGTCTGGGACGTTTAATGATGGGTTAAACCTATTACTGGGGTTAAAAAAAGGTTGTTCATCAGTTTAAATTGATAAAAGGGTTGGGGACGGATATCATTAATCAGACTAAAGCCATAAATAACTTAATTATCTCTTATAAGTATTTGATTACCTTAGCAGGGTGTCTGGACATAAATATAACTGGGTCTCTGGGTATCAATATCCTCAAAAGAGCTCCTTATTTATAGCTTTCTGGGTCCCAATATTGTCCTTCTGAGGGATACAGGGGCTCAAAGGGATGGATGCTAAGGCTAGCAGGGTAACCAGTGGTAGCCTGTCACATTTTCTTGATGCTATACCACGGGTAGCATCTAATTCCACAGGGTATGTGAATTATTCTACCTTTTTAATTGATATTTGGACATGTCAATAACACTAATTTTTCCATATTATCTATTATTTAAGTAATTATCTTTAGTAGCTATTCCCAGGATGGTGATAATTCTCTTAATAAAGATTTTTATGGGTAATCTGATTTCAAGTGGGTTCTCATTATGTATTAAATGATTGGAGTAAAATCATGATATTTATTTTACTCCTTATTTTCAAAATCCAGTTGATTTACTTAAAATAATTAATTAAAAACATAAGTCATACAAATTCATGTAATATTTTTACATCATCATCTCTTAGTATGTCAAAACAATACCAATGTCTTGAAGTTCTCACAATTGTATATTAAAGTATTTTAATATATTTTTACAAATAGTAGTTATCTTATTTTTGACATTTTTGAAATTTTTAATTTTAATTTATAAAAAAAATGTATAAAGGTTTTTTCAGTATATTTATATACTTTTATGTATTTTCAGACTATCTAATATCCACAGGGACACTTATTACATATGTGGAATGTCCCCGTCTAGTTTGTAGCACATTTACATGGTACCTGAGCTTCTCAGTCTGCCTGCCACTCTGTCAGCCCGTAGTCCTGCTGCTGTGTACTTTTCAGATGCCCAGGGATGTGTAAAGGGCTTGTCAGGGTACGCTGACAGGGTGGCATTGCTGCTTCTCAGCCGCCCCCGGGTGTATTGGTTTCTGAAGCTGAGTGCAGGAATTGTGACACAACACATTTCAGTGTGTAACTCCTAAAATATACACAAAACCTCAATTCTGACTGAATTTTAGTTGTGAAAACTATACGTGACAACATTTTTTAAATATTTAATTGGCCAAAAGGTCCCATAGTGGTGCTGTGGTATTTTGGTCATTTCTATTTTTAATTCTTAAAAATATAAGGAGTTGGATTTCAAGGGTGGGGTCAGGGAGTGACCCTACCTAATTTTGGGTGGAGAATCCATTTCTGCAATAATATCTATGTATTTCCTACTCCTTCTTAAGATAAACTTAATATTTATATTTTATGTTATTCTTGTTACTTTTGCAGCTTGATCTGCAATAGTAGCAAGCTGACAAATGACCTCATTGTATCTACCAAAGAAGTAGTATTCAATTAAAATTTTCACATACAAGTCATGGATTCCTGAAGCCAGAGGCTTGAAAAAATGCTCTGGGGACCCCATTCTGCAAGATTATTTTGAGTCTGAGGCTCTTTTGTCCATATTGGGGTGTTTTACAGTTACTTAATTGGACAGTAAACTCCTAGTAATGTTTACTTACATACAGTTTTAGTTACCAGGGACACAAGGGGGGTGTTCCTCTGTTTATCTTTAGTACACACTCTCAGGGTGTTACAGTAACTAAATTGTACACTTTTGGGTCCAAACCTACCATACAAGCCCTTTTACAGGGGCCCTGACAACCTTTGATATAGTTTCAAAAAGGGTGCAGGGCTCATTTTTCCAGATTTTTTTGTTGGTTTATCTGTTTTCATACTTTTCCCCACCACATGGTAGCGCTCTTTGGATCAAATGTGGTGTGGAACAGGGCTGTAGGGTGTATAGGTGGTACCCTGCAGCCCTTTTCCATTTTTGGAGAGGGGGGACTGTCCAGTTAGCTGGCTGGTTGCGTTGCGCAATGGTCTGGCCAGTTGCTAGGAGCCCCCACAAGGTAGTGGGTGGACTACCTGCGGGGCTGGCAACAGTTAGCATCCTCTGTGCGTGGTATTTGCTTGACTACCCATGGGAGTCAGTAGCAACTGCCACACATGGTAGTTGCTGACTAGCAACTACTCCGGGCTTGCGCAAGGTAGTTGCTTGAATGCTTGCAGGGCCAGCATGTGCCATAGTGTCTTTGTGCGGTTGCAGAGGGTATGCGGCTTGCCAGCGCATTCCGTAGCTTCTTTGTGCGGTTGCAGAGGGTATGCAGATGTGCGGGGGGCTATGGAAAAAATCCTGCCATGGCTTCTTTGTGCGGTTGTGGAGGGTACACAGGTGAACCATGGTTCTGCCTGAAGGAGTAAATTTTTGGGTGTGGTGCCAGTGGGTGACCCTACCTAAATTGGCACCACAAATCCATTTATTTAATAATTTTTTTAGATTTATTAAAGGTTAAGGTTTTATTTCTTAAGTTTTATTTGATTATTTCTGTATTTTATTTGATTATTTCTGTATTTTATTTGATTATTTCTGTATTTTATTTGATTATTTCTGTATTTTATTTGATTATTTCTGTATTTTATTTGATTATTTCTATATTTTATTTGATTATTTCTGTATTTTATTTGATTATTTCTGTATTTTATTTGATTATTTCTGTATTTAATTTTTAGGGGCTTTAGTTGGTTGGTTCTGAATATTAGCCAGCTGACAAAGGATCTCTCTGGGTATCTTTAAATTTTGGCCAAACTCTACTTGATTGGAAGACCTTTGGTTAAAGTCTTAGATTTGATAAATAATTTGTCTTCTGAATTGGGTACTTCAACAGCTTGAATTGATCTTGCTCAAGATATCCCAAGATCATTGCATTGAGCTTCTCATGTAACTGAGAATTGTTGAGCATTTCATTCATTAACATCAAACTTCAAAAATTTAAAATGATCAAACATTAGTAAAGTAGGAATCATCCATTAAAAAGCATTAATCACATATTGATTTGAACAATACAAAAATAAAACTTAAACCAACTTACAGAACTAGAACTGAAAGGGTCATAATACAACCTCCACTGAGGATGGAAATTCTCAGGCACAACAGATCCTCTGAACTCTAGTAGTTCACTTATCTGATGGGAACAGGGAAAACCTATAGTCTGGGATTATGACTTGGTGCACACTTGCCCATTATGGTTCCGCTTTAAGTTCTCTAATTCTTCAACAACAAGTTTAATTGCCTCCAAGGAAAAATTGTATCCCAAAGGTAACAGTTCATTGGGAAGAACTATTGCTTACTTTATTCAAGAGTTGAAAAGGGATGCCTTAATGGATTCAATTTGATTTGAAACTTTTCCTTCTAGGTTTTTCCAAGCATCCAAGATGTTTCCCAAAGAATTTTCAAGGAATTTTTTGAGAGTAGCATGGGCCCCTTCCAACCTAGACATGGTTTTATTTCCAAAGTCAGGGTTTTTGCAAGTCCAAGCGGTTACAAATGTCTATTTGATATGGAATATCTTATTCTCTATATAATCAATCAAATCCTCATGCTCTTTCAAGAAAAATTTTATACAAGTCATAAAGTAAGCACCCAAAAATAGGAAGATTAACAGAAGAAGCAGAGATCAGGTCCTTACTCTGAGTTCTGCATCATTGACCGCTGCCTCCTCCTTGGGTTTAGAGGCCCCATAAGTCCCCCACAAAGACAGGAAGCTTTTCTATCCTTCAAGGTCATTATTAAAGCAAAATTGACAGTTTGCTTGTATTTGTTTAGACAAGTGCCACAAACAACACTGTCTTGTTGACTCTGGGAAACTATCTTCAATTGAACCAATCAGATCTTTTTGATGGTCTGTCACAAAGACTTTGGGAAGTATCTCAGGATCATAAGCCAGCTGCTTTATTAAATTTACAGACCAACTGTAGAATTTGAAAGGTAGTCCATCACAAAGACTTTGGGAAGTATCCTGGGATCATAAGCCATCTGCTTTATTACATTTACAGACCAACTGTAGAATTTGAAAGGTGTGAGAATCCAAACAGTGCTGAGCCGCAGGCAGTTCAGTGGAAGGGAAAAGGTTCTTTTTAGTCTGCCCTCCTGAGCATTACAAAAATATTTAAATGTAACCAGAATAAGGTCCATTACCTTGTAAATAAGGAATTAAATGGAAAGGATGAATTTTGATAGTTTTTGGCAGCAAAGGAACAACACTATCTGAGGCAAGATGGTGTGGGAACAGACTTGAACAAACTAAGTTAAAGTTTTTTCAGAGTTCAACAGAACAAGGCAGTTGTAATTAACAATTCCCACAAGCTAATAATTCTGGTTGTCTGCACAAGATTAGGAAAGAACAACTCAATCCCAACCAACATCCAGGTTCTCAATGAACCTGCCCAACTCTATGCAATCAAGTGCTTGAAGGGTACCAGATAAATGTGGGTGGCTTTAAAAAACAAAGAAATTAGTTTTATGAAGCTCTAGAAGAAAAGCAGTAACAAATTTGAACAAGAAGAACCCAGCAGGTCTCAAGGGACTCAAAAAAAGCATGGAAGAATTCAAATTTAAAGGAATAAAGGGAATTTTAACACTCCAGGTTTCAAGCTTGAAGAAACCTCTCAGTAACAGGTGACTGGTTCTAGAAATACAATCAAATGAATGATCAAGACCAAAGTGGTCAGAGAAATGGATCAAAGGAGTGTTTTAACACACTCAAGAATTCAATCAAATTAATTGTTATTCAGCCAGCAAAGCTATTGGTTGGTGATAAGGAAAAGTGCCACAGGAGGGCGGATAAGGGATTTTAGTATGGAGGATCAAGGATCAGAGGGAAATCATTGATATACCCTGGATAAGATGATGATAAATGCTCAGATAAAGGGGGAAGAGCCCACATATTTATTGCTTGATACCACAATGATGGATGATAATATGAATCCTTGATGATTGGGAAAAAAGGCAGGGGAGAGCCCCTCCTTTTATGGGCAAGAGGCCCTGTAGAATACTTACAAGAGATAACTACAAATGAGAGTGGGAAAAAAGGTTTTATTTTATTTTATTTTATTTTTGTTAAGAGGACAGGATCCAGAAAAGCAATTATGAGAACAAAAAAAAAATGGCAACAGGATGAACATGAAATAGTAAAAAAAATGGGAAAAGAAAACAACCCCAACAGTTGGAAGAGGATGAGCAGCAGGTGGATGGACACCCACAACTTTGCGGACGCAGGGCCGCAACAGCGGTCACAGATGATGAGCAACAGGAACACTGGTGGCCGCGGGTCATGAGCGCATGGATGGGGGTGGCTTGATTGGATGTGATGAGGATAGAAGGGCCAATGAGAACAACAAGGAGGAGCAATAGAAACCTTGGTTTAATGATGAACTTGGACCAATACCAATCAGGAGGTTGCCAGTTGTGGTGAGAGAGAAAGAAGAGTGGATGGATGATATCATAGTGATTTGGTTGGTTTGATCAATAGCCCATTGGGTGTTGTTGTAAGTATCTATCCTTATTTTTGAATTTTAGATTCCTTTGAGTTAAGCCTGTAGTCAGACTGTTCACTGGGGTCTTGGTGGAACTAGCTGGTTGCGTGAGGGAAGAAGTTGTTGACAAGCTGTGAGGTGGGGTTTCATTGATTGGGAGCGCTTGGCCCAAAAAGTTGGGTACAAAGCGCAAGAAAAAGGAATTGAACCCAAGGCCGGGGGAGTTGAAAACCCCAGGTGTACTCTTCCTAGACCGCTAGGACAGGGGGAATTTGGAGAAATAGAAAAAAGAATGGATCACTTTCCAACACAATTTTTTTTTTTAAGAATGATGAGATAAAAAACCAAGAATTTTGCCCCTTTTCTTGAGTTGTACCAAATTGGTATCCACATCTCTCCCCAACTTACAGACTTTCCCTACTCTACATATCAAGATTTGAAGATATTGAGAAAAGGAGAAAAGGAGAACGTAGAAGGAAAAAAATTGGCCATTTCTTGACTTTGAGAGTGATCAAAGAATTGAGGGAAAAAAATCTTGATCCATCCAAGAGAGCCCTAGAAGTTTCAGGAGAAAAAGAAAGAGTTTTTCCCAGGTGCCCACGAATGTGGAATAAAGCAGAGTTTTACAAAAAAAAACAATTCAGTAGATGACCCTGGTGGTGCAGAATTGGGAGGACTTACTTCAACCCCAAATTTCCCCCACAAAAATGAAACCTCTTGACTTGATCAGCAGAGAGCCTTATGGCCAACTGAGTACCATTCAGTTCTTCCAAAACATAGGATCCACCTCTGAATTGACAAACAAACAAATAAGTAACATTCCAACAATTTGAAAAGAGATTTCCTGTCAGCTGTCTACTATTCAGAACCAACTGACTAAAGCCTAAAAACAAATAAAATATAAATTAATAATAAACAAATACAGAAATAATAAAATAAAATAAAATTAAGGAATAAAACCTTAAGTCTTAAGAAATCCAAGAATATTATAAAAAACATGGATTTGTGGAGCCAATTCAGGTAGGGTCACCCACTGGCACCACCCCCAAAATCCCACTCCTTCAGGTAGAACCATGGTTCACCTGTGCACCCTCCCATTGCATCCGCAGGTATAGGTTTCTGACCAAAAATTTGGTCAGAAACCCATAATTGTGTTTAGTTTAGGAGTTATGGACAAAAAATGGTTTTGTCCATAACCCCGCGCGCAGCCGCAGGTCATTTTTTTGCAGCTAGGCGCGCAGCTCTTAGGAGCCACGGCACAACCGGCCCCGCAAGTAGTCAAGCGACTACCTCCCGCAGGACCAAAGAGGTTGCGGACAGGCAGTGGCCCCGCAAGTAGTCGCCTGACTTCCTTGCACAGGCTCTAGGCGGCAGCTACCAACCAGCCTCGCGGGTAGTTGAGCAACCAGCCTCGCAGGTAGTTGAGCAAACAGCCTTGCAGGTAGTTGAGCGACTACCACGCGAGGTAGTCGCCACTTACCAGCCCGCAGGTAGCCAAGCGAGCACCTTGCGCAGCTGCCGCTACCTATTGCCAGCCCTGCGATTAGTCAACCGACTACCCTGCGCGGGCCCCTAGTGACCAACCAAGCCACCGCGCAAATTGACTGGCCGGCTCACTGGTCAGCCCTCCCCTCTCCCAAAACGGAAACCGGGCTGTGGGGTACCTCCAATACACCCCATAGCCCTGTTCCACATCACATGGGGGACAGAGAGCGCCACCATATGGTGGGGAATAGTATGAAAGGGGATAAACAACCCAAAAATTTGGAAAAATGGGCCCTGCACCCTTTTTTGAACTATACCAAAGGGTTGTCAGGGCCTCTGTAAAAGGGCCTGTATGGAAGATTTGTACCTAAAAAGGTATCTGTGAGTTACTGTAACACCCTGAGAGTGTGTACTGAGAATAAATAGGGGCCTAGCTTCGTGCTAGATGGATCACAAGACACCAGGAATACATACAACACTCTCCATACCCCTTATAATTAAAACTGTACGTAACTAGTCTCAACTAGGGGTGTACTGTCCAATTAAGGAACTGTAAGACACCCCAATATGAGAAGAAGAGCCTCAGACTTAAAATGTCCTTGCAGCATAAGGTCCCCATAGCCTGTGTTCAAGCCCCTGACCTCAGGAAGCCATGGCTTATATTTATAAATATTAATTGAATACAACCTCTTTGGTCAATACAGTGAGGTCATTAAGGGCACAGAAACGTGTATCAAGCCCAAAGCATGATGACATAGGGCTTCCTGTACCTCTTTAGTGACTAGAGCAGGTCCACACAAACACACTGATGGCTCCCTGGCCTCAGCACTAGCCTGAGTCACCCTCCTTTGGCTGGAAAAAGGGCTGTACCATGAGGGGACCCAAACAATATAATAAAAGGCCCTTCCCCCAGCCATTTCTAACAGAGGGATCCAGTTATATAGTCATTATTGCTTCAGATATTTTCATCCTCAAGCCATAAAACCCTTATAAGAAATAAGTGTGTGATCCTGGACCACTTTCTGATAAAATTGTAGACAATAATTCTTGAATCCCTATTTTTTGGCCAAATTGAACAACCAACCATTCAGCCTGCCCCAGTACCAACTTCCAGCACCCTGAATCCTTGAATATTGGCCCATTTATCAAGAATAAGTCCGGATATAGACCTGGTAAGTGATCCTGCTGACTTATACCCCTTCTTGTAGGTTTTGCATAACCTATGCCCCAAGGAAATTACACACACCCCTCTTGAAAGGAATCCTTGTCAAACCCACAGGCACCACAATTGCTCCTATATTGTCCTTAAAAGAAATATACCTGTGTTCCGGAGGGCTCAACAACCCCATTAAGGTCTTGGCCCCTCCATTTAAATTTATTTTATAAATATATAAATAAATTTAACCCTTTTAGCCAAATCATATACCTGGAATTTTATCTTATTATTGATCCAAACTTTCTATCACCTCTAGTAGCTAGAAGGAATGAAGTCCTTGGCATCTAGTAGGCTGACATTTCCCCACTGAGTCTCCAAGGATTGATTATAAGCCAAAACTAGATCACCAGGATTTAAGGGATCCCTGATTTAATTTGCATGCTTATCTTCCCAATACCAAACTGATTTTTCTCTTTATTCCATCATCTTCTGGTAAGCTTCATCACAAATGTCTTCAATATTCTCCAGTTGCTTGGATCCGGAAACTAACAGTTCAGTGGGTGAGGAAACCTGCTCCCATGAGATACCCAGGAAATATTCCATTTCAAGATCAAGAGCAAGGACAACCCTTTTTCCAAAAATTATTTTGTAAGGTGAGTAGCCAGTGGTCAGTTTAGTTGAGATTCAATCAGAGAAGAGAACCAGAGGAAGAAATATGCAAAAATTCTTTCCACTTTCACCTGCCAGTTTAGAAAGAGAATCTTTCAAAGGAGAATAGCCTTGTTCCACCATGCCTTGGCCTTCTGGAAAATAAGGAGTAGTAAACTGATTTTGCCCAGGAAGTGACCAGATAATTTCAGAAAGTTTGCCACCAAGATCAGAGCCACCATCAGTAGAATAAGATCAAGCCAAGCAATAACACATTTTCCAGTTCTTGTAAAGGAAAGATCCCACTGATTCAGAGCTGAGATTCTTAAGGAATTTGTGCTTCAGCCCATCCAAAAAAATGATCTCTAGCCAAAAGAAGATACTTAGAACCACCTGCCTTAATATGAACCACATCAATAGAAATCCTTCCAAAGACAGTGGAATCCCCATTAGGATGACAAATTTCAGCTGGGCGCCTAAGATCACATTTATGAAAAAATTAACAACTCTGGTACCATTGAGAGACAGATTTCTTCAGTGATGGCCACCCAAATTTTTTGGATATGTGTTGATTAGTTTTGGTTTCCCCAAAATGACCAAGACCCTCATGGGGATTTTCAAGGATTGAATCTTTCTTAGGAACAATATTAAAAAAAATGAGAGCACAATGATTTCCTCTTTTCATAAGCCTAGAACCTTTGACAAATAAATCAGAGGAATTTCTTTCAAGTGAAAAAAATTGTTTGGTGGAAAGATCAGGGGTTCTTTGGAGAGTTGAAAGGTAATTCTCTAATATAAACAAGAAGCCCTTCTGAAAGCCAGAAAAATCTTTATAGGAGAAAGAGAATACAGGTCAAATTATAGGTTTCTCCTTGTTGAAATCCCCTGCAACATCCAATTCATTATCTTCCAAAGGATGTTGAGACAAACCATCAGGCATGGTGAAAGATTTTCCAGAACTGTGAACAATATCAAAAGAGAAAAATTGAATAAAAGCCATGCAAGAAGTAATAGGGGCATTTGGAAGGCTTGGAGCATTGATCATTTCAATGATAGATTGATTGTCCACTTTTAATTCAAAATTTTGACCCCACAGGACTGTTTGAAGTTTCTTCAACATTTGAGCCACACTGCAGAGTTCCATTTTTGCTTGAGAGTATCTGGATTCCAAATCTGAAACTAAAAAGGATTCATAAAGAGCAGGAAGGTCCCAACCATTCTCATCTTCCCAAGTAAGAACAGCCCCAACAGATTAATAACTAGAATCAACAGCCAGCTTGATCTTTCCAGCTCCTGGTCCATAAGAGATCTTCTTCAAAACTATTTCTTTCCCAACAATGGTTTTGAGCAACTGAAACAAATGTTCACAAGCTTGGGTCCAAATTCATCTAGTATATTTCCTGGCTAGGCAACACAAGGTTGAACAGATTTTGGATAAAGATAGAATCAAGATTAGAACATAAGTTAGAACACCTGGAAAGCCTCTAACTTCAGTGGGATTGATTGGAGTGGGCCAAGAGATGATTTTGTTGACTTTGGCTGGTGCCATCCTTGTTCCTTCCTTGAAGATTACATGGCCAAAAATTCCCAGAGCAGGGAAAAAATCAGCCAATTTTGATCCAGAAAAATTCAGGCCCAATTCCTCAATTAACAACAGAATACTTTCCACATTAGTAGCATATTCCAAAATTAATTAACAAATAACTGAATTCTGAGATAAGATCTCATTATCATAATCAGACACTGAACCTTTAATTCCGCCATTGTCAATAAATATCCCAGCATTATCAGGGATTTAATCCTGGAGGATCCATATCATCTGAGCCTGATAGACTGAAACAAAATTGGTAACACCTTGAGACAATGAAGTAAGCTGGAATTGACCAAGAGGAGTATCAAATTTAGTGAGAGGAAAACAGATAGGATTTAGATATTTTTTTTCATAGCCACCCATAATTTCCCCCAGAGCATAGCAAGCTCTCCCAGAAAAAGATTACACAAAGCCTTCAGTAGCAGGAGGAACACCAGAGTCTTTAATTGGAACTTTTTTGAGAGGTTGGAGATTGTGAAATACTCTAAGTTTACCTTTAATTTTAAGGACACAGAAAACAGGGATGGAATAACTGGAAATTGATTGTTCATATAGAACAGTACGGACTTGTTTGCTGATCAACTTGATAAATTTGTTGACTTTAGCAGCAGGGATTGGAACACTTTTCTTTTTCCAGGGATTGTGCTCAACTAGGGGGATAATTTCAGGAAGACCATAGGATTATTTCAAGAGACCTCTCTCTTCTTCACAGAAGGAAATAGAATTTTCCCTCAGAGATAAGACATTTTTGATTAAATTCAACTCATAAGGAAGAATCAATCCATCTGGACCAAATTTAACCGCTTTCAGACATTCTTCAGAGACAAAACCACAAGGCACAAAGGGACCAACAATAGATCAAGATAAACCACAGAAAGGATCACAGTTTAACGGAGGGCGCATGAGGGGAGGATTTAGGTTGAGGGGCATGGGCCAATTGATGGGTTGGATCTTTTTTGAAACTGATTTATACTTTTTGGCAATAGAGAGAGGTTTCTTTTTCCTCCAAGTGTTGACCAGCAAGACCTGACTGCAAAAACTGAGACCAAGTTCCAACATTTTCCATGTCCTATGTTCTGAAAAGTTCTCAAAGGGTTCTTTTTACATAAAAGAAGAACCAAGGGATAATATGTTGCTCACAGGTGTGGCAAAAGGTAGAGTTTCAAAAATGATGGTAGAAGAATGCCCTAGCGGTGCATTATTGGGAGGACTTACTTTGACACCCAAGTGCCTCCACTGAAGTCCATATTCCTCCATACTGAAAACATTAAGAAGAGAATCAAGATCAGGATCTAGTTAATAATCATTGCTGAGATTAGCACCAGAACTAAAAAAAGATTGAACAGGATTAAGAAAACAAGGAGAAGAAGAAACCACAGATCTAGAGAGAGAGGGAATATTTTTGGGAATTTTAATTTTGGAATGTTTTTGATGTTTAATACTTTTCAGATTCAAAGAGAATAATGAGAAAAAAGAAAAATGAGCCTCTGAAATGAGAGTTTATCCTTGAGTTGAAGTCCAAGGCTGGGAAAGACCAAAAATACCAGTAGAATCAACTACTATTCTAAAAAATGAGAGGAATTGGATGTTTCCTTCTGCTTCCCCTTTAGAACTGATTTAGGAGGATGACCAGAAAAATCTCTTTCCCAACTACCAGAATCCAAGGAGCAGAGAGGAACTTCAATGTTCCTTCCATCAGCATTGGGCAGAAGGATTCTCTCCCAAACTTGATCAGAAAACATCAAGGTAGCACAAAAGTCCATGAAAAACAGTTGACCCAAGATCATAGGTCCTTACAAACAGGTAATCCAAAAATGACAGGTTCCAATGATATTTCAACCTATTCAAACTGGAAAATCTTCAACAATACCAACTAACTCAAAAGACTGATTCCCTATTCCATACACCACAGAGTTGAAGCTAACTCTAGGACCAAGCTTGAGTTTGCAGGCCATAAAATCTGAAATCAGGTCAAGTTGAGAACCAGAATCAACCAGGAGAGAAACCATTTTATCCAATTTGCCAAAAAAAAGGAAGAAAACCAAGCGGTGTAGAGACTCCTGTGAGATTTTTATAAATAAATTAGCAAATAGCTTTCTGGAAGTCCTTGAAGGGGAATTTAGTATTAGTTCTACTCCTTTAGTTTCAGCTGGCTACTATTCAGAACCAAATGACTAAAGAGCCCAGAAATAAAAATGAATGAATCATAATAATGAATAAAAAAATACGGAAATAATAACTTCAAAACAAAGATGAGATAAAAACCCTTAATGAGTAAGAGAAGTAGGAATATTATTTCAGAAATGGATTCCTAGTGCCAAATTAGGTAGGGTCACCCACTGGCACCCATCACCAGTTCCTGCTCCTTCAGGTAGAACCGTGTCACCCTTGTGTACTGTACCTCACATACACCCCACAGCCTTTTTCCACACCACATGGGGCCCAAAGAGCACCACCAAGAGGTAGCAAACAGCATGAGACTTCCTAAACGAACAGAAAGTTTGGAAAAATTGGGCCCTGCATCCTTTTGAGAGCTGTATCAAAGGTTGTCAGGGTCCCCTGTCATGGGACCTGTACAGAAGGTTTGGGGCCAAAAGAGTACACAATAGGTACAGTAGCATCCTGAGAGGGTACAATGAGGATACACAGAAGCCTAGCTTTGTGCTGACTAGCCCACAAGACACCTGACACCTATACAACCTCCTCTGTACCCTATACAAGGAAGACTGTATCTAACCAGTCACAACCACTGGCTTAACACCCAATTAAGTAGATTTAATTAGACTAATATTAGTTACTGTAGCACCCTGAGAGTGTGCAATGGGGATAAAAAGTAGATTAGCTTTGTGCTAACTTGCTCACAATATACCAGGCACCCATAAAACCTCCCCTGTACCCTGTACAATGTAGACTGTATGTAACTAGTCACAACCAGGGGCTCACTACTCAATTAAAGAAACCCCAACTAGGCAAATATGGAAAGAAGAGCCTCATACTTGAAATTAGCCCTCAAAAAGAAGTCTCCTGAGCATGTGCTTAACCCCCTGGCCTCAGGAGACCATGGCTTATATTTAAAAATATTAATTGAATACAACCTCTTTGGCTGATACAGTGAGATCATTGAGGGTACAGAAACGTGTACCAAGCCCCAAGTATGATGACATAAGGCTCTCCATACTTCTTTAGTGGCTAGCGCAGGTCCACACAAACACACTGATGGTCCCTTAGCCTCAGCATTAGCCTTGTTCACTATATTTTATTAATTGAATACTACTTCTTTGGCTGATACAGTGAGGTCATTCAGGGTACAGAAACGTGTATCAAGCCCCAAGCATGATGGAATAGGGCTTCCTGTACCTCTTTAGTGACCAGGGTAGGTCTAAAAAACACACTGATGGCTCCCTGGCCTCAGTGATAGCCTGGGTCACCCTTCTTTGGTTGGTAAAAAGACTGCACCATGAGGGGACCCAAAATGATATAAATAAAGGCTCCTCCCCCAACCATTTCTGACTGATTCATCCAGTTATATAGTCATTATTTCTTCAGATATTTTTTTCCTCAAGCCACCAAACCCTTATAAGAAATGAGTGTGTGATCCTGGACCAATTTCTGATAAAATTATAGAAAAAACTCTTGAATCCTTATTTTTGGCCAAAATCAGCATCCAGCCATTCAGCCTGCCCCAGAATCAGCTTCCAGCACCCTGAATCCCTGAATATTGGCCCATCCATCAAGAATAAATCCGGATCTAGGCCTAGTAAGTGATCCTGCTGACTTATATCCCTTTTTTAGGTTCTGCATAACCCAAACCCCAAGGAAATTACACACAACCTTCTTGAAAGGAGTCCTTTTAAACCCCACAGGCACCAAAATTGCATTTATATTGTCCTTAACAAACATATACCTGTGTTATGGAGGGCTCAAGAACCCCATTGAGTTATTGGCCCCTCCTTTCACATTTATTTTTACATATATATAAATAAATTCAACCCTTTCAGCCAAAATATATCTCTGGCATTTTTGGACATTTATGCTCTAAATTTTCTATCACCTCTAGTAGCTACAAGGAGCTAGGTCCTTGGCATCTAGTAGGCTGACATTTAGATTATTAGTAAATATTAAGATTGTTTTTGAATTTCCTGCCCTTCTAGTACTTTTATAAGTCTAGATTAGTTATCAATTGTTATTGGTAGGGTTTTGTTGAAGAATAGACCAGATGTATTGGGTTATTGGTTAGTTATTGATCAGATATGTTTGATCTTAACCAATATCCCAATATTAAAGGTTTCAAGGGTTTTATCACAGGGATGGTTCAGGAGAGACTAAAAGATGGATTTACCCACAGGGGACTGGGTAGAGGAAAGGTTGGTAGTTTCTTTTTGTTGTGATCTCTTTCTTTATAAGGGTGATTTATTTATTGAAGGGTGGTTCCTCTTTAATTTGGTACTTAATATTTAGGTCACAGAAGATCCCTTATTCAAGAAACCTTTAGGTGGTTTAATTGGTTAAAGATGGGTCATAACTTGGTCTCTGATTTCCTGTTTCTTTATAATTGGTTTGCTACTAATATTTATCTGGGTAGATACCATAGATGGATGGGCCAAGAGGGCCTGATAGGGTGGTTTGATGTGTGAGAGGAGGTGGGGATGATATGATAGGTAGGCCAGATGGCATGCTGGTACAACTTGGATAGGGCAGAGAGGCCCTCCTTACATAGGCAAATCCTCCCTCAGGGAATGCTCAAGGCTGCCCCTGAGGGTTCTCCCTGTTCTGGTGAGAAACAGTTAGATACAGCTACATGAGGCATTTCTGCTTGTTTGAAAAATGTTTGACAGTTACATGAGGCAGTTCTGCTGGTTGGAAAAAGGTTTTACAGGGGTTTTATGCATGCACAGCCCTGCACAAATTTCTGTGTAGTGCAGATAAGATATATTGCTGTGCTGTACTGGTAATTTGTTCAGTGCTACTTGATTCTACCTACATGTATTGCTGTGCAATACTGGTGGTTTTTTTGGTTCTTCTTAAGTCTGGTCCCACTTCCTCCTGCATATATTGCTCTTGTACAATTCTTCACAGCCTCCTGTATTTATTGCTCTTGTATTTACTTCAGCACAGCCTCCTGTATTTGTTGTTCTTGTATTTGATTCTGCACAGCCTCTTGTATGCATTTTTGTATGTTTTTTTGGTTCTGCTTGAGACTGGTCTGAATTCCTCCTTCATATATTGTTCCTGTATACTTCTGCATAGCCTCTTGTATGTATATTTGCATTTTTGTTTGGTTCAGGTGACCATATCTGACTTGTTGCACTGCCTCCTATATCTGTATTACTGTATGGTGATGAGGTGACAGGATCTGACTTTTTGCACTGCCTCCTGGATCTGTATTGCTGTATGGTGATGAGGTGTCAGGATCTGGACTTGTTTCACTGCCTCCTTGATTTTTATTTCTGTGTTTGATGAGGTGACTGGATCTGGACTGTTGCACTGCCTCCTGAATCTGTATTTCTTTATTTGATGAGGTGACTGGATCTGGACTTTTCCACTTCCTCCTGGATCTGTATGCTGTATTTGATGAGGTGACAGGATCAGGACTGGTTACACTGCCTCCTGGATATATTGCTCCTGTATTCTGATGAGGTGATTGGATCTGGAATAATTGCACTGCCTCCTGGATATGTATTTCTGTATTCTGATTAGGTAACAGGGTTGGTGTATGGTCCTGGTATTGAAGGTAAGCTGGCACTGGTATGCAATTGAGGTTTTCCAAGGTAGGCCTTATGTCTTTCATAGGGCTGTGACACCTGGTTGGGTATGAGTTGCCACAGTTGAAGGTCTCTTGGGATTTATCTTCTAATCCATGAGAGATAGAGGGGTAATTTGGCTGAGTGGCTATGGGTTATTTGTGATTTATGTTAAGGTTTGAGTTAGATGCTCCGGTTGAAAGACTTAAAAGAAGGTGAGGAAAGATCTTGTGACGCCAAGAGGAGCGGATCTTGGGAGTCAAGGGGGAACTCCGGTTTAGTTTAGCAAAGAACAGATGAGGTTAATTCACTTGTGGTTCAGCTGACTTAAATAAGCTAAGTACAACGGAGGCTGACAAGTGGTTGAATAAGGTAATAGAAATGTATAGGAGACATTCAATACTAGGTCATCAGAGACCGCACAACATGGAGGACTACAGGACTGGTTGCACTCAAGATTCAGGCAACACTACTAGTAGATCAAAATTCTGACAATTTAGAATTTATTTCTGAGGTTAATTTGAGGTCTTGAGCTGTTTTTACACTATAAAAGTGAGTCTGATGGCTATAAACAGGTTTGGACTACCACATCAGACAAGAGTACAGGTTGTAATCTAAGGAAGGACTGGTTCTGCCAGAGTCCTCAGGCAAGGTTCCAGAGGAGGTGTTCAATTTTTCAGAGCCAATTTCCACATTATGAAAAGACACCCATTTCTCCATCCCTTCATCAATGGAGGGCAAAATTGACAGGAGCTCAGAAACAGAAAAATCAGGAATTTTCAGATAAGATATTTTGTTTAGTACCCCTTCCACAGCATTGGGGTGGTACTTAGAGATTCCCCTCTCAGACCAAAGGTTGGGCTGGTTTGAGGAAGGATTCTCAGGTGAAGCAGGATCAGCAGGTTGGGGTGTTGCAACAGGTAGAGGAGAAGGATCAGTGTGATTTTGAAACCTTTCCATCAGAATTTCTGTTTCTACATCCATGTCTTCCAGCAAAGAGGAAGAAGGTTCAGGGGATCATTGAAATTTGACCGGTTTAAAAAGGATAGCAGATGGAATAGGAGGAGCTTTGTGAGGTTTGGGTTCCTCATGTTGTTTCCTAGCTGGATTGCATTGATAAGCTGCAGATAGGCTAGAGGAGGAGATAGCAGGAGGATACCATGGTTGAAGAGTACCACAGGAAGATTGAAAATACCAAGAAGCCAAAGAAGCTTTCTTAGGAGGAGATGGCTTCAAAGAGGCCACCACATGACAGATAGGGAATGATGAATCAAAAGGGATCAGAGCACCATTAGGAAGAAGAAAATTGTTTCCCTTCTGTTTCACCAAATTTTCCTCCTTATCCTTCTGGATTTCTGGGCATTGTCTGGTTTCATGAACTTCCCTATGAAAATAGTAGCAGACAGGAGTGGATCTAGGAATGGAATTAAAAGTTTTGGGAGCAGCAAGAGCAGAAATGTTTTGATATATTTTATTTTCAAAAGCTTGGAGAAGTTTTGTGATTTAATCAATATTTGCAGTTTCTTTATTAGCCTGAGGATTAAATTTGGGACAACGGCTGGCCTCCATTTTCCTCATAATTTTGTTAGACTCAGAAAATGAGGGAGCAGGAACTGGTTCAGTGGTGCTGGGTTTTTCAAACTTTAGCGCAGTTCAACCTTTCATGAATTCATCCACAGCACTCCTAAGGACAAGAAAAGCAGGAAGCTTGAAAAAATTATACCTAGTTGTGATCATAGATCCAGAATTAACCAATTTCTCCCTCATTTTCTCCTGAACTCTAAGCAAAAAAGATTGGAAAAATTGGACTCCAATTTTGTCCATGGTGTCAATATGATCATTTCAAAGGAGATAAGATTGGATAGGATCCCACAATTTCCTAAAGGATTGATAATCAGAGGCTGAAGAAATACCATCCTTTTAAATCCAATGAGAGACACAATTTTCCAATTCCTATAGCGTAAAACAAGCTATATCTATCTTTCCCCAATACACCAGCATTTCTTCCCTTAGAAGCTTCCAGTTATGAGAATCAAATCCATCAAAAGACTTGATTACTTCCATAGATTCATCAGAGGAAATAAAGAATTGCAATTGATAGGCCGTATTGTATTCCCTAGCTCCATACACTTTTGCAGCCATTTTGCATGAATCCAAAAATTGCTCAACATTTGTCCCATTGAAACCCAAGTTCTTGTTCTGGGGTTTGATCGGTACCATCTTAAAAAAAACAGAGGAGGAGGTACCAGTAGATTCCATTTTCACAGAGTTCCTAGAGGATCCAAAGAGCATATTTCCACAGTGGCTCACAAGTGTGGCAAGAGTAGGGTTTCACATAAAACAACAAGAATCTTTCTCAAGCTGTGCCCAATTGGAAGCACTTACTGCTGGATAAGCTGACTACACAGATCAGATCTGAGAAAAAGAGAAACAAAGAAAAAAAATATTGGATTTTGAAGTTGCTTCCAAACGTCTTGGGACTGTAAATCCCAAGGTTGCTGGTTCAATTCTGGCCTGGGGGACCAAATGTAAGACTCCATACAGAGCTGAGCCTCAGGAAGTTCTGTGGAGGAGAAAAGGTGCTGTTTAGGATGCCCTCCTGAGCATTAAAAAAATATTTAAATATAACCAAAATCAAGATCCAGAACCTTGTAAATGAGGAATCAAATGGAAAGGATAAATTTTGATAGTAGTTGGCAGCAATGGAAAAAAAATATCTGAGGCAAGATGGAGTGGGAAAAAACTTTAAAAACTAAGTTAAAGTTTGTTCAGAGTTCAATAGAACAAGGCAGTTGTAAGTAACAACACCCACAAGCTAATCAACCTGGTTTTCAGCAGAAGATTAGGAAAGATCAGCTCAATACCAACCAACCTCCAGGTTCTCAATGAACCTGCCCAATTCTCCGCAATAAAGCACTTGAAGGGTATCAGATAACTGTGGGTGGCTGTAAAAAATGAAGCAATTTGTTTTATGAAGCTCTAGAAGCTAATCAGTAAAAAATTCAAACAAGAATCGCCCAGCACATCTCAAGGGACTCAAGAATAGCGTGGAAGAATTCAACTTCAAAGAAATAAAGGGGATTTAACACTCCAGGTTCCAAGCTTAAAGAAACCTCTCAGTAAAACATGAATGGTTCCAGAAAGACAATCAAATGAATGATCAAGACCAAAGTGGTCAGAGAAAGGGATCAAAGGAGTGGTTTAACACACTCAAGAATTAAACCAAATGGATTCTTCTTCAACCAGCAAAGCTATTGGTTGGTGATAAGGAACAGAGCCACAAGAGGGAAAATAAGGAATTTTAGTATGGAGGCTCAAGTATCAGAGGGAAATGATGGATATACCGTGGATAAGATGATGATAAATGCTCAGATAAAGGGGGAAGAGCCCACGGATTTATTGCTTGATACCACAATGATGGATGATAAGATTAATTATCAATGATGGGGCAAAAAGGCAGGGAAGAGCCCCTTGTTTTATGGGAAAGAGGCCCTGTAGACTACTTACAAGAGATAACTACAAATGAGAGCGGGAAAAAGTTTATTATTATTATTATTTTTTTTTAAGAGGACTGGATCCAGAAAAACCATGATGAAAAAAAAATGGCAACAGGATGAAAATGACATAGGAAAAAAATGGAAAAAGAAAAATAGCCCAACAGAAGGTGGATGAAAATCCGTGAATTTGCGGATGCGGGGCTGCAACAGCAGTTGAAAATGATGAGCGCTGTAAGACTCCAAACGGTGCTAAGCCATGGCAGTTCTGTGGAGGGAAAAGGTGCTGTTTAGGCTGCCCTCCTAGGAGTTACAATAATATTTAAATGTAACCAAAATCAAGGTCCAGAACCTTATGGATGAGAAATCAAAGTAAGGGAAGAGGATGAGAGTCGTCGGTAGCAATGGAAAAAAAACTATCTGAGGCAAGATGGTGCAGGTAAAGACTTGAAAAAATAAGTCAAGGTTTGTTCAGAGTTCAATAGAACAAGGCAGTTGTAAGTAACAACGCCCACAAGCTAATAACTCTGGTCGTCAGCAGCTGATTAGGAAAGATCAACTCAATCCCAACCAACCTCCAGGTTCTCAATGAACCTGCCCAACTCTCCGCAATCAAGCGCTTGAAGGGTACCAGATAACTGTGGGAGGCTGAACAAAACAAAAGCAATTTGTTTATGAAGCTCTAGAAGCAAATCAATAACAAATTTGAGCAAGAATATCCCAACACTTCTCAAGGGACTCAAGAATAGCATGGCGAAATTCAACCTTAAAGAAGAAGGGAGGTATAACACTCCAGTTTTTAAGCTTAATAAAACCCCTTCAATCAAACGTGATTGGCTCCAGAAAGATGATCAAGGAGAGATCAAGACCAGTATGGTCGGAAAAAGGGATCAGAGTGGTATAACACACCCAAGAATTCAGACAGGAATTCTTCTTCAACCAGCAAGGCTATTGGTTGGTGATAAGGATCAAGGTCACAAGGGACAGAGTTTGAGTATGGAGGCTCAAAGGATCAAGGGGCAATCATGGATATACCCGGATACATTTCTCAGATAAGTGGGGAAGGATGCCCACGGATAAGTTGATTTCTGATGATGAGGGAGACAGATGAGATGAGATGATGATGGTCTGCTCCAATGAAATGGATGATTGATGACGACTTGTGGGAGTGGGGAGATCAAATCGATGGTTGACAATTGCTCGCGTCGCCAAAAGTCAGGGCCTCAAGCGCAAGAAGTAGGAGTTGAACATAGGAGGGGGGGGATTGAAGCGGAGAGACAGGCAAGAGGCCTGTCCTAGACCGCTAGGACAGGGAGAAGTTGAGAGATGGGGGGAAATGAAGGTACCCATATGGGTACAACCAATTTTTTTTTTTTTTTTTTATCTAAAATTTGAAGGGATTAAAAAAAAGCAGGGAACAAAGAAATTGAAGCAAAGATTGGCCATTTCTTGATCTTGAGAGCAATTGAAGAGTTGAGGAATATATCTTGATTCTTCCAAATGAGCCCTAGATGCGGCAGGAATAGAACAAGGAGGGCGTCCCAGGTGCTCACATATGTGGCATACAGTAGAGTTTTACAACAAAAATGCAGCAAATGACCCTGGTGGTGCACAATTGGGAGGACTTACTTCTGAGATAAGTTGCCCCCACGACAATGAAACTTCTTGAATTGATCAGCAGAGAACCTTCTGGCCAACCGAGTACCATCCAGCTCCTCCAAAACATAAGATCCACCTTTAACTTGATGAACCACTTGATAAGGGCCATTCCAACGATTAGAGAAAAGCTTGCCCCACTGGGTCTCCAAAGATTGATTATAAGCTAAAACTAGGTCACCAGGGTTCAAGGGCTCCCTGACTCGATTAGAGTGCTTGTCCTCCCAATACTGGACGGATTTTGCTCTGGACTCCATCATCTTTTGATAAGCTTCATCACGAACATCTTTACTTTGCTCCAGTTGCTTGGATCTAGCAACTAACAGATCAGTGGTTGAGGACACCTCTTCCCAAGAGACACCCAAGAATGATTCCATTTCAAGATCCAAAGGAAGGACTGCTCTTTGACCAAAGATGATTTCATAAGGTGAGTAGCCATTAGTCCTTTTGGTTGAGATTCAATCAGAGAAGAGAACAAGAGGAAGGAATTTGCAACAATTCTTGCCACTTTCACCAGCCAGTTGAACAAGTGCAGCCTTCAAAGGGGCATGGCCTTGTTCCACCATGCCTTGGCCTTCAGGATAATAAGGAGTAGTAACTCTATGTTGTCCAGGAAGGGATTGGATCATTTCAGCAAGCTTGCCCCCAAATTCAGAGCCACCATCAGTAGAGTAAGATCAAGCCAGGCCATAACGCATTGTCCAGGTCTTGTAGAGGAAAGCTGCCACTGATTCAGAGCTAAGGTTCTTAAGAAATTTTGCTTCAACCCATCTGGAAAAATCATCTCTAGCCACAATGAGGTACTTAGCACTACCTGCCTTAATATGAACCACATCCATAGCTATCCTTCCAAAGACATTGGACTCCCCAGTAGGATAACAAATTTCAGCTGGGCGCCTAAGATCACGTTTTTGACAAACTTCACAACTCTTGCACCATTGGGAGACGGATTTCTTCAAAGATGGCCACCAGAATTGTTTGGATAATTGTCAATAAGTTTCGGTTTCCCCACGATGACCAAGGCCTTCATGGAGACTTTCAAGGATATAATCTTGTTTAGAGGGAATAGTAACAACAATAAGAGCACAAGGATTGCCTCTCTTCATAATTCTAGAGCCGTGAACAAAAAAATTATAAGACTTTTGTTTAAGAGATTGAAATTCCTTAGCAGAGAGATCAGGAGGTTTTTGAAGAGTTGAAAGGTACTGCTCTAATTTAAGCCAGAAGCCTTGTTGAAAGCCAGAATAATTTTGAGAAGAAAAAGAGAAAATAGGTTGGATTAAAGGTTCCTCTTCATTGAAATTGGTTCCAACATCAGATTTGTTGTCCCCAAGAGGTTGTCAAGATAAACCGTCAGGCATGGTGAAAGATTTCCCCGGCCTGTGAACAATATCAAAAGAGAAAAGCTGGATAAAGGCCACCCAACAAGTCATAGGAGCATTGGGAAGACTGGGAGCGTTGATCATTTCAATGATGGATTGAGCATCAACTTGAAATTCGAAATGTTGGCCCCAGAGAACAGTTTGAAGTTTCTTCATCATTCGAGCCACACCACAGAGTTCCAGTTTGGGCTGGGAGTATCTAGATTCTACATCTGAAAACAACAAAGATTCATAAAGAGCAGGACGGTCCCAACCATTTTCATCTTCCTGCGTAAGGACGGCCCCAAAAGATTGATAACTAGAATCAACAGCCAGCTTGATCTTGCCAGCTCCAGGTCCATAAGAGATCTTTTTCAAAACTATGTCTTTACCAACTATCCTTTTGAGTAGCTGGAAAGCACATTCACAATCTTGGGTCCAAATCCATTCAGCATCTTTTCTGGTTAGACGACGCAAGGGTGCACAGATTTTGGATAAAGATGGGATAAAGATTCTAACATAAGTGAAAACACCTAGAAAGCCCCTAACTTCAGTTGGATTGATTGGGGTAGGCCAAGAGATGATCTTGTTGACTTTGGCTGGTGCCATCCTTCTTCCTTCCTTGCAGACCACATGACCAACAATTTCCAGAGCAGGAACACAAGCCGCCAGTTTGGATCCAGAGACAGTAAGGCCAGATTCCTCGATTCAAAACAGAATCCTCTCCAAGGTAGTAGCATATTCCCAGATAAAACAACGAATTCCTGAATGCCAAGGTAAGAGCTAATTATCATAGTCAGATACTGGACCTTTAATTCCTCCATCTTCAATAAAGATACCAGCATGATCAGGGATTTCATCCTGAAGGATCCACATCATCTGAGCCTGATAGACTGCAACCGAGTTGGTGGCTCCTTGAGGCAATTGAGTAAGTTGAAATCAACCAAGAGGAGTATTGAAAGTAGTGAGAGGACGAGAAATAGGATGTAAGGATCTTTTGTCATAGCCACCCATAATATCCCCTAGACCATAGCAAGCTCTCCCCGCAAAGGATTCAACAAATTCTTCAGTAGCAGGAGGGATAGCAGAGTCTTTAATAGTAACTTTATTAAGAGGTTGAAGATCATGAACTATTCTAAGTTTACCATTACTCTTGAGAACACAGAAGACGGGGCTGGAGTAACTAGAAGTTGACTGTTCATACAGGCCAGTTTGAACTTGTTCCCGGACCAACTGGATGAATTCTTCAGCTTTAGCAGCAGGGATAGGGATCTTTTTATTTTGCCAAGGATCATGTTCAACTACAGGGATGATATAAGGGAGGCCATAGGATTCCCGCAAGAGACCTCTCTCTTCTTCACAGAAAGCAATAGATTTTTCCCTGAGAGATAAGACATTTTTGATTAAATTTAACTCATCAGGAAGAAGCCATCCATCTGGACCAAAGTTGACCACCTTCAGACGTTCTTCAGTGACCCGTCCATTAGGCACAAAGGGACCAGTAAGAGATTGAGGAAGACCACAGTAAGGATTGCGAGATAGAGGAGGAGGCATAAGGGGAGGATCGAGGTTGAGAGGCATAGGCTGGTTGACTGGTTGGATCTTCTTAGCAACTGGTTTATACTTAGTGGCAAAAGAGAGAAGTTCTTGTTTCCTCCAAGAGTTGACCAGAGAGACTTGATTACGAAAGCTGAGTCCAAGTTCCAACATCTTCCAAGTCTGATGTTCTGCAATATCCTTGAAGGGTGCCTTTTCCATAAAAGGAGAACCAGGAGATAATACGTTGCTCACATGTGTGGCACAAGGTAGGGTTTCAAAAATGACGGTAAAAGATTGCCCTGGCAGTGCACAATTGGGAGGAATTACTTGTACCCCAAATTGCCTCCACTGAAGCCCATATTCCTTCATACCAAAATCACCAAAAACGGAATTGCAATTAGGATCTAGTTTAGACTCATTGCGGAGATTCAAACCGGAACTGAGGGAAGATTGATCAGACTCAAAAGTAGAAGGAAAAGAAGACACAACAGATCCAGAGAGAGAAGGAGATGGAGAAGAAATATTTTTGGATTTTTCTATTTTGATATGTTTTTGTTTTTTGATATTCTTGAGCTCAGAAGAGTATGATGAAAGGAATGAAAAATAAGCCTGAGGGATGGGAGTTGACCCTTGAGTTGCAGTCTGAGGCTGAAAAGAACTACAACTATTAGTAGGATCAACTATTCCCCTAAAAAATGAGAGGAACTAGAGTTATCCTTCTGCTTCCCCTTAAAAGATGATTTGGGAGAATGACCAGGAAAATCTCTTTCCCAACAACCAGAATCCAAAAAGCAAAAAGGAACTTCAATTTTCCTGCCATCAGCATCAGGGAGAAGAATTCTCTCCCCAACTTGATCAGAAAACATCAGGGTTGCACCAAAGTCCATTAAGAAGGGTTGTCCCAAGATCATAGGACTGTCCAAACGAGTGATCCAAAAGTGGCAGGTTCCGACAATATTTCAACCAATCCTGACCGTTACATCTTCAGCAATAACAACCAGTTCACAAGCTTGATTTCCTATCCCATACACTGCAGAGTTGAAGCTGACCCTAGGACTAAGTTTGAGCTTGCAGGCCATAGCATCCGAGATTAAGTTAAGCTGAGATCCAGAATCCACAAGAGGAGAAACAGTTTTAGCTGAGTCACCAAGATAACAAGGAAGGAAGCCAAGGGGACAGGAATAAAGGTTGGAGTCTAAAGAAGGACTGGTTCCACCAGAGTCCTCCATTAAAGTGCCAGAGGAGACTTTGAGTTCTTCAGGGCCAATTTCCACACGTTGACAAGAGACCCATTTCTTCATTCCTTCAGCAACAGATGGAGAGATCGATAGGAGTTCAGCCACAGATAGATCAGGAATTTTGAGATAAGAAATTTTCTTTAATACTCCCTCCACAGCATTGGGGTGATCCTTGGAGATGCCCCTTTCAAATCAAACTTTGGGCTGGGTGGAGGGAGGAAGTTCAGGTGATGCAGAATCTAAGATAGGATTAGAAGGTTGAGGTGAGGGAGAAGGATCAGGGTGATCTGGGAACCTTTCCATGAGTGGTTCCTTTTCCACCTCCATGTCTTCTACTTCAGAGGAAGGAGGCTCAAGTGATGATCAACGTTTAACGGGTTTTCGAAGGATTGAAGTTGGCAAGGAAGGAGCCTTATGAGGTTTAGGTTCCTCATGTTGTTTCCTGGCTGGATCAGATTGATAAGTAGTCCCAGCAAGACTAGAGGAAGAAATAGCTGGAGGATACCAAGGTTGGAGGGTACCACAGGATGATCAAAATTCAAGGGAAGCAAGAGACGCTTTCACAGGAGGTGATGGCTGGTAAGAGGCCACCACATGTCGGATAGGACAAGATGAGTCAAAAGGAATTAGAGAACCATTAGGGAGGAATTAATTGTTTCCCCTCTTCTCTACCAACTTTTCCTTTAGGTCCTTCTGAAGTTCTTGGCATCGTCCGGTTCCATGGCCTTCCCTATGACAGTAGTAACAGACCAGAGTTGATTTGGGGACAGAAGAAGGAGTTTTAGGAGTAGCTAGCAAAGAAATCTTTTGATCTATTTTGTTCTCAAAGGCTCTAAGTAACTTGTTGATTTCATCTATAGTAGTAGGTTCTTGATTGGAATTAGGATCTGCTTTAGGCCTACGATCTGCCTCCATTTTAATCATAATATCGTTTGACTCTTTAAAAGAAGGAGCATGGACTGGTTCAGTAGTTCTAGGCTTTTCAAAGGAAAGAGCAGTTTGACCTTTCATGACTTTATCCACAGTACTCCTAAGGGTGAGAAAAACAGGGAGCTTGAATCGACTATCCCTGGTGGTAATCATGGACCCAGATTTGACCAGTTCTTCTTTAATCCTTTCCTGCACAGCCAACGAAAAAGATTGGAAGAACTTTGCTTGAATTTTGTCCACTGTGTCAATGTGATTGTTTTGGATAAGAGTGTTTTGAATGGGATCCCAAGACATCCTAAAAATCTGATAGTCAGAGGCTGAAGAAATACCACCATTGGAGATCCACTGAGAAACCAGAGCATCCAAATCCTGCAGAGTAAACCTAGCCACATCTATTTTACCCCAGTATGCCAACATAGCCTTCCTGAGAAGCGTCCAGTTATGGGATTCAAATACCTCGAAAGACTTGATTACCTCCATAACTTCATCAGAAGAGATAAAGAATTGCAACTGATAAGCCATATCAAATTCACTAGCTCCATCCACTTCAGCAGCCATTTTTTAGGAGTCCAAGAATTGCTCGACATTTGTACCGTTGAAGCCTAAGTTCTTGTTCTGAGGTTTGATCTTTACCATCTTAGGTCGGACAGGGGTGGTTGGAGTAGCGGAAGATGCCATATCAAATAACAGAGTTCCTAGGGGATCCAAAGAGCATATTTCCCAAGTGGCTCACAAGTGTGGCAAGAGTAGGGTTTTGCCAAAAACAACAAGTATCTTGCCCAAGCGGTGCACAAATTGGGAGGACTTACTTCTAGGATAAGTTGCCTCCACGGATCAGATTTGAGGAGAGAAAAAAAAAATAGGAAAAAAAAGGTCGTATTTTGAGGTTGATTTTAAATTTCTTGGGACTGTAAATCCCAAGGTTGCTGGTTCGATCCCGGCCCGGGGGACCAAATGTAAGACTTCAAACAGTGCTAAGCCGTGGCAGTTCTGTGGAGGGGAAAGGTGCTGTTTAGGCTGCCCTCCTAGGAGTTACAATAATATTTAAATGTAACCAGAATCAAGGTCCAGAACCTTATGGATGAGAAATCAAAGTAAGGGAAGAGGATGAGAGTTGTCAGTAGCAATGGAAACAACACTATCTGAGGCAAGATGGTGCAGGTAAAGACTTGAACAAATAAGTCAAGGTTTGTTCAGAGTTCAATAGAACAAGGCAGTTGTAAGTAACAACGCCCACAAGCTAATAACTCTGGTCGTCAGCAGCTGATTAGGAAAGATCAACTCAATCCCAACCAACCTCCAGGTTCTCAATGAACCTGCCCAACTCTCCGCAATCAAGCGCTTGAAGGGTACCAGATAACTGTGGGAGGCTGAACAAAACAAAAGCAATTTGTTTATGAAGCTCTAGAAGCAAATCAATAACAAATTTGAGCAAGAATATCCCAACACTTCTCAAGGGACTCAAGAAAAGCGTGGCAAAATTCAACCTTAAAGATGAAGGGAGGTATAACACTCCAGGTTTTAAGCTTAATAAAACCCCTTCAATCAAACGTGATTGGCTCCAGAAAGATGATCAAGGAGAGATCAAGACCAGTATGGTCGGAAAAAGGGATCAGAGTGGTATAACACACCCAAGAATTCAGACAGGAATTCTTCTTCAACCAGCAAGGCTATTGGTTGGTGATAAGGATCAAGGTCACAAGGGACAGAGTTTGAGTATGGAGGCTCAAAGGATCAAGGGGCAATCATGGATATACCCGGATAAATTTCTCAGATAAGTGGGGAAGGATGCCCACGGATAAGTTGATTTCTGATGATGAGGGAGACAGATGAGATGAGATGATGATGGTCTGCTCCGATGGGATGGATGATCAATGACTACTGGTGGGAGTGGGGAGATTGAATCAATGGTTGACGATTGCTTGCCTCACCAAAAGTCAGGGCCGCGAGCGCGACAAGTAGGAGTTGAACATAGGAGGGGGGGATCAAAGCGGAGAGACAGGCAAGAGGCCCGTCCTAGACCGCTAGGACAGGGAGAAGTTTAGAGATGGGGGGAAATGAAGGTACCCATAGGGGTACAACCAAAAAAAAAATATTTTTTTTTTTTTCCCTGTGGTGTCCCGGATTGGTCACCACAGCGCGGGATCTTGAGGATGAGCAACAGCAAAAACTGTGGCCGCGGGCAATGATTGCAGGGATGGGAGTGGTTTGATTGGATGGAACAAGTATGGAAGGGCCAATGAGGAAGACAAGGAGGATCAATAGAAACATCAGGTGAACAATGAACTTGGGCTGATAAAAATTGGGAGCGTCCCAGTAGTGGTGAGAGAGTGAGAAGAGTGGATGGATTATATCAAAGGGAATCAGTTGGTTCAATCAATAGTCCATTGGGTGTTTTTGTAAGTATCTACCCTGATTTTAAAATTTTAGATTTCTTTGAGTTGAGCCTGTAGTTAGACTGGTAACTGTGGTCTTGGTGGGACTAGATGCTTGCATGAAGGAAGAAGTATTTGACAAGCTGTGAGGGGGGTTTTGATCAATCAGGAGCACTTTGCCAAAAAAGTTGGGCGCAAAGTTCAAGACAAAGGAATTGAACACAAGGCCTTGGGAGTTGAACACCCCAGTGTTACCCTTCCTAGAAGGCTAGGACAGGAGTAATTTGGAGAAAAAAACTGGATGACTTGCAAACACAAACAATTCTTTTTTTTTTATGATGATGAGATAAAAAACAAGGAATTTGTTTTTAAATTATGCCCCAATTTTTTGAGGTGTACCATATTTGTCACCACAGCGTTCCTTTTTATAAAAAAAGAGCTTTAGTGAAATTTTTTTGGTTTTCTGTCATGCCTACAACATGAAATAGGGGAATGTTGAACTTATTTGTTTCATAAGTACAATCCAACATAGCAATATGATGGAATTTTTTGCAAAGCTTTAATCAATCAGTTTGCAAAAATAATAGGCCCTCCCAGTTTTGCCCTCCATTGAATATTTATTGATCAACCAATCCTGAATCTTCAAGCTGGTCATAGAGGACCTACCTTTCACTTTTTACCTTGAGTTTGGCTAACACTACCTTTTGCTTAGTGTTATAGATTGTTTGGTCATCAAAATACTTGCCACCATCAATCTTTATCAATATTATTTTTATTTGAATTGTATTGAGCCCATCATTGATTCCAACTCTTAAATTCTCCAAGGCCGCACCAAAGATTCTCCTGAGTTTAGGATGCACTGATGGGTTTTCAGATTTTTGGTGTTTATGTTGATTGTTTCTGTAGGAGATTTTCAAAAAGGGGGGTGCATTTTTGTGACTTGCATGGATTAAAAAATTTCACCCAACCTTCCTTGTGCAAGTTTGCCTTGACCATCTGGTGAGAAATGGCCTAGAGTAGGAACCATGTCTATCACAGGCTAAATAAACATATTTATCAAGCTTTGAGTTGAAAAATGTCAAAGAATAGCCATGGTTTATTTCCAATTTTTTAAAATAATTTTGTGCCTCTTACCTAGTAGGAAAGGCTCTAACAGGAGGTGTGTAAAGTGTATCTGGAACCAATTAAATGGTTATATCATAGTTACATAGTTAAAAAGTTACCAGCTGCCAATCAGTTTCCATCAAATCAAATCAGGCAAAGGCCAGAGTGAAATAAAATTTTACTCACCACCAGAGGTCAAATCCGTTTGTGAAACATTTTTTCCTCAATTTTAAATCTAGATGAGGATTCAATTGGGGCTTCCAATGTTTCATTAGCCAATTTTTTTCCCGCAGCTTTTTCAATGGCACTATCAATGTATTCCTTCAACACAGCCATTCCATTAAAATGGGGGCTTACCACTGTTCCAATAATGAAAAAAATGCAATGGTACTTCAGTATTCAATCAAACAACTACAAATTTTGCTCAATTTTGAGTTTAGAAAGAGCAAGTTAACCAATGGGCAGTAAGAATTCATTTTCTGTTCTCCAACAGGCGGGTTGAGATTTTAATTTATGGGACAGGGAATATTTCAAAGATTTTGTTTTCAAAAGGCAATGATTTTGTTTTCAGTCTCACTTTATGATTGCTAGGTGTGGTACAATAGTCCAAAAAAGTATGTGTTCATCCCAAATTTGGGTTGATGGAACCCAAATATGGTCCAGGGGGTCTCAAAAATTTTGGTGCAACCCCCAGGGGGTCATATACCCTCATAAATGCACATAAATGGTTGTTTATGGGGGCACACAACTCAAAAATGCTGTTTAGGGGGGTACACAACTCAAAAATTCTTTTTATGGGGTATAAAAACCCCTGGGGGTTGCACTTATTTGGAATAAACCTTTGGAGTTTTGTATGGGCCCCAATGCATTGAATGGGCCATGTAGGGCCCTACTCAAATCCCACACTACTGGGGGTCATGAATTTATAATCACTCTTTATAAGCACTTGATGAAAAATTATGTGGTGTCTGATGATAATAAATAGATTCTGGATAAACTGGTGGAAATTAGGCCAAAGAAGGTGATGCATTAATAACTTTTTGGGGATGAAGAGGCTTCTGCAAGGCACATAGAGAGGGTAGGACCCATGTGTGGAGCTAGCAGGGCTATCAGGGTAGAGTTATCACATCCTATAGGTGCTGCAAACCTGCAGATCCTGGATCTGTATGATTGACACATGCTTTTAAGATCTAGATCAGTCTCTGGTGTTTATTTTCAGATCTAGTGAATTGGAATTTAATTAATTATTTCAATAATTATGTTTTACTAAATTCTTCAAGGTTATAGTAAAATGATTTTATAGCTTCTAGTATTTTTGATGATTTATTTTTTATCATCTATTGATGGATTCCGCAATCATAAAGGATCAAGATATGTCACATTTGCAGTGAATATCATTACAATTATTTTTAATGCAAACCTGAGATATCCTGATTTCATATTTTATTTGAATAAATTATGGTTTGATTTTTGGAATTATTGTTGGAGTTATACTGTTAGAGGATCATCTGCTATACATTTTTCCAGTTATTAGATATGTGATTATAATCCTACTAGGTTGCAGTGGTCACATGTGGTGCTTATTTTTCTTTGTACCAGATCCAGGATGCATTGATCCTTCCTGCTGCACGTGCTGTTACATCCAGCTGCATGTGCTGATCCATCCAGATGCATGCAGGTGTGATCTGCCAGTTCTATTCATGCAGGATTGATCAGCAGACCTGGAGATTTATTCATGAATGTGGAATCAATTAGTTTTGTGATTGTCAGTTGCATGCAGATTTATATTTCTTATGCATGTGGGTATGATCTTTTGTGCATACATTGCAGATCTGAAGCACTCAGGAATCTGCGGGAGTGCATAATTGTGGAGCTTAAAGAGTGCAGAAGTGCAGAAGTGCAGGATCATGGGATTTGTATAATTGCAGGATTTTGACTGTGTGCAGGAATCTGCCTGTGGGAATTTTGGTAAAACCCTGGAATTCATTAATTCTGGATGATTATTCAGGTGGGAAAAATGGTGAGAAATCCAAATATGTAGTAATATTTTTTGCTGTACCTAATCTTAGGCAATTTTTTCATTTTTGTTTTGTTTATTTGTTTATGCTATTTTTTACAGGTTGCCTTGTAAATAGTAGAAAGCTAAAAATATGGCTAGGACCCCGCATGCAAAGTGGATTTGTCTCAATTGGAATAACTTGAGAAGAAATGAATGCATAAATTAGCCAGAGCCTCACATTCAAAGCACACCCTCTGCAGCTGAAATCAGTCCCAATTGGGATAACTCTGTGATCCACCACATAAGGACCAGCGCACTTCAGATCCAGAAGGTACTGAACTTGAAAGTTAAAACTCACTAGGATCATCCATGCATATGTAATAATGTGATATATGCATTGCAGATAGTCTAAAGAAGTGATTTTTCAAATATAAATGTAATAATTAAAATCATAAAATATATTAATTTGAACATAAAAATAAAGAGCACCATGTCAAAACCTGATCCAGATCTTTATGGACCACAAAACATACCAAGGAGTCCATTTAAAAAACAAAAAAAATCACAAAAATGGTCAGAAGATGGCATATAATCAAAGAAATCCAGCTCTGATAATTTTAGACAAAAAAACCAGTACTAAATCAAGATAAATGAAGTATCAGAAAATTATCAAATTAAAAAATAAACACATCCTTTCACTAAATTCATGCAAAGATCCTACAGATACAGGATCAGCTAGGTTGCAGCACCAATAGGATGTGAAAAACCATCCATGGATTGCTTCCTAGAGTCATAAAATAAGCCCTACCCTCTCAACATTCCCCTAGAAGCCTCCTTTCACCCCAAAAAGGTATTTATACAGCAATTTCTGGGCTTTTTCCCCCTCAGAATTCACCAGTTATCATCAAGACAGGTTGCCATCTATGATCAAGTTCTTAAAAGATTTAAGCAAGGTAATAATGGCTTCATTCTGAAGTATATTAGTGTTCTTTCAAAACAATTATTTCTGTTTGCATTGAAGAAAATCAATAAACCTCCAACCTTTGGTCTGAAACCCTTCAGTTGTGAGTTTGTGCAGGTATCCAGAAGGTGAATTCTCAAATTAGTAAGTTATTTCTCTCTAATTTGGCCTTTGTGATACCATAGCCCATCATATACACCATTTTATTGGGCTTTAACCCTTTTTGTTAAGTAATAAGGAACCAAGTGTTCAAGATTACCAGTTCCAAAGTTGATCTCCTGAAGGCAGGTGTTAATAAGCCCTATTCTTTAAACTGTGGCTCCTCTTTTAACCATCATTTATTCATTATATGGAACACAATCTAACCAACCAATATAAGCCTTGCACCTAGTCCAATCATATTCACCCTCCTGGATTTTAAACCATGTTTCATCTTAGAATATTATTGTTATTCTACCACTGCATCACTCTTTTTAGCTAAAGGACTGCAAGTTTTCTGGTATCAGAGAGCCAAAAAAATCATTAAGTCTTCAAAGAATAGCAAAAAATAATAATCCAAAAATTTCTTACTTATTAGTTATTTAAGGTAACCTGGTAATAGGTAATCTGGTAATGATCACTCACCAATTAAATTATTTCACTCTAATTTGGCTGTATTGCCACTGAGGTGTAGCTATAGCACATAATTCCTGGTGAATAATTACTTAAGTTTAAAATTTCCCAGGATAAATGATCAGGAGCTCATTAAAATGAAGAGAAGTTTTGAAGATCCCAATTTAAGTTTTTTCTGCTGTTTCAGATCATTCAAAAGTTAGTGGTGATTCAAAAATAACCAAACCAACCAATTTCATTAACAATATCTATATTTTTGCACAGATTTTGTTTGTAATTTCTGAAGAATATATTTACTAAATCACCAATCAACTCTGGTGGCTGAAAAATTTCCAGGGCCTTTGAATCCAGTAGAATATTTTAAAACAAGAAAAATTTATACAAGAAAAACCTCAATAAAAAAAAACAATATAATAAGAATAAAATTCAAAAAATATGAAAAAAATCCTGGTATTTCTATTTTATTTGCTTCAAAAGGATATTTCATTTTCAGTATATTTATGTTCATTTCTGTGCTCAAATCATCCATTGCAATTTCCAAAACTTTGACCAATTTTTTTTCCCATCTCCCCTCCAATATCTTCAACATTACAACCATAGAATACAATTTATTTTCCAATCCCTTTGCACCATTCTCCATTTTCCCCAAGTCCAACTGCCTTTGATTCAACTCCTTAACCCTCAAATTTTTATTTCCCTTGGGGAATCCACCTTTTCTGATCACCAAAGCTCTTTGATATTTGTTTCCCCATCCCCCTCTACTTCTTCATCCTCTTGCTCTTCCTCATCTATGTTTTATGAATCTCCTTAATATAATTTTTCTCTCCTTTCTTAAAACTTAAAAAATCCACTCAATTTATTTTTTGCGCTCTCAATTATTCTTTTTTCCTTTGAAACCTGGAATACTTCCTCATTTTACTCACTATCCAACACCATTGAACCACCTGTGTTGGAAAATATTTAAACTGTTCATTGAGTCTGTATTTCCAAGAAGATACTTCAAGTGTTTATCATTATATAAGCCATTTGCTTGCTTCATTATCAATACCAGTTATCTTGAGATTAACTATAATTGGCTCCTTTACCTCAAGAAAGTTTTAATAAATCTTGTCTTCCAAGAACTCCTTCCCTTACAAAGATATTCTGCAAATACCACAACTGAATTTCACTGGAAAAATCACCAATTGAAGAATTTTCACTTTGAGAAAGGGCCCAGGGGTAAAGCTGAAGAAAGCAATACCAAAACCTTTCAGCTGAATAAAATAAATTACATAAGACATTTTTTAGCTTGGCTTAAGCAATTGATAAGGCTGAAAATTCCTGAAGTAGAAAAATTTCTGGTAGCCATTTTATTTTCTGATTTTATGGTTGAGGAGCTAAACCAAAATGCAATGTATTCAATTGAGATTATTAGTGCAATTTACAAATTGGTGATGATGGCAATAAACATGAGATTTGAAGTAGATTTTCCATTTTTATACTGGAGAATCTGTGACCATTATGATAATTGGCTTAAGTTCATTCTTTCCCTCATTTTGGTACTCTATTTGATCATGAACTAGGGGAGATAGGGTTTAGTGCCAACATTATCTTATTATAATCATTTATTAAATAATGAAGGAAATCCAAATTTAAATTCAAATACATCCAGTAAGTCAGGCCACCCCATTTTCCTTCTGGTTCTCCAGAGAAATTGAGGATAAGTAAACATTCTTGTGTTCAAACACACCTATTAATTATCCCTGAGAAATATATTAAATTAATAAGAATAGTATGTATAAAGAACCATGGATGGCAGATTTATTATGAGTTCATTTTCCTCCCCTTTCACGTATAGCTGTAGAAAACTTAAAACCATAAAATCTCATATTTGATAATTCTAAAATCTTTTTTTCTCCTTTCATATTTTACCATTCTAAAGCCTTCTTATCTCTTTCAATAGATGATCAATCTAAAACCTTATTTCCTCCTTCCATATTTGATCAGTTTAAAGCCTTCTTATTTCCCTCCAAAATTAATATGTGTTTGACCAAAATACATCTCTCATCACCTTAAAATATCCACTTTCTCATAACTTTTACAGATAAAGTTTCTCATAAACAAAAAAATATACACTTTACAAAAACAATTTCAGGCCTTTTACCTGGTACAATTTCTCTTCAAGTTCTAACCTGGAATCCAAATATGAAAATATCCAAGAATCCCACCATCAAAAAATTAGTGAAGAATACTCCAGCCATTCAACCCTCCCATCTTCTAGACCTTATAAGGAATCTGTCTCATCCATCCAAAACTCATTATAAACTATCCATCCATTTCATAATCATAACACCACCACAATTTGAATCCATCACTTTAATCATAATTGAAAATAACCAGCATTATTTATCCAAGTATAAGAAAGAGGAAGAAGAATTAGTCAAGAAAAGTACTAAAAATTATTTTCATTGAAAATATTTAACCATTAGGATTGAAAGGTAATGGAAAAACCCAAAGAAAAATATTTTTTATGAAATATTTAAGGATGGAAAAGTTGAATGGACAATCCATAATATTATATACAGTATCATAAATAGAAATACCAACTTAATTGTCCATTTTAATATTTAACTTCAAGATTAGCAGAGGAGAAAGTATTCTTTTTTTAATAAAATCATTTTCTCATCAACACTGTTCATAGTTTATAATTTATCTGAATTTTTTACTGCAGAACATAAAAATACTATAAATTACCTTTAAATCTCACCTTCCTTCTATATCACTAGTCTTTTGGTTGACATACAAGGATTATTAATCTGTTCTAAGTATGAGTGATTAGTAATTAAACAAATATCTTATTTTACATAATTTAACTCTCCTGAGCAGAATTAGTCAGGAGAGCAGCCTAAACAGCATCTTCAGCATCAGCTTTATGATATTAATGTTATATCTGTCTGTTGGCCATGAAAGATGAAGCTCTTATGTAGATTATCCCCACAATATTCATACCTAATGAACCATTTAACTCCCTCATAAATACATTAAATAAACCTCTTTCAATCCAGATGCACACTCACAAAACTCAGTAATCATTTTGTCCTCAAGAAGCTGCTGTTCCATTTTTTTATTTTATATAATATAGCCACATAAATTTAAAAAATACCATCCATCTCATTCTAATTAAAAAAATGAATTTGCCTAACCTCTACATATTTTCTTGTTAATATTAAATGCATGGTGCTGCAATAGTCTAATATTGCCCTCAAGTAAGTGAAAATTCTACCCAGCCTAAAAAATTTCAGATAATCAAACCTCACAAAATAAAAAAATTGATAGACATCATGTTTCCCCACCTTTCTTGATAATATCCACTACAGAATTTCATGCAATAATGCATGTTGAACATTCTAGCCATTCTTCTTTGGTAATATGCTTCATATAACATCATTTTTGAATCTTTCTCAAATATTAAATTCCCTTGGTAAACATTTCATGACTATTACCATAAATCTTCTCATTATCTTCTGAAATGGGATTTCCCCAATGTTCTTTGGCTTGAAAAACACATTCTTTGATTATTAAATTATACTTCTTTTTATTTTTTTAATTTCCTTTTATTAGAAATGAATTAGGGAGTGGCCATTTTAAAAGGAAAAACCAGCTCATGGCACAGAATTTTTTGAGTCCATAGCAGCTCCCAATTCTGAAAACTTAAATGAAGCTTCTTTATTTTATTTATTCTAGAAATTTTTTCAGCTATTTGAAACTTCCACCATGTAAAAAAACCTGAACTATTAATCAGTATTCATTTATTCAAGCAGAAGATTCAATGGAGTGATTCAATTTAATACTATAATTTTTGAGAGTGGCAGATTATTTCTGATTTATAGTTGGGGTATTTTTCAATGAAGATCATTTTTATTAAATTATCTTAAGCCCAATTAAACATTTTGTATTACAATCACCACAAAATTTTTGATGGCACTTGCTAGCAACCAATATCAAGGAGCTCAGGGCCAATTCATGCCCAAGTGCAGGTCAAGATTTGACCCAGCTCCACCGCACAGTCAATGTGCACCAAAAAATTGGTGTAAGAATGGATATAGGCTCATCTATAGATTTCAGAGAACTTCAAATAGAGATCCCTTGCTTGCACTTGCTAGAAAGTGAAATCAATTTTTTCATGTTGAATGGGTTTTTGAATATGTGTGAAGGGTAATATTTTAAAGATCATGATTTCCTTAAAGGGTTTGAGGATAAGAGAAAAAATAATACTTATATACAAAAATAATAAAATTGAACAGAGAATAGTATTGAACAGTAAAAATAAATTTCTCAAGAGGTAGAAAGGACTTCATGTATTGTAAAGGAGGCTTTCACAATTAATGAATGGAGGTTATCTGGGAGTAATGAGTACATTGGCACTTATAGCAGGTTTTCCTAGTTTAAAAGACTGAAAAATAATGTCTTTTTTAAAATGAGATTTCATCCCTATCTAAGGTATATTTGAAAAATAATTTTTTTTTATTCTCTGAATATTTGAAATGGTAAAATAAAAATTCACTTATCATGAAAAATTTAAATTTGAGAACAAAGTATGAAATAAAAAAATTTTCATCTTCCTTCTTTGAATTGGTAAGGGATCATCCTTAAAATTATCAATACTTATAAAAATATCCGCTGAATTAGCTCCAACATTAAAACATTTTTGTTAAATTAATGCTAATTTTTTGAGTTAATAGAATGTCATAAATTCCTTAATGATAAAATTGATACACAATTTCAAGTCAAAATTTCCAGAGAAACTAAGTATTTTTTGATACAAGATGGCATGATGCAAACTTCAAAATTAAGAACAGTAATAGTAGAGGTGAAGAAAAATATTAATACAATTATTTGGTGACAGGAATCTGTATTTTTATTAAAACTTAGTTTCAAAAGGGAAGCATCAAAGCCCCATGTTGTTTCCTAAGCCCTTAATATTGACAGAAAATTTCTTTCACAGAATTAATCAAATTTTTTGGTACCTGGTTCTTTGAAATTTCTCCTTGCAATTGGGAACACTAATTTCTTGGATTTTCAAAATAATTTGGAGTTTTTGAGGTAGGATCAATCACCTTTTCAAAAAGGGCAGGACAAGGACATATTAATGTTGATAATTTGATTGAACTGAAATTTGAGTGGAAATTCTGGAGGATGATGTGATGCTTGATGGTTTGAAATTTGAATCTATTGATTTATTAATAAATAAGATTTCTATAATGATCAGATGGTGCCTAAAATAACTCCCTGCTACATCTAATGGAGGTAAGATGATATTTTACAATGTATCCAATTATATATGATTAATGTAATTTCAAAATGGATGTATTGGTCAAACAATGGCTGTGAAAGGAGGATTGTTTATAGCCTATTTTTTGCATCCAAATATGAACATATACTCAGAAAAGGGAAGGTTTAGATGACCAAGCCTACTTACAAAAGACTGAAAGGAAATACTAAACTTACTCCATCTGATGGTGTTCCTTCTGAAATCCCCATTAAAATAAGGGTTCTTTAACAGTTCTTTACACCATGGAATCTTTTAATTTGATTGCTAAAAATTTAAATCAAGGAATATCAATTTTAATCTCTGTGCAATCTCTAGTTGAAGCTATCTCCACTATGACCAAGGTTTTGGTTCACAGTCACTGTGCAGCGGAGTTTTCTTAAAGCTTGAGCTGAGCTTGGTTGGAGCTTGGCCTGAGCTTGGTCATATATTGGCACTGAGATCCTTGATTTAACTGGCTAGAAATTTCTGTAGAATTTTTAGGCAACTAAAAAGTTGTATTTCATCAGAATAGAGGTGATAGAGGAGAGAGCATAAGAAAGAAAGAGTATTAAACTAAAACCAGGAGTTGACATGAATAGTTAAGCAGTAAGCCGTTTGATAGAGACAACGTCTAAACAATGGTAATCCTGAAAATAAGCCTAAACCTAAATGAATCTGACTTTAATTGATAGAAAGAGACATGAGACAGGGATTGAACTGTTGATGAGATTGAGAATGGCGCTTACCTGACCCACAACACCCTCAGTCCAATGACACAACCATTGAAGTTGTGCAAGGAGCAGGAAGGAGGAATGTGAAAGTCAGGTCTCAAATAGTGTCCAAGAGCCACTCTAATATGGAGTATCATCACTGGAGCGCGCAGTTTGTGGACATTGGGTGCGCACAGTGATCACTCAACTTGACTCACCTGATGAAGCATGGGGGTGAGGCTAAGAAAAGAAATGAGAGACATAAAACAGACTCTAAGGGACAGTGGTGAAGCTAAGAGGAAACTGAGAGATGATAAGAATGAAATGAGATTTCAACAAGTGAAACTGGATTTTTTTTGGTGCTATACCAATAATTAATTCATCCTATTTAACAATAAATTGGATAAAATTTATTGAAAAAGAAAGACAGGCTTGGAGGGACACAAAAGAATGGCTTTTATCATCAAGAAAACTTTGGGACTTCACAGGAAAATATTGTTTTCTAATTTCACTTCTACAAGTACCAAAGGGCCCAAAATCTTCAGACTGCTACATTTCAGAAGGAATTGGGAGATTTCAAAAAAAAAATTATTATTGATTCAAAAAATCAAAAAATAAATAGAATCAAATTGAAATAAAAAAAAAGAGAAAAATAAACAAAAAAAATCATATGTGGAATGGGAAAAATGGAAATTTATTCTCAGGATTGGATTTGTGGTTTGTGATGAGGTAAAATAATCTGCTGAAAAAAATAAGCATTGATAACTCCTTCATGGAGTGACTTATTTCTAATTGTGTTTTCCCTTCAGGATAAATATCACAATAACCCCCCAGATTGAAATAAATTGTTTTTTGTCTGGTTAATAATTCATCTGTGGCTTAGAGCTTCACTGAAAGTCCCATGTGAAAAGGAGGTATGGTAAAACAAGCAATACTATCCGCGTGAACTGTGGATGGTTTGCAATTCAGCTTGCACAATTTCTGGGACCTAAAAAACACATGTGGCATCATGGACCCAAAAATAAATCCTTCAAATGGAAAAAGTGCTCAAAGGCTGTAAAACTGTTGTAAGGGGTACCTCTGCTACCCCTTGGAATTATTCCTCACACCAATAGGGGCCAAAAGAATTCTACAAGAATGTAAATCTTTATCAAAAACCTTGGGAGTGATTTGGTATCCTCCAAAATTTCCCCAAAATTAAAAAGTAGAGGCATGAAAGGATGGGCTATTCTTTTTATTTAGACTTGGAAATATCTCCTTCTGGTAGAAATATCTTCTCTAAGACACTAGGAAATATAAATAAACCAATCTGAGGGATATCACTGTGCTGTATTACATGAGAGAAACATATGTAGAAATTCTGAACTCCAAAGAAAATATCTGTGATTTAAAAACACTCATTTATGAATATAAAGCTTTAAAAAAGCTGTTAGGCCCCTTCATCCTTTGGCAAGTAGTTCCTTAGAAGATATAGAGTGTCAGCTTGCTACTTACGCAAAGAAATCTGTAAAAGTGGACAAAATAACAAAATCTCAATATAACTTAGAAGGAGTAGGAAAGTGCAAATGTTATTTCAGAAATAGATTCTTCTGCACAAGCCCCATGCTAATTCCTGCAAAACTGTGCACAAATTCCAGAAAAAACTGTGTGCAATTCCCCTTCAAATCCTGCACCCAAACTCCCGCACATGAGAGTGAAAATTCCCACAAATTCATGCGCCCAAATTCCCACACATGAGCACACAAATTCCCGCAAATTCATGCACACAAATTCATGCAGGCAAATTCCCACTCAGAAGCGCAAAAATGTGTGCAAATTTTGGAAGAAACCACGCAAAAAAATCCTGCAAATTTCCGCACATAAGCGCGCAAATTCCGGCACATAAAAGCGCGAAATTCCAGCTCAAAAGCGCCTGAAAACCAGCAGAACCATCTGCATACTTCCATACTTCTGCAAAACTTGCCAGCAGTAGTAAAAGAGTGCGCATGCATAGGTCAGAACCTTATTTCCCGCATACAGAAGTCTTGCCTGCAGCAAATGTTGCCATGCCTGCAGCAGACCCTACCCCGCATGCATCTGAACGGACTGATCCCTGCTTCAGGATCAGTCAGCTACAACCTAGTCAGGATTATCTGGTATATGTAATAAAGTTACATATGCATTACTAATAGTCTAAAAAATTCAAAAATTAAACCAAAAAATAAAAAACTAATTTTAAATTATTTTTAAATAATAAATCAAATATTGAGGATTACCATGTAAACCCCTGATCCTGATCCTTGAAGACCACAAAAAACTACAAGGAGTGGCTGTAAAAATTATTCAAAATTACCTATGTGATCTGCAGATAATGGAAAGTAAATAAACATCCACATATGTCTAATTTAAACCAATATCATTAATAAACATAGAGGATAAGTGCAGAATGATCAAATTACACCATTAACAGATTAACAGATCCTGTGGCTAAAATAGTGCATAAAACCAGCAGATCTGAGGACAGCTGATTGAACGCACCAAGTGAAAGTGCTGAAACTGCCCTTAATGACTTGCTAGCCTCAGTCCATGAGCATAACCATCTCTACGTGCCCTGAGAACCTCATAATCACCCCAAAAGGTATTTATACAGACCTCTTTGGATCCATTATTCATCATCAGTTTACCAGGAATTATTCTTATCAATCAGACACCATTTCATTGTTAGTCAAGTGCTTATAAAGAGATAAGCAATTGATTTATGACCTAGTCTGTAGTAGGATTATTTATTTCTAAAAACAAATCAAACCAATAGAGGTTAGTCAAGCAAATTCACCCCATCTGCTCTGAAAACCTTCCTATCTTTGCAGGATTTTTTGTGGGGAAGTGCTCTGAGTAAGTTTTTACCTTCCTGCCATGGCCATTGTTCTGTTTTTCCTGGCCATATCAGTGAATAAATCCTTATAAGGCACCCATCATTTATTCCAAGGTTCTTAAACTGCCTAAGGAGGCCCCTTGAAAATAGGTTGTCTGTCTATAAAGATCCACAGTAGTATAATACTGTGTCCTCTCTTTTGATAAAAAATTGAAAACCCTTTTAACCAAAACAATTAAACCTTGCACCAACTCTTAAGATATTTATTATTTGAGCTTTTTTAAGTTTTTATCATTGGAATACTATTATTATTATTATTCAAATATCTTCTATCACTCTATGTAGCTAAAGGACTGCAAGGTTCCTGGTATCAGAGAGCTGAAATAGAGTTACATCTGGAACCTCAAAAATTTTTGAAAATGTTCCCTATGAAATCAAAAACTGATAAATTGGACTCTTGGAATCCCAAGAAATTTCATTTAATCCAACATAGGATCCACAAAGTCCAGGAAATCACAAAAAAACACAAAAAATTAACCATTTCCCAGAAATTATCACAAAAAACTTGGAAAGGCTTTGCTTCTTCATGATGAACCCCTTGATAAAATAAAGCTGCTTTTTTTTCTTAGAAAATAATCAAAGAAAAAAAAAAGGCTTGGTCCAAGGAAAATGAGTACCCCCCCTTTGATGGTGACCAATCAAGACTTAAAGAAAACTTTTAAACAATCCATATGATTATCAACCTCTATTAGAAATCAAATGTCTCAGAAGATTCATCTCTTGTTCCAATTGTTCATTTATTTCAATTTAGTCTTGGTCCTTTCCAGCCTACCATATTCCAATGAAGTAACTCCTTCTAGATAATAGTGTTGATGAAAAGATTGAAGTAAAAATAAGGAGGAATGCCAGGTATATGATTTGGCTAGAAGGGTTAAATATATTTATATATTTATGAAAATGAATTTAAATGGAGGGGAAAAGAACTTTTTTGGGTTTCTGAGCCCCCAGAACAAAGTTATATGTCTGTTTAGGACAATACAGGAGCAATTTTTGTGCCTGTGGTTATTACAATGACCCCTGTCAAGAAGGGTGTTGATATTTACTTTGTTATTGGTTTAATCAAAACCTGCAATAAGGATTTACATCAGCAGGATCACTTTCTAGCTCAAGATCAGGAATTATTTTTGAGGAATTGGCCAGTATCCAAGGTTTCATGGTGCGGGAGTTCAGTACTTGGGCAGACTGAAAAGGCTTTTTTGATAATTTGGAGAAAAAACTGGGATTCAAGATTTTTGTTCTAAACTTTTATCAGAAATTGGCCCAAGATCACACATTTCTTTCTTATAAGGGTTTAATTGCTGAGGGAAAAGAGTTCTGGGGCTATAATGACTATATGACTGGAATGAATGAGCTATAAATGGCTTGGGGAGGGGCTTTTATTTTTATTTTTTGGGTCCCCTCATGGTACAGGTCTTTTACCAGCCAAAGGAAGGTGAAAATGTCAGCCTACTAGATTCCAAGGACCTAGATCCTTCTAGCTACTAGAGGTGATAGAAAATTTAGAGCAAAAATGTCAAAAGATGCCAGATATATTTTTGGCTGAAAGGGTTAAATTAATTTTTATATATATAAAAATAAATTTAAAAGGAGGGGCCAAGACCTCAATGGGGTTGTTGAGCCCTCCGGAACCCAGTTATATGTCTGTTAAGGACAATATAGATGCAATTTTGGTGCCTGTGGGGTTTACAAGGACTCCTTTCAAGAAGGTTGTGTGTAATTTCCTTGGGGTTTGGGTTATGCAGAACCTAAAAAAAGGGATATAAGTCAGCAGGATCACTAACTAGGCCTAGATCCACACTTATTCTTGATGATTTGGTCAATATTCAGGGATTCAGGGTGCTTGAAGCTGATGCTGGTGCAGGCTGAATGGCTGGATGCTGATTTTGGCCAAAAATAAGGATTCAAGAGTTTTGTCTATAATTTTATCAGAAAGTGGTCCAGGATCACACACTTATTATAAGGATTTCATTGCTTCAGGAAGAAAATATCTGAAGTAATCATGACTATATAACTGGATGAATCAGTCAGAAATGGCTGGGGGAGGAGCCTTTATTTATATCATTTTGGGTCCCCTCATGGTGCAGTCTTTTTACCAACCAAAGGAGGGTGACCCAGGCTTGTACTGATCCCAGGGAGCCATCAGTTGGTTTGTGTAGACCTACCCTGGTAACTACAGAGGTACAGAAAGCCCTATGTCATCATGCTTGGGGCTTGATACATGTTTCTGTACCCTGAATGACCTCACTGTATCAGCCAAAGAAGTAGTATTCAATTAATAAAATATAGTGAACAAGGCTAATGCTGAGGCTAAGGGACCATCAGTGTGTTTGTGTGAACCTTTTCTAGCTACTAAAGAATTATGGATATTCTTATGTCATCATACTTGGGGCTTGGTACACTTTTCTGTACCCTTAATGATCTCACTGTATCAGCCAAAGAGGTTGTATTCAATTAATATTTTTAAATATAAGCCATGGTCTCCTGAGTCCAGGGGCTTAAAAACATGCTCAGGAGAATTATTTCTGAGGGCTGATTTCAATTATGAGGCTCTTCTTTCCATATTTTCTTAATTGGGGTTTCTTTAATTGAGTAGTGGGCCCCTGGTTGTGATTAGTTACATACAGTCTACATTGTACAGGGTACAGGGGAGGTTGTATGGGTGCCTGGTATATTGGGAGAAAGTCAGCATGAAGCTAATCTACTGTTTATTCCCATTTCACACTCTCAGGGTGCTAAAATAATGAATATTAGTCTCATTAAATCTACTTAATTGGGTATTAAGACAGTGGTTGTGACTAGTTACGTACACTCTTCCTTGTATAGGGTACAGAGGAGGTTGTATAGGTGTCAGGTTTCTTGTGGGCTAGTCAGAACAAAGCTAGGCCTCTGTGTATCCTCTGTTTACCCTCTCAGGATGCTACTGTACCTATTGTGTACTCTTTTGGGCCCAAACCTTCTGTACAGGTCCCACTACAGGGGAGCCTGACAACCTTTGATAAAGCTCTCAAAAGGATGCAGGGCCCAATGTTTCCAAACTTTCTGTTTTTTTGGAAGTCTCATGCTTTTTGCTACCTTGTGGTGGTGCTCTTTGGGCCCCATGTGGTGTGTAAAAAGGCTGTGGGGTGTATGTGAGTTACAGTACACAGGGGTGTCACCGTTTTACCTGAAGGAGCAGGAACTGTGGGGTGGTGCCAGTGGGTGACCCTACCTAATTTGGCACCAGGAATCCATTTCTGCAATAATATTCCTATTTTTCTTTTTCATTAAGGGTTTTTATCTCATTTGTTTTAAGTTATTATTTTGATATTTCCATATTCATTATCATTATTTGTTCATTTTTATTTCTGGGGTCTTTAGTCAGTTTGTTCTGAATAGTAGCCAGCTGACATTCCCCACTTCCAAGATTGGTGTACCCCAAAAAAGTTTTGGGAGGGTTACCAACAGTTAAAAAGGTTTTGGGGTGGAGTCTTTTAATCTTTCCTCTTTGCAGCTCTGAAATTCCTCAGAAGTATGGGGCCATCTGGTTTGTTATTTTCTGGAAGCCACTCATCTTTGTCTGCTGATTCTCCTCTGTATCTGACAAGGTACATCCTGACATACTTTGAATTCACTCTTTCCTTCTTTTCTTTAAGGATTTTGCTTATTTTGCTCTTGCTCCCTTCCTGTGGAATTTCTAAGGGAATATTCTGGGCAGGTGGGTCTTCAGCTTCTCTAGGGTTATAGTGCTTAATCAGACTAACCAGAAAAACTGGGTGTTTGTTTGACAATTCCTCACTCAGGATAACTTCAACCGCATTCTTTCCATGGAGCATTTTAATGCAGAAAGGGCCTAAAAACGCTGGTTTCAGTTTATTATTACCTCCTAGGTTGTTGAAGTTTACCATGGACAGTAAGACCTTGTCCCCTACTTCAAAGTCAGGTTCCTTGTGGCTTTTGTCCCACCTAGTTTTATTATACTCAACAGCTCTCTGAACGCATTCTTGGGCATGATGATTAGCTTTGTCCAAAATTTTCTTGATGTCCAGGGCTGTTTTGTGGACATTGACAAGGGTTTGGTTAAAAATCTCTTTAGGCATCCTAGTTACCCATCCTCTCTCTAGAATATAAGGAACTTCTTGAGTAGTTGAGTGCATACAGCTGTTGTAGGCTATTTCTAGGGAAGGCAGGAGGCTTACCCAGTTGTGAGTGTACCAATCATGGTTTTTAAACTCTAAAACAAAAGAGCAAAACCTTTTCAACATGTCTTCCAAATTTTGGATCGTGCGCTCAGCTAGACCGTCAGTTTGGGGATGATAAGCTGTGGAGAAAGCTAATTTTTTTCCTAACATTTCATGAAGGTTCCTCCAGAATTCAGAAGTAAAATTTTGGTCTCTGTAACTGATTATTATTTTGGGGATACCAAAATCAGCCATGACTCTGTTCCAGAACAGCAGAGCCACTTCCATAGCTGTGTTGTCTTTGTGATTAGGTATAAATTTTGCTCTCTTGGAGAATTTGTCTACAATCACTACCACAGAGTTATAAGAGTATGGTCCGCCTGGCGGTAGACTGGTGACAAAGTCCATGTTTATTATCTCCCATCTATTTTTAGGTTCTGATACCTTTTGGAGAAGACCAAATCTCTTTCCTGTTTGTTTTTTAGATCTCTGAAAGTTGTCACAGGACGTGAAATAGTCAGTGGTTTGCTCTCTCCATTCAATCCACCAAGCTGTCTGCTTGACCTTTTCAATATTCCTTTCTAATGAGAAGTGCCCTGAAGTGCAGTTATCATGGCACTTGTGCAGTATAGTTTTAATTTGGGTTTCTGAATTGAAGACTATCACGCTAGAGTTTTTATGATGGAAGTACAACAGACCATCTAAGCTTGTAAACCTTCCTTCTTTATAGGGAATAGAGAGTCCCTTGTCTAAACTTTGTATTAACTCATTAGAAGGGTTTTTGCTTTTCATAATCTCTAGCAGCTTCAGATGCTCCGGGTCATGACTCTCTTTGACAGAATCAAAGAAAGCCAAATCTAGATCACAAACATGGATGCCCAAGATTGGGAAGATGTCATTCTCATCTGGATCATATGCAGGGTTACTAGGGTCATTAGGGAGAGCCCATCTACTGATTCCATCTGCATTCTGATGTTTTGTCCCAGGTTTGTGCATGATTGTCATCTGTCCTCTATACTGCTGGATGGCTATTTGCCATCTAAGCATGTGGCAGTTAGGGTTTTTCATGTTCATGAGTGTCCTTACGCCGTGCAGTCTGTTATTACTTCAAAGGTACTTCCTTCCAGGTAATAGTGAAGTTTCTCTAAGGACCAGACCAACGCTAGGCATTCCATTTGGCTTACTCCATACCTTTTCTCTGTATCTTTAATCTGTCTAGATATGAATAGTATAGGTTTTCCACAGGTACATCATTCTCTACTTTGGATTGGTGAAGAGCAGCTCCAAGTCCATCAGGACAGGCCTCAATATATAAGCAGAAAGGTTTAGAGTGGTTGGGTTGAGTTAGGACGGGGGCGGTGGTCATGGCTTTCTTCAAGGTTTCATAGCTCTGTACTCTTTCATGAGTCATTTCCAATATAGAAGTCTTGTTACATATCTCATAGAAGGTTTTGGCTATGGTAGCAAAGTTGGGTATGAACTGCCAATAATAACTACAGAAACAGACAAATGAGAGTAACTCAGTCTTATTTTGAGGCATTGGCCTATTGATTACGGCAGCAACTTTGTTCTGGTCTACTGCTAGGGTAAATCCTGAGACTACATGTCCTAAGGCTTTTAGTTCAGCATGACCAAAGTTGCATTTTTTCATAGATATCTTTAGTCCAACATCTGATAAGGTTTTCAGAACCAGACCTATCTTCTCTAAGTGAGTTTCCCAATCATCAGAGTAGATGATAATATCATCAATGTACACCATCATCCACCCTTGCCAGATAAAAGTTCCAAAAACTGTGTCCATCATTCTTTGAAAATGGGAAGGGGCATTCTTTATCCCAAAAGGCATCCTCAGGTACTCATAGATGCCTAAGTGGCAGATAATCCTCAAATCCTTTTGGCTTTTATCTTCAATGGGTATCTGGTGGAATCCTTTCAGCATATCCATTGTAGTAATGTACTTGGATTTGGAAAGATTATGGAGGGAATGATCTATCCTAGGGATAGGGTGGTAATCTGCTTTAGTGTAGTTGTTAAACATTCTGAAATCTCCCACCATCCTGGACTTGTTGTTATGCCAGGCTATGATGACAGGAGTGGTGATTTCCACTTGCTCATTATGCCCTACTTTCCAGAGTACTCCTAAGTCCATGAGCTCAGTTCTGTTTTCTTCTAATGCTACTTGGGACTTGGGGCTTGCCGGGTAAGCAGGTCTCCTCAATATTGGGGGTAAAGGAGGTTCTATGGTCAGGGTTAGTACCAAGTAATGTCCATTGATATTACCTATGGGATGATCTTTGGTGCAAAAGGCACCCATGTTTTCAAAACATAAGTTGACTAGGTTGTCTTGCTGATCAGAGGTAAGTTGATCATTAAGAGAGGCTTGAGAAAAATATTCACTTTTAAAAGACTCTAGAGGTTTGTTTTCCATGGAGGTTGATATGTGACAGATCTGGAATTTCCTTTACCATTCTCCTCCAAAGGTAAATTATTGGTCCTTTCTCTTGATCATATCTATCCCATACAAACAGAAATCATCATTACCTAGTATTAATTAATCACAAAGGCTATTTTTCAAGGCTACAAATTTGAGTTGAAGTCTTGTGTATCCTTTACTGTATGGGAAAACAATAGGCATAGTTATGAATCCTAAGGTATCCATAGATGAATTGCAACTACTGAACTTGGCTTTGGGCACAGGAAGTAAGTGTTCTTTCCACATGGGGTAGTGATGATCTAAGAAATCAGTGGTGGTAAATGAGCAGAAAGCTCCTCTATCAAGCAAAATTCTAACCGGTTTCTTTTCAAACAAACCAGTGGCAAAGCAATTTTTACCCAGAGTGTAGCTCCTGCCAGTGACTGTTTTTACCATCAAAGTTTTGGCGTCAGAGATGTTCTCTAAGTTCATGGATTCATCCCACTTCTGAGGTAGTTGTGACTCTCCTTTAACATGATTAATATCCATGCTATAACCTATATCTCCTGAGATGACATTGACAGGGCACAAGTCTGGTTCTTCCTTGTGTTGTTGGATGACTAGGTCTAGGTTGTTACCTTCTTCCTCACTATCAGAGTTTCCATTGATATTATTTATCCTCTTTCTAGCATGAGGAAAGTCAGGTTGTCTATGCCCCTTCTCTCCACAGTTCCAGAATTTAAGAGAGGGGTTGGCTTTAACAACAGCATTCCCTCGGGGAGCAGCTAGCACTAGTTCCTTACCAACCTCTTTTGCCTCTCTGGGTTGGGTATGAAGCTCTCTGGGTCTGTCTCTGGGCTTTTTATTGAGTTCCATCATGTCAATTATTTCTTCCATGACTCCTATAAGAGTGGGGAGGTCAGCGTCAATTGGTATCCTACACCAGACATTGTTTTCTAGGTGCCCTTTGCATTGTCCTAGTAATTTTTCATTGATCTCTTCTACAGAAGCTTGAGGATAGACACAGTAAATTCTCTTTTTCTGAGTAAAGCACCATTGGTGGGGGTGGTCTCTAACCAGATCAAAGAAATCCTTCTCAAAAGCTTTGAGCATTTTCTTTTTCCATACTCAAGTACCAAACTGTTCTTTTATCAGTTCTTTCCACTCTTCCCATGGAACATCTCCTACCATTTCTCTTTTTGAGATAAACCAATCTAAAACTACCCCTTCAAAAAGCCTGGGCAACCTTACTAGGGCTATTGTCTCTGGTAAGCCAGAAGAAAGGATTTGGTGATCAATATATTTTGTAAAACTTATATGATCATATTCTCCTTCTCCAGAGAGCTTAGGCCAACCTATGATGGGGGAAAGCAATTTGATAGCTTGCTCCATGTCCGGAGAATAATGTCAGTGAGGAGGGGCAAGATTAAACCTAGGGTTGGGAAATCTAGGAGGAGGTATGTGGTGCTCAAAATGGTTAACAGCTTTGGATTGCAAAATCTGGGATAATTTTACGTCTCTAATATCATTCTTAATCATATTAAGCTGCATGTCTATTTGAGTTTTGAGCTCATTTATGGATTTCTCTAACTGGTTCCTATGGTCTCTCAAAGTATCTTCAAGGAAAGAGTTACTTGTAGAAGACTGGTTACAAATAATATCTTCTCTCAAAGTTGAAAAGGATTTCTCATAGTTGATCCTGTTCTTGGTTCTTTCCTCTAAGATAAGAGTCTTAACCTCTTAAAGATCAGAAGAAACTCCTTTTTTGATGAGGGCAGTTTTTACTACCATGTTCAACTCAAGGAGGTACTCAGGGCTAATCAATTTCTCTTCCAATTGATGGACCTTTTGGAGGCACAAACATATATTATTATTGAAAGCACTGAAGTTATTCCTGAGACTATTTGCAAAAGAACTATCTAAAAATAGCTCTGGTAGGCCCCCTTTAATGCTTGAGCCAGAGCTTTCACTTCTGCCCATTTCTTTGGATTGTTGAAATCCTCCCTTGGTCTCTTCTGGTAAGAGGATCTTGCCTTTCCCTTTTTGTTGGGAGGAGGCTGGATTTTCTTGAGGTGATCCCAAAGATTCCACCCCTTCAAGTATTCTTCTAACTACTGCTTGGTTATTATCTTTTGTAATGCCTTTTGAGAAATCTGGGCTTGCCTGCAGTAGAAGACCTGGATCTTCACGTTGGCCTCTTTCTCCGCTTGCATTACCTTTTGCCACAAGGACATGTGTTCCTTGATTGGAATTTTCCAGGACTCCTCTTGAAGTCCTTGAGAAGGAGCTTGGGAGGAGGAGCTGGGAAGAGGATCTGGGGATGGGATCCTCTGGATTGGCTGGATACCCAGGTCTTTCATTCTTTGTAGAGTCAACAGATGGATTATTCCACTTGGCTCTGGAGGGGGTGAGAGAGGTGAAGCATCCATCTGGTCCTCTGAGTCTAGACATATTTTATTAAAAGAAATCAGTAAATTATATAGATGCTTAAAAAAAGTGAGATAATGTGGCTTACTATCTGAGTTTGGAGTGGCCACAGATTACTCTCTAGTTGGGGACCTAGGTTGGATGGGACCTTCTACAACAGGGTAGTTGGGTACTATTAATGGAGCTGCTACCTCTGCAAAGGCAGCAGTTGGAATTTATGGGGCAGTGGGCATTCCAGACACTAGAAATTAACAGATATAAGATTTATAAGTTAGTTTATAATTAAAAATTTTTAAAGAAATTGTCAGAAAAATCTCACTTTTTAATAGCTTGAATCTGATATGAGCAGGTGGTTGAGTCTTAGCCCAATCTCTTTGATACTTCAAGATGAGATTGACACAAAACCTTCCTTCCAATTCTTGTTCCTCTCTGATTTTTTAGTGGAGAGAAATCAATTTCTTCTGTTCTAAAGGGCATAGAAGTTCCCAATCAGTTGGTTTGTAATTTTTGATATACTCTTCTTTTTGAAGTTTTAGGAGTTTAAGATAGTATTTAATGATTTCTGCTTTGATCTTTAAGTCCAATGCAGATTAAGAAGTCGTGAAAAATATCAGAACATAATTTTTCAATTTTTTTTTGATTTTTTAAGTATTTTTGAAGTTTGGTAATTTGTAATGATTTTTTCAGAATTTTTGGTTAATTTTTTGAAAAATTATTAAAAAATTATTAAAAATTGCACAGGATCAATAATTATATCAATTATTTCCCGGCAAGACCCTCAATTTTCAGAATACTAGATGCCAATGACCTAGCTCCTTCTAGCTACTAGAGGTGATAGAGAATTTAGAGAAAAAATGTCGAAAAATGCCAGAGATATATTATGGCTGGAAGGGTTAAATTTATTTGTATATATAAAAAAATAAATTTAAAAGGAGGGGCAAGGACTCAATGGGGTTTTTGAGCTGTCCGGAACACAGGTGTATGTCTGTTAAGGACAATATAGATGCAATTTTGGTGCCTGTGGGGTTTACAAGAACTCCTTTCAAGAAGGTTGTGTGTAATTTCCTTGGGGTTTGGGTTATGCAGAACCTAAAAAAAGGGATATAAGTCAGCAGGATGACTAACTAGGCCTAGATAAAGACTTATTCTTGATGTTTGGGCCAATATTCAGGGATTCAGGGTCCTGGAAGCTGATGCTGGGGCAGGCTGAATGGCTGGATGCTGATTTTGGCCAAAAATAAGGATTCAAGAGTTTTGTCTATACTTTTATCAGAAAGTGGTCCAGGATCACACACTTATTTGTTATAAGGATTTCATTGCTTGAGGAAGAAAATATCTGAAGTAATCATGACTATATAACTGGATGAATCAGTCAGAAATGGCTGGGGGAGGAGCCTTTATTTATATCATTTTGGGTCCCCTCATGGTGCAGTCTTTTTACCAACCAAAGGAGGGTGACCCAGGCTTGTACTGATCCCAGGGAGCCATCAGTTGGTTTGTGTAGACCTACCCTGGTAACTACAGAGGTACAGAAAGCCCTATGTCATCATGCTTGGGGCTTGATACATGTTTCTGTACCCTGAATGACCTCACTGTATCAGCCAAAGAAGTAGTATTCAATTAATAAAATATAGTGAACAAGGCTAATGCTGAGGCTAAGGGACCATCAGTGTGTTTGTGTGAACCTTTTCTAGCTACTAAAGAATTATGGAGATTCTTATGTCATCATACTTGGGGCTTGGTACACTTTTCTGTACCCTTAATGATCTCACTGTATCAGCCAAAGAGGTTGTATTCAATTAATATTTTTAAATATAAGCCATGGTCTCCTGAGTCCAGGGGCTTAAACACATGCTCAGGAGAATTTTGTCTGAGGCCTGATTTCAAGTATGACGCTCTTCTTTCCATATTTTCTTAATTGCGGTTTCTTTAATTGAGTAGTGAGCCCCTGGTTGTAACTAGTTACATACAGTATACATTGTACAGGGTACAGGGGAGGTTTTATGGGTGCCTGGTATATTGTGAGCAAGTTAGCATGAAGCTAATCTACTGTTTATTCCCATTGCAAACTCTCAGGGTGCTACATTAACTAATATTAGTCTAATTAAATCTACTTAATTGGGTATTAAGCCAGTGGTTGTGACTAGTTACGTACAGTCTTCCTTGTATAGGGTACGGAGGAGGTTGTATAGGTGTCAGGTGTCTTGTGGGCTAGTCAGCACGAAGATAGGATTCTTTTTATCCTCAGTGTACCCTTTCAGGATGCTACTGTACCTATTGTGTACTCTTTTTGGCCCAGACCTTCTGTAGAGGTCCCATTACAGGGGACCCTGACAACCTTTGATACAGCTCTCAAAAGGATGCAGGGCCCAATTTTTCCAAACTTTCTGTTTGTTTGGGAAGTCTCATGCTGTTTGCTACCTCTTGGTGGTGCTCTTTGGGACCCATGTGGTGTGGAAAAAGGCTGTGGGGTGTATGTGAGGTACAGTACACAGGGGTGTCACGGTTCTACCTGAAGGAGCAGGAACTGGGGGGTGGTGCCAGTGGGTGACCCTACCTAATTTGGCACCATGAATCCATTTCTGAAATAATATTTCTAATTTTCTTACTCATTAAGGGTTTTATCTCCTTTTTGTTTTTAATTTATTATTTCCGCATTTTTGTATTTATTATGATTATTCATTCATTTTTATTTCTGGGGTCTTTACTCAGTTGGTTCTGAATAGTAGCCAGCTGACAGAAAAAGGATAGTGCTGAGGCCAAGGAACCATCCACGTGTTTTTTTAGACTTCAACTATCCATTAAAGAAATATAGAAATCCCTATGTCATCATACCTGGGGCTTGGTACATGTTCCCATGCCCTTACTTACCTCATTGTATCAGCCAAGTGGGTTATTTTTTCAATTAATATATACAAATATAAGCCATGGCTTCCAGAGACCAGGGGCTTAGACACATTTTGTAGGGACCTTTCCTTGAAGGATGACTTTGAGTATGAGGCTCTTTTTTGCATTTGTCTATTTACAGTCCCTTAAGTGGATTACTAGCCCCTTGTAGTTAAGTTGATTACAGTTCCTTTATTTTCAAGGGGATACAGGGGGTTATATGAGTTACTTGTCTTTAAGAGCTAGCCAGCACAAACCCAAGCTCAAGATGATGCTCTGGGTACACTCTCAAGGTGCTGAAGTAGCTAATATGTCCCCTTTGGGGTCCAGATTCTTTGTACAGGCCTCACTACAGGGGCCCTTACAACTGTTTATACAGCTCCAAAAAAGGGTTCAGGGACCATTTTTCTGGATTTTTGTTTGGTTTTGGAAGTCTCATGTTGTTCCCCACCACATGGTGGTGCTCTTTGGGCCCCATGTGGTGTGGAAAAAGGCTGTAGGGCGTATGGGAGGTAACCTAAGGCCTTCTTTCTGTTTTGGGAGAGAGGGGATGCCAGTCTGTAGGCCTGTTGATTTTCTTGTGCAACCTCCAGGCTGGTTGCTCTGGGCCTGGGAAAGTTATTTTCTCAGCTAATGGAGCGGCTGGAAGTCAGTGGTGACTGCCTTAGGCCTGTGCAATATAGTTGCTCAACTACCTGTGGGGCTGGAAGTCAGTGGTGACTGCCTTGGGCCCTCACAAGGTAGTTGCTTGACTACCAGCATGTCTGGCAGTCAGTAGTGACTGCCTTGGGAAAGCAAAAGGTAGTTGCTTGGCTACTGGTGGGCCTGGCAGTCTTTTGCAACTGCCTTGGGCCTGCACAAGGTTTGCTTGACTACCATCAGGGCTGGCAGTTGATGGCCAATGCCTTGGGCCTGCACAAGGTATTTGCCTGAATGACTCCAAGGATAATTGGTAGCAACCACCTTGGGACTGCGCTAGGTAGGTGAGAAACTACTCTTGAGGCTGGTGCCTGGTGGCAACCACCTTGGAACTATGCAAGGTAGTTGCTCAACTACCTGCGGGGCTGGGGCTTTCTATGGCTGCATGCAGGGTTGTGGAAAAATTTTTTTTTTTGTCATTGAATCCTAAACTAACCATAATTATTGTTTTCTGACCAAATTTCTGGTCAGAAGCCCATACATGCAGATGTGGTGAACAATGGTAAACAGGTGAACCATGATTCTACCTGTAGGAGTGGGAATTGGGTGGTGGTGCTAGTGGGTGACCCTACCTTATTTGGAACCAGGAACCCATTTCTGCAATAATATTCCTGATTTTCTTACTAATTCATGTTTCATTTATTTATTTATATTTTATACTTATTTTTTGATCAATATTTTTGTATTTTTCTTTTTATTGTTTTATTTTTTAAAATTATTTTTGGCTTAGTCAGTTAATTCTGGATAGAAGCCAGCCAACAGCCCTTGAAGCCAACAATCACCAAAAGACAACTCATACACTTTGGGAATATAAATTTCTCAACAATGGTTGAGATATAAGTTAATGGGTGTAAGGGATTCAACCTCTATTGCTACACTTTGGCCATTGTTAAACCTGAAAGAATAAGACAAAACAAATAATTAAATCAGTTAATGACTTATTACAACAGTGATACTGTTACAAAAAACACAAATAAAAGAATAATGACACACCTGAATCTCTATAAAGAGATAAGGGACCTGGCTTTAATTGAATAAATCCCAAAGGAGCCTTGTTTACAAAATTAAACTCACACCCTTTAAATTGAAAATAAATGCAATGCAAAAGGAACTCCCACACAAACTTGAAGTTTATGAATGGATTATTTGCTGATTTTAATACTGAATTTTAAGGCCCCAGTCAATATTCTTCTTGAGATTAAGTTTAATGGGCTTGTTCACTTTTGCCATATTCTTGGATCAATAATAAATAATAAATAACTGACAAAGGGGCTGTAGGTTAAAGACCCTCCTCTTTTCAGGTAACATGAGCCCTCATTTCAGCCTTCTGGATGCCAAGACCCTTGCTATCCTTTAGCTACCAGAGGTGATATAATAAATAATAAATATATTATTTAATAAATGCAGCAAAAATCCGTAAAATATTTGGATTAAGCTTATTGCAAGGTTAAGTGGTTTGGTTATGGTTTATTGTTTTAAATCAATATGAATAAATTGATTATTAAATATTTTTATAGAGGGGCCACAATTATATTGGGGATCTTTAACACCTTTCTTCAGGGATTTCAGTATGAAAAAACGTAGTCCTGGTTACTTTGGGCTCTTTAGTTTAAAGTATATTTTACCCAAAGATAATATGTATATAAAATACATGGTGGAGTGGCAGGGCCTTGTAACCAAGCTGCCACAACAGAGAAAGGATAATAAAACTCACTGATATATTATTAAATACTTTGGCTATCTGTTTGAGACGTGCACTGATGGGTTAAACCTGTATACTGGGGTTATAAGGTTGTTCAGCAGTTTTAATTGATAAAAAAAAGAGTTTGAGGACAGATATTATTGATCAGACTTAGCCATAAATGACTTACTTATCTCTTATAAGTACTTGATTAACTTGGCAAGGTGTCTGGATATAAATATGACTGGGTCTCTCCCTATCAATATCCTCAAAAGAGCTCTTTATTTATAGCTTTTGGAGTCCCAATATTTTCCTTCTGAGGGGTACAGGGGCTCAGGGGGACGGACACTTAGGCTAGCAGGGTAACCAGGGGTAGCCTGTCACATGTTCTTGGTGCTATAGCACGGGTAGCATCTAATTCCTCAGGGTATGGTAATTATTCTACTTTATAATAGATATTAGGACGTGTGAATAACACTAATCTGTCCCATTTATGTATTATTTAATTAATTATTTAATTAATTATCCTTATTGAATGTTCCCAGTAATTTAATAACTATATAAATAGACATTTCTACAGAAATCCTGATGTCAGGTGAGTTCTCATTATGTATTAAATAACTGGAGTAAAGTCATGATATTGATTTTACTCCTTATTTTCAAGTTCCAGTTGATTTACTAAAATAATTGATTAAAAATATAAGTCATGGGAATTAATGTAATATTGTTACATCATTAGTTTTCTTAGTATGTCACAAATATATTGATGTCTAAGAATTCTCATAAAAGTATCTTAAAGTATTTGAATATATTTTTAGAAGTTTTCATTGTCTTATTTTTGACATTCTTGGTACCTTGAATTATATTCAATTAAAAAATACGTATAAGGATTATTGAAGTATTTTTATATAATATTATGTACTTTTAGACTATCTTCTATCCACAGGAACATTTATTACATATGTAGAATGTTCCCATGTGGGTTGTAGCATGTTTATGCAGTACCTAAGCCTCTCAGGCCGCCTGTCACTCTGTCAACCCGTAGTCCCACGGCTTCCTACTTGTCAGAGGCCCGGGGCTGCGTACAGAACCTTGACGGAGTTAAAGGGCTGTATCTCATCCACGCATGGGTGCATTGGCTGCCGCAGCTGCATGCAGGAATTGTGACAAAACACATTTCCATCCGTAACTCCTAAAATATAAAAAACACCTCAATTGTGACTGAATTTTAGATGTGAAACCTATACGTGAAAATATGTGTGAAATATTTAATTGACCAAAAGCTCAATAGTGGAGCCGTAGTATTTTGGTCTTTGTTTCCTTAATTATTTAAAAATATAAGGATATGGATTTCAAGGGTGGGGTCAGTGAGTGACCCTACCCAATTTTGGGTGGAGAATCCATTTCTTTAATAATTTTTATGGCTTTACCATTCCTTCTTAGGTTAATTTTATTATAATTATTTTTATGTTATTTTTGTTACTTTTGCAGCTTGCTTGGCAATAGTAGCAAGCTGACACCTCATGAAACTCAAAATATTATCAGGGGTGCCCTAGGATCTCCCTGGTTTTTTTCCTCAATGTATCAAGACCTGATTCAATCATAACCAATGTGAACTGGTGGACTAGTACTCACTGGAGGGGATTGTCATTGTAAAATTCCATTTTACATACCCAAAAAGTTAATTGATTGATCATATGACTTAAAAATCCTTACAGTGGATGTTATAGAAGTCCATGAACCCCTGATAATAGTTACATACCTCCTTTTACATATACCTTGTTTCACTGGCATTTATTTACCTCTTAATTTTAAGTAACTTTGCATATATTATATGTATTGAGTATGTATATTCTGGTCAATGATCTTACAAATTTTATGCCTTGCAAATACGTTCTGAGCCCTCCGTGTGGAAACACTCAATTGTCAATAGATTATATTAAAGTAATAGAACATTCAAAACAGGGATAAGATTAAAATTATTCAACTTATCTATAGAGAGTAGATGGTATGGGTTAATATAATCACTATAGCTTATTCACAAAAGAACGGAACATATGGTGAACTTCTATATCAACATTTGGGACAAATCAGAGTCCTTATAACTCAATTTAAATTTTTATTTCTCTCCTTCTTGATAATACATATTATAAAGATTTTAATTCCATAGTCAATACTAATAAAAACATGCTTACAATTTATTACAAAATATTATCAACATTTTTCATAACATTAAAAAACACCTTTGTACTTGTCCACTGTACTAATAAAACATATTGGTTCTTCAGACATTAGGAAAACTATATTTTTTGTGTGGCTGACAGATTGTCCTGAAAAAGCTTTCCAAGCCTTGAAGATCAATCTAGAAAAAGCTTTGACTAAACCCTTTGATCATGAAAATTTTCCTGATTATGAATAGATACCTGTGATTGTTTGAATTTTTCAAATTAAGTTCAATCTATATAAACCTTGAATCTACCACACATCAATATATTTGAAATAATCTTTCACAGATTGTATTTCAGCCTTCATAATTTTCCAAAGGTTCAAAAAATTGCTTCAAGATAAATTTTTCTTTGAGTGTGGACATATTCTTTTACCCAAACAATCTGATCAAATCATACATTAAAAAAGGATCTTGAATTTTTATTGAAATGGTAAAAGCTGATGTTAGATTCTATAGGCTGGCTTGATATATTAATTTATTTTATTAAAATTATTAAATAAAATATATAAATAAAATGAACATAGTTCTATATAAATGGTAAAAATATGATGATAAGATGAATGAAAAACAGGAACAAAATGGCTACATAAGAAGGCTGCCTGTCTATTTATAGAAAAGCTTCAGTTGTTTGAACAAATTTCTCATTTTTTTCTGATTGTATAGATGTTCCCAAGAAAAATGCTTTCCAAGTTCTTTCTGCTTATTATTCCTATGGGGAAAAAAGAAAAATGCCTTCAAGAATTTTTTTTTTACTGAATGCATTCTTGATGGTAGGTTTATCCTAGCAGGTGTTTTTGGGATCTGGAAAATTTCCCTTGATTTCACCAAGTAGGGATCAGGTGATGGAGATTCAAAAGCAGCCAATTAAACCTGAACTTCCACTGTTAAAACCAGTTTTTCATCATCTCCCTTTCAAATGAAAAAACTAACAATATATGGTCCAAGCAAAAACAATTCAATTGAAAAGAAAAAACAAAAAAGACAACCATCAGTAGGACAAAATCATAATTCTATCAAAAGAGCTGTACTGAGGTGCAGAAAAAACACACATCTTACAACTTAAATTTGGTTTTATTGAATTTCCAAGTGTTTTTTAAGTTCATTCACATCCATTGGAAATGCAACTGCAATCTGATTCAGTTTAATTTTCAAAGCCAAGTTTAAATTTAAAATAAGTATGACAGAAGATTGATTTCATTTTGCATTGGTCAGACCAAGATGAGCATCATTATTTTCAATTGGCTGTTGAAAACTACAATTATTGATAGATAAAAAAATCTGCTCATTATAATCCTCTGCCTTGGGCAGATTTTGATCTAGGGCTGAGCTGGATGAGGATTCAAGTTAAAATTCATGCATGAAAACAAGAAAATATGGTTGATTTACAAGGGTTTGGGAATTTTTTTGTTTAGATGAGGGGCCCTTGAATTGATTCAAGGGATATATCCCAGAAATTTGGATTTATTGATAATATATTGATGAGATGGATCTTTATTTTGAATGTGTCTGAGCTCAGGAATTCATTGTTAAGTAGGTGACAATCACCCCATTCTTTGATTGAACTGAGCATCAAAATCTTTCAGTAATCCCCATAAATATTTGACACAATTTGTTTTGCAAGTTCAATTGCCAATCTCTCCTTCTCAATACTTCAAGTTCCTATGAATAAACAAATTATCTGATGTTTTTTTTTTTTGGATTTGTTATTTTTCTGCACTAATCTCATCAAATTTAGTATGTATTCAATGATGGTTATCCCTTTAACAATTCTTTCATTTATTTATTTAATTACTATTTTTTTGATTTGAATGATTTTGATCAATCAGGGAAGGGATAAGGTAAACAAGGGATGACTTAAGTTGACAGTGAATCTTTTCTAGGGGTCCAGGGTGTGAATTGTTTCAAAATCTGTCTCCTTTAGATTTATTTCATCTTAATCCAGCTTCCACAATTATTTGCAGTGGCCATGGTGGATGAGACTGACTAGTGGTATTTGACTGGAAGATGGATAGGATCGATGGTGGTGAGTATGATTGATTATGAACTAGCCAATTTTGGTGCAGTAAAACGATATTCTGAACGGCTCTGAAGTTGCACAAAGATAACCAGAGGATTGACTTTGGGTTTTAATATAATTGGATAATGTCAAGGGGTGGAAGGGTGTTTTGCATGCCAATGGACAAAAATGTATAAATGGCATGTTTGGTTTTGAAAAATTTGATTTTGATGTAAACTGCCAGTTTTTAAATATACCAGCTAAGGGGGATTTCTGTTTCAGAAACCCTCCATTCATAATGGTGTTTTTGGTCAAAAGAAATGGTGGGTTTCTGATGGAAGATTTTCTAGCTCTGATATGCCCTGATTGGAACACAGAGATAAGCATGAGATTTCTAAAAATTTTCATTAAAAATATTTATATGATTCTTGAAGGCTGATCATGTTTTCTTTCAAGTGAGCCAGCTCAGTTCTTTTTCATTTGGTAGAAGCATTGTGCTTTCCAGTTCATATGATGGTATTATTGGGAAAAGATTCTGCATTTTTTTTGGTTTGTTTAAGAATTGATTGAGTGTCTCTGGAGTTGAAAATAACTTCATTCTGCATACAAAGTTTCAAAAATTCACAGTAAAGCAAATGATAAGTGCACATCCTCTCCTTCATTTTTTGAGTTTGAGTTAGTTTCTGATAGGGAATTCTTCCTCAATTTTGGGAATCAATGGGTGTATGGTCAATAGAAATTATTATCTAGAATTCTTGCTTGAGAATTTTTCAAATATTCTTGGAAATTGATTGCTTTGGACTTGTATTAAGAGCTTTTCCCCATTGCAGGGATAAATAGAGATGGGTTTGTTTATATAAATCTGATTGAGATGTCTTGGAACTAAAGTATCATCAATGTTGATGATTACTCAAGTATGAGTAATTTTTTGATTGAAATGCTTGATTTGGATTCTAAATTTATAGATTATAGGTATTCTGCTATATTTCAATCTATTTCAATATCTATTTCTGCCATCCAAATCAGGCAAGTTTGAAGGAAAGTTACAATTTTTTTTTGCAAATTTGGAATTAAATTGAAGATTGAGGAAGTTGAATAAAACCTATGCACAATTTTCTGTCTATGAGGAGTCTTAACATTCATTAATAGATTTCCATAACTCAATCCAATTCAAAATTTGTTGCTCCTTGAAGCAATCTATGTACATCTGCTTATGATCAATGAATGACTGGTCTTTGCTCCTTAGCTAGAAGGTTCAAAGTCATGATAACTGGACTAGACTTGCTCTAACAGGGGGCTGGGCAGCATGTCATGAGCTCTTCTTCCTTCAACAACAAGAAAATTTACTGGTCTACAGAACTTGTTTTCTGGGAATAGTATATTTTCAGGGGCCAATGTTTCTTTCCTCCTGATTTTGAAAAATCTTTTGACAAATCATTCAGAAGATGAGTTTTCAGAGCAGTTTCCCAGCATTTTGGTTTTTAGAAAAGAAACAGAACTTTTCACTTGAACATCCCCAGTGCATTTTAAGTTGGTTATCATCTCAAACAAGTTACTGTTGATACTTAGAGGTCAAAATGGATTTGATGGATGAAATGAATCTGTTTTTCCTGGAAGTCAAAGTAAAATTTTGTCAAAGGAAGTTTTGCACCCATTCAGTCATGATGGTTTTCAAGCTCTCCTCTCCAATTTCTTAGCTTTGGATCTTGCCTCTAACTTCTTCTTCAATTGACTTTCCCTTTCATTTTTGTAAGATGAATGTGATGCAAGCCAATGTGTCATTAGGATGAATAAACCATAAGCCATCAGTTTTTTTTGTTAGCGATTTTTTGGGGACCACTGAATAAAACATAAAACAGTTGTAGAAGAAAAGACCCGCGTTCGGGACGAGTCATAAAGAAGTAGTAGATAGGAGGGGGGCTTACTTTTGTTTGATGAGGTCGGCTTTATCTTTTTCAATTTTCGCTCGATTTTTTAAACTCAGTTCGATCTTTTTAAGTTTGTTTTCATGTTCGATCAGTTTCGAGTTCAAGTTGGGCCTCAATAAAAGATCTTCAGAATGATTTTTTGTATCAAGAAGAACAAAAAGCAATACAAGGGAAAGAAGAATCTCGATGGGAATTCAGCCAGCTAATTGGATAGAACAGGACTCGGCCAAACTTCGTTTTGATAAATTTGTTCAAAAGTAGGGCACACGAACAACAATTTAACTCACCATCAGGATTAGTGTACTTTTTAGATTCGATTTTCTTGCGTTGTCGTTTTTTCATATCTAGAAGTTTCAACTCCTGATCTAGTAAATCTTTTGGAACTTCTTCTGCCTCCTGATCAACCGACTGGGTGATGGCAACTGAAGACGAGGGATGACGATCGATCTTGGAAATGGATGACTGGTCGACTTCGATCTTGCCATAATTGTCCACGATCGCCTTTTTCCTTTCAATTTCTTTCAACTTCTCTTCTTCATCCAATTTCCTCAATTTTTCCGGTGATACAGAGGATGATGTGGATGATGTCCCGGTGCTTCGTCTCGATGAAGAAGTTGAGTCCGAATCAAATTCTTCATAGTTGTCTGATTGGTTCGAGTGATATAAATCGACCCGGTCGATTAACTCTTTCACCGATTCTTCTAGATTTTTTGGTGGGTTAGGAGTGGAATCCGATCTTTTGGTTTCAAACAACAGAAATTCCGTAAGTTACTTGCTTCTTGACCTTTTGGCGTGATGATGTACTATAGAAGAGTTCAATTTGGACCCTAATGCTCATGAACAGGCTTCGATCGGAAATTGGAAAAATAGAAGAAACGATTCAACGATTTACTCAACAATGGAAGATGAACAATTTTTACTACAGCCTATTCCATTGCTCGGAGAAGTTAACAGTTGGTTGGAAGAATCCAAATGAAGCTCCAAGATGCCCTGGATAGTCTCTTGTTTTTCATCCTTCGAAATTTCTAAATCCGACAATAGACTCGAGATATATTGGACCGTAGACTTTTTCCCCCTCGATCGGACAGAATAGAAAAAAAAGCGGGTTTTCATCGGATAAATTCGGTAATCAGTACTAAGAAAGCCAAGCCAATCAAGAAGTAACTTTTTCCCTCTCTGAACAGGGATCAGAACTACTCACTTCATCGTTAGTTAGGGAATCTAGTTGACCATCGAATGATAGAATGAGGGAGTTGATCGACTTGTTAATGAACTTGCTCATCTTGGTCTAATACATCTTTCGTCCTGCCGTTCTCTCCACGAGGTTTACTTGCCAAGTGTTTTAACTGATGGGCAACACGAAACCAATGGACTAGCATGAGTGCGATGGGTCACCGGCTATCACAAGCCGTGACATATTAAAGAAATTCCAAGTTGAACGATCCGGTAACAAATCAAGTTTTGTTTCAATCATCCCTGAAACTCAGATATTAAACTTGGGAAAAAATCAATCATTGAACAAAAAATTAAAGAAGAACAAATTGCTGTCCGGTCCAAGCATTGTTGAAAACACAATAGGGTGTATCAGAGTTAGCAAACCCGCCATTAGAAACCTGCCATTTTTTTTGACAAAACCCACCATTTTTAATGGCAGGTTTCTGATATATACATACCCCCTAACTGGTGTATTTCAAAATGGCAGGTTTCATGAAAATGGTGGATTTCAAACATCAAACCCGCCATTAAACCCACCATTTATGCATCACCATCCATCCACCATCCATCACATCCAAACACCTGTTGGCACCTCCACCTCAGCAAATCCATACCAATCCCATCTCCATCACATCACACACATCTCATCTCCATTGCTTCACATCTCTATTGGTTCAAATCTCTATCACTTCACACAAATCCTGTCATCATCTCATCACCCCACATCCCATCACCATCTTTCTCATCTCAACATGTCCAATCAAACTTCCCAGCAGCAAGTTGAAAACACAAAAAAGCTGACTGAACTTTTGTTACTATTTGACTCCCATTCAGACTCTGATTCAGGCTCTAATTTGGAATCAACTTGGTTGGCTTTGAAATTTCTATTAGAACAGTGATACATGGTTCCAAGAAGAAAAACTCTCCACAATCCTATGTATGAAAGGCAAAAGCTTCATCTCCTCCCCAAATTAAGCTTCCAGAAAATATTCCAAACTCTATTGCCTTCATTCATAAAACTTTTGGAGATGATTGAAGACCACCACATCTTCCAGAACAATTCCTGGAATCCTCAAAGCAATCCAGCTATCCAACTGGCTGTTGCTCTTTGTAGATTGGGATCCAATGGAAATGGAGCAACAATTCATCAATTAGAAAATCTATTCTCAGTTGGTTATGGAACCATTGACTTATACACCAAAAGAGTCATGATTGCTATCCTATCTTTCTGTTTCTCAGTCCTTTCTTGTCCAACCAAAGAAGAATGCAAGGAGATATCTCAATTAATGCAGACAGAAGGCTTTCCAGGTTGCATTGGTTTTTTTTGATGTAACCACCATCCCCTTGAGTCAAAAACCCAACCTAGATGGCAACCACTATTTTGATTGGAAAAAGAGGCAATTGATTTATTCTTTTCCAATGACTTTGATAAAAATTTGGATCAAACACTGATTGAATACGTTGCATCTCTTTGTTTGGATACTCCATGTCCCTAAAACTTGTTTGTGATAACAACAAGAAGTTCATATCCCTCCACACTGGCCTTCTGGGTTCTTGTGATGATTTATATGTTTTCAATTGGATGCAGATTTCCCAAAAACCAGAGCACTACTTTGACCAAGATCAATAACTTCTGGCCAATTCAGCTGATGCTAGTGGGAAATATGGGGTTCCAGCATACCAGAATGTTTCTTCCAATGATCAAGGAAAAGACAGATTTCAACTATTATCTTTCCCAATCACAATTTTGGATTGAGCATGCAATAGAAGTCCTGAAAGGAAGATGGGAAAGCTTAAGGAAAAGCAAAACCAGCTTCAAAACACCAAAGAAATGAAGTTCCTCATCAACTGGATTATCAATTGTGTAATCCTTCACAACCTTTTGGCCAAAATAAAGGATGAATGGGATAAAATATTTGCAACATCAAAGATGAATGGGACAAAATATTTGAAGATGATATTCCGGATCTGCCTCAAGTCATCCCTGTCTCATCTTGTCCCTCATCTTCTTATATGAGAGCAAGGATTCTACCGCTCACCCTTGCTTGCTTTGATGAGTAATGTTTGATGTTGAAATAGGTAAAAAATCCCTTCACTGTATTTTTTTGGTCTTGGTTGTTCAACCAAGAATCCTAGGCTGACTCACTTGGGGTTTTTTTTTTCTCTTTTGGTGGACTTGGACAAAACAGACCCAACACCTCACCCCACCAAACCACCAGTCCACTCTCCTCCTCACCCACCAACTCCACCTCACCAAAACACCTGGTAAGCTTCCCCCCTCCTCTTCATACTCCCCATCATCCAATACTGACATCCATCCCCCTCCATCCCCCTTCAGCCCCCCCCACCTTACCTCCTTGGTTGATTCCCCAGGTAAGCTCCCCCCCCTCCTCCTCATCACCATTTTCCATCCCCCTCACCCCCTCTCCCTTGCTCCCAACTAATGCCCCCCCCTCTTGCTCCCCCCACCTTGCTTGCCAATGCCAATGGCAACCCCCTTGCTTTCTGGCCCCCTCTTACTGCCCCCCCTCTTTCCCCCCCCCCCTTTGGCTTGCCAATGCCAACAGTTGCCAACCCCCTCTTGCCCCTCCCCCCTTGGCTCACCAATGCCAACAGCAACCCCCTTGCTTGCCAACTCCAAGTCTGTGGCAAGGATAGTGAGTCACACACACACACTATCTCAATCTCAAACTCAAAATATAATTTCTCTCCCCCCCCAAAAAAAACAACAACAGATGATGAAGCAAACATTTTCATCATGTTTCAATGTGATCAATGTGCCGTCTGGAAGCATGGTCCTTGCGTAGGGATCTACGTTGAATTCCCTGGTGATTACTTTTGTGAAGCCTGTAGACCCAATCTAGATACCACCAGGTCAGTCAATCCATCATTCATCTCTGATTGCTACTACCAAACCAACCTACTCAACTATACCCCCCCCTACAAATTCAATACCAAAAATTTTCCGCTGAACCACCTACTTGTCCCTCACCCTCCCTCAACTTGAGCTCAAGTTGTAGGGATAGGGTCAACCCTCATGCTGCCTCCTTGGCTGCCTTCCTCACCAATGCTGGCCTCAAACCTGAGGATAAATTATCCCTTGGTGGTTTCCCACTACCTATGTTTTCTCAAACTAGGAGGAAATCCAACATGTAGGTTGACAGTGGTTTTTTTATCCATCTATACTCTAACCCCTCAATCCTATTCTACCAACTTCTCTCCTCACTCATCATACCCCCTCCCCTCCCCTCACCTCACCTCCCTTTCTCCTTGTAGCTTTAACCAATCAAGCCCCCAATCCTCGCAAGAAAAAATGTAAACAGCTCTCCTTAGACTCACTAAATCCTTCTCACCCATCAGTATTTCTCAATCTCCTCCCTCCTCACCCTATCCTCCCCCCGCTTCCCTTGAGATCCTAAAAGTTACTCCCTCTAAAACCTCATCATCTCTCAGTCAGAACCAACACTCAACCATTGAGAAGAAACAAAAATGTACTAGCATCAGTCCAGCAGCTGTTGAGCTAACCTCCACAACAGAACCCTTGGTATTGACAACAACCAGTAAGTGGCAAAATTCTCCCAGTACATCCCCCCACCCAGGATCCCATCCCAAGCAGAGACAAACTTAAAAGACCATTGATGATACCAATGATTTGGGTGAGTCTTTTCAACTTGCACCCCCTAACCCCAAAAAAATACAAAAAAACCACCTCAATCTTTCTCTGGGGTGGGTGGGGGGGGGGGTTTCTTTTTATTTTATTTTTCTCAAAAAAAATTCAAGTTTTGACTGTTTTTGTTATAGTTATGGCCAGCAATTAGCTTAGGCAAATGAGCAGTATTTAAAGCAAAAGAAATGCTGGACACTGTGTGTCAATAATGGCTAATGGGGCTCTCACAATGGGGCAATATGTTGGATGAATTCGATTGGATGATGAATGAATTATGGAAAACAGCAGGCAGAAGAGCTCCTTAAGTACAAAAGATTGGCCTCTTGTGAGCCCATGATACAACAAGCCAAAGGGCAAATTTTCCGCCCCAAAAGAGCTCTACAGGCTCTACAGGCCTTGTTACTTGGTTTGGACTGCATCAGCCCACATGGCATTAGTCCCTGAACCCTTACAACCAGACTATTCCGGTCCATTCTTGTGTTTCCACCGTTACGGGGCTGAACCAGCCAATTGCTGTTCAGTCCCTTAGTTTGTTGTCTATTACAACCGGCCCTGATGGCATCATTTCCCCTGTTACGGGCTGGTTGCCTCATGCATCCAGCCCCTGGCCCCTGAAATGGGCCAGGTGGGACCCAGGGCTCACCTGGGTCCGGTTTCAACCTCACATGGGGGGGTGTGACCAGCGGACATGCTGTCCTCCCCTCTATCTCTTACAAATCCCTGGTGGGGGCGGTCAAATCCCCTCACCAGGGGCCCTGGGGGTCGATACCCCCAGGGCGTCGTTGTGTAAATTGGCCTGGGAGGTGATCAGGCCCCCCCAGGCCCATCGCTCCTCCCCCTCGGTAAAGGGGGGGGGAGAGCGCCCCTATCTGGTTTGGTCGCATTGACCGATCAATGGTGGGGGGGTGATGAAATCCCCCCCACCTGCCGGTCGCTACTCTTGCGGCCGGCGCCGCCACCTCCTTGGGCAAGGGGGTGGTCAGGTCCCCCCTGCCCTGACCGACCGCCTTGTTGCGGCCGGTCGCTGGCTGGTTCAACCCAGCCAGCCTGCCCCCTCCCCCTCGCGACGGCAAGCGAGGGGAGGGGGAGCGAGCCGGGGCCGCGAGCCCCGGCTCCGCGGCGCTGGTTGCTGGTCGCAACCAGCCGGGCCCGCGCGGCATCGCACCGCGCGGGATCCCTCGGCCGCGCAACAGCCCCGCGCGGGCCGTCGGGCCCCGCGTGGGCCGTGCCGAGGAACACAGGCGGCCCCAAACGGGCCGCGACGCGAGCAGCGGCCCCAAGCGGGCCGCGACAAGGGCGGCAAACCTAATGGGCCGCCCCAAGCCCGAATTGTGAGAAAAGACTACTTTTGCGGGCCAGCCCGTCTGGCCAAGTATGTCCAAAATAAACCTTGGGCCCAATTATGCCCATAAAAGCCCATCTGGCCGTATTTGCCCATATACCCCATTGGGCCCGTTAGGGCCCGTGTACCAATGGGTCTATTTCACGCGTTTTGAGGCCAGTTTCCCCAACTCTGTTGCATCCACATGGGCCCGTATGGTCCGTGTGTGTGTCCAATGGGCCTCAGAGGCCCATTTGTGCATCCCATTTGGATTACACTTATACGTAGCACCCGCGTAAGTGCGTACGTATTTTAACACACCCCCTTAATCCAAAAGGGGTGACATCCGCATATTAGTCACAAAGCCTTGATGCTTGTTTCTGTCTAATGCCTTAGTCAAGATATCTGCAATCATTGCTCCAGTGGGCATGTACCTCAACACAATCTCATTGCAGTTAACTGCGTCGCGAATATAGTTATAGTGAACATCAATATGTTTTGTTCTTGAATGGAACACTTGGTTTTGTGCCAACGCAATGGCACTCTGGTTATCGGAATACAACAACGCAAACCCTTGTGGTTTATGTGTATCCTCTAAGACTTTTCTCAACCATTTTGCTTCCTGTGAAGCTGCTAAGTAAGCTCTATACTCAGCCTCTGTTGATGAAAGACTTATTGCCGACACCTTCTTGGACATCCATGACACCAGATTCTTACCTAAAAAGAATATAAAACCACTTGTTGATTCCCTAGTGTTACCATCTGCCCAACTTGCATCGGAATAACCAACCAAATCAAAGTTTGCTGACTTTGTAAACAAAAGTCCCAGACTGTGTGTTCCTTTAAGATACCTCATAACTCTCTTAAACGCTGACCAATGCCTCATGCTTGGCTTCTCTAAGTGTTGCGACAAGACCCCAATTGCAAACGCAATATTGGGCCTTGTACACTGCCCCAAATAATTAAGCGATCCGACAGCTGACCTGTAGTCATTCCCTGATTGAACAAACTCCAGATACTCCTCATCTGTAGACTTCTCTAAATGAATGTTTGACTGCATGGGAGTACCAAACTCCTTTGCATCCTCTAAGCCATACTGCTTAAGAAGAGCTTCAACGTAATGGCTTTGGTCTAACTTAATACCATTCTTGCCCTTACTAACTTTCATTCCTAGCACCTGTTGTGCCAGACCAAGATCTTTTATCTTGAACTCCTTTTTGAGTGTCTCCATGACTCTCTCTTTACCATCACCAATAATGATAATGTCATCGACCCATACAAACAAAATTGCATCCTTTCTCACAAAAAGGCAAGGATTGGCCTCAGACGTCTTAAAACCAATCTCTATCAGTTTCTCACTCATGGTGTTATACCATGACCTAGCTGCTTGCTTCAATCCATACAGGGATCTACACAGCTTGAGGACATATTCCCCTTTATCTGCCGAAAGAAAAGTTCTAACACAGATTTTCTTCATGGTTTCTGGTTTAGTCTCTACTAACCATTCACGAAAACCATCAGGAATCGACATATAAACAGTCTCCTCCTCTCCAAGTTTTGCATTCAAGTATGCTGTTACAAAATCAGCTTGTCTGATTTCTTCACCCAACTCCACTGCCAGAGCAATGATGTACCTGAAGGTGGACAGCCTTCCAGTTGGTGAGAAAGTTTCTTGGTAATCAATACCCTCTCTCTGCTTGAAGCCCTGTGCAACACATCTAGCCTTGAACCTTTTCAAAACTCCATTTGTGTCAAACTTCTTGTTTAACACCAATCGAGACCCCACAATGGTCTTTCCTTTTGGAACAGAATCCCGCTTAACCACTTCAAAGACACTATTATTTTCTAGAGAATCAAATTCCTCAAAAATAGCACTCTTCCAGTTGGCTCTCTCATCAGAATTCATAGCTTGGCCAAAGCTATTTGGGTTAACCCTGTTACCCATTTCTGAACTCAACTCCAGGACTTCATTGAGCATACACTGTTCCTGAAATGTATCTTCCTCATATCCTGCGGCAGCATAATGGGATCTCCACTCCCCGTACCTGTCAACCGGTACTCTAACCCTACCACTCCTTCTAACCGGAGGTGGAGGCTCATCAGGTTCTGATTCCGCAGAATCACCTGGAGCGGGTACTGAACCCTCTTGTGGCACGTCTGCCACCTCTTCATCTTCTGGAACCACATGTTCCACAGCTTTTGCTGGTGAAATAGGTGCTAATTCTATTTCTTGTTGTGGCTTAATCACAACGACATCTTCACTCCTTTTGAGTGGAAAGGTACTTTCGTCAAATTTTACATCCCTGCTACGGATAACCTTTCTTGTCCCTGGACAATAGATCCTATAAGATTTACTTATTAAATCATAGCCTACAAGTGCCCCTGTTCTGGCTCTAGGGTCTAATTTTCCGACCATTTCATTATGGTGGACACTATAATACACCAAGCAACCAATTGTTCTTAGGTGTGATGTTTTGGGGTACAACTTCCAAAACTGATAATGGGGGCACTTCCCATTAACACTTATAATGTTGTGCAACAGACACACCGTGCACATCAACTCAGCCCATAAGAACTTTTGCAGACCAGATTGAGACATAATAGTTCTGACTTTGTCCAGTAAAGTCCTATTCATTCTCTCAACTATTCCATTATTTTGTGGAGTACTTGCAGTAGTGACTATATGAATGATACCATAATCTTTCAACAGCCTCCCAAAATCTTTACTCACGAATTCACCCCCTCCATCGGTAATAACCCTCTTGATCTCCTTCATCAGACCATTCTGTTTCCAGACTTTGAAGATTACAGAAACCTCCTCTGTGGTCTGATCCTTAGATCGAATTGGTTTAACCCAAACATAATTAGTTGCAGTATCAACTAAATTGATGAAGTATCTTGCCCCACCAAGGGACTCTGGAGTGAATGGCCCTGCCAAATCAATGGAAAATTCCTCTCTAGGAACATCTGTGTGATCTCTACTCTTAGAGAACACATTTCTAGTCTTAGCCCCCAAGGTACAACTCTCACAGTTGCTGTCCTTTACCTTATGGCCACTTCTATTGTGAGAAACAGTGCTCAGAGCTGAGAATTTGAACAAGCTTGCACACAGAAGCTTATTCCGAACTTGTCCACTAAGAACAGTTCTCCCATTCATATCAATAACAAACCTATCTCCTTTAAGATAACGAATTTGGAAACCTTTTTTCCATAACACCCCAAGAGACACAAGGTTGTAAGGCAACTCTAGTACATAGAACACTTTATCAAAAGTAATTTGGAAACCCAGTTGATTTGCAAGAATAACTTTTCCAATTCCTTTAATCTGAATTGTTCTGCCTTTCTGACCAATATTTACAACCCCATCATAATCACTAAGATTTGAAAATAAATTTGGTTCAAAAAACATGTGATCTGTACAACCAGAATCAATCAAAACAAGAACATCCTCCTTCAATCCTCCTAGTAGGAAAGAAGCTTTATCAGTCACTGATAAGTTCTTATCTTTGAGGTTAAGATTACTCACTTCATAATCAATCAAGTCCATTTCTTGATCCTCATCGATTTTGGCCTTCTTGTTGGGACCTTCTTCTACAACAGCCTCTTCAATTGGAGCATCCAATGCCACCATTGCAACGTTTTCAGTTGTGAGATTGACCTCCTTGTCATTTCCTCCGGACTTCTTCTTTTTCTTGGCCTCCTTGCAGTCCTTAGCATAGTGACCCTTATTCTGACAATTGTAACATAAGACCTTGGACAAATCCTTTTTCGCCTTCTTGCAAGATTTTCCAGTCTTTCCAACTAGGGCTGTTCCAGAACCCCCCTTCATCTTGAATTGAAGGTCATCCTTTTCAATCCTTTTAAGCACATCCTCCTCCCCAGGAAGAGGATCCAATTGAGAAATGATTCTGACTAAGGAATCAAACTCTTTTGGCAGCTTTTGAAGGATTAAGAGTGACAAACACTCTGGATCCATGTTAAGTCCAGATGACTTGAACTTGGCTATACTAGACCTAGCCTCTGCCACAAACTGTTTACAATTCGAATATTGTAACTTGAACAGTTTATTAAAGGCTATACACTTCTGGTGAACAGAATCACCAGCATACTTGGACTTAAGCAACTTCCAAAGGATGCTTCCCCTCCTCCTCTCATCTTCCCTAAGAGTATCAGCAACCCATGTCACATGATTCTCATCAAGATGCCTAAGGATCAGATGGTAAGACTTCTTCTCCACTTCTGAACTGATCAGAGTGTCATCTGCATCCATAATTTCCCCACAGCAGATGTTATCCAGCTCACTATCCATAAGGACAGCCCAAGCATTATAGTTCTGACTATTCAGAACTATTTTGGTAGAGCTAACATCAGGGATATAGGACATCTTCTTGGAAAACTTGAGGTCTTTGAGGTTTTCCAAAGTAAGGTACAAAGGTCTAGATGGCTTGGAAGTAATGATGATGTTGGTACTGATAATGTGTTATAATTATGGCCAGCAATTAGCTTAGGCAAATGAGCAGTATTTAAAGCAAAAGAAATGCTGGACACTGTGTGTCAATAATGGCTAATGGGGCTCTCACAATGGGGAAATATGTTGGATGAATTTGATTGGATGATGAATGAATTATGGAAAACAGCAGGCAGAAGAGCTCCTTAAGTACAAAAGATTGGCCTCTTGTGAGCCCATGATACAACAAGCCAAAGGGCAAATTTTCCGCCCCAAAAGAGCTCTACAGGCTCTACAGGCCTTGTTACTTGGTTTGGACTGCATCAGCCCACATGGCATTAGTCCCTGAACCCTTACAACCAGACTATTCCGGTCCATTCTTGTGTTTCCACCGTTACGGGGCTGAACCAGCCAATTGCTGTTCAGTCCCTTAGTTGGTTTTCTATTACAACCGGCCCTGATGGCATCATTTCCCCTGTTACGGGCTGGTTGCCTCATGCATCCAGCCCCTGGCCCCTGAAATGGGCCAGGTGGGACCCAGGGCTCACCTGGGTCCGGTTTCAACCTCACATGGGGGGGTGTGACCAGCGGACATGCTGTCCTCCCCTCTATCTCTTACAAATCCCTGGTGGGGGCAGTCAAATCCCCTCACCAGGGGCCCTGGGGGTCGATACCCCCAGGGCGTCGTCATGTAAATTGGCCTGGGAGGTGATCAGGCCCCCCCAGGCCCATTGCTCCTCCCCCTCAGTAAAGGGGGGGGGAGAGCGCCCCTATCTGGTTTGGTCGCATTGACCGATCAATGGTGGGGGGGTGATGAAATCCCCCCCACCTGCCGGTCGCTACTCTTGCGGCCGGCGCCGCCACCTCCTTGGGCAAGGGGGTGGTCAGGTCCCCCCTGCCCTGACCGACCGCCTCGTTGCGGCCGGTCGCTGGCTGGTTCAACCCAGCCAGCCTGCCCCCTCCCCCTCGCGACGGCGAGCGAGGGGAGGGGGAGCGAGCCGGGGCCGCGAGCCCCGGCTCCGCGGCGCTGGTCGCCGGTCGCGACCAGCCGGGCCCGCGCGGCATCGCACCGCGCGGGATCCCTTGGCCGCGCAACAGCCCCGCGCGGGCCGTCGGGCCCCGCGTGGGCCGTGCCGAGGAACACAGGCGGCCCCGAAAGGGCCGCGACGCGAGCAGCGGCCCCAAGCGGGCCGCGACACGGGCGGCAACCCTAATGGGCCGCCCCAAGCCCGAATTGTGAGAAAAGACTACTTTTGCGGGCCAGCCCGTCTGGCCAGGTATGTCCAAAATAAAACTTGGGCCCAATTATGCCCATAAAAGCCCATCTGGCCGTATTTGCCCATATACCCCATCGGGCCCGTTAGGGCCCGTGTACCAATGGGTCTATTTCACGCGTTTTGAGGCCAGTTTCCCCAACTCTGTTGCATCCACATGGGCCCGTATGGTCCGTGTGTGTGTCCAATGGGCCTCAAAGGCCCATTTGTGCATCCCATTTGGATTACACTTATACGTAGCACCCGCGTAAGTGCGTACGTATTTTAACAGTTTTGTGCCCAATCTTCCCATCAAATTCAAGTGGGAGGGTTGGTGACCCCCTTGCTTGCCAACACCAATGGTTGCTGGCCCTCTCTTGCCCCCCCTTGGCTTGCCAACGCCAATGGCAACCCCCTTTCTTGCCAACACCAACAGTTGCCCCCCCAACGCCAACCCCTTGGTCCCAACTAACACCCCCCCTCTTGCTGCCCCCCCTGTATTTTTTTTGTTTTTTTAAAATTATTTTTGTCATCATGTGACTGACATGGTTTTTTTTTGTAAACCTTCTTTGAACCCTTTTGCTTCCATTCTATTGCTTCTATCACCACAATCACAATGTTATACTCCAAATTGAATCCCTTGTTGATCCTCACCCCAAGTGGAGAATTTGCCTGGGAGGGAACAAGATGGAAGGAGATGAGGTGACAAAAATAAAGAGAGGTGGCAAGCAGAGGGCTTTGAATCAAAAGAGGGATCAAATGAGGGAATCAGGAATCTCTTTGAAACTTGCAGAGGGGGGCATAAATGAAAAGGTTGTATGGTCTGGATGGAAAATACAAACTTTGGATCTTTATCCTACCATCACTGCCAAAAAGAAAAAGAACAATTGAAAACACTCAGCCACTGATTTTGAACATGCCAAGCAGACAATCAAGAAATTCCATTTCTTCACCCACGGAAAAGTAATTGTTCTCAATAATTCTGATTATAAGGGTCTTTTTGAAATAATTGAATTTGTCTCATTTAATAAAATTTCCAACCAAGACAAGAAGGAAATCAACTTTGTTACAAATTTCCTTCACCAGAAAAAATAATTTTTCAACACTGTTGGTCCCTCAAGATTTTGGGGTGAAAAAATGTGGGAAATTTGATGGCAAAAATCAATGAACCCCTTTGATTTATTTGAATTCTATGTGAAGAAATCATCAATTCAATCTTCCCCTCAAGAGTACACTTGTCTCAACCTTAAAGCTGACAAAGTATTTTGAATTTTAGGACAAATTTTTCACAATTTGGTCAGAATTTCCTTTGAATCAAACCATTAAATAATGAAGGATAACCACATCTGCTCCTTCTCATCTCTGGAATTTGGTTCCCAGCCTACACCCTTTGACTGCTCTCCACATGTCAATTTAACATCCAACTCTTTTTACAACTCACCTCACATTGAAAAAGGTGACATCTTGGGGTATTCCTTTTACTTGAAGTTCCAACCAAGAAATAAAATGGACAACTTATTGAAACCACAGATGAATTTCAAATTTCAGATGGCCAATTTTTATTTCCAGACCTGGCTTTTGGAATTAATTTCAAGCAAAAAGGTATAGTGAAAATGGTTTGGGCAGCAAATTGGTACAAGAACTGTAAACTTCCTGCTGTGGAAACCGCCACCCATAGCAGAATGTCCATGTCCATGAAACTTAACCAAAAAACTCAAAAAATTGGCAGGGACTTAGCTTGTTGAAAAATATACTCTAGAAAAATAAATATAAATAAAAAAAATATTTGTTCATTGGTGGGGTTAAAAATAGTATTAAGTGTTGTAACCATTGTTGTAATCAAAAATAATTTTCTTTTTTTTCTTTCTAAGTTCTTCATCAGAGCAAATATATTTAAATGCCCAGAATTTGGGTAATCTTCTTTAATTCATCTACCGTTCCCTGCTAACAATGCATGTCACAGCTATAGACCACTTATCCTTTTTTTCTTTTGCCAGTTGTTCCCTCTCCATTTCCAGTTGTGCATGCTTTTGATCCATCTCCTTTTCCTCCTTTTGAAATTCTAGCTCAGCCTGTTTCAACTTCCACTCAGCATCCCATTTTTGTTGATGAGCCAAACTCTTGGCTTTCCGTTTTTTAAAATCAATGGCCAGTTGACAATCCCACTTCTCCCTTTAAAACTGAAGTTTTAAAGATTCATTTTGTAATTTAAATGTTCTTCAGAGGGGAATAGGAGCAAGCTTTTTTTGGAAACCAAGGATAATCTAATGGGCTTACCAGAATCTTGCTTCCTCATGATCTCCTCAAACCACAAAAAATTTGAAGTGTTTCTCCTCTTTTGAATGCTATTGGGGTTGATGTTGATGGAATTGGAGGCCTTTTCCTTTCCCTTTGTAGAGGAGGTTTGTGTGGGAAATTTATTTCTCTCATTTGAGGGGGATGTTGGAGGCCCCATTGGCTTGAGTATTCAGCAATTCATGAACGGATGAACCTGTTTTTTTACAATCTAAATCAGTCAGGATTAACCAGAAAGAAGAGAAAAGATCTTGTTTCATTACTGGAGCAGATGATGACAATGTGGTAGGAAAAACCTTTGTGATAGCCATCAGACTCAATTATTCAGAATGAATATTGCTCCAATCAAAACAACAACCTCAGAAATGGATTCTACACCAAAAATAACCCATAGTCACTCAGCCAAAGCAACCCTCTATCTATCATGGTTTAGGAGATACAGCCAAAAACAATTATGGCCAACCCATACCCCACCAGCTGTCAGCTCTCTGATACCAGGAACCTTGCAGTCCTTTAGCTACAGAGAGTGATAAAAGAACTTGGAGCAATAATATTCCAAAGAATAAACACTTTAAAGCTCCAATAATGGTATGGTAAGAGCAAGTGCAAGGTTTATTTGGTTTGGTTATAAATATTTTAAATATAATATAAAAAGAGGGGCCACAGTATTATACTACTGGGGATCTTTACAGACTAGCAACCTCTCTTCAAGGGGCCTCCTTAGGCAGTTTAAGAACCTTGGAATAAATATGGGTGCCTTAGAAAGGACTTATTCCACTAATGGCCGGGCTTAACAGCACAAGTGGCCTAGACAGGAAGGGAAACACTCACTCTGAGCACTTGACCACGAAAATCCTGGAATAATTGGAAGGATTTCAGAGCAGATGGGGTTGATTGCTTGACCAAACTTCAATGGTTGATTGGTTAATAAAGGTAAATAATACTACTACAGACTAAGTCATGAATCACTTGCTTATCTTCATATAAGCACTTGATTAACAATGACACCGTTTCTGATTGATAATAAATAATTCCTGATAACTGATTAACTGATGGGAAACAGAAGGGCAAAAAGAGCCTGTTTAAATATTCTTTTTTGGGTGCTTGAGGACCTCTAGAAGGGGTACTAGCCATGGGCTGAGGCTAGGGGGGCAATCAGGGAAAAATTGGCACGTCCTCAAGGTGCTGTTAGCCTGCTGGCCTTAGATCTGTCAAGGAACAACTCCTTTTTAGCTGCAGGATCTGTTAATCAATAGATTAGTCATTTTGCTGATCCTGCACTGATCCTCAATTTGTACAGTAAGTACTGGTCCAAAGTGAGCAGACGTAGATTTTTATTGATTCTCCATCCTCTGCTGATCCTGTATGTAATTTTTAATAATTTTTACGACCACTCCTTATGTAGTTTTGTGGTCTTTGAAGGTTCTGATCAACTTATTTCGTGGTGAGTCTGGATCTTTATTTAATTAATAAAAAATACTAAAAATTAGTTACTAACTAATTTTAATTGATTTTTAAGGTTTTTGAACTATAATCTATGCTCGTGTGGTAGCTTTACATATGTAGTGTAGATCCTACTATATTGTAGCTTCTCTGAGCGGTACCTGGATGTCATAGGAGGCGCGGGGATCAGTCCATTCAAATGCGCGCGGGGACTGATCCGCTGCTCAGATGCGCGCAGGGGACTGTACCGCTGCGCGCGTTACTAGGTCACGGGATTACATGCGCGGGAATTCAGTTGCGCGGGAGTCCAGCGCTGTAGGGACGCGGGGCTGCGTGCGGGAGTTGGCGTACGCGGGAGTCCAACGCTGTAGGGACGCGGGGCTGCGTGCGGGAGTTTGCGTACGCAGGAGACCAGTGCTGTAGGGACGCGGGGCTGCGTGCGGGAATTGTGACAAAACACAATTTCCCGTGTAACTCCTAAACTACACACAACACCTGGATTTCGACTGAAATTGAGGTGTGAAACCTATACATGACATATCATGTGAAATATTAAAATGGCTAAAAGGTGCCATACTGGTGCCGTGGTCATTTACCATTTTGTATTAAATTAATTAAAAAATATAAGGAGTAAGAATTCAAGGGTGGGGTCAGTGAGTGACCCTACCTTATTTTGGGTGGGGAATCCATTTCTGCAATAATATTTATGTATTTCCTACTCCTTCATTTTATAATAATGTTATTTATTCATTTATATTTGTTCATTTTAATTTTTGTTAATATTATTATTGTTGTTGCTTTGTCAGGTTGCTCTATGCTAAGTAGCAGGCTGACATTCCCCCACTCCAAGATATGACTATATCTGAAGAATTTATGGGGCTCAGTGTCTTTTACTGGCTCTGTAGTTTCTCAGGTGTATAGGTCCATCTGGAATGTTGTTTTCAGGTAGCCATTCATCTTTATCAGCTGATTCTCCTTTGTATCTGACTAAGTAAAGTCTAACATCTTTTCCTTGGATCCTTTCTTTTTTATCTTTAAGGATTTTACTAAATTTTCCTTTGTCCTTCTCAGGCTCATCTAAGACTGGTATTTCAAGTGAAGGGGTCTTTTCTCCTTCTCTGGGATGGTAGTGTTTGACAAGGCTAACTGGGAAGACTGGGTGTTTCCTAGAGAGTTCGTTACTGAGGATGACTTCTACGGCATTCTTACCATGGAGTTTCTTGATAGTGAAAGGCCCAACAAAGGCTGGTCTGAGTTTTCTGTTTCCAGCCAAGTTATTGAAATTGGCGGTTGAAATTAGAACTTGATCTCCTATTCTGAAATCAGGTTCTTTGTGAGTTTTATCCCACCTCTGTTGGTTGTATTCAACAGAATCTTGTACACACTTAGCAGCGTGCTTGTTTGCCATATCTATCATGTTTTTGAAGTCCAGTGATGTTGGATGGATATTAGTCAACTCCTGATTGAGGTTATCTTTGGGCAATTTGGGGATCCATCCTCTTTCCAGTATGTAAGGAGCTTCTTTGGTAGTAGAGTGTTTACTACTGTTTTAGGCCATTTCTAGTGCAGGTAAAAGGCTAACCCAGTCATGGCAATATCCGTCTGTATTTTTGTACTCCATCCCAAAGCAACAGAACCTTCTGAGCATATCCTCTAGAGTCTGGATCATTCTTTCAGCTAATCCATCTGTCTGAGGGTGATAAGCTGTAGAAAAGGCTAAGGTAGTTCCTAACATATCATGGAGGTTTCTCCAGAATTCAGACGTGAATTTGGGGTCTCTATCACTGATAATAATCTTAGGAATTCCTACATCAGCAATTAGTCTGTTCCAGAAGAGTAAGGCTACTTCCATAGCTGTGTCTTCCTTATGGTTAGGTAGAAACTTGGCTTTCTTAGAAAATCTGTCTACAATAACCAGGACTGAGTTGTAAGAGTAAGCTCCACCAGGGGGCAGTCCTGTTACAAAGTCCATGTTGATAACTTCCCATCTTTTCCTGGGCTCAGCTATCCTTTGGAGTTGTCAGGGATTTAACCTCTATTGCTATACCTAGCCGTGGTTAAACCTGCAAAAGAATAAAGCTAAACCAATATTTAAATTAGTTTTGACTTATATATTCCAAACAGCAACTTTAAAAGTTTACAGACTCGAATAATACCAAGGTATTATGAGTAAATAGCCACACCTTAAACCTTTATAATAGGTAAGGGGCCTTAGTCTTAAAGGATTAAGACCAAAAGGAGATTTGCTTATAAATAAGCTCACACCCTTTAAAGAGTAACACACAGGGGTTACTTATTCAAGTGAGACCTTCCACTCGAAATTGGTGTTGCCAGATAGGTTATTGATTGAATTTAATACCAAAGTTTATAGCCCCAGTCAATCTTCCTCTTGAGATTAAGGTTAATGGGCTTGTTAACTCTTGCTTGTATTCTTGTTCAAATAATAATATATAATGGATGATGAAAGGGCTATAGGGTAAAGACCCTGCTCTTTTAAGGTAACAGGAGCCCTCAGGGGACTCTAGTAATCACCAGGGGAGTGTCAGGCTCTCCTTGGTTTCGTCCTCAAAGGCCCAAGACATCATTACATCATTCTCAATGGGTAATGAAGAACTAGTACCCATTGGGAAGGATTTTCAAGGTAAAGTTTTCATTTTACTTACTAAAAGGTTACTTACTGGGTCTTAGGACTTATACATCACTCAGATGGACGGTATAGAAGCCTTAGATTCCATCATAGTGATTATTTATATTTATTTAATGTAGCTTAATACCTTGGCAAATAATTTAATTTTAATTATAAGTATCTTAGCTCATACTATACACATAGAGTATGTATACTCTTTGCAATGTTTATTAAAAGGTTTAAAGCCTACAGATGAACTCTGAGCCCTCTGAGTGGACGCACTCAAGGCTCAGTGAAGTATATTAAAGCATTATTACATCCAAAATGGGATAGTATTAATTAATTTATAATTATACTATACCTATAAGGGGTATATACTCTTGGCAGTGCTACTAGAAGGTTCATAGCTTACAATTAAGTTCTAAAGCCTCTGAGTGAACGCTCTCAAGGCTCAGTAAGGTGTATTAAGTGTACAGAGGGAGTATTAATTATAATTACATCCCAAAGAAGGATAATGTGTAATTAATTTATACAGTATAGAGAGTATGGGTTAATATGATTAATGTAACTCCTTCCCAAAGAGAGGAAACACTTTGGGAACTTCTATATCAATAATTGGGACGCATCTGAGTCCTCATAACTTAATTTAAAGTTATATTGGATCCCCTTCTTGATAATATAAATTATCAAGGTTTTAATTCCATAATCCATACTCATAAAAACATACTTATAAAACATTATATAATATTATTAAGATTTACTATATAATTACAAAACTATCCAACATTTTCATTATTGTCTCCATTGTGGTTTGAACCAGTGACCTTGGTATCAGATACTGGGAAGTGAGCCTAGTACTTAGCCACTATACCAGCAGGACATATGAGTTCCAGACATTTGGACAAGTCTAACTGTCTCGTGGCTGACAGGAGTAGTCCAAACCTTTTCCCAGTGGTCCTGTTGGACTTCTGACAGATTTCACAGCTTGAAACATACTTGATAGTGGAGTCTCTCCAGTTGATCCACCAGGCAGTCTGCTTTACTTTATCTAGGGTTCTATCAATAGACAGGTGACCCAAAGAGCAATTATCATGACATTCAGCTAAAACAAGTTTGATATGCTCTGCTTTGGTCAAGACTATAACACTAGAGTGTTTATGCCGGTAATATACTATCCCATCCCACAGTGTGAATCTTCCTTCTTTATAGGACTTCAGCAGGGGTTTGGGTAAACTGTTTATGAGTTCAGAGGAGGTGAAGTACTTTCTATGATGTTAATCAAAGTCTTCATGCCAGAGTTGTATGCTTCTCTGATGGAGCTGAACAGTGATTCATCTAGTTTACATATGTGAATTCCTATGATGGGGGCTTCAAGATTAAATAGGTTAATGTTTAGTATAGGAAATATATCATGATCTTCTGGGTCATGAGCAGGATTTCTAGTATCATTTGGTAGAGCATTTCTGCTAAGACTTTCAGCATTCTGATGTTTAACTCCAGCTTGGTGGACTATTGTCATCTGACCTCTGTACTGTTGTATGGCTATCTGCCATCTTAACATATGCCTGCTAGGAGTTTTCATGTTCATGAGAGTTCTAACAGCATTGCAATCAGTGATCACCACGAAATTTGTACCTTACAGATAATAGTGGAGTTTTTCTAATGCCCATACTAGAGCAAGGCATTCCATTTGGCTGGCACCATATCTCTTTTCAGTATCTTTGACTTGTCTAGATATGAAGAGTATAGGTTTCTCTACTTGTTTATCTTCTTCTATTACTTCTTGGTGTAATGCAGCTCCTAATCCTTACATGCTAGCATCTATGTAAAGTTTGAAAGGTTTAGAATAATCTGGTTGTATCAACACTGGGGCAGTAGTCATAGCTACTTTGAGTTCCTCATAATTCTTCAATCTTTCATGAGTCATTTTGAACAAAGTGTTGTTGTTGCAGATCTCATATAAACACTTGGTGAGGTTAGCAAATTTAGGTATTTACTTCCTGTAATAGCTGAAGAAGCTTATAAAGGATAAGAGTTCCGTTTTGTTCTGGGGCATAGGTCTGTTCATTACTGCGGCTATCTTACTTTGGTCAGCAGTTAAAGTTAGTCCAGAAACAATGTGTCCTAGAGCTTTGAGTTCTCCGTATCCAAAGTTGCACTTTTTCATAGATACTTTTAATCCTACTGTGGCAATTGTTTTAAGCACTAGCCTTACTTTATCCATGTGAGTATCCCAATTGTCTGAATAAATGATAACATCATCTATGTATACCATCATCCAACCTTGTCTGATGAACATTCCTAAGACTGTAGCCATCATTCTTTGGAAGTGGGAAGGAGCATTTTTAATACCAAATGGCATTCTGAGATACTCATATATGCCTAAATGACATATAATTCTCATAAATTTCCTACTATCCGGACTGATAGGTATTTGGTGAAAGCCTTTCAACATGTCCATAGTAGTAATGAACTTAGCTTTAGAAAGATTATGTAGAGCGTGGTCAATCCTTGGGATAGGATAATAGTCAGCTTGGGTGTAGTTGTTGAGCATTCTAAAGTCTCCAACCATCCTAGACTTATCATTGTGCCAGGCTATTATCACGGGGGTAGTTACGTCTACTTGCTCATTATGCCCTACTTTCCGTAAAACTTGTAAGTCCACTAGTTCTTGGATGTGGCTTTCTAGAGCAGTCCTAGATTTTGGACTAGAAGGGTAAGCTGGTCTCCTGAGGTTAGGAGGGTAAGGAGGCTTAATAGTCAAAGTTAAGACCATATCATGACCTTTAATATTACCAATGGGATGGTCTTTAGTGCAAAAAGAATTCTGGTTCTCAAAGAATGCTTGGAGAATATCTCTTTTCTGGTTTTCACTAAGCTGGGAATTCAAGGCAGCTTGGGAAAAGTATTCCTGGTTAAAAGTTTCTAAGTGTCTCTCATAAGTGGAATCAGTAGCTTTAGCATTGACATGGCATATTTGGAACTTCTTGTTCCAATCTCCTCCTATAGTGAAATATCTCCCTTTACTCTGGAAGACATCTATCCCGTACAGGCAAAGAGAATCATTTCCTATAATAAAATAATCACATACTCCATTTTGAAGTACTACAAATTCAATCTTTATCTTGATTGATCCTTTAGAGTGGGGGAGTACGATTTCTGTTGGCCATACTCCAATAGCATTGAGAGGTGAGTTACAGCTGCTGAACTTAGCTTGAGGTACAGGTAGTAAGTTTTTCTTCCAGTTGGAATCCTGTTTATCTAAGTAGTCAGTTCCAACACAAGAGCAGAAGGCTCCACTGTCTAGAAGTAATTTTACGGGGGAACCTTGTATCAAGCCAGTGGCATAACAAGTTTTACCACTGGTGTACCCTTCTCCAATAGAAGGTTTAAGGGTTAAGGTCTTAGCTTCAGAAACATGTTGGATTTTCATATTGGGTGTCCATTTTTGAGGCAAATTGCTATCTTCATTAACAGGGTTAATATCTAGGGAAGATTCTATGTTACCTTCGATGACATTAATGGGATTAGTGATAATTAGGTCACACTCAGAGATGGAACCATCAGTGTCATCTAGTTGGGGGTCAGGATTAGTGTCATCCTCTTCTCCTTCAATAGGATTAATCTTTCTCCTGGGTAAAGGACAGTCAGGTCTTACATGCCCTGTTTGGTTGCAATTCCAACATGTCTTTTCTTTGGTCACCAAAGTATTCTTGGCTTCTGAGTTGATAGGTAGAGGTTCTTTATTCTTGTTATTATAATCTTCCTTATTCCTAGTAGTTGGTTCTCTGGGTTTATTAAGCTTTTTGTCTAAGCCATTCATGTCAATAGTTTCTTCTAATACTCCTATGAGAGTGGAAAGGTCAGAGTTCATGGGCATTCTGCATCTTACCCTATGGTTAAGTTGTCCTGGACATAGGTTGAGGAGTCTTTCATTGACTTCTTCTTTATCAGCATTTGGGTAGAAGCAGTATAGTCTTCTCTTCTGGTCAAGGCACCATTTGTGAGGTTTTTCCTTAGATGGATCAAACAAGGAAGTTTCAAAATTCTTCATCATTTTTCTTTTCCAAATTCTGGTACCAAATTGTTCCTTAATCAAGTCTTTCCACAAATTCCATGACAAAGATCCTACCTCTTCTCTCTTATTGATGAACCAGTCAAGGGCTACTCCTTCAAACAGTCTAGGTAGTCTTACTACGGCTATGTTATCAGGAAGTTCATAAGAGGCCAGGGTATAGTCAATAAACTTAATAAAGCTGACATGATTGTATTCTCCTTCTCCGGAGAATTTAGGCCACTCAGTGATAGGGGGAAGTAATTTTAATGCTTGTTCTACTTCAGGAGTGGGACTAGGTCTGAAAGATTCAAGCCTTGTTAGTCTTGGTCTAGAAGGTAGTTGGGGCGTACTGTGGTACCTGGAAGGTCTGATTTCATCAGAGTCTGCAATGGGTTGAGATAAGTTTATCTTTAGATCTCTGAGATCATTCTTAATCATACCTAATTCCAGGTCACGTTTGTTACTTAATGAATCAATTTTCTCAATAATATGAGTAGGTGAAGTGTGGTCTGTTTTATTAATACCTTCTTTAATTTGTTCAATAGATAGAAGAATTTCTTCTTGGATAGCTGAAGTATTGTTTTCTAGGTAATTCATTAGTTCTCCTTTACTCAAACTAATGCTGTCTCTTATTTGTTTTACTTCTAACTCATTGATTTTGATCAAGTTGGATTGGGATTGCATGACTTTACCAAAATTAGTATTTACTTTATCCAATTGCTCATATACTTTATCAAAACATTTGCCAATGATATCAAAGTTATGAGAAACATTTATGGAAAACAAGTTGAAAGTTTCTACGTCTAATTGCGGTACACTTTCTTCCATTTTCTTGCCAAAGATATTATATTGTCCCACTCTTTGGGACTCTTTAATTTCTGATGCGCTAGAGATCTCTTCTTCTTGTTGTTGTTGTTTCCTCTTAAGGAAACTAATTGGTCCCAAGGATTCCAATTCTTCACGTAACCTTCTACTTCTCTCTTGGGAATCAATTTTTGGAGGGTTATTTGAGTCTTCTTTGCCAAAGATATGGCTTTTCTCATACCCTGCTGGTCTTCCTGGGTCTGAGCCTGTTTGAATAGTTCCCAATGACCCACGTGTTCTTTCACCAATACCTTTATTTTTTCCTCCTTGGAGGAGTCCGGCTGGGGTGGTGTAGGTGGAACGGTATCCTCCTGGGATTTCACGTTCAACAAGGGACGGCCCTCCAATGGTGAGTTGGTCGAGTCGGCGGCCGCGGTTGTTGTCACGGTCGCTCGGATCGGAGCGATCACTGGCTCAATCCGCATTGCGTTCGCGACTGGCATCCTTGCGTGCACAGGTTCCTCCGGGCAAAGATCCATATGACGGGGCGCGTCCACTGGCGCGGGTGTTGCGTCTGTTTTGATGCATTTTTAAAGATTATGTAAGTTTTTGTCGAAACTTTGTCAAAAAAAATAATTTTTTTGAGTAAAATTTTTTTTTAAAAAAATATATGTCTTACTTATATGAAGGTTTAAAGGCACTAAGTCCTTGTTGGGGTCAGGACCGTCCTTGGAGGGTATTCCAACGGGATCTGAGTGGGTTCCAATCAAATCTTGGGACAAATCCAAGGGTCCACAGTCTGGGACGTCCTCTAAGAGGTCTTGGTCAATAAGATCACCAAAGACAAAGTCCACTAGAAAGGATAAAATAATAAAAAAATATAAGTTATATATTTATTTATTATAATAATTTTTTTATAATTTTCGAGTTTTTGTGATTTTTTTTTTATAAAAAAAAATAAAAAGGAGATCAAAGCTCACTTTTATAATTTGGATACCGTCTCTTAAAAGCAGAAAGCTTTCTTTGATAGATTTTCCACTCTTTGTGCTGTCTTAACAAGGAGTTAAAATTAATAATTCTTTCTAACTCTTGTTCCTTTTCTTTTAAGATTTGTTGTCTATAATAAAGAAGTCTCCCTTGTTTCTTTTCAGGAGTTATAACAACAGGCACAAAGTTATGTAATTTTTCTTCTTTTTTATGTTTAAGAAGATTTAAATAATAATTGATCAATTCTCCGTTGGTTTTTAAATCCACTGGATAAATCAAAAGATAAAGATAAATAATAAGTATTTCTACTTATATATATAATTTTTTTATATAAATAACTGGTCCAGGAGATAATTAATTAAACAATTAATTATTGAGGATATTTCCCGGCCAGACCCCCAGTTGTCAGCTCTCTGATACCAGGAACCTTGCAGTCCTTTAGCTACAGAGAGTGATAAAAGAACTTGGAGCAATAATATTCCAAAGAATAAACACTTTAAAGCTCCAATAATGGTATGGTAAGAGCAAGTGCAAGGTTTATTTGGTTTGGTTATAAATATTTTAAATATAATATAAAAAGAGGGGCCACAGTATTATACTACTGGGGATCTTTACAGACTAGCAACCTCTCTTCAAGGGGCCTCCTTAGGCAGTTTAAGAACCTTGGAATAAATATGGGTGCCTTAGAAAGGACTTATTCCACTAATGGCCGGGCTTAACAGCACAAGTGGCCTAGACAGGAAGGGAAACACTCACTCTGAGCACTTGACCACGAAAATCCTGGAATAATTGGAAGGGTTTCAGAGCAGATGGGTTTGATTGCTTGACCAAACTTCAATGGTTGATTGGTTAATAAAGGTAAATAATACTACCACAGACTAAGTCATAAATCACTTGCTTATCTTCATATAAGCACTTGATTAACAATGAAACCGTGTCTGATTGATAATAAATAATTCCTGATAACTGATTAACTGATTGGAAACAGAAGGGCAAAAAGAGCCTGTTTAAATATTCTTTTTTGGGTGCTTGAGGACCTCTAGAAGGGGTACTAGCCATGGGCTGAGGCTAGGGGGGCAATCAGGGAAACATTGGCACGTCCTCAAGGTGCTGTTAGCCTGCTGGCCTTAGATCTGTCAAGGAACAGCTCCTTTTTAGCTGCAGGATCTGTTAATCAATAGATTAGTCATTTTGCTGATCCTGCACTGATCCTCAATTTGTACAGTAAGTACTGGTCCAAAGTGAGCAGACGTAGATTTTTATTGATTCTCCATCCTCTTCTGATCCTGTATGTAGTTTTTAATAATTTTTACGACCACTCCTTATGTAGTTTTGTGGTCTTTGAAGGTTCTGATCAACTTATTTCGTGGTGAGTCTGGATCTTTATTTAATTAATAAAAAATACTAAAAATTAGTTACTAACTAATTTTAATTGATTTTTAAGGTTTTTGAACCAGAATCTATGCTTGTGTGGTAGCTTTACATATGTAGTGTAGATCCTACTATATTGTAGCTTCTCTGAGCGGTACCTGGATGTCATAGGAGGCGCGGGGATCAGTCCATTCAAATGCGCGCGGGGACTGATCCGCTGCTCAGATGCGCGCGGGGGACTGTACCGCTGCGCGCGTTACTAGGTCACGGGATTACATGCGCGGGAATTCAGTTGCGCGGGAGTCCAGCGCTGTAGGGACGCAGGGCTGCATGCGGGAGTTGGCGTACGCGGGATTCCAACGCTGTAGGGACGCGGGGCTGCGTGCGGGAGTTTGCGTACGCAGGAGACCAGTGCTGTAGGGACGCGGGGCTGCGTGCGGGAATTGTGACAAAACACAATTTCCCGTGTAACTCCTAAACTACACACAACACCTGGATTTCGACTGAAATTGAGGTGTGAAACCTATACATGACATATCATGTGAAATATTAAAATGGCTAAAAGGTGCCATACTGGTGCCGTGGTCATTTACCATTTTGTATTAAATTAATTAAAAAATATAAGGAGTAAGAATTCAAGGGTGGGGTCAGTGAGTGACCCTACCTTATTTTGGGTGGGGAATCCATTTCTGCAATAATATTTATGTATTTCCTACTCCTTCATTTTATAATAATGTTATTTATTCATTTATCTTTGTTCCTTTTAATTTTTGTTAATATTATTATTGTTGTTGCTTTGTCAGGTTGCTCTATGCTAAGTAGCAGGCTGACACCAGCTATCACACAACCAGTGACAGGCATATGGATATAACTTAGAAACAAAAAGCCATAGTTGTGACAGCCAACCATAAACCATGAAAATTCAAAATACATAAAAATAAATGCAGGTGATGTGTAGTACCAAACACCCAACTATAACCCATAACCAATCACCAACCATAACCCATAACCAATCACCATAAGTAGCCACAGACCAAAGAAACCACCACTACAGGCTCAACCTCAGGACTGCACAGAAATATATGCAGGCAGTCAGAAACATGCATTACCAAACAAACCACCAGTACCAACCACCAGACTGCACAGCAACATATGCAGTCACTACCCTGCAGCACTATACAAACTACCAGTAAAAACTCCAACCCAGGCCTACCCAGCAATATATGAAGGAAGAATCATGTGGTAACAAGCAAAAAATCAGTACACACACCAAAAAAACCATCAGAACACAAGAGGACCATAAAAACTACCAGTCAAACTCCACTATACCACTTCACAGCAACACATGCAGGAAGAACAGTCAGTACCAAATAAGCAACCAGAACCAGAAAAACCTTATCAGCACCTCACAGCAATTTATACAAGGCTGTGCAGGCATCAAAAACCTGTAAAATCTTTTCCCAACCAGAAGAATTGCCTCATTTTCATGCAGTGTCTTTTTTCCAACCAGCAGAATTGCCTCTGTTTCATGCAGTGTCTTTTCCCAACCAGCTAAAATGTCTCATGTTCCTGGATGCCACTGTAACAGGGGAAGCCCCAGGGAAAACTCAAGGGAAGCCCCTGGGAAACCTCAGGGGAAGCCCTGAGCATCCCCTGAGGACCAGATTTTTTATTTAAGGAGGGCCTCTCTGCCCTATCCAGTTTGTATCATCCATCCACATTCCCTCAGAGCCCACTAAGTCACCACTCATCTGTGCCCTCACAGGCCCTCTAATACCTACCATCAACCCATCAGTAGTCATCTGTGGTACCTACCCAGATAAATATTAGCAGTGAAACAGTTGTAAAGGAAACAAGAAACCAGAAACCAAGTTATTAACCATCTTTAACCAATTAAACCATGTCCCACTAGGTGTTTTGAATAAGGGTTCTTCTGTGACCTAAATATTCAGCACCAAATTAAAGAAGGAACAACCATCAACCAATAAGTAACCCTTATCAAGACAGAGAGCACAACCAGAAGAAACTACCAACCTTTCCCCTACCCAGCACCCTGTGGGTGAACCCATCCTTGGGTCCTCTCCTGAACTATCCCCCCTTGATAAACCCTTGAACCCTTTAATATTGGGGTATTGCTTCAGATCAAATATATATGATCAACCAGTGACCAATAGCCCAAAAAACATCTGGTCAATCTATAAAAAAAATCCTACCAACCCAAAGCTAATAATTAATCATAGGTTGATCTTTGGCCTATATTAAGTCAAAAAACAAAACAAGCCACCAATAAAAAAAATATTGGAAGACTTACTATAGTTTAGAAGGGCTGGCAATTAAAAAACACATCATTTTACTAATACTCTAAAGACGTAGAAGCAGTACAAAATTCCCCATCAAGAACTTCTGGAAAGCTATTTGCTAAATTAAGCATTATCCCATTAGGAGTCTCACAATTGGTGTCCCAAAAGTGGCCTGTTTGATTTAGATTTGATTATTTATTAAAAAATAAAAAAATATTGGTAGAATATTAGCCTCAAGAACCAACTCAACATTCGGAATGCAGAAAGAATAAACCCATACCAGATAATTGAAGACCTCAAGGACCAACTCAGATGGACTGAAGATGATAACCAAGAAGCAATATCTTCAATAATCAGGATGGAGAAAGAATTGCAAGACAAAACCAAAAGAACCAGTGGATCCCACCATAAACTGGAGGAAGACCAGGAAAAAAGTCAGAATAAGCCAGACCTGTTGATGTAATCACCATCTGTTATGTTGTTTTCTTATTTTTCCCTGTTATCCTTTGTTAGGTTGTATGTGTCAACCATTGTTTTCCTTTTGTGACTTCTTTGTGTCTATCATTCCTTTGTTTTTTCTTCTTCCTCTTATATTCCCCACAGACATACAGACTCCATTTCCCGCATGTTCCAAGACCCCATTTCAAATACACTCAAGCTGCTCACCAAACGCTTAAATAGTCTGTCAGAACTGATTAGGACCGTCCCTCAGGACACCCTCAAGTCCTCTGCCTCCACCAAAACTCATCATTATCAAGGTGTCATCCACTAGTAAAGACCTGAAGAATCAAACTTCCTCAACTCAAGGCAACAATCTAAAACCCTGAAGCTGCTCTACTCCAACCAGTAATTCCAGGATTCCTTGTCCCTTCCTTCCTTCTTCTGTGACTACGATGTTTGGCTTTTATTCAGGTTCATGATTTTGTTTGCCTTCTTTTATTCTGTCTGTTTCTAATGAATCATCCTTTATTCAGCCCATTACATTGACAGATTTACAGTCCAAGACTTGGCCTCAAGCCAGAAAATAAATCTTCTCACAATGTCCAAAAATGCTGGTGACAACCCCAAACGGCCTAAAATGCCTCTGCTGAACAAATCTAACTTTGCCTCATGAGTCATTTGCAATCAGAGTTATATACAAAGGAAAGGACTCCTTGAGTATGTGGAAGACAATCCTGATTCTCCCATCATCATCCCTTCCTCCACTCCTCAGAGAAAGTGTCAGACTCCTGGATTCCAAGACCCTTTCTATCCTTTAGCTACCAGAGGTAATAGAATAAATAATAAATATAGTATTTGATAAATGCAGCAAAAGTCCATAAAATACTTGGATAAAGCTTATTGCAAGGTTGTTTGGTTTGGTTATTGTTTATTGTTATAAATAAATATAGATAAATTGATTATTAAATATTTTTATAGAGGGGCCACAATTATATTGGGGATCTTTAACACCTCTTGTCAGGGATCTCAGTATGAAAACATGTAGTCCTGGTTACTTTGGGCTCTTTATTTTAAAGGATATTTTACCCAAAGATAATATGTATATAAAATAAATGGTGGAGTGGCAGGGCCTTGTAACCAAGCTGCCACGGCAGAGAAAGGATAATAAAACTCAATGGTATATTATTAAATCCTTAGGGTATCTGTTTGGGACGTGAACTGATGGGTTAAACCTGTATACTGGGGTTATGGGTTTTTCAGCAGTTTAAATCAATAAAAAGAGGTTGAGGATGGATATTATTGATCAAACTAAGCCATAAATCACTTACTTATCTCTTATAGTTATTTTTTAACCTTGGAACGGTGTCTGGGCATAAATATAACTGGGTCTCTGCCCATCAATATCCTCAAAAGAGCTCTTTATTTATAGCTTTTAGAGTCCTGATATAATCCTTCTGAGTGGTACAATGGCTAAAAGGGACGGACACTGAGGCTAGAAGGGTAACAAGTGGTTGCCTGTCAGGTTTTCTTAGTGCTGTACCACGGGTAGCATCTAATTCCTCAGGGTATGGGAATTATTCTACTTTATAATTGATATTGGGATGTTGGAATAACACTAATCTGTCCTGTTTATGTATTATTTAATTAATTATCCTTAGTAAATGTTCCCAGTAAGTTAATAATTATTTCATTATAAATTCCTACGGACATTCTGATTTCAGGTGAGTTCTCATTATGTATTGAATAAATAGAGTAAAGTCATGATATTGATTTTACTCCTCATTTTCAAATTTCAGTTGATTTACTAAAATAATTACTTGAAAATATAAGTCATGGGAATTCATGTATGATTTTTAAATAATTAGTTTTCTTAGTATGTCACAAAAATATTGATGTCTAGAAAGTCTCATAATAGTATATTAAAGTATTTTAATATATTTTTAGAAGTTGTCATTGTCTTATTTTTGACATTCTTGGTACTTTGAATTATATTTGATGAAAAATACGTATAAAGTTTATTTAAGTATTTTTATAGGATTTTATGTACTTTTGGACTATCTACTATCCACAGGAACATTTATTACATATGTAGAAAGTTCCTGTATGGGTTGTAGCATATTTAGGCGGTACCTAAGTTTCTCAGGACGCCTGTCACTTTGTCAACACGTAGTCCCACGGCTGAGTACTTGTCAGAGGCCTGGGGCTGCGCACAGGACCTTGACGGAGTGACAGGGCTGTATCTCAGCCACACAGGGGTGCATTGGCTGCCGCGGCTGCGTGCAGGAATGGTGACAAAACACATTTCCGTCCATAACTCCTAAAATATACACAAAACCCCAATTCTGACTGAATTTTAGGTGTGAAACCTATATGTGACAATAAGTGTGAAATATTTATTTGGGAAAAAAGTTCAATAGTGGTGCTGCGGAATTCTGGTCTTTCTTTCCTTAATTATTTAAAAATTTAAGGAGTTGGATTTTAAGGGTGGGGTCCGTGAGTGACCCTACCTAATTTTGGGTGTAAAATCCATTTTTGTAATAATATTTATGGTTTCCTACTCCTTCTTAGATTAACTTTATTATTATTATTTTTATGTCATTTCTGTTACTGTTGCAGCTTGCTCTGCAATAGTAGCAAGCTGACATTCCCCCACTCCAAGATGGCCATATCTGAAAAAAATCTGGAGCATGTTGGAAAAAATATTTCAGTTCCTCTTTCTGGATCTGTAGTTTCTGAGATGTATTGGTCCCTCAGGTATTTTATTCTCTGGTAACCATTTATCTTTGTCTGCAGATTCTCCTTTGTATCTTACTAAGTATAGTCTAACATCTTTTCCTTGTACTCTCTCATTCTTGTCTCTCAATATCCTGCTGAATTTCCCTTTTTCTTTCACAGGGTCAGGTTCTATTGGGATTATTGTTGGAGGGAGGTTGCTACCTTCTCTTGGTTGACAGTGTTTGACTAGGCTAACAGGAAATACTGAGTGTTTTCTTGATAATTCTGTTGAGACTGTGAAAATGAAGATGTGTCTGGTGGGAGTCAAACCCACAACCTCAGATAGACTGAGGGACATTCTAGAGTGCTGCCTTTACCAACTAGGCTACAGACGCTTGTGACTGCCAGGGTTGTTTGGTATTACTGGTCTAGGTTCAACTGCACAGCCTTTGTACTGTGGTGATACATCATGTTAGCAGGTTTAACCTCAACACCCCCCCTTGCTACATGATGTAGAAATAGGTACGGCGATACCCAGGTGAAAGAGTGATCAGTGCGGGGATCGAACCCATGATCATGGGGTAGGCTTACAGGGGATTATGGTCTTACAGAAAGCATTCACATCTTATTCAAGTCTCTTATGTAAGCAAGTATACGCTCAGGTAACCTCGGGGCTCATAACCTGTTGAGACTGTGAAAATGAAGATGTGTCTGGTGGGAGTCAAACCCACGACCTCAGATAGACTGAGACACATTCTAGAGTGCTGCCTTTACCAACTAGGCTACAGAAACTTGTGGCTGCCAGGGTTGTTTGGTATTACTGGTCTAGGTTCAACTGCACAGCCTTTGTACTGTGGTGATACATCATGTTAGCAGGTTTAACCTCAACAAATTCTTCACTCAGGATTACTTCCACAGCATTTTTTACATGCATCTTTTTGATAAAAAATGGTCCCACAAATGCTGGTTTAAGCTTTCTGTTACCTGCTAGATTTTTGAAGTTGGTAGTAGATATCAAGATCTGATCTCCTATTTCAAAATCAGGTTCCTTATGTGATTTGTCCTATCTTTGTTTGTTGTATTCTACTGCTTCTTCTACACACTTTTGAGCATGATTATTTGCCAGATCTATCATCTTCTTAAAGTCAAGAGATGTTGGATGAATAGTGGCTAAGTTATAGTTTAAGTTATTTCTAGGGAGTTTTGGAATCCATCCTCTTTCTAGTATGTAAGGAGCTTCTTTGGTAGTAGAATGTTTACTGCTGTTATAAGCCATTTCTAGAGCTGGGAGTAGGCTTACCCAATCATGGCAACAGCCATCTGAGTTTTTGTATTCTAGAACAAAGCTACAGAACCTTCTTAACATATCTCCTAGGGTATGTATTATTCTTTCAGCTAATCCATCAGTTTGGGGATGGTATGCTGTAGAAAATGCTAGAGTAGTACCCAGTATATCATGTAGATTCCTCCAAAACTCAGAGGTGAATTTGTGGTCTCTGTCACTGATTATAATCTTGGTTATACCAACATCAGCTATGATCCTGTTCCAGAATAGTAAAGCTACATCCATAGCACTATCTTCTTTGTGGTTAGGTAAGAATTTTGCCTTCTTAGAGTATCTGTCAACTATAACTAGGAGATAGTTATATGAATGAGTACCTCCAGGGGGGAGGCCAGTAAAAAAATCCATATTGATGATTTCCCATCTGGTTTTAGGTTCAGAGATCTTCTGTAGGAGTACAAACCTTTTGCAAGTAGTTTTATTAGATTTTTGGCAGGTCTCACAGATAGTAACACACTTAATAGTGATTTCTTTCCGGTCTATCCACCAAGCAGTTTTTTTTACTTTCTCCAAGGTTCTTTCTGTGGATAGATGCCCTGATGAACAGTTGTCATGGCATTCCTGGAGTATATGTTGTATATGTTCTTTTTTGCTTAGTACTAATACACTGGAATGTTGGTGTCTGTAGTAAAGGAGACCATCCTAAAAGGTAAACCTTACTGCTTTATAGGGTTTAAGTAATGAAGCAGGTAGAATATTTAACAGAGCTGCTTCTGGGGATTCAAATTCCATAATGGTAATCAGAAGCTTGATTTCAGGAGAGTAGTTGTCCCTTACTAGGTTGAAGAAAGCATTATCTAATTCACATAAGTAAATCCCCATTATTGGAGAATTTAATGCAAAAAGATTGATGTTCAAGATAGGAAGTATGTCTTGATCTTCAGGGTCATATTCTGGATTTTAAGAGTAATTAGGCAAAGCATTCCTACTTAGACTAACAGCATTCTGATGTTTAGCTCCAGCTTTATGCATTATAGTCATATGACCTTTGTACTGTTGTATAGCAATTTGCCACCTGAGCATATGTCTGCTGGGGGTTTTTGTCAGCTCTCTGATACCAGGAACCTTGCAGTCCTTTAGCTACAGAGAGTGATAAAAATACTGGAATAATAATAATAATAATAATTCCAAAAATAAATGCTTAGAGGCTAAAATAAATAATTTAATAAGAGCAGTTGCAAGGAGTTGGTTTGGTAATAAAAGGTTTTCAATATGTATATAAAAGAGGGGCCAAATTATTATACTACTGGGGGTCTTTACAGACAAAGCAACCTCTCTTCAAGGGGCCTCCTTAGGCAGTTTAAGAACCTTGGAATGAAGATGGGTGCCTTAGAAAGGGCTTATTCCACTAATGGCCAGGCATAAAAGCACACTGGCCTAGACAGGAAGGGAAACACTCACTCTGGGCACTTTACCACAAAAATCCTGGAATAATTGGAAGGGTTTCAGAGCAGATGGGGTAGATTGCTTGACTAAACTTCAATGGTTGATTGGTTAATGAAGGTAAATAATACTACTACAGACTAAGTCATAAATCACTTGCTTGGATGCTTCATAAGCACTTGACTAACAATGACACAGTGTCTGATTGATAATAATAATTCCTGGTAAACTGATGATGGAATAATGGATCCAAAGAGGTCTGTATAAATACCTTTTTGGGGTGATTTTGAGCTTCTCAGGGCGCGTAGAGATGGTTCTGCTCATAGGCTGAGGGTGGCAAGCCAGTAAAAGCAAGATTAGAACGTCCAATTGGTTCTTTTAATCAGCTGACCTTAGATCTTTTGGATTTCTGTACTATTTTAGCCACAGGATCTGTTAATCTATTATGGCAAAAATTTGATCATTCTGCACTCATCCTTCATTTTTACTATTAGTATTGCTTTAAAGTGATCAGATGTGGATTTTCACTGATTTTCCATCATCTGCTGATCACGTAGATAATTTTTAATAATTTTTATGAACACTCCCCATAGTGTTTTGTGGTCTTCAAAGACCAGAGTCAATGATTTATGTGGTAATCCTTGATCATTCATTTATTATTAAAAAATGTTCTAAACTTAATTTTTATTAATTTTAATTGAGTTTTGATCTTTTTAGATTATTAAAAATGCATATTTCAACTTGTTACATATGCCAGGAAACCCTAATTAGTTTGTAGCTCTTTTGAGCGGTACCTGGTGGTCAGATTAGTCACGACGGATCCAGATGCGGGGATCAGTCAGTACAGATGCATGCGGGGTAGGATCTGCTGCAAGCGTGGCAGAATATAGCTGCGCGCGGGTCTCTGGTATGCGGGAAACTGCTACTACAAGTACGTAGGGGTATGTAATGATGCAGGGCTGCGCGTGGGAATTGTGACATAACACATTTCTGCATGTAACTCCTAAAATATACACAACACCTCAAATCTGAGTGAATTTTAGGTGTAAACCCTATACGTGGCAACACCTGTTAAATGTTAGAATGGCCAAAAGGTGCCATACTGGTGTCATAATTTTCAGTACTTTTCTTTTTAATTATTTTAAAAATACGAGGACTTGGATTTCAAGGGTGGGGTCAGTGAGTGACCCTAACTAATTTTACATGAGGAATCCATTTCTTTAATAATATTTATGAATTTCTCACTCTTTCTTTTTTTAATTGAGATATTCTTATTTTTATAGTTTTGTGTTGCTATGACAGGTTGCTCTGTAGATAATAGCAAGCTGATGGTTTTCATGTTCATAAGAGTTCTTACTGAATGACAGTCCGTGATTAATTGGAAGGTGGTGCCTTCCAATTAATAGTGCTACTTTTCTTAAGCCCATACTAGAGCCAAACATTCTAACTGACTGGTTCCATATCTCTTTGATGTATCTTTGATTTGTCTAGATATGAAGAGTACTGGTTTCTCCACGGGTCTGTCTTGTTCTATCCTTTATTGATGTAGATAAGCTCCTAACCCTTCCATACAAGCATCAATGTACAGTTTAAAGGGCTTGGAGTAATCTGGTTGGATGAGTAAAGGAGTAGAGTTCATAGCTATTTTTAGTTCCTCATATTTTTTCAATCTATCATGTGTCATTTCAAATAGGGTGTTGTTGTTGCATACTTCATACAGACTCTTAGTTAGCATAGCAAACTTTGGGATGTATTTTCTGTAGTAACTGCAAAAACTAATGAAAGAAAGTAACTATTTTTTGTTTTGAGGCATGGGTCTATTCATGACAGCTGCTATCTTCTTTTGATCAGCAGCTAGAGTTAGACCAGAGACTATATGTCCTAGGGCTTTCAATTATCTGTAGCCAAAGTTGCATTTTTTCATGGATACCTTTAATCCTTCTCTGGAGATATTCTGGAGCACTAATCTTACTTGGTTGATATGAGTATCCCAATTATCAGAGTATATGATAACATCATCTATATATACCATCATCCATCATTGTCTGATGTATGTACCTAGAACTGTATCCATTGTTCTCTGGAAGTGTGATGGGGCATTCTTTATACCAAAGGGCATCCTAAGATTTTCATATATTCCCAAATGACAGATTATTCTCATAAACTTCCTGCTTTCAGGGCTTATAGGTATCTTGTGGAAACCTTTAAGAATATCCATAGTAGTGTTATACTTGGCCTTGGACAAGTTATGTACAGCATGATTAATTTGGGGTATAGGATAATAATCTGCTTGAGTATAGTTATTGATAATTCTGAAGTCTCCTACCATTCTTGACTTGTCATTTTTCCAAGCTATGATTACAGGTGTGGTCACATCTACCTGCTCATTGTGCCCTACTTTCGTTAATACTTGTAAGTCTATCAGTTCTTGGATATGTTCCTCAAGAGCTATTCCAGACTTAGGACTAGAGGGATAGGCTGGTCTTGTTGAGTTTGGAGGATAATGAGGCTTAATGGTCAATGTTTATACCATATCATGTCCTTTAATATCACCAATTGGATGATCTTTGGTACAAAAAGCATTTTGGTTCTCAAAGCAGACTGTCAATATATCTTTTTTCTGTTCTTCAGAAAGTTTTATATTCAGAGCTGCTTGAGAGAAGTATTTGTGATCAAAGTATTCTAAATGCTTTTGATAATTAGAGGAGGGGAAAGCAGATCAAATGGTGCATATCTTAAACTTCTTTTTCAAATTAACACCCACTGTGAAGTATCTCCCTTTACCCTGGAACACATCTATACCATATAGACATCAGGCATCATTACCTAGTATCAGGTAGTAACATAGTCCGTTGAGAAATACTACAAATTCTACTTGTATTATCAAAGATACTTTAGTATGGGGTAGTATTCTAGGAGCAGTACATACTCCAATAGCATTTGTTGTGGAGTTGCAAGAGCTAAACTTAGCTTTTGGGACAGGCAGAAGGTGTTCTTTCCAATTGGGATCCCATTTGTTCAAGAATTCAGCACAGACACATGAGCAGAAAGCTCCACTATCCAGTAATAACCTTATAGGTCTTTCTTTATACAATCCTGTTGCATAGCAAGTTTGACCAATGGTATAACTTTTCCCACTAATAGGTTTAAGGGTTAATGGTTTAAAATCCGTAATATGTCTAGAAATTATGGTAGGATTCCATTGTTGGGGAAAACTAAAATCCCCATGGATGTTATTTATTTCTACAGAAGTGCCTATATCTCCTTCTATAACATTAACAGGGTTGGTCAGGATCAACTCACATTCAGAAAGCAATCCTTCAGTATCAGCTATATATTCAAATTTCTGATTCCCTTCAACCTCCTGCTCTCCTTCCAAGACTGCTATCTTTCTTTTTGGTAATGGGAAGTCTTGTCTCATATGCCCTGTCTTGTTACAATTCCAACAAGTTCTAGGCATCCTCTCTTTGTCCCTATTCTCAATAGGTTTCTTACTATCAGAGGTATTTATCAGAGGGGGTTGTTCTCTGGTTTTGTAAATGTTGTAGTTCTCTTTGGGTCTAGAAGGGACTTTCTTTTCTAACCCATTCATGTCTATGACTTCTGCTAACACATTGATTAGGGTTGGAAAGTCAGAATCCATGCTCATCCTGCATCTTACACTATGATTAAGACTTCCAGGACACAAGTTGAGGAGTCTTTTATTTAATTCCTCTTTATCAGCATCTGGATAGAAGAAATCTAGTCTTTTCTTCTGTTCCAAGCACTATTTGTGGGGCTTATCCTTGGAGGGGTCAAATAAGGAATTTTAAAAATTTTTCATCATTTTTCTTTTCCACATTCTAGAACCAAATTGTTCTTTAATCAGAATTTTCCAAGAATTCCATTGTAAGGATCCTACTTCTTCTCTTTCACTGATAAAACATTCCAAAGCTACTCCTTCAAAAAGCCTGGGCAGCCTGACTACAGCTATAGCTTCTGGTAAGTCATAAAAGTTAATATTGTAGTCAATAAATCTAATAAAATTTTTATGATTATATTCTCCCTCACTGGAGAACATGGGCCATTCAGAAATAGGGGGTAAACTTTTGAGAGCTTTCTCCATCTCAGGGGTAGGACTAGGCCTGAAGGTGTCACTCCTATGCATTCCTAGTAAGGGTGATGCATAAGGAGTAGTTGTTTGTCTGGGAGGTTTTGGTTCCTCTGTGGTACTCCCCAAAGGGTTGGTCAGACAGATTTTTAAGTCTCTAAGATCATTCTTGATCAGATTAAGTTGCATTTCCACTTTATAATTAAGCAGATTTAATTTCTCACTAGGGGATAGAATGGACCTGTTAGTAGTGGTTACTGATTTCTCTTTTAAGGTTTTGAAAGTCATAATAAAATCTTGTTGGATTCCTGATAACATATTCTCAATTTTTTGAGTCTGTCTGATCCTTCCTTGATTAATTGTCTCCAATAACTTTTCTGTGTGTTCTTTGATCTCTTCCATTCCTACTGTCTTGTTTGTTTATTAATCAATTTGGCTACTACTGAGGTTAGTTTATCCATTTGGGTATAAACACCGTCCAAATTTCCACAAAACATTTTGAAATTATGACGCATATCATTAGAAAATGAAGTAATAACATCAGAGGTTTGTTTGGGCTCAGAATTAGAGGCTCATTGTTGTAAACCTTTTTCCATTTTTGATCTAGGGATATTATCTGATCCCAATCTTTCTTTCCCTTTGGCTTTGGATGAGCAGAGGATCTCTTCTTTCCTGATCCTTTGCCTTTCAGTTGGGCTAATTGATCCAAAGGATACCAATTTTCCATGTAGGATTCTACCTCTTTCCTTGGAATCATTTTCTGAAGAGATATCTGGGTAGTTTTTGCCTGGGATATTATCTTTATAATAGATACCATGTCCTCTTTGGCTTGGGCTTCTTCAAACTCTTCCCAATATTTCACATGCTCTCTGACTAAGTCTTTGATGCTGGCTTCCTTGGCCAGATTCTGCTGGGGTGGCTGCAGGGAATCTTCTTGGAATGGAGAATGGCTTGAAACTAGTACCTTCTCCGGCTCTAGGTTGGGGGAGGGCAGAAGTACTTGGTGCTGTTCCTTGTCCATCAACATTTGATTGACGGGTTCCAGTCCCCTCATGTTTGTCATTATTGGTGGTCTCAAGGTTACTGGGGGCTCCTGGCAAAGATCCAAAGGAGGTAATTCTCCCTGAGGCTCTTGTGTTACCTCTATTCATATTAGAATATAATGTTTATAAGTATTTTTCTTTCTACAGAAAAAATCCATAAAAATAAGTTTTATTTAAAACTCACTTAAGTTGATATTCAAGGGTACCAAGACTTTATTGGGATTCAATTGGTCATTAGTAGGTATTCCTATGGGGTCTTGGTGTGTTCCAATGAGGTCTTCTCCTGTCCAATCAATATTTTCAGGGCTTTCAGAGACATCTAGGACTTCTTGATCCAATAACTCAATTTCAGTGGCAGTGGTTTCTGGTAGAGGAGGGTTCACTGATGTAAAAAGTTTATTTTATTGGTCAATAAAATATATTAATATTATTTTTTTAAAAAAAATAATATGGTAAGTTGTATACTTACTTTTATATTTCCAAAAGTAATTTAAACTGTATTTCTTCCAAGCTTTATGTTTCCTTAATAGGGCCTGAAAGTTGATACGCCTCTCAAGATCTTCTTGTTCAAGGAGTTTATCTAAGTGTTTATGTGCAGAAGAGATATTAATTTGCTCAGCTTGAGTTCAAGCTTTCCAACCAGTAGGTTTATAATTTTAAATATATTCTTCTTTTCTTATCTTTAAAAGATTTGAAAAATAGATTATTAATTCTGCATTGGTTTCTGAATCCACTGCAAAAGAATTTAATGATAAATCATGGTTATAAAGTCAGATAAACTTATCTTTGATTTAATTTTTTGTGTAATATCTGGTCCAAGGTATGAAATATTGTCAGCTTGCTACTATGTACAGAGCAACCTGTCAATAGCAACTCAAAACTATGAAAAAAATAAGAAAATCTCAATTAAAAAAATAAGGAGTGAGAAATCCATAAATATTATTACAGAAGTAGATTCCTCACCTAAAATTAGGTAGGGTCACTCACTGACCCCACCCTTGAATTCCAAGTCCTCATATTTTTAAAATAATTAAAAAGAAAAGTACTAAAAATTACGACACCAGTATGGCAAATTTTGGCCATTCTAAAATTTCACACATATTGTAAAATATAGGGTTTACACCTAAAATTCACTCAGAATTGAGGTGTTGTGTATATTTTAGGAGTTACACCCAGAAATGTGTTATGTCACAATTCCCGCGCGCAGCCCCGCATCATTACATATCCCTACGTACTAGTAGCAGCATATTCCCGCGTACTAGAGACCCGCGCGCAGCTGATTCTGACAAGCATGCAGCGGATCCTACCGCGCGCCCATCTGTACTAACTGATCCCCGCGTCTGGATCAGTCTTGACTAATCTGACAACTAGGTACTGCTCAGAAGAGCTACAACCTAGTTAGGGTTGCCTAGTATATGTAAAAAACTGACATATGAATTACTAATGATCTAAAAAGATAAAAACTTAAATAGAATTAATGAAAATTAAGTTTGAAACATTTTTTAATAATAAATCAAAGATCAAGGATTATCACGTAAATCACTGATCCTGATCTTTGAAGACCACAAAAAACTACAAGGAGTGTTCATAAAAATTTTGAAAAATTATATAAATGATCAAAAGATGACGGCCAATTAGTAAACATCCACATCTGCACGTCTTAAAGAAATATAAATAGTACAAATGAAGGATGAGTACAGAATGATCAAATTTACACCATAACAGATAAACAGATCCTGTGGCTAAAATAGTACAGAAATCCAGAAGATGAAAGGTCAGCTGATTGACAGCACCAAGTGGACGTGCTAATCTTGCCCTGACTGGCTTTCCAGCCTCAGCCCACAAGCAGAACCTCCCTACGTGCCCTGAGAAGATCAAAATCACCGCAAAAAGGTATTTATACAGACCTCTTTGGATCCATTATTCCATCATCAGTTACCAGGAATTATTTATTATCAATCAGACACCGTTTCATTGTTGATCAAGTGCCTATGTGAACATAATCAAGTGATTTATTACTTAGTCTGTAGTAGTATTATTCACCCTTATTAACCAATCAACCATTTAAGTTTAGTCAAGCAATCTACCCCATCTGCTCTGAAACCCTTCCAATTATTCCAGGATTTTTGTGGTAAAGTGCCCAGAGTGAGTGTTACCCTTCCTGTCTTGGCCATTTGTGCTGTTAATCCTGGCCATTAGTGGAATAAGTCCTTTCTAAGGCACCCATCTTTATTCCAAGGTTCTTAAAATGCTTAAGGAGGCCCCTTGAAGAGAGGTTGCTAGTCTGTAAAGATTGCCAGTAGCATAATACTGTGGCCCCCCTTTTATATTATATTGAAAACCATTTACTACCAAACCAATTAAACCTTGCAACTGCTCTTATTAAATCATTTATTTGAGCTTCTAAGGGTTTATTATTGGAATAATAATTACTATTATCATTCCAGCATTTTTATCACTCTCTGTAGCTAAAGGACTGCAAGGTTCCTGGTATCAGCGAGCTGACAAATATAATGAAATGGAATATTTCCAGGCCAGACCCCCAATTTTCAGCCTCCTGGATGCCAAGACCCTTACTATCCTTTAGCTACCAGAGGTGATAGAATAAATAATAAATATATTTTGAATAAATGCAGCAAAAATACGTAAAATACTTGGATAAAGCTTATTGCCAGGTTAATTGGTTTGGTTATGGTTTATTGTTATAAATCAATATAGATAAATTGATTATGAAATATTTTTATAGAGGAGCAAAAATTATATTGGGGATCTTTAACACCTCTCTTCAGGGATTTCAGTATGAAAACACGTAGTCCTGGTTACTTTGGGCTCTTTAGTTTAAAGGATATTGTACCCAAAGATAATATGTATATAAAATAAACGGTGGAGTGGCAGGGCCTTGTAACCAAGCTGCCATGAAAGAGAAAGGATAATAAAACTCACTGGTATATTATTAAATCCTTGGGGCATCTGTTTGGGACGTGAACTGATGGGTTAAACCTGTATACTGTGGTTATACAGTTCTTCAGAAGTTTAAATTGATAAAAAGAGGTTGAGGACGGATATTATTGATCAGACTAAGCCATGAATCACTTACTTAGTTCTTATAAGTATTTAATTACCTTTGAATTGCGTCTGGGTATAAATATAACTGGGTCTCTGACCATCAATATCCTCAAAAGAGCTCTTTATTTATAGCTTTTGGAGTACCAATATTATCCTTCTGAGGGGTACAGGGGCTCAAAGGGACAGAAAATGAGGATAGTAGGGTAACCAGTAGTAGCCTGTCACATGTTCTTGTTGCTGTAGCATGGGAAACATCTAATTCCTCAGGGCATGGGAACTATTCTACTTTATAATTGATATTAGGACGTGTGAATAACACTAATCTGTCCTGTTTATGTATTATTTAATTAAATATCCTTAATAAATTTTTGCAGTAAGTTAATAATTATTTTAAAAGAAATTCCTACGGAAATTCCAATTTCAGGTGAGTTCTCATAATGTATTAAATAATTGGAGTAAAGTCATCATATTGATTTTACTCCTCATTTTCAAATTTCAGTTGATTTACTAAAATAATTACTTAAAAATATAATTCATGGGAATTCACGTAATATTTTAACATATTTAGTTTTCTTAGTATGTCACAAAAAGATTTATGTCTAGAAATTCTCATAATAGTATATTAAAGTATTTCAATATATTTTTAGAAGTTGTCATTGTCTTATTTTTGAAATTCTTGGTACTTTGAATTATATTTAATAAAAAATATGTATAAAGGTTATTTAAGTATTTTTATATAATTTTATGTATTTTTAGACTATCTTCTATCCACAGGAACATTTATTACATATGTAGCATCTTCCCGTATGGGTTGTAGCCTGTTTATGCAGTACCTAAGTTTCTCAGGCCGCCTGTCACTTTTTCAACCCATAGTCCCATGGCTGCGTACTTTTCAGAGGCTCAGGGCTGCGTACACAACCTTGACGGAGTGACAGGGCTGTATCTCAACTGCGCGCAATGCATTGGCTGCCTTGGCTGCATGCGGTACGGTGCCCCATCCGGGACACTCTGGTCGCCTTAAGACCTCAACCCATAAACTGTTCCTCAGGCTCATCCAAACTGTCCTTCATCCACGCGCGTCGCGCTTTGCGCGTCGCGCTTTGCGCCTCGCGCCCTGCGCTTCCTTCATCCGCGCGTGTTGCGCGTCCTTCATCTGCATTGCTCATCATCCTTACCATTGCGCTTTGCTTGTTAACTCCTCCGTTGTCGTTGCGCATCCTCATCTTTGTTGTTGCACATCCTCATCTTTGTTGTTGCCCGTCCTCATCTTTGTTGTTGCGCGTTGTAAGACTCCAAACAGTGCTAGGCCGTGGCAGTTCTGCAGAGGGGAAAGGTGCTGTTTAGGCTGCCCTCCTGAGTGTTACAAAAATATTTAAATGTAACCGAGATCAAGGTCCAGAACCTGGTAAATGAGGAATCAAGGAGTAGAGGATAAGGATGATAATAGTTTGGTAGCGACGGAACAGCACTATCTGAGACAAGATTATGCAGGGAAAACTTGAACAAAGAAGTTAAAGTCTTCCTAGAGTTCAAAGAACAAAAGCTGTTGTGTGTAAACAATGCCCACACGCTAATAACTCTGGTCGTCAGCAGAAGATTGGGGATGCTCAACTCAAACCCAAGCAACCTCCAGGTTCTCAATGAACCTGCCCAACTCTCCGCAATCAAGCGCTTGAAGGGTACCAGATAACTGTGGGTGGCTGTACAGGACAAAGAACAATGTTTAAGAAGCTCTAAAACAAACAGTAACTGATTTGAAGCAAGGATAACCTTAACACTTCTCAAGGGACTCAAGAGTAGGCTGGCAGAATGCAACTCCAAAGAAGCTAAGGGGAGGTATAACACTCCAGGTCTTAAGCTTAATAAGACCTCTTCAATCAATTGTGATTGGCTCCAGAAAGGTGATCAGGGATCAGGACCAGTATGGTCAGAGAAAGGGATCAAGGAGTGGTATGAAACACTCAAAAATTCCAACAGACAGAATTTTTCTTCAACCAGCAAGGCTATTTGTTGGTGATAAGGATCAGTGATCAAGGGTCAAGTATGGAGGCTCAAGGATCAAATGTGTTCTGATTTCATTCTGGATTGTTTCATGTTCTGATGATTTCCAATGATGATCAAAAAGGCAGGGGAGAGCCTCTCCTTATATGGGCAGGAGGCCCTGTTAGACTATATACAACGGATTCTACAAATAGAGCGGAAAAGGGAAGGCAACCATGTGGTCACTTGCGTCCGTCTGTGGATGGGCGCGCGTAACAATACCAGAGTCACCCACCCCTTGTCCAAAGGCGGAAGCAGGTGGGAGAGAGAAATGAACCAAACCGCTGCGGATGTCCGCGGGGGGTCGTTGGCACTCTTCCAAAGGCAGAAGCGGGTTGCGCGCGCGGCGCGCGCGGCGCGCGCGGCGCGGGTATAGGACGGTTTGGATGAGCCTGAGGATAAGTTGTTCAGCCGGACGGTATGTTTGCGCAACAGTTTATGGATTGAGGTCTTAAGGCGGCCAGGGTGTCCAGGATGGGGCACCACAGCGTCCCAATCTCATCATTGCTACCGTCGTGCGGCACTCATCCATGATTTACCGGATCCATCCCGACCGCACCTCCAAGCATTTGGCAAATCCTTGGATCCGTCAAATCTCCCATCTCACTTGATCTCTCATTTGTGAATCTCAAGCCTGTCAGGATTTACTCAACAGTTTCAAGCCAATCTCCTATCCGCCCATCTGCGCTCTCACAGACTTCATCCGTCACCATTCCTGGGGCACTCCCACCCACTTCCGCCTTTGGACAAGGGGTGAAGAGTGCCAACTACCGTCCGCGGACATCCGCGGCGGTTTGGTTCATTTCTCTTTCCCACCCCGTTGGCCTTTGGACGAGGGGTGGGTGACTCTGGTATTGTTGCGCGCGCCCATCCACAGACGGAAGCGAGTGACCACATGGTTGTCTTCCTTTTTCCGCTCTATTTTTAGGATCTGTTGTACATAGTCTAACAGGGCCTCCTGCCCATATAAGGAGGGGCTCTCCCCTGCCTTTTTGGATCAGCATTGGAGCATGGAATCATCCAGCATCAAATCAGCAAACCTTTGATCCTTGAGCCTCCATACTCAACCCTTGATACCTGATCCTTATCACCAACCAATAGCCTTGCTGGTTGAAGAAAGATTCTGTCTGTTGGAATTTTTGAGTGTGTCATACCACTCCTTGATCCCTTTCTCTGACCATACTGGTCCTGATCCGTGATCACCTTTCTGGAGCCAATCACAATTGATTGAAGAGGTCTTATTAAGCTTAAGACCTGGAGTGTTATACCTCCCCTTAGCTTCTTTGGAGTTGCATTCTGCCAGCCTACTCTTGAGTCCCTTGAGAAGTGTTGAGGTTATCCTTGCTTCAAATAAGTTACTGTTTGTTTTAGAGCTTCTTAAACATTGTGCTTTGTCTTGTACAGCCACCCTCAGTTATCTGGTACTCTTCAAGAGCTTGATTGCGGAGAGTTGGGCAGGTTCATTGAGAACCTGGAGGTTGCTTGGGTTTGAGTTGATCATCCCCAATCTCCTGCTGACAACCAGAGTTATTAGCTTGTGGGCATTATTTACATACAACAGCTTTTGTTCTTTGAACTCTAAGAAGACTTTAACTTCTTTTGTTCAAGTTTTTCCCTGCATAATCTTGCCTCAGATAGTGCTGTTCTGTTGCTACCAAACTATTATCATCCTTATCCTCTACTCCTTGATTCCTCATTTACCAGGTTCTGGACCTTGATCTCGGTTACATTTAAATATTTTTGTAACACTCAGGAGGGCAGCCTAAACAGCACCTTTCCCCTCCGCAGAACTGCAACAACCTAGAACCGTTTGGAGTGTTACATTTGGTCCCCCGGGCCCAGATCAAACCAGCAACCTTGGGATTTACAGTCCCAACTTGAAGAATCAACTCCGAAATCCAATCCGACTTTTTTCTTTTCTTTTTCTGTTTTTTTTTTTTTTCAGATCTGATCCATGGAGGCAGCTTGGTCCAGAAGTAATCCTCCCAATTGTGCACCATCTGGGCAAGATCCTTGTTGTTTTTATGAAACTCTACTCTTGCCACACTTGTGAGCCACCTAGGAACTCTGCTCAGTAGGATCTCTCAGGAACTCTTCAACATGGAATCTGCTGGATCCTCTTTATCTTTTCCGGCCAAGATGGTCAAAATCAAACCTCAGAACAAAAACTTAGGCTTCAATGGGACCAATGTCAAACAATTCCTGGACTCCTATGAGATGGCTGCGGAAGTGGATGGTGCCAGTGAATATGATATGGCTTATCAGTTAAGGTTTTTTATCTCTTCTGAAGAAGTTATGGAGGTTATCAAATTGTTCAAGGGATTTGAAAATCACAACTGGCGGCTCCTGAAGGAGCCTATAATGGCCTATTGGGGAAAAATAGATGTAGCCAGATTTACTTTGCAAGACTTGGATGCACTGGTTTCTCAATGGATCTCCAATCGTGGTATCTCCTCATCCTCTGACTATCAGAATTTCAGAAAATCTTGGGACCCTGTCCAGTCCTATCTTATACTGAACAATCACATTGATACTTTGGATGAAATTCAAGTGCGATTTTTTCAGTCTTTCTCTCCAGGAGTGCAGGAAAGAATTAAGGATGAATTGGTGAAATCTGGATCCATTATCATCACAAGAGACAATTGGTTCAAGCTCCCTGCTTTCATGGTTCTTAGGAATACTGTGGATAAAGTGATGAAAGTTCAAACAGCTCTCACCTTTGAAAAACCTAAAATCACTGAACCAGTCCTTGCCCCCTCTTTTCAAGCATCTAACAAAATCATGAATAAGATGGAAGCCAATTGCAGACCTAAAAACAATCCGCAGACTCACCGGGAGACACCTACTATAGATGAGATCACTAAATTACTTCAGGCATTTGAGAATAAAATAGATCAGAAAATATCCTCTTTAGCCACTCCTAAACCTGCTAATTCTGTTCCTAAGTCTACTATAGTCTGTTATTATTGCCATAGGGAAGGCCATGGTACTGGTAGATGTCCTGAACTCCAGAAGGACAAGGAGGAGAAGTTAGTAGAGCAGAAGTGAAATAATTTTTTCCTTCCTAACGGTGCTTTGATCTCTTTTGATTTGTCTTGACCGATCCGTCATGTGGTGGCCTCATACCAACCACCAACTCCTAAGAAGGCATCCTTGGTCTCTGTAGATTTTTGATCATCCTGTGGTACTCTGTAACCTTGGTACCCCCCAGCTATCACTTCTTCCAGCTTCCCTGGCACCTATCAATCCAATCCAGCTAGGAAACGCCATGAGGAACCAAAACCTCATAAGTCTCCTCCTGTTCCACCCTCCATTCTGCAAAAACCCGTTAAATGTCAATCTTCACCTGAGCCTCCTTCCTCTGATGTGGAAGACATGGAAGTAGAAAGGGAACCACTTATGGAATGGTTTCAAGACAACTCTGATCCTCCCCCTCTTCAACCTGCCCAACCCTCAGATCCTCTTCCATCACCTATTTCACCTGATCTTCCTCCCTCCACCCAGCCCAAAGTTCAATTTGAGAGGGGCATCTCCAAGGACTACCCTAATGCTGTGGAAGGAGTATTAAAGAAAATTTCTGATCTTAAAATCCCTGATTTATCTGTGGCTGAACTCCTGTCGATTTCTCCATCTGTGGCAGAAGGGATGAAGAAATGGGTTTCTTGTCAACGTGTGGAGATTGGTCTGGAAAAATTAAAGGTCTCCTCTGGTACTCTGATAGAGGATTCTGGTGGAACAGATCCCTCTTCAGATACCAACCTGTATTCCTGTCCTCTTGGTTTTTGTTGAGAATTGCCTCAAACAGCCTCCTCCTTCTCACTACCGCGTACCCTAGAAATGCCGCGCGACCTGAAGATGAGTGTGAACACTCCATTCTGAGGACCTTGAGACTTAGTTCCAGATCTTTCCTTTTCCTTTCTTTTTCTTTAGTCCATTCTCTTCTCTTCTGAATCTTTGGTCTCTTCTCAATCAACTCTTCTCCAAATTACCTCCAACGACATCTACTCAAATCAACCTCCTTCTTTCTTTTATTTCTTTATCTTCTCTTTCTTTATCTTCTCTTTCTTTTTACTCTTTGTTTCCTCTCTTCTATACAAACCAAATCTTGCCTCACTCACCTCAGTCCTCAATCTATCATCTCTGCTGCTTGATTATGGTCCATGTGCTCTTGCCTGGTAAGAGATCTATCCGTACAACTTATCCGCCCAACAACCCTTTACTCTGACCTCTGCCCGTTTCAGCTGTCTAATTATCTCCTCTAGTCTCATCTTCTCCTCTGCCGCTCTTGCTTTCCTGTTCCTGATCATAGTCCTAGCTGTTGGTTTTTTTCTCATCTTCCTGGCTATTTCTGTCCGCATGTGAACCAGATGGTCTAATCCTCAATTTTATGTCTTCAGCCTGCTGGTTTTTAGTCCCAAGAAATCCAATTCTAAAATTATCATGGTTAAAAGACGAAAGACTCAAGCTAATCACAAATGAATGAACCAGTTGGAGCCAACGACTATTTTCACCAAGTTGCACTCAAAGCCTTGGTTGATGCCATTCCTCCACTCAATGAAGACAATTATTCCATATGGCAAGACAAGATGTTGATGCTCTTTGATCTCAAGGAAATTAAGGACGTCATAATTAGGAACTCTGGCCAATTAAAAATAAAGCAAGACCAAGAAATCCAAGCTATTATTCTCTCTAAACTAGACAGTGTCACCCATGCCAACGTGGTCAATTTGACAAACATCTCATCGTCCAAGCTGCTCTGGGCCAACATTACCCGTCGATTCGCCTCATCCAAAACTGAAAATAGAGCCCGAGTCTTCAATCTATTTCTACATACTCCCTTCAACAAACATGCAATAGAAAGCTTCATCACAGATATCAGAAAGGCACTTACGCGCATGGCGGATGTGGGTATAGAATTGCCCAAAGATATACTCGCTTATCTCACACTATTCAAGTTTCCCCCCCCCTGGAGAATCTCAAGAAGCAAATTATGCATGTAGAGAAACTGATAACGGTAGAAGTTGTTTTTAATCACCTAACTTAATATAATAATGAGCCAAAGGCCCAAAAGAAGACAGGCAAGTCAGCTCCAGATGTCACTCTAGTAACCACCAAAGGCAGAATGGAGAAAGATGATAAAAAGGTTCAACTTCAATGCAAAGAAGGCTACCACGACCCAAATGCTCCACATCCAGAGGCGTCGTGTTTTCATCTCCATCCCCAAATTGCACCAGGATGGTGGGTCGAACAACAGAATGAATGGAAAAACAAAACTAAAAGGAACCCAACCATCAACTATCATGCACTGCTCACCCTCTGGATCAACTCCAACAATACTCCAAATCTTCTATTGGACTGCGGTGCAAATATCAATACATTCAATGATCTTAAATTCTTTACGTCTATTAACCTCCAGGACGACCCAGAGGAAATCAAGACTGGGAAACTAGAAGCTAACTTGAAAATTTGAGGCACTGGTACAGTCCAACTGGAATGGAACAAGTCAATCATAACTTTGGACGAGTGCATGTATGTCCCAGACATAGTGGTCAAATTAATCAGTCCTGGTCTTCTTGCAAAGAAGGGATGCAATCTTTTTCAAGAACAAAATTGATTTACGGTCTCTTGAGGTAACGAGGTGGTCCTAAAAGGATTAATTTGCGACAATCTATTTGTAATCAAGAAACCTCAAGTCGCGGGCAACAATCTCTCAGTCAATCTCACAAATCAATCCACCAGCCCTACTACTACGGTAGAATCTCAATCTCTCTCAGATCTCCACAAAATGTACAGCCACGCTGCAATTTTGACTCTCAAGCCCATTCTCAAAGATTGTTTCTCTAAGGAAGAATTGAATAGCTTCCAGTGTGATAGTTGCGTGAAAAGAAAAATCACCAAATCTCCGTTCTCAGCAACGTCGACTCCGTTGTCAAAACCGCTTGAAAGGATACACCTTGATCTGATCGGACAAATTACCCCTCAATCTAAGGCGGGTCATTGCTACATTTTAACCCTTTTAGATAATTTCTCTGGCTATCTTGAAGCATTTCCCCTTCTATCTAAAGATGAAACCCCGGACGTTATAATCAATATCCTGGAGACGGAATATAAACGGCTCAATTACTACCCAACGGGGATCTTCTCTGATAAAGGCATGGAATTCACCAACAAAACCTTGAAGGACTTTGCCAAATCCAAACATATCAATTTACTCACGTTGGAACCTTACCATTCTCAACATAATGGTTGAGCGGAACGATCCAATCAAACTATTGTCAAATCCGCGCAAGCAACCTTCTCCTCTTCCAGACTACCAAAGAATTACTGGCACATAGTAATCCAAAGCTGCTGCTTCATGTTGAATCAAATCCCGAGGGAAGTTAATGACCAATCCCCCTGGGAACTCATGTTCAATAAGAGTCTCCCTACTAATTACTTAAAACCTGTAGGATCACGGGTAATATATTTGGGAAATCATCTGCAAAAAGGAAGGAAATTTAAAAAAAAAGGATTAGAAGGAATTCTAGTTTGGTTTAATCCAGTTTTCCATTCTTACCTTGTACTAAACTTATCCGGTGCTGTTGTTGAAACCAAACATGTCCAGTTCCTCAAGAACACAATCTCTCAATTCCCACTTCTTGAGTCTCCTGGACTCAATCTTTTTTCTCAAGCCAGCTTGGAATCTGACGACTCCAACTTCTCCTCCTCTCAAAAACAATATACCATTTGCGATTCGCTAGAAGACGCTTCCGAATCAGAATCAGATTGTGAGGACAACAAGGGTGTGGACTCCTCCAATTCACCTACTCCAAATTCACCTTGCCATTCTACTCCAGCAGAACCTCCCAAAACACCCGCATATCAAAGACCTAGACGCGAAATCAAAAAGCCTCAAAAATACGGCTTCCACCACTATTATGAACCTCCATCCTATAAGGTGGTGTGGTGACCAATCCGGGACACCACAAATTTTTTTTTTTTTTTTTGGTTGTACCCCTATGGGTACCTTCATTTCCCCCCATCTCTCAACTTCTCCCTGTCCTAGCGGTCTAGGACAGGCCTCTTGCCTGTCTCTCCGCTTTGATCCCCCCCTCCTATGTTCAACTCCTACTTGTTGGGCTCGCGGCCCTGACTTTTGGCAACACAAGCAATCGTTGAACCACCTTTGACAATCCCTTCAATCCTTCCTGATCCTCTCATCCAACCAACGCCGTCACTTGTGGCAACGGTCGTCAACCATTGATTCGATCTCCCCACTCCCACCAATCATCATCACCATCGCCATCATCACCGTCGAGCTCCACCCTTGATATCAACCGACGAGGAGATCATCATCCATCAACCCCTTCATCAAATCATCCTACCATCCAATCCGATCCATCAAGCCTAGCTTCTGACCCACTCATTCTACCACCACCCGATCATCACCCTCAACCAACTGATCAGACTTCAAGCTCTCAACTCACTCACGCCCTCCTTGCCCATCATCTGATCTGACCAACGACCGCGAGCGACCACTCCCGGCCGTCGGAACCTTCACCCCGCTGTTGCCGCCGATCGGGTGACGACAGCCATTGTCAACACCCGCGACCGCTGTTGCAGGTGTCCATCTGGTTGCCCGCGGTCATTCTTGATGCGGGCAACATTTCTTTCTTTCTTTTTTTTTTTTTTTTTTTTTTTCCTCTCATGTCATCTTTTTTTTATTATGTTTTCATTTTCCCACACCTATTTGTAGTATCTCTTCTACATAGTATACAGGGCCTCATGTCTATAAAAGGAGGGGCTCTCCCCTGCCTTTTGGCCCAGCATCCTATGAGACCATCATCATCTCATCTCATCTGTTTCCACCGTCATCATAATCAACTTATCCATGGGCATCCTTCCCCACTTATCTGAGCAACTTATCTGGGTATATCCATGATTGCCCCTTGATCCTTTGAGCCTCTGTACTCAAACTCTGTCCCTTGTGACCTTGATCCTTATCACCAACCAATAGCCTTGCTGGTTGAAGAAGAATTCCTGTCTGAATTCTTGGGTGTGTTATACCACTCTGATCCCTTTTTCCAACCATACTGGTCTTGATCTCTCCTTGATCATCTTTCTGGAGCCAATCACGTTTGATTGAAGAGGTTTTATTAAGCTTAAAACCTGGAGTGTTATACCTCCCTTCTTCTTTAAGGTTGAATTTTGCCACGCTATTCTTGAGTCCCTTGAGAAGTGTTGGGATATTCTTGCTCAAATTTGTTATTGATTTGATTCTAGAGCTTCATAAACAAATTGCTTTTGTTTTGTTCAGCCTCCCACAGTTATCTGGTACCCTTCAAGCGCTTGATTGCGGAGAGTTGGGCAGGTTCATTGAGAACCTGGAGGTTGGTTGGGATTGAGTTGATCTTTCCTAATCAGCTGCTGACGACCAGAGTTATTAGCTTGTGGGCGTTGTTACTTACAACTGCCTTGTTCTATTGAACTCTGAACAAACCTTGACTTATTTGTTCAAGTCTTTACCTGCACCATCTTGCCTCAGATAGTGTTGTTTCCATTGCTACCAACAACTCTTATCCTCTTCCCTTACTTTGATTTCTCATCCATAACATTCTGGACCTTGATTATGGTTGCATTTAAATATTATTGTAACTCCTAGGAGGGCAGCCTAAACAGCACCTTTCCCCTCCACAGAACTGCCACGGCTTAGCACCGTTTGGAGTCTTACATTTGGTCCCCCGCGCCAGGATTGAACCAGAAACCTTGGGATTTACAGTCCCAAGATATTTAAAATCAACCTCGAAATCCAATCTTTTTTTTCCTTCTCCTATTTTTTTTCTCTTCTCAAATCTGATCCATGGAGGCAACTTATCCTAGAAGTAAGTCCTCCCAATTTGTGCACCGCTTGGGAAAGATACTTGTTGTTTTTGGCAAAACCCTACTCTTGCCACACTTGTGAGCCACTTTGGAAATCTGCTCTTTGGATCCCCTAGGAACTCTGTTATTCAATATGGCATCTTCCGCTACTCCAAACACCTCTGTTCGACCTAAGATGGTAAAGATCAAACCTCAGAAAAAGAACTTAGGCTTCAAAGGGACAAATGTCAAGCGATTCTTGGACTCCTACAAAATGGCTGCTGAAGTGAATGGAGCTAGTGAATTTGATATGGCTTATCAGTTGCGATTCTTTATCTCCTCTGATGAAGTTATGGAGGTAATCAAGTCTTTCGAGGGATTCGAATCCCATAACTGGACGCTTCTCAGGAAGGCTATGTTGGCATACTGGGGTAAAATAGATGTGGCTAGGTTTACTCTGCAGGATTTGGATGCTCTGGTTTCTCAGTGGATCTCCAATGGTGGTATTTCTTCAGCCTCTGACTATCAGATTTTTAGGAAGTCTTGGGATCCCATTCAAAATTATCTTATCCGAAACGATCACATTGACACAGTGGACAAAATTTGAGCAAAGTTCTTCCAATCTTCTTTGTTGGCTGTGCAGGAAAGGATTAAAGAAGAACTGGTCAAATCTGGATCCATGATTACCACCAGGGATAATTGATTCAAGCTCCCTGTTTTTCTCACCCTTAGGAGTACTGTGGATAAAGTCATGAAAGGTCAAACTGCTCTTACCTTTGAAAAGCCTAGAACTACTGAACCGGTCAATGCTCCTTCTTTTAAAGAGTCAAACAATATTATGATTAAAATGGAGGCAGATCGTAGGCCTAAAGCAGATCCTAATTCCAATAGAGAACCTACTACTATAGATGAAATCACCAAGTTACTTAGAGCCTTTGAGAACAAAATAGATCAAAAGATTTCTTCGCTAGCTACTCCTAAAACTCCTTCTTCTTTCCCCAAATCAACTCTGGTCTGTTACTACTGTCATAGGGAAGGCCATGGAACCAGACAATGCCAAGAACTTCAGAAGGACTTAAAAGAAAAGTTGGTAGAGCAGAGGGGGAACAATTACTTCATCCCTAATGGTGCCCTAATCCCTTTTGACTTGTCTTGTCCTATCCGACATGTGGTGGCCTCTTACCAGCCATCACTTCCTATGAAAGCATCTCTTGCTTCCGTTGAATTTTGATCATCCTGTGGTACCCTCCAACCTTGGTATCCTCAAGCTATTTCTTCCTCTAGTCTTGCTGGGACTACTTATCAATCTGATCCAGCCAGGAAACAACATGAGGAACCTAAACCTCATAAGGCTCCTTCCTTGCCAACTTCAATCCTTCGAAAAACTGTTAAACGTCAATCATCACTTGAGCCTACTTCCTCTGATGTAGAAGAAATGGAGGTGGAAAAGGAACCACTCATGGAAAGGTTCCCAGATCACCCTTATCCTTCTCCCTCACCTCAACCTTCTAATCCTATCTTAGATTCTGCATCACCTGAACTTCCTCCCTCCACCCAGCCCAAAGTTTGATTTGAAAGGGGCATCTCCAAGGATCACCCTAATGCTGTGGAGGGAGTATTAAATAAAATTTCTGAACTCAAAATTCCTTATCTATCTGTGGCTGAACTCCTAACAATCTCTCCATCTTTTGCTGAAGGAATGAAGAAATGGGTCTCTTGTCGACGTGTGGAAATTGGCCCTGAAGAACTCAAAGTCTCCTCTCGCACTTTAATGGAGGACTCTGGTGGAACCAGTCCTTCTTTAGACTCCAACCTTTATTCCTGTCCCCTTGGCTTCCTTCCTTGTTATCTTGGTGACTCAGCTAAAACTGTTTCTCCTCTTGTGGATTCTGGATCTCAGCTTAACTTAATCTTGGATGCTATGGCCTGCAAGCTCAAACTTAGTCCTAGGGTCAGATTCAACTCTGCAGTGTATGGGATAGGAAATCAAGCTTGTGAACTGGTTGGTATTTCTGAAGATGTACCGGTCAGGATTGGTCAAAATATTGTTGGAACCTGCCACTTTTGGATCACTCGTTTGGACAGTCCTATGATCTTGGGACGACCCTTCTTAATGGACTTTGGTGCAACCCTGATGTTTTCTGATCAAGTTGTGGAGAGAATTCTTCTCCCTGATGCTGTTTGCAGGAAAATTGAAGTTCCTCTTTGCTCTTTGGATTTTGGTCGTTGGGAAAGAGATTTTCCTGGTCATTCACCCAAATCATCTTTTAAGGGGAAGCAGAAGGATAACTCTAGTTCCTCTCATTTTTTAGGGGAATAGTTGATCCTACTAATAGTTTTAGTTCTTTTCAGCCTCAGACTGCAACTCAAGGGTCAACTCCCATCCCTCAGGCTTATTTTTCATTCCTTTCATCATTCTCTTCTGAGCTCAAGAATATTAAAAAACAAAAACATATCAAAATAGAAAAATCTAAAAATATTTCTTCTCCATCTCCTTCTCTCTCTGGATCTGTTGTATCTTCTTTTCCTTCTACTTTTGAGTCTGATCAATCTTCTCTCAGTTCTGGTTTGAATCTCTGCAATGAGTCTAAACTAGATCCTAATTGCAATTCCGTTTTTGGTGATTTTGGTATGAAGGAATATGGGCTTCAGTGGAGGCAATTTGGGGTACAAGTAAGTCCTCGCAATTGTGCACTGCCAGGGCAATCTTTTACCGTCATTTTCAAAACCCTACCTTGTGCCACACATGTGAGCAATGTATTATCTCCTGGTTCTCCTTTTATGGAAAAGGCACCCTTCAAGGATATTGCAGAACATCGGACTTGGAAGATGTTGGAACTTGGACTCAGCTTTTGTAATCAAGTCTCTCTGGTCAACTCTTGGAGGAAACAAGAACTTCTCTCTTTTGCCACTAAGTATAAACCAGTTGCTAAGAAGATCCAACCAGTCAACCAGCCTATGCCTCTCAACCTCAATCCTCCCCTTATGCGTCCTCCTCTATCTCGCAATCCTTACTGTGGTCTTCCTCAATCTCTTACTGGTCCCTTTGTGCCTAATGGACGGGTCACTGAAGAACGTCTGAAGGTGGTCAACTTTGGTCCAGATGGATGGCTTCTTCCTGATGAGTTAAATTTAATCAAAAATGTCTTATCTCTAAGGGAAAAATCTATTGCTTTCTGTGAAGAAGAGAGAGGTCTCTTGCGGGAATCCTATGGCCTCCCTTATATCATCCCTGTAGTTGAACATGATCCTTGGCAAAAGAAAAATATCCCTATCCCTGCTGCTAAAGTTGACGAATTCATCCAGTTGGTCCTGGAACGAGTTCAAACTGGCCTGTATGAACAGTCAACTTCTAGTTACTCCAGCCCCGTCTTCTGTGTCCTCAAGAGTAATGGTAAACTTAGAATAGTTCATGATCTTCAACCTCTTAATAAAGTTACTATTAAAGACTCTGGTATCCCTCCTGCTACTGAAGAATTTGTTGAATCCTTCACGGGGAGAGCTTGCTATGGTCTAGGGGATATTATGGGTGGCTATGACAAACAATCCTTACATCCTATTTCTCGTCCTCTCACTACTTTCAATACTCCTCTTGGTCGATTTCAACTTACTCAATTGCCTCAAGGAGCCACCAACTCGGTTGCAGTCTATCAGGCTCAGCTGATGTGGATCCTCCAGGATGAAATCCCTGATCATGCTGGTATCTTAATTGACAATGGAGGAATTAAAGGTCCAGTATCTGACTATGATAATGAGCTCTTACCTTGGCATTCAGGAATTCGTTGTTTTATCTGGGAATATGCTACTACCTTGGAGAGGATTCTGTTTCGAATCAAGGAATCTGGCCTTACTGTCTCTGGATCCAAACTGGCAGCTTGTGTCCCTGCTCTGGAAATTGTTGGTCATGTGGTCTGCAAGGAAGGAAGAAGGATGACACCAGCCAAAGTCAACAAGATCATCTCTTGGCCTACCCCAATCAATCCAACTGAAGTTAGGGGCTTTCTAGGTGTTTTCACTTATGTTAGAATCTTTATCCCATCTTTATCCAAAATCTGTGCACCCTTGCGTCCTCTAACCAGAAAAGATGCTGAATGGATTTGGACCCAAGATTGTGAATGTGCTTTCCAGCTACTCAAAAGGATAGTTGGTAAAGACATAGTTTTGAAAAAGATCTCTTATGGACCTGGAGCTGGCAAGATCAAGCTGGCTGTTGATTCTAGTTATCAATCTGTTGGGGCCATCCTTACTCAGGAAGATGAAAATGGTTGGGACCATCCTGCTCTTTATGAATCTTTGTTGTTTTCAGATGTAGAATCTAGATACTCCCAGCCCAAACTGGAACTCTGTGGTGTGGCTCAAATGATGAAGAAACTTCAAACCGTTCTCTGGGGCCAACATTTCGAATTGCAAGTTGATGCGCAATCCATTATTGAAATGATCAATGCTCCCAGTCTTCCCAATGCTCCTATGACTCGTTGGGTGGCCTTTATCCAGCTTTTCTCTTTTGATATTGTTCACAGGCCGGGGAAATCTTTCACCATGCCTGACGGTTTATCTCTACAACCTCTTGGGGACAACAAATCTGATGTTGAAACCAATTTCAATGAAGAGGAACCTTTAATCCAACCTATTTTCTCTTTTTCTTCTCAAAATTATTCTGGCTTTCAACAAGGCTTCTGGCTTAAATTAGAGCAGTACCTTTCAACTCTTCAAAAACCTCCTGATCTCTCTGCTAAGGAATTTTGATCTCTTAAAAGAAAGTCTTCTAATTTTTTTGTTCACAGCTCTAGACTTATGAAGAGAGGCAATCCTTTTGCTCTTATTGTTGTTACTATTCCCTCTTAACAAGATTCTATCCTTGAAAGTCTCCATGAAGGCCTTGGTCATCCTGGGGAAACCAAAACTTATTGACAATTATCCAAACAATTCTGGTGGCCATCTTTGAAGAAATCCGTCTCCAAATGGTGCAAGAGTTGTGAAGTTTGTCAAAAACGTGATCTTGGGCGCCCAGCTGAAATTTGTTATCCTACTGGGGAGTCCACTGTCTTTGGAAGGATTGCTATGGATGTGGTTCATATTAAGGCAGGTAGTGCTAAGTACCTCATTGTGGCTAGAGATGATTTTTCCAGATGGGTTGAAGCAAAATTTCTTAAGAACCTTAGCTCTGAATCAGTGGCAGCTTTCCTCTACGAGACCTGGACAATGCGTTATGGCCTGGCTTGATCTTACTCTACTGATGGTGGCTCTGAATTTGGGGGCAAGCTTGCTGAAATGATCCGATCCCTTCCTGGACAACATAGAGTTACTACTCCTTATTATCCTGAAAGCCAAGGCATGGTGGAACAAGGCCATGCCCGTTTGAAGGCTGCACTTTTTAAACTGGCTGGTGAAAGTGGCAAGAATTGTCACAAATTCCTTCCTCTTGTTCTCTTCTCTGATCGAATCTCAAGCAATAGGACTACTGGCTACTCACCTGATGAAATCATCTTTGGTCAAAGAGCAGTCCTTCCTTTTGATCTGGAAATGGAATCTTTCTTGGGTATCTCTTGGGAAGAGGTGTCCTCAACCACTGATCTGTTAGTTGCTAGATCCAAGCAACTGGAGCAAAGTGAAGACGTTTGTGATGAAGCTTATCAAAAAATGATGGAGTCCAGAGCAAAATCTGTCCAGTATTGGGAGGACAAGCACTCTAATCAAGTCAGGGAGCCCTTGAACCCTGGTGACCTAGTTTTAGCTTATAATCAATCTTTGGAGACCCAGTGGGGCAAGCTTTTCTCTAATTGTTGGAATGGCCCTTATCGAGTGGTTCATCAAGTTAGAGGTGGATCTTATGTTTTGGAGGAGCTGGATGGTACTCAGTTGGCCAGAAGTTTCTCTGCTGATCAAGTCAAGAAGTTTCATTGTCGTGGGGGCAACTTATCTCAGAAGTAAGTCCTCCCAATTATGCACCACCAGGGTCATTTGCTGCGTTTTTGTTGTAAAACTCTACTGTATGCCACATATGTGAGCACCTGGGACTCCCTCCTTGTTCTATTCCTGCCACTTCTAGGGCTCATTTGGAAGAACCAAGATATTTTCCTCAACTCTTCAATTGCTCTCAAGATCAAGAAATGGCCAATCTTTGCTTCAATTTCTTTGTTCCCTGCTTTTTTTTAATCCCTTCAAATTTTAGATGAAGACTAGGGACAGTCTGTAAGTTGAAGAGAGATGTGGTGACCAATCGGGGACACCACAAAAAAAAAAAAAAAAAAAAAAAATTTTTGGTTGTACCCCTATGGGTACCTTCATTTCCCCCCATCTCTCAACTTTTCCCTGTCCTAGCGGTCTAGGACAGGCCTCTTGCCTGTCTCTCCGCTTCGATCCCCCCCTCCTATGTTCAACTCCTACTTGTCACGCTCGCGGCCCTGACTTTTGGCGATGCGAGCAATCGTCGAACCACCTTTGACAATCCCTTCAATCCTTCCCGATCCTCTCATCCAACCAACGCCGTCGCTTGTTGCAACGGTTGTCAACCATTGATTCGATCTCCCCACTCCCACCAATCATCATCACCATCGCCATCATCACCGTCGAGCTCCACCCTTGATATCAACCGACGAGGAGATCATCATCCATCGACCCCTTCATCAAATCATCCTACCATCCAATCCGATCCATCAAGCCTAGCTTCTGACCCACTCATTCTACCACCACCCAATCATCACCCTCAACCAACTGATCAGACTTCAAGCTCTCAACTCACTCACGCCCTCCTTGCCCATCATCTGATCTGACCAACAACCGCGAGCGACCACTCCCGGCCTTTGGAACCTTCACCCCGCTGTTGCCGCCAATTGGGTGACAACAGCCATTGTCGACACCCGCGACCGCTGTCGCCGGTGTCCATCTGGTTGCCCGCGGTCATTCTTGATGCGGGCAACATTTCTTTTTTTTTTTTTTTTTTTTTTCCTCTCATGTCATCTTTTTTTTTTATTATGTTTTCATTTTCCCACACCTATTTGTAGTATCTCTTGTACATAGTATACAGGGCCTCATGTCTATAAAAGGAGGGGCTCTCCCCTGCCTTTTGGCCCAGCATCCTATGAGACCATCATCATCTCATCTCATCTGTTTCCCCCGTCATCATAATCAACTTATCCGTGGGCATCCTTCCCCACTTATCTGAGCAACCTATCCGGGTATATCCATGATTGCCCCTTGATCCTTTGAGCCTCTGTACTCAAACTCTGTCCCTTGTGACCTTGATCCTTATCACCAACCAATAGCCTTGCTGGTTGAAGAAGAATTCCTGTCTGAATTCTTGGGTGTGTTATACCACTCTGATCCCTTTTTCCAACCATACTGGTCTTGATCTCTCCTTGATCATCTTTCTGGAGCCAATCACGTTTGATTGGAGAGGTTTTATTAAGCTTAAAACCTGGAGTGTTATACCTCCCTTCTTCTTTAAGGTTGAATTTTGCCACGCTATTCTTGAGTCCCTTGAGAAGTGTTGGGATATTCTTGCTCGAATTCGTTATTGATTTGCTTCTAGAGCTTCATAAACAAATTGCTTTTGTTTTTTTCAGCCTCCCACAGTTATCTGGTACCCTTCAAGCGCTTGATTGCAGAGATTTGGGCAGGTTAATTGAGAACCTGGAGGTTGGTTGGGATTGAGTTGATATTTCCTAATCAGCTGCTGACAACCAGAGTTATTAGCTTGTGGGTGTTGTTACTTACAACTGCCTTGTTCTATTGAACTCTGAACAAACCTTGACTTATTTTTTCAAGTCTTTACCTGCACCATCTTGCCTCAGATAGTGTTGTTTCCATTGCTACCGACAACTCTTATCCTCTTCCCTTACTTTGATTTCTCATCCATAAGGTTCTGGACCTTGATTCCGGTTACATTTAAATATTATTGTAACTCCTAGGAGGGCAGCCTAAACAGCACCTTTCCCCTCCACAGAACTGCCACGGCTTAGCACCGTTTGGAGTCTTACAGCGGCACGCAAGTGTCCCGAGTTGCCCAAATGGAAGAAGGCGACAGAATGCAAATTAGAGGTTATAGAACTGCAAGAAGTCTGGGAAGAATATTATGGAAATCCAGACAACATCCTAAATACAACCTGGGTTTTCAAAGTCAAGGAGAATTGCCATGGCAAACTGGTGAAATACAAGTCTCGGCTGTGCGTCCAAGGTTTTGATCAAGTGTTAGGAGTGGATTACAATGAAACTAGGGCACCAACCGGAAAAATTGCCTCTCTACGATTGGCCTTGGTATACGCCTTGAAAGAAAGAATGAAAATCACCCAATTCAATGTAAAAGGGGCATTTATTCATGCTGCTCTGGAAGAGACGGTCATTATAACATCACCAGAAGGATTGAGTAGAAAATCTCCTTATCTAAAATTGAAGAAGTCCTTGTACGGTCTGAAACATTCTCCCAAGAATTGGTATGAAACCCTCAAGCTATGGATTAAGTCTCAAGGATATGAAGAGTTGACCAGTGATCCCTGCCTCTACCGCAACACTGAAACAAAAGAAATCCTATACTTCCACGTGGGCGACTTAATTCATGTAGGCAACTCTGATATCTTCAAATCAAGCTTCCTTAGGTGGTTCCAGAACTCCTCAGCTCATCCACCAAACACAATACTTGGAATGCTCATGGAGATTGAAGACAATCAAATCCTCCTGAGCCAACCTAATCATATTGATTGGGGTTGGAAGAGCTTGGCCTTTTGTCCTGCAAAGAGACATCATCTCCACTGACCCAAAACTTCCATCTCAAACCTGCCTCCAATGACAACCATGCTGAATTCTGCCAGCTGAATATCAACTACCAATCCGCAATCGGCCTTCTCAATCATCTATCTCAGTATACCCGCCCGGACATTTCCTTTTCTGTGTCTAGTCTGGCCAAGTTTAAGGCTAAGACCGGTATGAGTCACTGGCGGGAGGTCCAAAAAGTATGGAAATATCTCAAGACAACCAACAATCTCAAGCTCACCATCAAGTACAATCCTAAGCAAGAAATTCTCTCCAGCTTCAGCAATGCCACCTGGGGAGATGATCCGGTTTTTCAAAAATCTCAAACCGGATACATTCTCTTCCACTATGGAAGCCCGGTCATCTGGAACTCAACCAGGCAGCGTAATATCACGTATTCCTCCACTGAATCGGAACTGAATGCGCTTCTTGACTGCTATCTCAAAGTTAAATGGTTCAGACATCTCATTAATGAGATCTATTGCGGCTTTGAGCTCAAACCCAAGTTGTATATAGACAACAAGGGCTTGGACAACAAGATAAAAAGATTTGGCTCCCACTCTAAATCACAACATATAGATATAAAGAAAAAAGGTCTCCGCAAAGACTTCATGAATCAAGAGTTTGAACTGGAACTTACCCCTAGTCAATCCATGGTCGCAGACTCCCTCTCAAAGGCTTCCTCCATCAGTTCTCTCAAGCTACTACAAAAAAGAATATTTACTAATTGAGACAGGTAACCCTGCGGAAGATCCACTTACCAGCCACGGGGAGTGTTGAGAGTTGCCTCAAATAGCCTCATCCTTCTGACTACCGTGTACCCTAGAAATGCTGCGCGACCTGAAGATGAGTGTGAACACTCTATTCTGAGGACCTTGAGACTTAGTTCCAGATCTTTCCTTTTCCTTTCTTTTTCTTTAGTCCGTTCTCTTCTCTTCTGAATCTTTGGTCTCTTCTCAATCAACTCTTCTCCGAATTACCTCCAACAACATCTACTCAAATCAACCTCCTTCTTTCTTTCATTTCTTTATCTTCTCTTTCTTTATCATCTCTTTCTTTTTACTCTTTGTTTCCTCTCTTCTATACAAACCAAATCTTGCCTCACTCGCCTCAGTCCTTGATCTATCATCTCTGCTGCTCGATTATGGTCCATGTGCTCTTGTCTGGTAAGAGATCTATCCATACGACTTATCCGCACAAAAACCCTTGACTCTGACCTCTTCCCGTTTCAGCTGTCTACTTATCTCCTCTAGTCTCATCTTCTCCTCTGCCGCTCTCGCTTTCCTGTTCCTGATCATAGTCCTATCTGTTGGTATTTTTCTCATCTTCCTGGCTATTTCTGTCCGCATGTGAACCAGTTGGTCTAATACTCAAATTTATGTCTTCAGCCTGCTGTTTTTTAGTCCCAAGGAATCCAATTCTAAAATTATCAGTTTTCTTCCATGTTGTCTTGTTGATTCAACTAAAACGGTTTCTCTCCTTGTGGATTTGGGTTCTCAGCTCAACTTGATTTCCGACTCCATGGCCTGCAAGCTTAAACTTAGCCCAAGGGTCAGTTTCAACTCTGCGGTTTATGGAATTGGGAATCAGTCCTGTGAACTGGTTGGTATTGCTGAGGATATTCCTTTTTGAATTGGTCTAAATGTTTTTGGCACCTGTCACTTCTGGATCACTTGTCTGGATGGTCCCACAATCCTGGGAAGGCCTTTCTTAATGGACTTTGGTGCTACCCTGATGATTTCTGATCAAGTTGGGGAGAGAATTCTCCTCCCTGATGCTGATGGCAGAAATATTGAAGTTCCCCTTTGTTCTTTGGATTCTGGTTGTTGGGAAAGAGACTTCCCTGGTCACCCGCCCAAATCTGTCCTGAAAGGAAAGCAGAAAGAAAACTCTCATTCCTTTCATCCTCATTTTTTAGCAGAATAGTTGGCCCTACTGATAGTTCTAGTTCTCCTCAGCCTCAGACTTCAAATCATGGACCAACTCCCACCTCAGAGGCATATCTTTCTTTTTCCTCATCATTTTCTTCTCATCCAAATAAAATCAAAACCCAAACACGTGAAAAATCTGAAAAATCCAAAAATATTTATTCTCTGTCTGGATCTGTTGTATCTTCTTTTTCTTTTTCTTTTCAGCCTAAACACTCATCCTCTATTCCGGTTTTGAATCTCCGCAATGAGTCTAAACTAGATCTTGATCTCAATTCTTTTCTTGGTAGCTTTGGTATGAAGGAGTTTGGTCTTAGGTGGAGGCAATTTGGGGTAGAAGTAAGTCCTCCCAATTGTGCACCACTAGGGGCTTCTACTACTGTTGTTTTCAAAACTCCACCCTGTGCCACACATGTGAGCAATGTGTTATCTTTTGGATCCTCTTTTATGGAGAAGGCACCTTTCAAGGATGTAGCAGAACATTGGACTTGGAAGATGTTGGAACATGGCCTCAGTTTTCGTAGTCAGGTCTCACTGGTCAATGCTTGGAGGAAGCAGGGATTCCTCTCCTTTGCCACCAAGTACAAACCAGTTGCCAAGAAGGTCCAGCCAGTCAACCAATCAATGCCTCTCAACCTCAATCCTCCCCTTATGCATCCTCCTCTGTCTCGCGATCCTTACTGTGGTCTTCCTCAATCTCTTACTGGTCCCTTTGTGCCTAATGGACGGGTCACTGAAGAACTTCTGAAGGTGGTCAACTTTGGTCCAGATGGATGGCTTCTTCCCGATGAGTTAAATTTAATCAAAAATGTCTTATCTCTAAGGGAAAAATCTATTGCATTCTGTGAAGAAGAGAGAGGTCTCTTGAAAGAATCCTATGGTCTCCCTTACATCATCCCTGTAGTTGAACATGACCCTTGGCAAAAGAAAAAGATCCCAATCCCTGCTGCTAAAGTTGACAAATTCATCAAGTTGGTCCGCAAACGAGTCCAAACCGGTTTATACAAACAATCAACTTCTAGCTATTCCAGTCCTGTTTTCTGTGTTCTAAAGAGTAATGGTAAACTTAGAGTAGTTCATGATCTCCAACCTCTTAATAAAGTTACTATTAAAGACTCTGGCCTTCCTCCTGCCACTGAAGAATTTGTTGAATCCTTCTCTAAGAGAGCTTGCTATGGTCTAGGTGACATTATGGGTGGCTTTGACAAACAATCCTTGCATCCTATTTCTCGTCCCCTCACTACTTTTGATACTCCCCTTGGTCTATTTCAGCTGAATAAATTGCCTCAAGGTTCCACCAACTCGGTTGCATTCTCTCAGGCTCAGATGATGTGGATCCTCCAGGACAAAATCCTGGATCATGCGGGTATCTTTATTGATGATGGTGGGATTAAAGGGCCAGTTTCTGACTATGATGATGAGCTCTTACCTTGGCACTCAGGAATCCAACAATTTTTCTGGGATTATGCTACTTTCTTGGAAAGAATTTTGTTTCAAATTGAGGAATCTGGCCTTACTGTCTCTGGATCAAAACTTGCCCCCTGTGTCCCTGCCTTGGAAATTGTTGGTCATATAGTCTGCAAGGACGGAAGAAGGATGGCACCTTCTAAAGTCAACAAAATCATCTCCTGGCCTACCCCAATAAACCCAACGGAAGTTAGAGGTTTCCTAGGTGTTGTAACTTATGTCAGGATCTTCATTCCCTCATTATCCAAAATCTGTATTCCCTTGCGTCGCTTAACCAGGAAGGATGCTGAATGGATTTGGACCCAAGACTGCAAACGATCATTTCAGTTGCTCAAAACAATTGTTGGGAAACACATTGTTTTGAAACAGATCACTTATGGACCCGGAGCCGGCAAGATCAAGCTGGCAGTGGACTCAAGTTATCAATCTGTTGGGGCTGTTCTTACCCAGGAAGATGAAAATGGTTTGGATTGTCCTGCTCTGTATGAATCTCTTCTTTTCTCAGATGTGGAATCCAGGTACTCCCAGCCAAAACTGGAACTTTGCGGTGTGGCCCAAATGTTTAAGAAGCTTCAGACTGTCCTTTGGGGTCAACACTTGGAGTTACAAGTCGATGCACAATCTATTATTGAAATGATCAACGCCCCCAGCCTCCCAAAAGCTCTGATGACTCGTTGGGTGGCTTTCATCCAGTTGTTCTCTTTTGATATTGTTCACAGGCCTGGAAAATCTTTCACCATGCCTGATGGTTTATCTTGAAAACCTATTGGAGACAATGAATCAGAGGTTGGAATGGATTTCAATGAGGAAGAACCCTTGGTCTGCCCTGTCTTTGCCTTCTCCTCCCAAAATTACTCTGGTTTCCAGCGAGGTTTCTGGCTTAAGTTGGAGCAGTACCTTTCAACCCTCCAAAGACCCCCTTACCTCTCTGTCAAAGAATTTTGGTCCCTTAAAAGGAAGTCCTCCAACATCTTTGTCCAAGGTTCTAGGCTTATGAAAAGAGAAACTCCTTGTGCACTTGTTGTGGTCACTATCCCTTCTAAGCAAGATTCAATCCTGGAAAATCTCCATGAAGGCCTTGGTCATTGTGGGGAAACCAAAACTTATCAACAAATATCCAAACAATTCTGGTGGACATCCCTGAAGAAATCCGTTGCTCAATGGTGTAGGAGTTGGGAAGTGTGCCAGTAAAGTGATCTTAGGCACCCGGCCATAATTCTTTACCCCACTGGAGAGTCCACTGTCTTTGGGAGGATTGCTATGGATGTGGTTCACATTAAGGCTGGTAGAGCTTAGTACCTCATTGTGGCTAGAGATGATTTTTCTGGATAGGTTGAAGCAAAGTTTCTTAAGAACCTCAGCTCTGAATCAGTAGCAGTTTCCTTCATGAGACTTGGACAATGCATTATGGCTTGGCCCAATCTTATTCTACGGATGGTGGCTTTGAATTTGGTGGAAAACTTGCTGAAATGATCCAATTGCTCCCTGGAAAACATAGAGTTACTACACCCTATTATCCAGAAGGACAAGGCATGGTGGAAAGAGGCCATGCTCCTTTGAAGGCTGCTCTTGTCAAATTGGCGGGTGAAAGTGGCAAGAATTGTCAAAGGTTTCTCCCCTTGGTCCTCTTCTCTGATCAAATCTCCACCAAGGGAACCACTGGTTACTCTCCTTATGAAATCATCTTTGTTCAGAGGGCTGTTCTCCCTCTTGATCTTGCAATGGAGTCTTTCTTGGGCATCTCTTGGGAACAAGTTTCCTCAACTACTGAACTATTAGTTGCCAGATCAAAGCAACTGGAGCGGAGTGATGATATTTGTAACAAAGCTTATCAAAAGATGATGGAATCAAGAGCAAAATCAGTTCATTATTGGGAAGATAAACATCCAAATCAAATCAGGGACCCTTTAAACCCTGGTGACCTGGTATTGGCTTATAATTGTTCCTTGGAAAATCAGTGGGGAAAGCTTTTCTCTAACCGCTGGAATGGTCCTTACCAAGTAGTCCGTCAAGTTAGAGGTGGATCATATCTTTTGGAGGAGCTGGATGGTACTCAGATGGCCAGAAGGTTCTCTGCTGATCAGGTCAAGAAATTTCACTCTTGTGGAGGCAACTTGGTCCAGAAGTAAGTCCTCCCAATTGTGCACCATCTGGGCAAGATCCTTGTTGTTTTGTGAAAAATCTACTTCATGCCACACGTGTGAGCACTTGGGACGCCTCCTTCATTTTACCTAAGCCACTTCTAGGATTTTTGGTTGGATTGACATATTTTTTCTCAACCACTCTCAAGATCAAAATGGCCATTCTTTGGTTTCAATCATCTATTTTTTTCCTTTCTTTTCTATGGCATCAAACTTGGGAGCAGACTAGGGACAGTCTTTAAGTTGGGGAGAGATGTGGTGCCCCATCCGGGACACCCTGGCCACCTTAAGACCTCAACCCATAAACTGTTCCTCAGGCTCATCCAAACCATCCTTCATCTGCGCGTGTCACCCGTCGCGCCTCGCGCCTCGCGCGCTGCACTTCCTTCATTGGCGTGTGTTGCGCGTTGCGCACTGCGTCTTGCGCGTTGCGCGTCCTTCATCCGCATTGCTCATCATCTTTGCCGTTGCGCGTTGCTTGTCAACTCCGCCGTTGTTGTTGCGCCTCCTCATCTTTTTTTTTGCGCGTCCTCATCTTTGTTGTTGCGCGTCCCAATCTCCTCATTGCTACCGTCGCACGGCGCTGTGGTGACCAATCCGGGACACCACGAAAAAAAAAATATTTTTTGGTTGTACCCCTATGGGTACCTTCATTTCTCCCCATCTCTCAACTTCTCCCTGTCCTAGTGGTCTAGGACAGGCCTCTTGCCTGTCTCTCCGCTTCGATCCCCTCTTCCTTTGTTCAACTCCCACTTGTCGCGCTCGCGGCCCTGACTTTTGGCGACGCGAGCGATTGTTGAACCACTTTCAACGATCCCTTCTCCTCCTCCCAACTCATCCTCTCATTCCCTCCACCCTCATCTCCTCCCCCCACCGCTTCCCAATCCAAAACATCCGGTGCTGCCAAGAAGAAGAACAAGAAGAAGGCCGCTTGGGCCCGTCTACTCAATTTGATCAACCATCTCGACCCATCCAACGATCATGGCGATCCGGCTAGTCTGATCGGTCGCTCGGATATGATTGGCGCCTATCCAGCCAAGGATGCTGTCTCAATCACCCAGAGAACGACCACTGGTAGCATCTCTCCCTATGAGGATGATGACGATTGGATCACCTCTCATACCATGCATCCCAGCCTAGCCGCAGCTACTCGTCAGACTCAGGAGGATCTACTGGCAACTGCTAACGAACTCTATCGTCAGATCAAATCTGCTGCCGCTGCCGCTCTAGCCACGACCCAATACACCAAGAATAACAATTCTACCCTCAACTCCAACAATCACCATCCATCATCTGATTCATTGATTCATGACCCCCAACAAGTCCATCCATCCACCCCAAACCATCTACTTGAATCCATCGCCCATCATCCAATCCAACCGACGACCGCGAGCGACCGCTTGCGGCCGTCGGAACCTTCACCCCGTTGTTGCCGCCAATCGGGCGACGACAGCCGTTGTCAACACCCGCAACTGCTGTCGCGGGTGTCCATCTGGTTGCTTGCGGTCATTCTCGACGCGGGCGAAATTTCTTTTTTTCCTCTCGTGTAATTTTATTTTTATTTTTTTTATTTTTTATGTTTTCATTTTCCCGCACCTATTTGTAGTATCACTTGTAAATAGTATACAGGGCCTCATGTCTATAAAAGGAGGGGCTCTCCCCTGCCTTTTGGCCAAGCAGCAATCCATCAGACCATCATCAGAAATCAACTTATCCGTGGGCATCCTTCCCCACTTATCTGAGCAATTTATCCGGGTATATCCATGATTGCCCCTTGATCCTTTGAGTCTCCATACTCAAACTCTGTCACTTGTGTCCTTGATCCTTATCACCAACCAATAGCCTTGCTGGTTGAAGAAGAATTCCTGTCTGTCTGAATTCTTGGGTGTGTTATACCACTCTGATCCCTTTTTCCGACCATACTGGTCTTGATCTCTCCTTGATCATCTTTCTGGAGCCAATCAAGTTTTATTGAAGAGGTTTTATTAAGCTTAAAACCTGGAGTGTTATACCTCCTTTCTTCTTTAAGGTTGAATTTTGCCACGCTATTCTTGAGTCCCTTGAGAAGTGTTGGGATATTCTTGCTCAAATTTGTTATTGATTTGCTTCTAGAGCTTCATAAACGAATTGCTTTTGTTTTGTTCAGCCTCCCACAGTTATCTGGTACCCTTCAAGCGCTTGATTGCAGAGAGTTGGGCAGGTTCATTGAGAACCTGGAGGTTGGTTGGGATTGAGTTGATCTTTCCTAATCAGCTGCTGACGACCAGAGTTATTAGCTTGTGGGCGTTGTTACTTACAACTGCCTTGTTCTATTGAACTCTGAACAAACCTTGACTTATTTGTTCAAGTCTTTACCTGCACCATCTTGCCTCAGATAGTGCTGTTTCCATCGCCACCGAAAACTCTTATCCTCTTCCCTTACTTTGATTTATCATCCATAAGGTTCTGGACCTTGATTCCGGTTACATTTAAATATTATTGTAACTCCTAGGAGGGCAGCCTAAACAGAACCTTTCCCCTCCACAGAACTGCCACGGCCTAGCACCGTTTGAGTCTTACAGCGCTCATCCATGATTTACTGGATCCATCCCGACCACACCTCCAAGCATTTGGCAAATCGTTGGATCCGTCAAATCTCCCATCTCACTTGATCTCTCAGTTGTGAATCTCAAGCCTGTCAGGATTTAATCAACCGTTTCCAGCCAATCTCCTATCCGCCCATCCGCGCTCTCACAGACTTCATCTGTCACCTTTCCTTGGGCACTCCCACCCACTTCTGCCTTTGGACAAGGGGTGAATAGTGCCAACTACCGCCTGCAGACATCCGCGGCGGTTTGGTTCATTTCTCTTTCCCATCCCGTCCGCCTTTGGACGAGGGGTGGGTGACTCTGGTATTTTTGCACGCGCCCATCCACAGACAAACGCAAGTGACCACATGGTTGTCTTTCCTTTTCTGCTCTATTTGTAGGATCCGTTGTACATAGTCTAACAGGGCCTCCTGCCCATATAAGCAGGGGCTCTCCCCTGCCTTTTTGGATCAGAATCAGAGCATGGAATCATGCAGCATGAAATCAGCACACCTTTGATCCTTGAGCCTCCATACTCAACCCTTGATCCCTGATCCTTATCACCAACAAATAGCCTTTCTGGTTGAAGAAAGATTCTGTCTGTTGGAATTTTTGAGTGTGTCATACCACTCCTTGATCCCTTTCTCTGACCATACTGGTCCTGATCCATGATCACCTTTCTGGAGCCAATCACAATTGATTGAAGAGGTCTTATTAAGCTTAAGACCTGGAGTGTTATACCTCCCCTTAGCTTCTTTGGAGTTGCATTCTGCCAGCCTACTCTTGAGTACCTTGAGAAGTTTTGAGGTTATCCTTGCTTCAAATCAGTTACTGTTTGTTTTAGAGCTTCTTAAACATTGTGATTTGTCTTGTACAGCCACCCTCAGTTATCTGGTACTCTTCAAGCGCTTGATTGCGGAGAGTTGGGCAGGTTCATTGAGAACCTGGAGGTTGCTTGGTTTTGAGTTGATCATCCCCAATCTCCTGCTGACAACCAGAGTTATTAGCTTGTGGGTGTTGTTTACATACAACAGCTTTTGTTCTTTGAACTCTAAGAAGACTTTAACTTCTTTTGTTCAAGTTTTTCCCTGCATAATCTTGCCTCAGATAGTGCTGTTCCGTTGCTACCAAACTATTATCATCCTTATCCTCTACTCCTTGATTCCTCATTTACCAGGTTCTGGACCTTGATATTGGTTACATTTAAATATTTTTGTAACAATCAGGAGGGCAGCCTAAACAGCACCTTTCCCCTCCGCAGGACTGCCACGGCCAAGCACCGTTTGGAGTCTTACAGCGGGAATTGTGACAAAACACATTTCCGTCTGTTACTCCTGAAATATAAAAAAAACATCAATTATGACTGAATTTTAGGTGTGAAACCTATAAGTGAAAATATGTGTGAAATATTTAGTTGGCCAAAAAGTTCAATAGTGGTCCCGTGGTATTTTGGTCTTTCTTTCCTTAATTATTTAAAGATATAATGTGTTGGTTTTCAATGGTGGGGTCAGTGAGTTACCCTCCCTATTTTTGGGTGGAGATGTCATTTCTGTAATAATATTTATGGTTCTCCTACTCCTTCTCAGGTTAAGTTTATTATTATTATTCTTATTTCATTTCTGTTACTGTTGCAGCTTGCTCTGCAATAGTAGCAAGCGGACAGAAAGAAGGTGTATGAAGCTGCAAATATCCTCATCCAGCACCTGGGAGACATGGCATTTGAGGCTGTCACCAATCCTTCCAACCACTCAGAGCCAGATGAAATATGGACTGCCATTCAGAACCGTTATGCCTCTCAATCTGCTAATAATTGTGGTTGAATTTGGATCAACTTCATTTGCTAACAGTTTGACAGAGGCCTAGCTACCTGCGGTTGGGAGTGTCAAAAGTTAATGAATGAGCTCTCCATAGTCTGCCTCAATGTTCCAGAGGACATCCTGAGCTATACCATTCTGGCTAAACTCACTCACAACTTCTACCATGTTGTTGAATCCATCCTTCTCAATCAAAATCTCCTTCAAAGCCTGACCTGAGTTCTGAATAAGCTAAGGGAGGTTACTCACCTTCAATCTTTGCAGGATACCTCTGGACCTCATAATCCCCCTCCCAACACCTGCTCCACTGCCTTGATCAAATCTGAGGTGAAAACCAAGAATGAACCCCCTCATCACCCATGCTCAAAAGGAGCTCACAAACCAATTACCTTGTTCTTGGCAACCTGGAAGAGGAATACACCCCTAAAGAGACACATCCTTTTTCTTATTGCAATTCCCAGATTTATCTCATGACCAATTCCTCCTCTAACACACTTCTACCTGTTTTGGACTTGGGAGAAACACACCACATTTTCAATTGTCACCCTTACCTTTTCAACTTTAAACAGACCTCCATCTCCGTTGGTACCGGGAACAACAATCACCATATGAAGGCTGTAGGCATTGGCAAAACCTACCTAATCAACCACAATGGCAAGGCTCTCAAACTAATCAATGTCCTGCTCATTCCATCCCTCAACCGCTGTCTCATTTCTCTCTCTCAACTCAATCCCAGTTTTGCCACTGTGAACAAGGTGGGTTTCTTGGGTTTGGAAATCTCCATTGAAAATTTTGCCTTACTTGGGTCCATGAAAAACAAACTGCTTCAATTAATTCAAAGCAAGTTCATCAATGAATGTAACTGTCCCAGTTCCAGCACCTTTCTTACCAAAGCAGCTCCCAAGGTCTTTCATAACAGTCTTGGTCATCCCAGTGACTGCGTACTTTCAACACTATTTCCCCAGAATCCCACTGGACTTGCCTTGAAATGCTCATCCTGCCTCATCTGCAAGATGTCTGCCACTGCCTTCAACAGTCAATTCAAACCAGTCTCATCTCCGCTGGGAGCCATCCACCTTGATTTAGTTGGTCATTTTCCAACTGAATCTCATGGCTTCTGCAAGTAATTTCTCTCCATTGTTGATCAATTTACTTGCTTCAAATCCATCTCCCTACTCAAGACAAAAGATGAACCCTTTCCAGCTCTCAAAGATTGCATCAATCATGCAAAGAAGAAGTCAGGCAAAAAGGTCATCAAAATAATCTCTGATGATGGGGGTGAGCTCTTGAGTCTTGAATAATCTCATTTCTGCAAGGAAAAGGGAATTAATCACCACTTCTTGCCTCCTTACACTCCCCAAAACAACGGCTTTGCTGAACAAAAAAATTTTTCCATTCTTGAAAAAGCTTGTTTTCTTGTCTTTCAAAGAAAACTTCCTTTGTCATTTTGGGCCAAAGCTGTTACCACAGCTACTCACCTAATCAACATAATTTCTGTGTCTACCAAAAATTCTAAGATCCCCTATACTCTCTGGTATGGTAGAATTCCAAACTATTCAAAGCTGAAGCCTTTTGGTTTCTCTGCCTATGTATTGACTCCCAAGGCCCTTTGCAATTTCAAACTTGATCCAATGGGCTTCCTTGTCATCTTGTTTGGCTACTCAAACAATTTTTCCACTTATAGGATATGGAATCCACAGACCCAGAAATTTGTCTGCACTTCCAATTTCAAATTTGACCCCTCTGGCTTCCTTTATACAGCTACAGCAATCAATGAACCTCTGATAACTTCCCTTCCTACAACTTCTAATCTGCATAATCTCAATGTTTCCCCTGTTTTTGTTGTCCCTTCTGACCTGGCTGAGGTGCCACCCATCTCTGATTCCAAAGACTCTACCTTGCAAATACCTCCTGCTATAAAGTGTCCCAGACTGGATGCAGTGCACAAGGACAAAATCCTGAATTTCAAAAGCCGTGACAACCCCAAATTCTTCCTGGTGGATGCCAACTACTTGGGCCCCAAGTCTCTGGCTCAAGCTCTTACCTGCAAATATAAACTGGAGTGGATTGCCCCTATGGATAGAGAAATAGAGAATTTACTGAGCTATCAAGTGTGGGTAGAAATCACCAACAATAAATCTCTGTCAAAACTCAAGTGTGTCTGGGTTTTCCAGACCAAATGTGATGCAAGCAATCAGATCACCAAGTTCAAGGCGCTCCTGTGCATTCAAGGCTTCAACCAGGAGGAGGGTGTCAATTACAATACCACCTTTGCAGCCACTAAAGACAAGACCTCCCTCCAAATGCTTATCTTGTTTGAAATCAACAATGGCCTTCAGTTCCATCAACTTGGCGTCAAGTCAGCATGCCTTAATTCCCCACTTGAAGAAGAATTACACATCATACCACTGGCCAATGTCAAAATTTCCTCTGAAAAGGTCCTGAGATGAATCAAAGCCTTGTATGGTCTCAAAAAAGCCCCTCAAGCCTGGTATAAAACCCTTAGTTTGTGGCTCTTAAGCTTAGGTTTCAAAAGAAGCGCCAGTGACAACTTTGGTTTCTAGAACTCAGACACCTGGTTCTATATACATGTAGATGACATTGGTATTTTCTGCAATAGCTCTCAACACTTTGTGACTCTGATTCAATCTAGGTTCAAAAGAAAATATCTGGGTAAATCCTTGCTGCTGCTTGGACTCAACATCAGTGTGTCAGATGACACAATTAAACTTTCTCAAAGATCTTACATCACTTCCTTAGCCACCCAGTAAAATCTCCCAAAGTTCAAGCAACGCTCCACTCCACTAAAACCACATGAACACCTTTGAAAAGCTTCTCCTGAGGAGCAATCCCGGCTTCTCAGCTCTGGGCCCAACTATTGAAAATTGGTTGGTGAACTGCTGCACATCAGTGTGAACTCCAGACCAGATATTACTTTTGCAAATTACCACCTGTCTCAACTTCTTAGCTCCCCGTGGATGAACCACTACAATTCCAAGCTTCACATGCTGAACTACTTGAAGTATACTGCCAATTGAGGGATCATGTAAAAAAAGGGATGCCCATCTGAAGATCTTGTAGCCTATATTGATTTGGAATGGGCCACCGGCCCTACCACTCAAAGATCCATCTCAATCATCATTTTCACTTGGAAGGGAAACTTATTTTCATGCAAGTCCCGCAAACAACCTACGGTCTCTTTATTGACTACCAAATATGATTAAAAATCAATGGCCAATGGAATCAAGGAAATCAGATGGCTCAAGCACTTCATACAAGAGATGTTTCAAGATCATTTATTGAAGCCCAATCCAGTCTATGAAGACAACAAAGTTTGCATAAAACTGACTTCTCAATGTGCCAACTACTCCAGATTTTGCACCAAACATATGGACCTGCAATTTCATTTCATTTGAAAATAAATCAAAACAAGAGAGATTGAGTTAGTCAAGAATTCATCTGCGGAAAATTCAGAAGAATTTCTAACTAAACCGCTAGCAAGACCAAGCCAAGAGAGATGCCTCAAGCTGATCATATTTGGATGAAAACAGTAAAAAACAAGGGTGGCTGTTGATGTAATCACAATCTGTTATTTTTTTTCTTCTCTTTTCCTGTTATCCTTTGTTAGGTTGTATGTGTCAACCATTGTTTTCCTTTTGTGACTTCTTTGTGTCTATCCTTCCTTTGTTTTTTCTTCTTCCTCTCATATTCCCCACAGGTATCCAGACTCCATTTCCTGGCCGGTGCCAAGACCCCATTTCAAATCCACTCAAGCTGCTCACCAAAATTCTTAAATAGTCTGTTGGAACTCATTAGGACCATCCCTCAGGACACCCTTGAGTCTTCTGCCTCCACTAAAACTCATCATTCTTGAGCTGTCATCTACTCATCAATACCTGAAGACTCAAACTTCCTCAACTCAAGGAAATAATCTGAAATCCTGAAGCTTCTCTACTCAAACAAGTCATTCCCAACTTCCTTGTCCCTTCCTTCCTTTTTGTGTGACTAAGTTTTTTGGCTTTTATTCAGGTTGATGATTTTGTTTGCCTTATTTTATTCTTTCTGTTTCTAATCAATCATCTTTTATTCAGCCCCTTACTTTGACAAGACCCTTGAGTAGAAGCAATGGGGAACCTTGCCAATTTTTCCAAACTCCTAAACCAAATTCTTGAAAAAAAAACAGCACAGGGAATTCCAGAAACCCCATACAACCAAAAAAGAACCAGATTTCAGAACCCAACCCCAAGATCACCATATGAAATAATCCCAGCAGAAACCGTGGAAGAATTAACAAAAACCCCATCAGCCCAGGAATAAATATGTATCCCCAATCTAGAGAAGAAGGAAGAAGGACTCCTAGCAGCCAATGTACTGAAAGAAACCCAGCCAGAAGGCCAGTCCAGGATAACTTAATAATAAAAAATGATGAAAAAAAATGCAGTATTATTATGTGGAAAGATAGTGAACCTTGAATTTGATGGGACAGAAGTGGAGCAGTTTATCAAAAGAGTAGAGAAACTGGCAAGAATTCAGAAGGCAGGGGGAATATATATAGCTCTACAATTACCTTTTCTAGTACAGGACAAGAAGATCAGGGAGGCTATTGAAGATATGGAAGGACATGAATATGGAGACTGGAATCTATTGAAGAGGGAATTGAAAAGGAAATGGGGCACAGATACCCCCCACAGAAGGCTAAATGAGGAAACCATACCAAGGTTGCTCAGGCATACTCAAGAAAAAGGAGGGATCAAGACCAACAGGAAAAATCTGCTGGATCTGGTCAGCCAGTGACATTACATCGTTTGGATGAGATGGTTGAATCCAATTGATTTCTTGAATTTTTCCATCATCTGGAAACACAGCTTACCCCCAGTTTACAATTGGTTGCTTCAAAATTGCTCAAATTATTCAAATTTGTTTCTGGTTTCATTCCATTCTGTTTCACCTTTTGATACCCTACCTTTCTCCTTCTTTTTTTACCTGTCTTACCTATGATTTAAAAAAGTATTCTCCAAGTTTTCTTTTTTACTTCCTCCCAGATTTGACGTGGTTTCAAATTTTTTCCTCCATGATTTCCCCCTGATTTCTCCCTGATTTCTCACTGAATTCCCACTGATTTCTCCCTGATTTCTCCCTGAATTCCCCCTGATTTCTCCCTGATTTCTCCCTGATTTCATGAAAGTTTCCATTTCCCCCCCCCCATGAGGATGATCCCTCATAATTTTCTGAAATGAAATAAAAGCATTTTTTGAAAAAAGTTATCCTTATCATTCATACAATTCCTTATATCATGCAATTTCTGTTCTATCTACAGGTAATGTGTGATACATTTAATTTAAATACACTCCAAAAATAATTTAAAGAAAAAAATTGAAAAAATTCATAACACTTGGCATATTGAACAATTTTTAAATTTCACTTTAAGGAAGATATAATTTTGTGACTAGTATCATTCCATTTTGAAAGAAATATGCACACTGGCCATCAACAGCATCACAAGAAATGATTTTTTGTTCAATCCCCTGTTTAACGTTTTACACGTTAAGATGCTTTAAATAAACTAAAGAATTCCTGTCATTTGGGAATGAATTCACTTCCAAGAAGTAACCTGGTATGCTCCCATATGGATCCACCACACTGAATATGATTTTTATCTGACCCAAGAAGGAGACTTTACCCAGATCATATTACAAAGTACTGTTTACATAATTTGATTCTGTTGTGGATAATTCCATTTTATTCTAAGAGAGGTAATTCTGATAGTTCCACAATGGTGAGAGAGTAACAGTTTTTTTTTATTGGAACTATTTATTTGATTGAAATCTTGCAAATTTGTATAAGAGATGGAATTCCTGAGATAATTGAGGAATTTGTAATAAGATTCTGGATTTGAATTGACAGGATTTAGGTGTTGAATTTAATTTGACCGGGTGGATGATTCATGAATTCTTGAAATTTAATTTATCTCTGGTTTTTCACCTTGTGAGTTGATCAGGGACTTTAAATTTAAAATTCTGCACAACATTTGAACTATAGAAAGTGGTAGTTCATCTAATTTAAGGTAAATCATAGTCAGCATTGTTGTATTCTGTATATCTTTGATTGAAATTTTCAGCCTACTTGATGCCAAGGACCTCACTCCTTCTAGCTACTAGAGGTGATAGAAAGTTTGGATCAAAAATAAGATAAAATGCCAGGTATGTGATTTGGCTAAAAGGGTTAAATTTATTTATATATTTATAAAAAAAATTTAAATGGAGGGGCCAAGACCTTAATGGGGTTTCTGAGCCCTCCGGAACACAGGTATATGTCTTTTAGGGAAAATATAGGAGCAATTGTGGTTCCTGTGGGGTTGACAAGGATTCCTTTCAAGAAGGGTGTGTGTAATTTCCTTGGGGCATAGGTTATGGAAAACCTACAAAAGGGGTATAAGTCAGCAGGATCACTTACTAGGTCTAGATCCTGACTTATTCTTGATGAATGGGCCCATATTCAAGGATTCAGGGTGCTGGAAGTTGGTACTGGGGCAGGCTGAATGGTTGGTTGTTGATTTTGGCCAAAAACAGGGATTCAAGAATTATGGTCTAAGATTTTATCAGAAAGTTTTCCAGGATCACACACTTATTTCTTATAAGGGTTTGATGGCTTGAGGAAGAAAATATCTGAAGCAATAATGACTATATAACTGGATGAATGTGGTAGAAATAGCTGGGGGAAGGTAATTTATTTATATTGTTTGGGTCCCCTCATGGTACAGTCCTTTTGCCAGCCAAAGGAGGGTGACCCAGGCTAGTTCTGAGGCCAAGGAGCCATCAGTGTGTTCGTGTGGACCTGCTCTAGTAACTACAGAGGTACAGGAAGCCCTATGTCATCATGCTTGAGGCTTGATACACGTTTCCAAGCCTCAAGTGATATCATTGTACCAGCCATTTATCCTGATTTGAGGCTAATAATTTAAGTCCAGGCCCTTGTTTACTGAGGCTAGGGACTTGGAAGTATGTCCTAGACCTCTGAAAACTGTTTGCCACTTCAATTTTGAGGCCTTATTGGTCATTATTGGTTGTGTATGGGCTAATTTGTACTGTAACAGCCAAAAATACATACAGGGGCCTTTCTTCCTTAATTGGGTGATACAGGGTGTATCTGAGGTTTGGGGACTTTTTAGAGTGTTCTGGCCCAAAGCAGGGCATCTAATGTAGCTATTGTGACCGTCTTGGGGTGCTACAGTATCTTCTTAGTACTGCAATAGGGCTGTAACATTCCTTTTTGGGAAAATTACAGGAGCCCTGTATCTTCTAATGTGTACATATTACATTTAGGGTGATACATGGTTTATCTGAGGTTTGGGGGCTTTGGGAGTGTTCTAGCCCAAATCAGGACATCTTCTGTAGCTATAGTGGTTGTCCTGGGGTGCTACAGTATCCTCTTAGTACTGTAATAGGGCTGTAACATCCCTTTTTGGGAAAATTACAGGAGCCCTGTATCTGCTAATGGGTACATATCACAATGGGTAAATATTACATTAGGGTGCAGGGCCCTAAATTCCGAATTTGTGGTGGGTAAGCTTACATAATTATGGGTTTCTGACCAAACTTTTGGTCAGAAACCAGTACTTGCAGATGTTACAAGCAAGGGTACATGAGTGAGCATAGTTCTACCTGAAGGAGTTGGAAATGGGTGGTGGTGCCAGTGGATGACCCTAACTAAATTGGCACCAAAAATTCATTTTTTTAATAATATTTTTGGATTTCTTACAAATTAAGGCTTTATTCCTTATTTTTATTTTATTTTATTATTTCCGTATTTATTTATTAATTCATTTATATTTTATTTGTTTTAGGCTTTAGTCAGTTGGCTCTGAATAGTAGCCAGCTGACAGAAAGGAATTCACACACCCAAAACATTTTTTCTGTTGAAATTGGAAAATAGCTCATAAAATTGCTCATAAGCCCAGGTAGCACATGTGTTTCCAGGCCCCCACCTTTGTAAAAGCTCAGGTATATGGGATGCAAGATGATGATTTGGATTTTGATTTTGCTCTGGAAAGAGCTTCCTACAAAGTAGGAGCTATTTTTCCCAGTTCCTGGTGAAATCAGAACCATTTTGGGAGCTGGTATTCCAACTAGTGGCAATTTTCAAAAATTTCACTAAATGGAAGGTATTTTAAACAACTATTTCTTGAAATGGACATTGTTCAAATTGCCTGGGAAATGATGAAATTGGGAATGTAGAATTTATAAATAAGAGACCACTTTGCAGCATTGAGACTTCCATGAATTGCTGCTCCAAGTTTTTTTGGTACTCTTGTCCAACAAGATGGGATTAGAGTAATCTTGATGACTTGTTGAAGATTTTTCAGAAGAACAGAATCAAACTCAAATTTTGACAAAATTGGAGGGCTTTGCTCAGGGATATCACCGGTGCTTGGATCCAAAAATGAAACAGGTACATAATCTAACTCAAAGAATGAAGAAGATTCCCCCATGAATCATTCATGAGTGAGAGACAGAGTTTGTCCTCTCCCTTTGCCTTTGGATTTTTGTAAATTTGAATATCTTTCTGGGAATATCTTTTCAAGTGACCCAATTCTCTAGAATAAATTTTTTTTCTGGTATCTTCATTGTCTCCACTTTCATCTTCATCATCATTTTATCCCTCATCTGATGATTCTGGAGATTTTTTCTTTATCTTTTTCCAAGAGGATTCTGCAAGGTTTAATTTGGTAAAAGCATGATAATTCAAGGCTCAAAGAATAATATTGTGCATTATGTCAAGGTTGGCCATTTTTGTGGCATCCAAATAAGGGAGTTCTTCAAATATTGACTAATGGAAACCATTTTCTTTGAAGAGATCATCTCTGTGTGATTTAGTTGCATGTTACCATGAATTTACTTGAATTTTGTGCTCTGATAAATCTCTTGGGGCCAAATTGAAAGGCTCAATTTCATTCATCTCAAGTGAGCTGGTTCACCTGTTGCCTCATCGATACCATAAAAGCCACCATAGGTGATAGCATCAACATCATCATCAATATGAGCTTGAGTGTAAAACTCCCTCAAGGTTCAGTGATGTTTCCAGCAAAAGGCTCAGTGTCCTGGGGGTCTCCATATTCTTGGGCACAAAAAAAGGAATTTTGGCCTGTTTCTTCTTCTTGATTGCGTATGAAAAGATTACACGGGCCAATAATTTGTATCTTTTGGAGAGTATTTTTTGAACAACAGGCATCTTTTCCAGCAGAGCCTTCCACAGTTTTTATCTTTCTGCCGTAAGAGTCTTTGATTTAAAAGGCTTATATATTCCTAATCAAAATAATTATCATTTAAATTAGTATCAATTGTAATCAAAGAATTCATTAATATAATTTCTTGCAAAATTATTCCACTTTATCATACCCCTTATGCCAACCTTTCATGATACCACCAAGAAAAGAGAAATTTTTTTGATAGCCATAGAAAGATCCAATTTGGAAAATGGTTAGGGTCAAGAGTCTGAGTTCATCATATTCTGTGCATGTAATGTCTGACCAGTGGGTAAATTTTTAAACCAAGCCAAGTTCATGCTTGTGGTTGGTGAGGACAACCAATGGAGGGCCTGGGTTAATATGATGTTTCAACTGCTCAAGGAACCTGTTTGTGTTTGCCATTGAGTGCACATCTGGACATCTGATCATTATCAAGTCGTCAGGTTGGTTGATGGAGAGGCTGAGACCAGGGCAGCAAGTGATATTGGTCAATGCCTCCATTTTTTTCTTCTGAGATTCAGAGCTGAAACCACAATCCTGACTGGTGGCAGTATGGGTGAGGACATTTTGGCTCTGAGTTGGACATGGAGGAAGGACGTGAAGAGTGGGTATGTTGACCATGGGTGTTGAGATTGATTGGCCAGAGCCACTTGCTCCACTAGCTTGCTTGTCCTTCCTGCGTTCTTCTGGGGCCTCCTTGGAGCAGATTCCACCTCTCTAAAATCCACAGGAAAAACAATCAGCTTGAATCCAAGTATGGGATGACATGGTGAACCATGGAGTGCTTGTGCAACATTCAGGCTGGTCATCATGAGGAAGGAAATACAGGGAGCCCATCCTGGATAAACTCCCTGCGTAAACCCTCCCTCCAACAGGCATCCCATCCAATGGAAATAAGAGAGAAATGAATGATCATCCAAGGGGATAATGATGTGAACCACAAAGTGATTGCGCAACATTTAGGCCATGTCCTCAACAGAGAAGAAATACAGGTTGCCCATCCTGGATAAACTCCCTTCTCCTCAGACAATTATCCCCTGGGAAAGGATAAGAGATGAAAATGAAAAAACAAACCACCTTTTTCCTGGGGCTGTGTCAAAATATTGAGAGGTATCAACAAAAATTCTCAGATGAAAGACGTGAGAGGAGGGGGAAAAACATGGACAATCCATTGGGAAAGATGGTGTGGGAAAATACTTGAACAGAATATGTTAGATTTTGTTCAGAGTTAAATATAACAAGGCAATTGTAAGTAAAAACGCCCAGTTGTCAGCAGAAGATCGGGAAATATCAAATCAATCCCAACCAACCTCCAGTTTCTCAATGAACCTGCCCAACTCTCTGAAATAAAGGGCTTGATGGTTACCAGATAACTGTTGGTGGCTGCACCAAACAAAGCAACTTGTTTATGAAGCTCTAGAAGCAAAGCAATAACAAATTTGAACTGGAATAACTCAACAATTTGCAAGGGACTCAAGAGTAGTGTGGCAAAATGCACCTTAAAAGAAATAAAGGGAGGTTTAAAACTCAAGGTTTTAAGCTTAATAAAAACTATTAGTCAAACGTGAACCATCCAGAAAGACAATCAACAGAATGATCAAGACCAGTATGGTTGGAAAAAGGGATCAAGAGTGGTATAACACACTCAAGAATTCAACAAAATGAATTCTTCTTCAACCAGCAAGGCTATTGGGTGGTGATAACAGACAAGGAAAAAGAGAGATGGATCAAGGATTTGAGGCTCAAGGATCAAGGGGCAATCAATGATATACCCAGGATAATAGATGATGGATTAATGGAGTCAGGATCAGAAAATGGTATTGATAACCCTTAGATGTTAAAATTTAATGATGATATATCTGGGGAAAAAGGCAGGGGAGAGACCCTACTTATATGGTCAAGAGACCATGTTAGACTAATATACTATTTACAAGTGATGACTACAGACAAGTGCAGAAAAATATTTTTTTTTGATGATCATAAGAAGATCAGGAGACCAGGGAAATCCGTCTCTACCTGCCTTCCAATCCTCCTGCAACTGGGGTGAGAAAAAAAATCACCCTGCCCCTTTCCTTGCGTCTTTCTGCAGAAAGGCGCATACAACATATGATACCTTTCAAACCCCATCCGAAGATGGAAGTGGTGTTGAGAGAAAGGACTAAGACTGCCCGCAGAAAACTTACAACATTTCTCACCCCCATCCAAAGGCAGAAGGGGCGGCAAGAGGCAGGACTATGACCGCCACTAAATGATTGCAGGAAGACAACTTACAGCATTTATTAACCCCCCCATCCAAAGATGGAAGGAGTGGCAAGATACAGGACTATGACTGCCCACAATTGATTGCGGGCGGAAAACTAGGGGGATGGCATTGATGGTCAATAGGACCCTTCTTGGTTGTTTTTTTCTCATCATCATGTTGTCCGTTCATCTTGATGGTGGGTGGATGATGACTTTGGTTGACCAAAGTTGCAAGAGAGCAAGGGTAGGATGAGTTTTTGAGGATCTTGGCCCTTGAGATTGCAAGGATGCAAGAGGGGATGATGGATCAACGTATGACAATTTTTTTTTTCATTGTTGTCATTGTTGCCCTGTGCAGGTCACAAGCAGAGGTCCAAGCCATGGGCAAAAAGCCAGGGGATAGCAAGATGATCTTGTTGTAGGTGGAAGGCAGATGAGTTATCCCATTGCCACTTTGCAATGATCTGTTGGCTGAGGGGATCAGTGGGAGTGTGGAGTTGGATGAGGATTGGTCTTAGGATGATGATGATACTGATTGGATGAATCAAGGTGAGAAAATGGAGAAGGGGGTAGGATTAGTGATGAAGTGGATGCATTTGTGGTTGCTTGATGTTGATTGAGTGATCTTGGGCAGGTGATCAATGGAGAAGGGGTTTGATTGGTGATGGGAACAATAGATTCAAGCCAACCAAGGTTTCCAAGAAGATGCAAGGCTTGACCAAGGTTGCCCAAGAAGATGCAAGGCTTGACCAAGGTTTCCAGAGGAGGTGCAATGCTCAACCAAGGTTGCTAATGATGGGGTGATGGATCTGGTGTTGGCAGTGGTGGTGGTTGTAGATTGGGATCAATGGAAGGAATTGATCAGCTGCAGTTTATTGTTATATTTTTGAATCAATAATCTATCCAAGCCATCCTTGATCAGATCAAATTCTTGAAATGCAATCCTCTCCTTGACAAGTTCAATCAATATCTGCTTTTTTTGTTTGTTTTGATTATATTGAAGTTTTAGAATCAATTGATTCTTGAGTAACATTATTGAGATCTCATAATACTCTTTTTGGTTCCAATAAATCTAACAAAAAACATACAACGCCGGAGGGGTTTGGAAAAACAAATCATGCCTCTTCATCCTCAACTAAGAATCCAAAAAACCTAAGCTTGTTCATGATGCGCTTCTCAATTTTGACATGATAAATTTTCTGATTGCAGGATAAACTTTCTTGGATTGTGCTTCTTGACTTCTCAACCTTTCCACTATCATCATTCCCACCCTTCCTCACAACAATTGCTGCCACTGGATGATAACCCTGACTGACGGTTGCATTTGAAGCATATAGTTGATGATTAGTTGATGGGCCTGGTGTTGGATGTTCATGGGATATTCAATGGGTCTCATTCTCAATGTGAGTAGTGATTGATCTAAACCAATGGTTGCAAGTACACAAGCCAACTGTATTTCATTTGGGAGGATGATGAATACTGGGATGATCTTCTATAATTGGGGGTGATGATGATAGCCATCATCATCTCAAATTGAGTGACTTCTATTGATTGTATACTGATCAAAAAAAGTTTAGGGATGAGGATGGTGTGGGGATGGAAATAAGGATCAGGATGGCACGCATGCTTGGCGCAAGGGAAAAATTGGGATGCTAAAGATGAAGAGGGGATGGAACAGCCCAGAGTTCATCCCTAGACTTCTAGGAAGAGGGAAAGTTGAGGATAGGGAAATCTGAAAGCTAGCCTTAAAAAATCAAGGAACAATATATATATTTTTTTAAAAAATATTATATATATAATTTTGTTTTCAAATTTTCCCTTTTCTTATAAGTGATGTCCAGTTTCCAGAAATTGGGAATCACCTTGGGGCGTTTTATGCCCCCACAGAGCATGTAAAAACCAGGATACCTACAAGCCACATTAGGCTGCCTCTTTTTCCTTCTTCACCCCATGCTTTCACTCTGTACAGCAAGTTCAATTTATGGATTTTGATGTCTTGTTTCTGGAAAACAGACATCACAGGCAGTTTTATTCCCCCATAGAGCATGAAATGAACCATGATGTGGAGTAAATCAAATCTGGTCAAATGTGAAGTTCTATGTCAATTCCTTGCTTATTGTGCTGTATGGGGCATAACACTGCACAAATTTGATGTCCAGTTTCTGGAAACCGGGCATCAACATCCATAAATTTAAATGGATATCCGGAGTGAAAGCATGGGGTGAAGAAGGAGAAAGAGGAAGCCTAATGTGGCTTGTAGGTAGCCTGTTTTTGATGTTCTCTATGGGGGAATAACACCGCTCCAAGTTGATGCCCTGTTTCCGGAAACCAGGCATCACAGGCAGTGTTATTTCCCTGTACAGTATGAAACACCCCAAAGGTTGATGTCTGTCTTCCCCCCAAATTTTGATGTCTGGTTTCTGGAAACCAGAAATCAAAATCTATAAATTTAACTGGTTTAAGACTCCAAACGGTGCTAGGCCGTGGAAGTTCTGTGGAGGGGAAAGGTGCTGTTTAGGCTGCCCTCCTGAGTGTTACAAAAATATTTAAATGTAATCAAGATCAAGGTCCAGGACCTGGTAAATGAGGAATCAAGTAGTAAAGTATAAAAATTATAGTAGTTTGGTAGCAATGGAACAGCAATAACTGAGCCAAGATTATGTTGGAAAAACTTGGAAAAAGAAGCTAAAGTTTGTTTTAAAGTTTGAAGAACAAAGGCTGTTGTATGTAAACAATGCCCAAAAGCTAAAAACTCTGGTTGTCAGCAGAAGATTGGGAATGATCAACTCAAACCCAACCAATCTGCAGGTTCTCAATGAACCTGCCCAACTTTCTGCAATCAAGCACTTGAAGGGTGCTGGATAAATGAGGGTGGCTTCAAAAGACAAAGAACTATTTTTAAGAAGCTCTAGAAGAAAACAGTGAACTGATTGGAAGCAAGGATAACCTCAACACTTCTCAAGAAACTCAAGAGTAGGCTGGCAGAATTCAACTCAAAAAAAATAAGGGAGGTATAACACTCCAGGTCTTAAGCTTAACAAGACCTCTTCAATCAATTGTGATTGGCTCCAGAAAGATGATCATGGGGGGGATCAAGACCAGTATGGTCAGAGGAAGGGATCAAAAAGTGGTATAACACACTCAAGAATTCTAACAGACAGAATTCTCTTCAACCAGAAATGCTATTGGTTGGTGATAAGGATCAGGCCACCAAGAGGCAAAGACTCAGGATCAATGGATCAGGAGGGGGCAATCATTGATATACCCAGGATGAGGATGAGGAATCAATTTCAATGATAAATGGGGGGGGAACTTGAAGAGATTTGAAATCCTTTGATTGATCAAAGAGCTAAGAACATGACAGGATGGCGTACAGTGAGGAACAGGAACAACTAGATTGGGATGGAGAACAACAAGAGTGACAAACAGGAAACATGGACCGCAAGATGTGTGACACAGCTGAGAAGGGGAGAGGACCACACTGTTGGGATTGAGTCGATGGTTTGATTGGAGTAAGTTTGTTCAGGATTGGATCAGGCAGGCTGCAAGTTCAGAGACAATGAGTCTCAGTGAGGTTATTCAAGGTGATTTGAGGTATGAATCTCACCAGGCATTCACTTTGTCAAGTCAAAGTTGCGTTGGAGCTTATGGGAGGAAATGAGGTTAAAGGAGAAGAACAGGAGAAGAGAAAGAGAAAGGAGTATCTGGAGGAAGGTCGTGGTGAGCGAGGAGGATCATTGTGGGTGAAGTGAGTGTTCTGTGAAGAGAGGAAGATTGGTGATTGTCTCCCCAGCTTCTTGGGGTCTCCAACGTGGGTAGAGGACTGAGTGATTCAAGTGACCGGGCGCAGAAGCCCGGATGGTCGGGGGAGAAGATTCCGGACCGTGCGTGCCTGGCGGATTCAGCGCTGAGAATCTCAACACGCCCCGTGCCTGGAGAGATGAAGACCAAGCCTGTTGAGAAGGTGGGGATGAGAAAAGAACAGGACTAGGGCTCGTTGAGAGAGGCAAAGGAGGAATGCAGAAGCTGAATACTGGTGAGGCTCGCGCTTTTGGTGAGAGCGTCTGCCGGCATTGCCTCCAATTTGATGAGTTGGATTCTGAGGTTTCCTGACTTCACCTCCTCTCTCATTCCTTTAGTTTTCAGATTGAGGTGTTGCGTTCTGGAGTTGGAGCCAAACTTCCCAAGCTTGTCCATCAGTCCACTGTTGTTGGTGTGAATGGTGATTGCGGTGAGCTTGGAGGAGAAAATCTTGCATGCAAGAGCTCTGATCCAGGTGGCCTTGTGAAATGTGTCAACAAAGGCATTGAGTTTGGCGTCTGTGGAGCTGAAGGTGATGTTTCTTTGTTTACTGCTGTTCCATGACACCACACATCCGTGAACCTTGCAGAGATAGCCAGTTTGAGATCGCCTGGTGGTTGGATCATCTGCCCAGGATGCATCTGAGTAAGCCGCCGTCAGGGAGTCAAGGTTGTTCATATTCAACCAAAGCTTGATGTGTGGAGTTCCTTTGAGGTACTTCCAGGTCTTCTTAAGTTTCTTCCAGTGAGGTAGACAGGGCTTTGCGTTGAATCTGGACAGGCTGGACACGGCAAAAATTATGTCAGGTAAAGTGTAGCAGGCGATGTGGTTGAGGAGCCCGGTGGCTGATTGGTAGTTGACGTTCAGAGCCTTGAATTTTTCTAACTCTTCATCCGTAGCGGGTTTGAGTTGCAAGTTTCCTGTCAGGGGAGATTTGCTTTTCCTCACCTCTTCTAGGGCGAGTTCTTTGAGTCCACGTGCGATGTGATTGGGCTGGCTGAGGAGGATTTCCGGGTCTTTCACTTCTATCTTCATTCCAAGAATGGTGTCTGGATCCTTTGCAGTTGAGCCGGCAAAGCGCGTCAGAAATTTCTGTTCAAAGTTGTTTCCATCCCCCACCAGAATTAAATCATCAACATGGAAGAAAAGTCGGGAATTTCCGTTGTCGGACAGATACAGGCACGGGTCGCATGATGATTCCTTGAATCCGAAGTCCTTGAACCAGGTTGTGAGGGTCTCGTACCAATTCTTTGGTGCTTGTTTGAGACCATAGAGTGATTTTCTGAGCCTGAGGAATTGAGAGCTCCTCTTTGATCCCTTGGGAGTGTGGATTATGACTTCCTCGTTGATTGGTGAGTGTAGGAATGCACTCTTGAAGTCAAACTGTCAAATTTTCTGTTTCTCTTTGAGGGCGTAAAGCAGCATTAACTGTAAGGTGGAAGGTTTAACCGTTGGCGCAAAGGTTTACATGTAGTCAAGACCCTCAATTTGATTGAAACCTTGCACACACAGTTGAGCCTTGTATCTTACTGGATTGCCGTGACAATTTTGCTTGAATTTGTAAATCCAGGTTGTTTTGAGCGTGTTCTTGGGTTCAGGACCATTGTATTCTTCCCACACAAGGAGATCTTCAATTGATCCTAGTTTGTCATTCATTCCTTCAGTCCACTCAAGGTGTTCTTCGCATCTCTGGGCGTCCTCATATGATCTTGGCTTGTAGTGATGGTAGAATCCGTACCTTTGCGGAGGTGCAATCCGGGAGCAATCTCTCAATGTTCTTCCTGAGGGTGCTGAGGGTTGTTGCTCAGATTGAACGGTTGCAGAGCGTGGCTGAGCAGACGGCAATGGAGATTCAAACGTATTGGAAGATAGGTTTCCCGGATCCGATTTGGGTTCATCCTCATCCGCCAAGCTAGCTGATTCATCAGACCAGTTGTGGTACCGGGTCCATGGTGCCGGAGGAGGAGGTGGTGTTTCAGGACCTTGATCTTGGTGGGATAAGTTGGGGTCCTTTGGCGAAGAGTTGTTGTTGACTTTCAGTTCAGCTCTGGGAGTACTTGGTCTGGGCATGTGAAGGAACCTGACGTGCTTTGAGGAGATAATAGAGCCATGTTTGGTCAGAATCAAGTAAGAGAGGAGAAGCGGATTGAAGCCTACTAAAGTGCCCTCTTCACCCTTAGAATCGAACTTGGCCCCTTTTGTCCGTTTGTTTAGCAGGTAGATGCACGGGTTACTAATAGGTTTGAGGTAGTTGCAGGGAAGGAATCTGCCCTGCGTTTTTGTCCAGGGAGTCAATTCATTGTCTTTTGCCGGGATATGGTTCAGCATGGTGCAACAGCCTTTGATGACTTTGTGGCACATTGAGGAAGGTAGGCGGCTGTCCTTGAGTGTAGCCCTTGTTGATTCTGCGATGGTGCGATTAGCCCGTTTGGCTTGGCCGTTGTGTTCAGGATGGTAAGTTTCAGAGATTATGTGAGTTATGCGTTTTTCTTCAAAGAAGGACGTCAATCTTGAGTTGACAAACTTGGTCCCTCCATCTGAACAGACCTCCAAAGGGTATACACCACTTCGCTGTTGTTCTTTCTCAAGTAAGCTGATAATGATCTTGGCCGTTTTGTCTTTTGAGGTCATTGGAAAAGCAGCCAGGTATCCGCTGGCGTTGTCTACAAGAGAGAGGATGAATCAATGGCCAGACTTGGAGGATGGTCGTATTGGACCCATGAGGTCCAGGTGGATCCAATCAAAGAATTTGGACAATTGTGCCGAGGAGTGGTTAAACAATGCCTTGGTGATCTTGCTCTTGACACACTCAACGCATTGGAACTTCCGTTTGACTTCAATTGGGATGTGTTGAGTGAGGGATTCCAGCCTGGTCAGGGAGGCATGGCCAAATTTTCTATGGATCTCGAGCAGAGCGTCCTTGTGCGAGGATGAGAGAGTGGAAACATGAGATTTGAGAGACAAAGATGAGATGTGGGACGGTGTGGGCAGAGTGTAGAGATTGTCCTTAATTGTTCCATTCAGGACTACTCTCCCGTCGTGCAAAACGGAGAATCAATTGGCATTGGATTTGATGGAGCAGCCCTTTCTGTTCAACGCCCCAGCGCTGATGAGATTGACTGTGACATCTGGGACGTAGAACACGTCAGTGAGCTTGAGAGTGATATTGCTACAGTGAAGCGTGGCGGTCCCTTTTCCTTTGATAGGAAGACATGCTCCTTCTTTGCCTGTTCTGATGGGATTGCCCGCATATGGCTTCTTTTGCTGAAGAACCAACTGTTGTTGAGAATGTGTACTGAAGCTCCGCTGTCCAGCAGAAATTGTTGGTTGGAATCTCCGTGTTTGACCCACAGGTTGAGAAGGGCCAAATAGTGAGCTGAAGGTGGTTCCGCTTTCTCTCCTTTCTCTCTCTGAGTGGGCTTCTTTGCCTTCCACTTGGCTTGGTTATCTCTCCACCATTTGGGGGCAATGTTGGGATGGAGGTGCCAGCAGTTGTTGGCCCAATGGTTCTTGTCTTGTCCAGGGTGATGGTACCCTTCAACACATTGTTTTGGATCCAATCCCTTGATGCGCTCTTGGTGAGAGGAGATTTTTCCTCCAAAGAGGGCAACGTGGCCTTTTGATTTTGAGCTTGAGATAGACAATTGGGCCATTGATTCATTGTTGAGCTGGGTAAGATGATTCAGAACGTATTCCACTGACAGTTCCTTGTCAGAGTGCATAATCTGCCTGTTGAAGTCATCCATGGAGACGGGAAATTTGAAGAGAATCAAGTACGCCACAATGTTGTCGGGAAGTTTGATGCCAACCTCGGCCATCTTCTTAAGGCTGACCTTGACTTGGGTAATGAAGTTGACGATTTCATCAGGGTTGAAGAAAAGGTAGAGGAAGGAGTTGAAGACCCTAGCACGGTTCGACGCTTGTGACGAGGCAAATTTCTGTATGATGGCCTTTCACAGGAGCTTTGCTGAGTTCCTGTTCTCGGACGTAACAATGTTCTTGTGGGCAGTGGAGTCAAGCTTTGATATGAGGAGGAGTTTCAGCTTGTTGTTGACAGAGGCGTCCAGTATAGAGATCTCGTTGTTGATGATATTGGTGCAGCCTCTGAAATTGAGAACGGCGTCCATCTTGTCTCTCCAAATCCCGTAATTGTCGTCTCCGAGGAGTGGAATGGTTTTGAGAGCGGTCTTGAAGATGGTTTGTTGGAAGACATCCATGATGCCCGGTTGAGTTTGTTCCTCTCTTAAATTTGAGTCAATGATTGAAGGAGCTTGCTTTGGCTTTTAACCATGAAGAGATTTGAAATCCTTTGATTGATCAAAGAGCTAAGAACATGACAGGATGGCGTACAGTGAGGAACAGGAACAACTAGATTGGGATGGAGAACAACAAGAGTGACAAACAGGAAACATGGACCGCAAGATGTGTGACACAGCTGAGAAGGGGAGAGGACCACACTGTTTGGATTGAGTTGATGGTTTGATTGGAGTAAGTTTGTTCAGGATCGGATCAGGCAGGCTGCGAGTTCAGAGACAATGAGTCTCAGTGAGGTTAGTCGAGGGGATTTGAGGTATGAATCTCACCAGGCATTCACTGTGTCGAGTCAAAGTTGCGTTGGAGCTTATGGGAGGAAATGAGGTTAAAGGAGAAGAACAGGAGAAGAGAAAGAGAAAGGAGTATCTGGAGGAAGGTCGTGGTGAGCAAGGAGGATCATCATGGGTGAAGTGAGTGGTCTGTGAAGAGAGGAAGATTGGTGATTGTCTCCCCAGCTTCTTGGGGTCTCCAACGTGGGTAGAGGACTGAGTGATTTGAGTGACCGGGCGCAGAAGCCCGGATGGTCGGGGGAGAAGAGTCCGGACCGTGCGCGCCTGGCAGAGTCAGCACTGAGAATCTCAACAGAAATCATGCACATACTCCCCTTGGATGCTTTGGAAAAGGCAGGGGAGAGACCCTCCTTTTATAGAAAAGAGATCTGTAGACTATTTACAAGAGATAATACAAATAGGGCGGAATTTTTTTTTTTTTTTTTTTTTTTTAAATGGAGGCTATAAAAAAAATTCATAGAAGTTTTACTTTTCCAATCCTGGTCCACAGGTGTCCCAGATTGGGCACCAAATCTCTCCCCAACTCACAGACTGTCCCTAGTCTGCATCTGAGTATCTTTGATGATATATATAAAATAGGAAACTGAGGAATTGACACAGAAAGAAAAAAAAACACCCGTTTGATCTTGAGGGTGATTCAAAAAGGGAGATTGATCCAGCCAAGGAAAAGGTCCTGGAAGTGGCTGAGGCAACAGAATGAAGAAGGCGTCCCAGGTGCTCACATATGTGGAATACAGTAGAATTTCACAACAAAACGCAGCAGAAGACCCCTGGTGGTGCAAAATTGGGAGGACTTACTTCTGGGAAAAGTTGCCTCCTCAAAAATGAAATTTCTTGACCTGATCAGCAGAGAAACTTCTAGCCATCTGAGTACCATCCAGCTCCTCCAAAACATATGATCCACTTCTGACTTGATGGACCACTTGGTAAGGACCATTCCAGCTGTTAGAGAAAAGTTTTCCCCACTGAGTTTCCAAGGATTGATTATAAGCTAAGACTTGATCCCCAGGATTCAAGGGATCCCTGATTTGATTGGAGTGCTTATCCTCCCAATACTGGACTGATTTTTCTCTTGACTCCATCATCTTCTGATAAGCTCTGTCACTAACATCTTCACTTAGCTCCAGTTGCTTGAATCTGGAAACTAATAGATCAGTGGCGGAAGAAACCTTTCCCCAAGAAATACCCAAGAAATATTCCATCTCAAGATCAAGAGGAATGACAGCCCTTTGTCCAAAGATAATTTCATAAGGTGAGTAGCCAGTGGTTTGTTTAGTTGAAATTCAATCAGAGAAGAGGACCAGAGGAAGAAATTTGCAACAATTCTTTCCACTTTCACCAGCCAGCTTGACAAGGGAAGCCTTCAAAGAAGCATGGCCTCTTTCCACCATTCCTTGAACTTCAGGATAATAAGGAGTGGTTGGCTATATTGACCAGGAAGAGATTGGATCATTTCAGCCAGTTTGCCGCCAAACTCAGAGCCAACTTCAATTGAATAATATTGAGCCAAACCATAACACATTTTCCAAGTCTCATACAGGAAGGCTGCTACTGATTCAGAGCTGAGGTTCTAAAGGGATTTAGCTTCAACCCATCCAGAAAAATCATCTCTAGCCACTATGAGGTACTTAGCTCCACCAGCCTTAATATGAACCACATCCATAGCAACCCTTCCAAAGACAGTGGGCTCTCCAGTGGGATAAAAAATTACCGCTGGGAGCCTAAGATCACGTTTCTGACATAATTAACAACTCTTGCACCATTGAGAGACTGATTTCTTCAAGGATGGCCACCAGAATTGTTTGGATATTCAACAATAAGTTGTGGTTTCCCCACAATGAGCAAGGCCTTCATGGAGAATTTCAAGGATTGAATCTTGTTTATAAGGGATGGTGACAAAAATAAGAGCACAAGGGTTGCCTCTTTTCATAAGCCTGGTACCCTGAACAAAGAAATTGGAGGACTTCCTTTTAAGTGATCAAAAATCTTTAGCCAAGAGATCAGGAGGCCTTTGGAGAGTGGAGAGATACTGCTCTAGTTTAAGCCAGAAGCCTTGTTGGAAGCCAAAATAATCATGAGAGTAAAAGGTGAAGAAAGGATGGATTAAGGGTTCCTACTTGTCAAAATCCACTCCAAAATCCAATTTTTCATCTCCAAGAGGGCATCAAGATAAACTTTCAGGCATGGTGAAAGATTTTCCCAGCCTATGAAAAATATCAAAGCAGAAAAGCTGGATAAAAGCCACCCAACAAGTCATGGGAGCATTTGGAAGACTGGGGGCATAGATCATTTTGATAATGGATTGTGCATTGACTTGTAACTCAAAGTGTTGAATCCAGAGAACAGTTTGGAGCTTCTTCAACATTCAAGCCACACCACAAAGTTTCAGTTTTGTCTGGGAGTACCTGGATTCCACCTCTGAGAAAAGAAGAGATTGAAACAGAGCAGGACAATCCAAACAATTTTCATCTTCCTGAGTAAGGACAGCCCCAACAGATTGATAACTAGAGTCCACAGCCAGGTGGATCTTGCCAGCCCTAGGTCCATAAGTGATCTTCTTCAAAACAATGTCTTTTCCAACAATTATTTTGAGCATCTAAAATGATTGTTCACAAGCTTGGGTCCAAAACCATTTAGAATCCTTCCTGGTTAAGCAAAGCAAGGGAATGCAAATTTTGGATAGAGAAGGGATAAAGATTTGAACATGGACTACAACACTAAGAAACCTCTGACTTCAGTTGGATTGATGGGAGTAGGCCAGGAGAGAATTTTGCTGACTTTGGATAGGGCCATCCTTCTTCCTTCCTTGCAGACCACATGACCAACAATTTTCAAAGCAGGGACACAGCCAGCCAATTTGGATCCAGAGAAAGTGAGACCAGACTCCTCAATTTGAAACAGGATCCTTTCCAGAGTGGCTGCATATTCCCAGATGCATTGAAGGATTCCTGAATGCCAGGTTAAGAGCTCATTTTTATAATCAGAAACTGGACTTTTAATCCGGCCATTGTCAATAAAGATACCAGCATGATCAGGGATTTCGTCCTGGAGGATCCAAACCATCTGAGCCTGATAGACTGCAACCAAATTGGTGGCACCTTGAGGTAATCAAGTAAGTTGGAAACGTCCAAGAGGAGTATTAAAAGTAGTGAGAGGACAAGGAATTGGATGTAAGGATCCTTTGTCATAGCCACCCATAATGTCACCTAGACCATAGCAAGCTCTCCCAGAGAAGGATTTGACAAATTCTTCATTAGCAGGGGGAATACCAGAGTCTTTAATAGTAATCTTATTTAGAGGCTGGAGATCATTAACTATTCTAAGTTTACCATTACTCTTGAGAACGCAGAAAACGGGAATGGAATAGCTAGAAGTTGATTGTTCACATAAACCGGTTTGGACTTGCTTGCGGACCAAATTGATGAATTTTTCAATTTTAGCAGCAGGGATTGGGACCTTCTTCTTTTTCCAGGGATCATTTTCTACTACAGGGATAATGTAAGGGAGGCCATAGAATTTTTTCAAGATACCCCTCTCTTCTTCACAGAAAGCAATAGATTTTTTCCTAAGGGCTAAAAAGTTTTTGATCGAATTCAACTCATCAGGAAGAAGCCATCCATCTGGACCAAAGTTGACCACTTTCAGATGTTCTCCAGTGACACGACCAGAGGGGATGAATGGACCAGTAAGAGATTGAGGTAAACCACAGTAAGGATTGGGGGATAGCAGGGGGTGCATAAGAGGAGGGTTGAGGTTGAGAGGCATTGGTTGGTTGACTGGTTGAACCTTTTTTGGAACTGTTTTATACTTGGTGGCAAAAGAGAGGATTCCTTTCTTCCTCCAAGCATTGACCAGTGAGACTTGACTACAAAAACTGAGTAGAATCAATGCGGAGATTTGAAACCGGGGTAGAGGATAATTGATCAGGCTGAAGGGCAAAAGTAAAATAAGATAAAACCTACCCAGAGAGAGAAGAAATATTTTTGGAATTCTGGGATTTTTTATGTTTTTGAATTTTGATCTTATTTAGATGAGGAAGAGATGATGAGGAAAAAAATAAATATGCCTCTGAGGTTGAAGTTGATCCATAAGTTGAATTCTGAGGCTGAGAGGAACTACAAATATCAGTAGGATCAACTAATCCAATAAAAATTGAGGCTGAGATGAATGAGAGTTCTCCTTCTGCTTTCCCTTTAGAACTTTTTTGGGAGAATGACCAGGGAAATCTGGTTCCCAACAACCAGAATCCAAGGAACAAAGCAGAACTTCAATTTTCCTGCCATCAGTATAAGAGAGAAGGATTCTCTCCCCAACTTGATCAGAAAAAATCAGGGTAGCACCAAAATCCATGAAGAAAGGTTGGCCCAAGATCATAGGACCTTCCAAATGATCAATCCAGAAGTGACAAGTTCCAACAATATTTAAACCAATTTGAACAGGAGCATCCTCAGCAATGCCAACCAGTTCACATGACTGATTCCCTTTACCATAGACCGCAGAAGTAAAAGTGAGGCTTGGGCTAAGCTTGAGTTTGCAGGCCATAGCATCTGAGATTAAGTTGAGCTGAGAACCCAAATCCCCAAGAAGAGAAACTGCTTTAGCCAATTCACCAAGATAGGAGGGAAGAAATAAAAGAGGGCAGGAATACAGGTTGGCATCTGAAGGCGGATCTATTAATCCAGAGTCCTCCATCAAGGTGCCAGAAGAGACCTTCAATTTTTCCAGACCAATTTCCACACGTTGACAAAAAACCCATTTCTTCATGCCTTCAGCCACAGATATACAAATAGACAGCAGTTCAGCCACAGACAGATCAGGGATTTTGCAATCAGAAATTTTCTTTAATAATCCTTCCACAGCATTAGGGTAGTCCTTGGAAATGCCCCTCTCAAACCAAACTTTGGGCTGGGTGGAGGGAGGAAGATCAGGTGAGGCAGGTACTGGAAGAGGGTCCAAGGATTGAGGGGGATGATCAGATTGAAGAGGAGGAGAAGAATCAGAGTGGTCCTGGAAACTTTCCATGAGTGGTTCCCTTTCTACCTCCATGTCTTCCACATCAGAGGGAGGGGGCTCAGGCAAAGATTGGTGTTTGACAGGTTTTTGAAGGATCAAAGACGGAACAAAAGGAGACTTGTGAGGTTTGGGTTCCTCATGTCATTTCCTAGATGAGTCAGCTTTATGAGCACCAGAGAAGCTAGAAGAAGTGATAGCTGGAGGATACCAAGGTTGAAGAGTGCCACAGGATGATCAAAAATCCAAGGAGACCTGAGATGCCTTCTTGGGAGTTGGTGGTTGGTAAGAAGCCACCACATGATGGATTGTACGAGACAAGTCAAAAGGGATCAAAGCACAATTGGGAAGAAAGAAATTAATTACCTTCTGCTATACTAATTTCTCCTCCTTGTTGTTCTGGAGTTCAGGACATCTACCAGTACCATGGCCTTCCCTATGACATTAATAGAAGACTAAGGTGGATTTAGGAACAGAATTAGCAGGTTTAGGGGTAGCTAAAGAGGATATTTTCTGATATATTTTATTCTCAAAAGCCTGAAGTAGCTTGGTAATCTCATCTATGGTAGAAGCATCCTTGTTGGCCTGAGGGCTTGATTTAGGTGTGCGATTTGCTTCCATCTTGTTCATGATTTTGTTGGATTCTTGGAAAGAAGGAGAATGGACTGGTTCAGTGAACCTGGGATTTTCAAAAAGTTAAAGCAGTTTGACCTTTCATGACTTTGTCTACCACATTCGTAAGGAACAGAAAAACAGGGAGTTTGAATTGATTATCCCTAGTAGTGATCATGGATCCAGATTTGACCAATTCATTGCTAATCCTGTCCTGAAATCCTGACAAAAAAGATTGGAAAAATCAAACTTGAATTTTTTGCACAGTGTCAATGTGATTGTTCCTGAAAAGATAAGACTGAATAGGATCCAAAGACTTTCTGAAACACTGATAATCAGAAGCTGAAGAGACACCAAAATTGGAAATCCATTGAGAAATCAGAGCATCCAAGTCCTGTAAGGTAAACCTAGCCACATCTATTTTTCCCCAATAGGTAAACATAGCCTCCTTCAAGAGCCTCCAATTATGAGTTTTGAATCCATCAAAAGATTCAATCACTTCCATAACTTCATCAGAGGAGATAAAAAATTGTAACTGATAGGCCATATCATGTTCACTTGCACCATCCACTTCTGCAGCCTTCTCATAGGAGTCCAAAAATTGTTCCAAATTTGTTCCATTGAAGCCTATGTTCTTGTTCTGGGTTTTGATCTTGACCATCTTGGCCCAAACAGTGGTTGAGGGAACAGATTCCATTTGGAGACAGAGTTCCTAAGGGGATTTAAAAAGAAGAGTTCTGAGAAGGCTCACAAGCTTGGCAAGGGTAGAGTTTCACAAAAACAACAAGAATCCTTCCTGATGGTGCACAATTTGGAGGACTTACTTCCGGAACAAGTTGCCTCCACGGATCAGATCTGAATGATGACAGAAGAAGAATCAACTCCAAAATAAAAGAAGAATCAACTCTGAAATCCAATGCAATCCTTTTCTTTTTTTTTATTTAAGTTGGGACTGTAAATTCCAAGGTTTCTGGTTTGATCCCGGCCCGGGGGACCAAATTTAAGACTCCAAACGGTGCTAGGCTGTGGCAGTTCTATGGAGGGGAAAGGTGCTGTTTAGGCTGCCCTCCTGAGTGTTGCAAAAATATTCAAATGTAACCAAGATCAAGGTCCAGGACCTGGTAAATGAGGAATCAAGTAGTAAAGGATAAAGATGATAGTAGTTTGGTAGCAATGGAACAGCACTGACTGAGCCAAGATTATGTGGGAAAAACATGGACAAAAGAAGCTAAATTTTGTTTTAAAGTTCAAAGAACAAAGGCTGTTGTATGTAAACAATGCCCACAAGCTAATAACTCTGGTTGTCAGAAGAAGATTGGGAATGATCAACTCAAACCCAAACAACCTCCAGGTTCTCAATGAACCTGCCCAACTCTCTTCAATCAAGCACTTGAAGGGTACCAGATAACTGAGTGTGGCTGCACAAGACAAAGAACTATGTTTAAGAAGCTCTAAAAGCAAACAGTAAACTGATTTGAACAAAGGATAACCTCAAAAATTCTCAAGGAACTCAAGAGTAAGCTGGCAGAATTCAACCCAAAAAAAAAAGGGAGGTATAACACTCCAGGTCTTAAGATTCATAAGACCTCTTCAATCAATTGGGATTGGCTCCAGAAAGATGATCAGGGGGGATCAAGACCAGTATGGTCAGAGGAAGGGATCAAGGAGCGGTATAACAAACTCAAGAATTCCAACAGACAAAATTCTCTTCAACCAGCAAGGCTATTGGTTTGTGATAAGGATCAGGCCACCAAGAGGCAAAGACTCAGGATCAATGGATCAGGAGGGGAGCAATCATAGATACACCCAGGATGAGGATGAGGAATCAATTTCAATGATAAAGGGGGAGAACACATGCACATACTCCCCTTGGATGCTTTAGAAAAGGCTGGGGAGAGCCCCTCCTTTTATAGACAAGAGGTCTGTAGACTATTTACAAGAGATACTACAAATAGGGTTGAATTTTTTTTTTTTAAATGGAGCCTATAAAAGAAATTCATAAAAATTTTACTTTTCCCATTGTAGGACTCCAAACGGTGCTAAGCCGTGGCAGTTCTGTGGAGGGGAAAGGTGCTGTTTAGGCTGCCCTCCTAGGAGTTACAATAATATTTAAATGTAACCGGAATCAAGGTCCAGAACCTTATGGATGAGAAATCAAACTAAGAGAAGAGGATAAGAGTTGTCGGTAGCAATGGAAACAACACTATCTGAGACAAGATGGTGCAGGGAAAGACTTGAACAAATAAGTCAAGGTTTGTTCAGAGTTCAATAGAACAAGGCAGTTGTAAGTAACAACGCCCACAAGCTAATAACTCTGGTCGTCAGCAGTTGATTAGGAAAGATCAACTCAATCCCAACCAACCTCCAGGTTCTCAATGAACCTGCCCAACTCTCCGCAATCAAGCGCTTGAAGGGTACCAGATAACTGTGGGAGGCTGAACAAAACAGAAGCAATTTGTTTATGAAGCTCTAGAAGAAAATCATTAACAAATTTGAGCAAGAATATCCCAACACTTCTCAAGGAACTCAAGAATAGCGTGGCAAAATTCAACCTCAAAGAAGAAGGGAGGTATAACACTCCAGGTTTTAAGCTTAATAAAACCTCTTCAATCAAACGTGATTGGCTCCAGAAAGATGATCAAGCAGAGATCAAGACCAGTATGGTCGGAAAAAAGGGATCAGAGTGGTATAACACACTCAAGAATTCAGGCAGACAGGAATTCTTCTTCAACCAGCAAGGCTATTGGTTGGTGATAAGGATCAAGGTCACAAAGGACTGAGTTTGAGTATGGAGGCTCAAAGGATCAAGGGGCAATCATAGATATACCCGAATAATTTGCTCAGATAAGTGGGGAAGGATGCCCACGGATAAATTGCTTATGATGATGGTCTCATAGAATGATGGGATTCTCTGATGTTCCAATGATGGGATGCTGGGATGCTGGGATGCTGGGATGCTGGGATGCTGGGATGCTGGGATGCTGGGATGCCGGGATGCTGGGATGCTGGGATGCAGGGCCAAAAGGCAGGGGAGAGCCCCTCCTTATATGGGCGGGAGGCCCTGTTAGACTATATACAACGGATTCTACAAATAGAGCGGAAAAGGGAAGGCAACCATGTGGTCACTTGCGTTGGTCAAGGATCTGCCAAATGCTTGCGGGTGCGGTCGGGATGGATTCAGTAGATCATGGATGAGCGCCGCGCGACGGTAGCAATGAGGAGATTGGGAGGCGCAACGACAAAGACAAAGACACGCAACAACAAAGATGAGGACGTGCTATAACAACGGCGGAGATGACAAGCAACACGGATAAAGGACGCGCGAAGCGCGCAGATGAAAGGAGCGCGGCGCGGCGCAGCGCGCAACGCAGATAATGGAAGCGCAGCGCGCGCTGCGCGGCGCGCGTGCGCGGGTAAATAATGGTTTGGATGAGCCTGAGGATAAGTTGTTCAGCCGGGCGGTACGTTTGCGCAACAGTTTATGGATTGAGGTCTTAAGGCAGCCAGGGTGTCCAGGATGGGGCACCACATCTCTCCCCAACTTACAGACTGTCCCTAGTCTGCTCCCAAGTTTGATGCCATAGAAAGAAAAGAAAGGAAAGACAGATGATTGAAACCAAAGAATGGCCATTTTGATCTTGAGAGTGGTTGAAGAGTTGAGGAAAATATCTTGATTCTTTCAAATGAACCCTAGAAGCGGCAGGAATAGAACAAGGAGGGCATCCCAGGTGCTCACATATGTGGCATACAGTAGATTTTTACAACAAAAACGCAGCAAATGACCCTGGTGGTGCACAATTGGGAGGACTTACTTCTGAGATAAGTTGCCCCCGCAACAATGAAACTTCTTGACTTGATCAGCAGAGAACCTTCTGGCCAACCGAGTACCATCCAGCTCCTCCAAAACATAAGATCCACCTCTAACTTGATGAACCACTCAATAAGGGCCATTCCAACGATTAGAGAAAAGCTTGCCCCACTGGGTTTCCAAAGATCGATTATAAGCTAAAACTAGGTCACCAAGGTTCAAGGGCTCCCTGATTTGATTGGAGTGCTTGTCCTCCCAATACTGGACGGATTTTGCTCTGGCCTCCAACATTGTTTGATAAGCTTCATGACGAACGTCTTCACTTCGCTCCAGTTGCTTGGATCTAGCAACTAACAGATCAGTGGTTGAGGACACCTCTTCCCAAGAGATACCCAAGAAAGATTCCATTTCCAGATCCAAAGGAAGGACTGCTCTTTGACCAAAGATGATTTCATAAGGTGAGTAGCCAGTAGTCCTTTTGGTTGAGATTCAATCAAAAAAGAGAACAAGAGGAAGGAATTTGCGACAATTCTTGCCACTTTCACCAGCCAGTTTAACAAGTGCAGCCTTCAAAGGGGCATGGCCTTGTTCCACCATGCCTTGGCCTTCAGGATAATAAGGAGTAGTAACTCTATGTTGTCCAGGAAGGGATTGGATCATTTCAACAAGCTTGCCCCCAAATTCAGAGCCACCATCAGTAGAGTAAGATCAAGCCAGGCCATAACGCATTGTCCAGGTCTTGTAGAGGAAAGCTGCCACTGATTCAGAGCTAAGGTTCTTAAGGAATTTTGCTTCAACCCATCCGGAAAAATCATCCCTAGACACAATGAGGTACTTAGCACCACCTTCCTCAATATGAACCACATCCATAGCAATCCTTCCAAAGACAGTGGACTCCCCAGTAGGATAACGAATTTCGGCTGGGCGCCTAAGATCACGTTTTTGGCAAACTTCACAACTCTTGCACCATTGGGAGACGGATTTCTTCAAAGATGGCCACCAGAATTGTTTTGATAATCGTCGATAAGTTTCAGTTTCCCCACGATGACCAAGGCCTTCATGGAGACTTTCAAGGATAGAATCTTGTTTAGAGGGAATAGTAACAACAATAAGAGCACAACAATTGCCCCTCTTCATAAGTCTAGAGCCTTGAACAAAAAAATTAGAAGACTTTTGTTTAAGAGATCAAAATTCCTTAGCAGAGAGATCAGGAGGTTTTTGAAGAGTTGAAAGGTACTGCTCTAATTTAAACCAGAAGCCTTGTTGAAAGACAGAATAATTTTGTGAAGAAAAAGAGAAAATAGGTCTAATTAAAGGTTCCTCTTCATTGAAATTGGTTCCAACATCAGATTTGTTGTTCCCAAGAGGTTGTCAAGATAAACCGTCAGGCATGGTGAAAGATTTTCCAGGCCTGTGAACAATATCAAAAGAGAAAAGCTGGATAAAGGCCACCCAACAAGTCATAGGAGCATTGGGAAGACTGGGAGCGTTGATCATTTCAATGATGGATCAAGCATCAACTTGCAATTCAAAATGTTGGCCCCAGAGAACGGTTTGAAGTTTCTTCATCATTCGAGCCACACCACAGAGTTCCAGTTTGGGCTGGGAGTATCTAGATTCTACATCTGAAAACAACAAAGATTCATAAAGAGCAGGACGGTCCCAACCATTTTCATCTTCCTGAGGAAGGACGGCCCCAACAGATTGATAACTAGAATCAACAGCCAGCTTGATCTTGCCAGCTCCAGGTCCATAAGAGATCTTTTTCAAAACTATGTCTTTACCAACTATCCTTTTGAGTAGCTGGAAAGCACATTCACAATCTTGGGTCCAAATCCATTCAGCATCTTTTCTGGTTAGAAGACGCAAGGGTGCACAGATTTTGGATAAAGATGGGATAAAGATTCTAACATAAGTGAAAACACCTAGAAAGCCCCTAACTTCAGTTGGATTGATTGGGGTAGGCCAAGAGATGATCATGTTGACTTTGGCTGGTGCCATCCTTCTTCCTTCCTTGCAGACCACATGACCAACAATTTCCAGAGCAGGGACACAAGGCGCCAGTTTGGATCCAGAGACAGTAAGGCCAGATTCCTTGATTCAAAACAGAATCCTCTCCAAGGTAGTAGCATATTCCCAGATAAAACAACGAATTCCTGAATGCCAAGGTAAGAGCTCATTATCATAGTCAGATACTGGACCTTTAATTCCGCCATCGTCAATAAAGATACCAGCATGATCAGGGATTTCATCCTGGAGGATCCACATCATCTGAGCCTGATAGACTGCAACCAAGTTGGTGGCTCCTTGAGGCAATCAAGTAAGTTGAAATCGACCAAGAGGAGTGTTGAAAGTAGTGAGAGGACGAGAAATAGGATGTAAGGATTGTTTGTCATAGCCACCCATAATATCCCCTAGACCATAGCAAGCTCTTCCCGCAAAGGATTCAACAAATTCTTCAGTAGCAGGAGGGATACCAGAGTCTTTAATAGTAACTTTATTAAGAGGTTGAAGATCATGAACTATTCTAAGTTTACCATTACTCTTGAGGACACAGAAGACGGGGCTGGAGTAACTAGAAGTTGACTGTTCATACAGGCCAGTTTGAACTTGTTCCAGGACCAACTGGATGAATTCGTCAACTTTAGCAGCAGGGATAGGGATATTTTTCTTTTGCCAAGGATCGTGTTCAACTACAGGGATGATATAAGGGAGGCCATAGGATTCCCGCAAGAGACCTCTCTCTTCTTCACAGAAAGCAATAGATTTTTCTCTTAGAGATAAGAAATTTTTAATTAAATTTAACTCATCAGGAAGAAGCCATCCATCTGGACCAAAGTTGACCACCTTCAGACGTTCTTCAGTGACCCGTCCATTAGGCACAAAGGGACCAGTAAGAGATTGAGGAAGACCACAGTAAGGATCGCAAGATAGAGGAGGACGCATAAGGGGAGGATTGAGGTTGAGAGGCATAGGCTGGTTGACTGGTTGGATCTTTTTAGCAACTGGTTTATACTTAGTGGCAAAAGAGAGAAGTTCTTGTTTCCTCCAAGAGTTGACCAGAGAGACTTGATTACAAAAGCTGAGTCCAAGTTCCAACATCTTCCAAGTCCGATGTTCTGCAATATCCTTGAAGGGTGCCTTTTCCATAAAAGGAGAACCAGGAGATAATACGTTGCTCACATGTGTGGCACAAGGTAGGTTTTCGAAAATGACGGTAAAAGATTGCCCTGGCAGTGCACAATTGGGAGGACTTACTTGTATCCCAAATTGCCTCCACTGCAGCCCATATTCCTTCATACCAAAATCACCAAAACAGAATTGCAATTTGGATCTAGTTTAGACTCATTGCGGAGATTTGAACCGGAACTGAGAGAAGATTGATCAGACTTAAAAGTAGAAGGAAAAGGAGACACAACAGATCCAGAGAGAGAAGGAGATGGAGGAGAAATATTTTTGGATTTTTCTATTTTGATATGTTTTTGTTTTTTAATATTCTTGAGCTCAGAAGAGAATGATGAAAAGAATAAAAAATAAGCCTGAGGGATGGGAGTTGACCCTTGAGTTGCAGTCTGAGGCTGAAAAGAACTACAATCATTGGTAGGATCAACTATTCCCCTAAAAAATGAGAGGAACTAGAGTTATCCTTCTGCTTCCCCTTAAAAGATGATTTGGGTGAATGACCAGGAAAATCTCTTTCCCAACAACCAGAATCCAAAGAGCAAAGAGGAACTTCAATTTTTCTGCCATCAGCATCAGGGAGAAGAATTCTCTCCCCAACTTGATCAGAAAACATCAGGGTTGCACCAAAGTCCATTAAGAAGGGTCGTCCCAAGATCATAGGACTGTCCAAATGAGTAATCCAAAAATGGCAGGTTCCAACGATATTTCGACCAATCCTGACCGGTACATCTTCAGCAATACCAACCAGTTCACAAGCTTGATTTCCTATCCCATATACTGCAGAGTTGAAGCTGACCCTAGGACTAAGTTTGAGCTTGCAGGCCATAGCATCCAAGATTAAGTTAAGCTGAGATCCAGAATCCACAAGAGGAGAAACAGTTTTAGCTGAGTCACCAAGATAACAAGGAAGAAAGCCAAGGGGACAGGAATAAAGATTGGATTCTATAGAAGGACTGGTTCCACCAGAGTCCTCCATTAAAGTGCCAGAGGAGACTTTGAGTTCTTCAAGGCCAATTTCCACACGTCGACAAGAGACCCATTTCTTCATTCCTTCAGCAACAGATGGAGAGATCAATAGGAGTTCAGCCACAGATAGATCAGGAATTTTGAAATCAGAAATTTTCTTTAATACTCCCTCCACAGCATTGGGGTGATCCTTGGAGATGCCTCTTTCAAATCAAACTTTGGGCTGGGTGGGGGGAGGAAGTTCAGGTGAAGCAGAATCTAAGATAGGATTAGAAGGTTGAGGTGAGGGAGAAGGATCAGGGTGATCTGGGAACCTTTCCATGAGTGGTTCCTTTTCCACCTCCATGTCTTCTACATCAGAGGAAGGAGGCTCAAGTGTTGATCAACGTTTAACGGGTTTTCGAAGGATTGAAGTTGGCAAGGAAGGAGCCTTATGAGGTTTAGGTTCCTCATGTCGTTTCCTGGCTGGATCAGATTGATAAGTAGTCCCAGCAAGACTAGAGGAAGAAATAGCTGGAGGATACCAAGGTTGGAGGGTACCACAGGATGATCGAAATTCAAAGGAAGCAAGAGATGCTTTCCCAGGAGGTGATGGCTGGTAAGAGGCCACCACATGTTGGATAGGAAAAGACGAGTCAAAAGGGATTAGGGCACCATTAGGGAGGAAGTAATTGTTTCCCCTCTGCTCTACCAACTTTTCCTTTAAGTCCTTCTGAAGTTCTTGACATCGTCGGGTTCCATGGCCTTCCCTATGACAGTAGTAACAGACCAGAGTTGATTTGGGGACAGAAGAAGGATTTTTAGGAGTAGCTAGCGAAGAAATCTTTTGATCTATTTTTTTCTCAAAGGCTCTAAGTAACTTGGTGATTTCATCTATAGTAGTAGGTTCTTGATTGGAATTAGGATCTGCTTTAGGCCTACGATCTACCTCCATTTTAATCATAATATTGTTTGACTCTTTAAAAGAAGGAGCATGGACTGGTTCAGTAGTTTTAGGCTTTTCAAAGGTAAGAGCAGTTTGACCTTTCATGACTTTATCCACAGTACTCCTAAGGGTAAGAAAAACAGGGAGCTTGAATTGATTATCCCTGGTAGTAATCATGGATCCAGATTTCACCAGTTCTTCTTTAATCCTTTCCTGCACAGCCGACGAAAATGATTGGAAGAACTTTGCTTGAATTTTGTCCACTGTGTCAATGTGATCGTTTCGGATAAGATAGTTTTGAATGGGATCCCACGACTTTCTAAAAATCTGATAGTCAGAGGCTGAAGAAATACCACCATTGGAGATCCACTGAGAAACCAGAGCATCCAAATCCTGCAAAGTAAACCTAGCCACATCTATTTTACCCCAGTATGCCAACATAGCCTCCCTGAGAAGAGTCCAGTTGTGGGATTTGAATCCCTTGAAAGACTCGATTACCTCCATAACTCCATCTGAGGAGATAAAGAATTGCAACTGATAAGTCATATCGAATTCACTAGCTCCATCTACTTCAGCAGCCATTTTGTAGGAGTCCAAGAATCGCTTGACATTTGTGCCGTTGAAGCCTAAGTTCTTGTTCTGGGGTTTGATCTTTACCATCTTAGGTCAAACAGAGGCGGTTGGAGTAGCGGGAGATGCCATATCAAATAACAGAGTTCCTAGGGGATCCAAAGAGCAGATTTCCAAAGTGGCTCACGAGTGTGGCAAGAGTAGGGTTTTGCCAGAAACGACAAGTATCTTGCCCAAGCGGTGCACAAATTGGGAGGACTTACTTCTAGACCAAGTTGCCTCCACGGATTGGAAAAAAAGAACAAACAGAAAAAGAAAGAGAAATTGGATAGGATTTTGGAGTTGATTCTTCAAGTTGGGACTGTAAATCCCAAGGTTGCTGGTTTGATCCCGGCCCGGGGGACCAAATGTAGGACTCCAAACGGTGCTAAGCCGTGGCAGTTCTGTGGAGGGGAAAGGTGCTGTTTAGGCTGCCCTCCTAGGAGTTACAATAATATTTAAATGTTACCGGAATCAAGGTCCAGAACCTTATGGATGAGAAATCAAACTAAGAGAAGAGGATAAGAGTTGTCGGTAGCAATGGAAACATCACTATCTGAGACAAGATGGTGCAGGGAAAGACTTGAACAAATAAGTCAAGGTTTTTTCAGAGTTCAATAGAACAAGGCAGTTGTAAGTAACAACGCCCACAAGCTAATAACTCTGGTCGTCAGCAGTTGATTAGGAAAGATCAACTCAATCCCAACCAACCTCCAGGTTCTCAATGAACCTGCCCAACTCTCCGCAATCAAGCGCTTGAAGGGTACCAGATAACTGTGGGAGGCTGAACAAAACAGAAGCAATTTGTTTATGAAGCTCTAGAAGCAAATCATTAACGAATTTGAGCAAGAATATCCCAACACTTCTCAAGGAACTCAAGAATAGCGTGGCAAAATTCAACCTCAAAGAAGAAGGGAGGTATAACACTCCAGGTTTTAAGCTTAATAAAACCTCTTCAATCAAACGTGATTGGCTCCAGAAAGATGATCAAGCAGAGATCAAGACCAGTATGGTCGGAAAAAAGGGATCAGAGTGGTATAACACACTCAAGAATTCAGGCAGACAGGAATTCTTCTTCAACCAGCAAGGCTATTGGTTGGTGATAAGGATCAAGGTCACAAAGGACTGAGTTTGAGTATGGAGGCTCAAAGGATCAAGGGGCAATCATAGATATACCCGGATAATTTGCTCAGATAAGTGGGGAAGGATGCCCACGGATAAATTGCTTATGATGATGGTCTCATAGAATGATGGGATTCTCTGATGCTCCAATGATGGGATGCTGGGATGCTGGGATGCTGGGATGCTGGGATGCTGGGATGCTGGGATGCTGGGCCAAAAGGCAGGGGAGAGCCCCTCCTTATATGGGCAGGAGGCCCTGTTAGACTATATACAACGGATTCTACAAATAGAGCGGAAAAGGGAAGGCAACCATGTGGTCACTCGCGTTGGTCAAGGATCTGCCAAATGCTTGCGGGTGCGGTCGGGATGGATTCAGTAGATCATGGATGAGCGCCGCGCAACGGTAGCAATGAGGAGATTGGGAGGTGCAACGACAAAGACAAAGACACGCAACAACAAAGATGAGGACGTGCTATAACAACGGCGGAGATGACAAGCAACACGGATAAAGGACGCGCAACGCGCGCAGATGAAAGGAGCGCGGCGCGGCGCAGCGCGCAACGCAGATAATGGAAGCGCAGCGCGCGCGGCGCGGCGCGCGTGCGCGGGTAAATAATGGTTTGGATGAGCCTGAGGATAAGTTGTTCGGCCGGGTGGTACGTTTGCGCAACAGTTTATGGATTGAGGTCTTAAGGCAGCCAGGGTGTCCAGGATGGGGCACCACACCGTACTGGTCCACAGGTGTCCCAGATTGGGCACCACACTGGCTATACAGATTGAAAGCATGGGGTCCAGAAGGAAAATGAAGCGGCATAATGTGGCTTGTAGCTAGCCTTGTTTTGATGTTGTCTACAGGGGAATAACATGACTCCATGGTGATTCCCCGTTTCTGGAAACCAGAAATCACAAGCAGTGTTATGCCCCTGTAGAGCATGAAAGAACCCACATAATCCCAAGTGAAATGAATCCTACTGGTTTTTACATGCTCTACGGGGCATAAAACCTCTCCAAGGTGAAGCCCAGTTTCTGGGAACCGGGCATCACAGGCAGTTTAATGTCACTGTAAAGCATGAAACACCCCAAAGGTTGACTTCTGGTTTCCAGAAACTGGAAATCAACATCCATAAATTTAACTGGGTATACAGAGTGAAACCATGGGGCAAAGATGGAAAAGAAGCAGCATAGTGTGGTGTGTAGGTAGCCTTGTTTTGATGTTCTCTACGGGGGCGTAACTGTAAACTTAAGGATACCAGCAACTTTTCAGTCCTTTAGCTACAGAAAGAGATATTGATGTTGGAATAAAAATAATTCCAAGAAAATTACATAAAATGCTCAAATAGTTGATTTAGAAGCAAGTGCAAAGTTTGATTGGTTAGGTTGGATTAAATTGATTTGGAAATATTTATCAAGAGGGGCCACAGTTCATGCAAACAGGGGACCTTTAATAAAAACATCTCTTCAAGTGAACTGTGTAAAGACCTTGGGACAATTAGGTCCTAAGTGATTACTCAAAAGGGGTTTAATCAAGGGGATTGGGTGGACTGGCTGACTCACAGCATTTAGGCCTGGAGGAAATGGTGAGATAACTTACTAATTTAAGCAGACACTCCAAGAAACTTGCAGAAATTCACGGTTGAAAGGTTCTCAGGACAATTTTTGGGGATATTGCTGATATTCTTCAATGGAATTAACAATGGGTTCAGAATCAATAATTATAATATCAGACTGAGGCCATAAATCAATTTTTTATCTTGAATAAACACTTGATCACGGATGGCAAGGGTTCTGGATTGATTACTTAAAAATTACTGAGGTTAAAACCATCTAAAAGGGGCTGTTTTTATACCTTTCTAGGGTAATAAGAACTTCTCAGGGAAATTAGAGAGGGTTGTGCTTGTGTTCTGAGGCTGGAAGGCTATCTAGGGCTAGTTTGGCACAGAGTCTGGGTGCTGTCAGCTGGCTAGCCTTTCCTGTGTCATACTTACATGTGAAATAATTGTCAGAAGGTATTTAAATGTTTATTTGTTATTTTCATGGTTCAGAAACATTTACTGATTTTGTATTACCTTCCTTGGATTTGCATGGGTATAATTTGGTATTTTGTCAATTCTATGCCATCTTTTGCACATGCTGGTAATTCTTAATAATTTTTTGGTAGACTCCTTGATGTGTTTCATGGTTCATAAATATTTAGCAATCCCATTTACATGACAACCTTCATTATTTTTTCTCACAATTTATTTGATTAATGTTTTGATTTTCATATTTTTTATTCAATCTTCTTGGGTTTCAGACATCTCCCCATCCATCAGTCACCTTGTTAAATATGCATGATTTATGCATACAATTTGTAGCATGTTCCTGCGGTACCTGGCCGTTAGAATTATTAAATTTCATTTTGACACGCGCAGGCTTGACAGCTGCATGCGGGAATCCATCATGCGCGGTCAGCAGCCATTTTTGCATTCCAGTTTCTTGACATGCGCCTACATACTGAGTGTCAGGCATGTGTAACCTTGCTATATGAATGTGGGGCTGCACGCAGGAATTTTGTTGCAAAACCAATCTGCCTGTAACTCCTAAAATATAAACAACACCTCAATTATGACTGAAATTTAGGTTTGAAACCTATAAATGGAATTATGTGTGAAATTTTACAATACCAAAAAGGTGCCATAGTGGTGCCATGGTTTATTGGTCTTTTCTTCTAAATTTATTAAAAAAATGTAAGGAGTTGGAATTCAAGGGTGGGGTCAGTGAGTGACCCTACCTATTTTTGGGTGGGAAATCCATTTCTGCAATAATATATATGGATTTCCCACTCCTTCTAATCTTTTTATTTATTTTCTTTTTTTAATCTGCTTTGACAGGTTGCTCTTTTCAACTAGCAATCTGAAAGTAACATGGCTCCAAGGTGATGCCCAGTTTCTGGAAACTGGGCATCACAGGCAGTGTTATTCCCCTGTAGAGGATGAAACACCCAAAAGGTTTATGTCTGTTTTCCAGAAACAGGACATCAAGATACATAAATTTAACTGGCTATACAGATTGAAAGAATGGGGTGAAGAGGGAAAATGAAGCAGCATAATGTGGCTTGTATGTAGCCTGGTTTTGATTTTCTCTATGGGGGCATAAAATGTCTCCAAGATGATGTCTTTTTTCCAGAAACCAGACATCAAAATCAGTGTTATTCCCCAGTAGAGAATGAAAGAACCCACATAATCCCAAGTTAAATTAATCTTACCCAATTAACCACTTTACCCCAATCAGGTCCCCTTTGGAAGGATGTATGTGTTCTGGGCTTGTTCTGGCTCTTCAGGGGAATCACATGATGTCCAATCTCATTGTTTTGAGTATGAAACTGATTCCTGTGAATAGGCTGGGCTGACATGCTTTATAGGATTATAGCAGAGCTAATTGATGATTCCCGGTTTGCATAAACCAGGCATCATCATTCAGCTGTACTATGCTCCTATAAAGCATGTCAGGATGATACTCAAAAGGCCTTCCTTGGTTTGTGGAAAACGGGCTTTGTTTCTTGGCCATTTTATGCCCCCATAGAAAGCAGCTAAATGAAAGGAAAGTAACAGGAATTTTATCATCTCTTCAAACCAGGGGTAGAAACACAGTGAGTTCATTATTTGTTAATCAATCTGTATAAAATGGCTTTATTTCCTCATTAGTGCAATTCTTTGGCCCTTTTTGCAAGTTTTATTGTGAATATCATCCTCTATGCATATATTTATAATCATTACACCTGTCCCATAACTTGTAAACAAAAGTTTCACATGATTTTGATTTAAATAACTTCCCTATTTCAAATTATGGAAGATTTCCCACACTAGTACCATCCCCCTTCCTTGGAAACACATCAACTGTCTTATTCCTCCTGAAAATCCCATACTCACAACGCAGTGGATGAAATATACCCCATTCTTCATTGGCCTTGTTGAGGTTCATCTTGATGAAATAAATACCCCAGCTCTCCCAAAACGTCTACGTATTGAAGGAGCATATTGGGCATTGTTATACCCCAGGGATAATAATCTAAAGTCTACATACCAGATCTTTCTTTCCCTTTAGGAGTCCCTGCCCCTCCAATTGACTCAATAATTTTACCCCTCCTCACCCAGCTCACAGGCTATGGCCCAGGTTGTGATTGGCAGGCAATGATGAGGGAACTGCCTTATCCAATTCTCTTTGTGGAAACAATTCTCCATATTGTTTTTTCCACAATTATCACATTCAAACTTGCTCTCCTTCTATTCCTTCATGAACAAAATATATCAGAAATCCTTGATAAGCTTCTTGGTGCTCATATAATCATCAAAAGACCCCCCAAGTATAACCCTTCAAAACACCAGGGCTACCCACTGGCCAACCCACCATCCCAAAGGCTAACAATGCAATTACTTCTTGGAAACCCCTACTATGATCCAAACCTACTTGAAATACCAAGTGGATGTTATTTCAATCCAATCAATACCAATCCAAAAATATTCACCACCAAACCCCTCCCCCACCAGGCCCAAGGACTTGAGTTCTTGCTCAATTGTGAGTCACCACATTCTTCCTCTGCTCTTGCCTTGTGGTATAAATAAAACATGAATGCCTGGCAAATTTGGGAAAACAAAATCAGCTGCTCAAGATTGGCTCTAATTGATCCAAAATCTGTTCCACAAAATGCTTTGGGCTCCATACTGGTGGATGATATGGGTCTTGGGAAATCTTTTCAAGCAATCTCCTTTATTTTTCAGAATATACCTGAATCAAACTCTTTTCACCATCACAAAGATAACCCTCCAGCTTTTGTGCCTCATCAGGCAACTCTCATCATATGCCCACCCTGCCTGCTACAGAACTGGGCAAAGAAAATGTCAGCCTCCTGGATGCCAAGGCCCTTGATTCCCTTTAGTTAACAGAGGTAATAGAATAAATAATAAATATATTATTCAATAAATGCAGAATAAACCTGTAAAATATTTGGATAAAGCTATTGCAAGGTTGGATTGGTTTGGTTATGGTTGAATATTATAAATCAATATTAATAAATTTATTATTAAATAATTTAATAGAGGGGCCAAAATAATATTGGAAATATTTAACACCTCTCTTCAGGGAATTCACTTTGAAAACACATATACCTGGTTCATTTGGAACCTTTAATTTATATTCTTAAAGGATAGATTTCCCAAAAATAATATATATATAAAGTATATGGTTGTGTGACAGGGACTTTTAGCCAAGCTTCCACAAAATAAAAAGGATAATAAGACTCACTGGTATATTATTAAATAATTAGGGTAACGTTTTGGGAAGTTTAATGATGGATTAAACCTATTACTGGGGTTTAAAAAGATTGTTCAGCAGTTTAAATTGATAAAAGGGTTGGGGATGGATATTATTAATCATAATAAATCCATAAATAACTTATTTATCTCTTATAAGTATTTTATTACCTTGGAAGGGTGTCTGGATATAAATATAACTGGGTCTCTGGGTATCAATATCCTCAAAAGAGCTCCTTATTTATAGATTTTTGGGACCCAATATTGTCCTTCTGAGGGATATGGGGGCTCAAAGGGATGGATGCTAAGGCTAGCAGGGTAACCAGTGGTAGCCACTTATGTTTTCTTGTTGAAGTAGGATGAGTAGTTTCCAATTCCACAGGGTATGGGAATTATTCTACCTTTTTAATTGAAATTTGGACATGTGAATAACACTAATTTATCCATATTATCTATTATTTATGTAATTATATTTATTAAATATCCCCAGGATGTTAAAAATTATCTTAATAGACATTCCTAATTGTAATCTGATTTCATGTTGGTTCTCATTATGTATCAACTGATTGGAGTAAAATCATGATATTCCTTTTACTACTCATTTTTGAAATCCAGTTGATTTACTTAAAATAATTAATTAAAAATACAAGTTATGAGAATTCATGTGATATTTTAACATCATGAGTGCCCTTAGTATGTCAAAGGAATATGGATTTCTTCAAGTTCTCACAATTGTATATCAAAGTATTGTAATATATTTTTACAAATAGTATTTATCTTATTTTTGACATTTTTGGTGGTTTTTAATTATATTTTATAAAAAATACGTATAAAGGTTATTTGAGTATTTTTATATAATTTTATGTATTTTTATACTTTTTATTATCCACAGGACATTTATTACATATGTGGAATGTCCCCCTCTAGGTTGTAGCACATTTATGTGGTACCTGAGCTTCTCAGGCCACCTGTCACTCTATCAGCCTGTAGTCCCATGGCTGCTTACTTGTCAGATTCCTAGGGCTGCTTACATGGCTTGTCAGGATATACTTATAGAATGGCATTGCTGCTGCTCAGCTGCACGCAGGTGTATTGGTTGCTGCAGCTGCATGTGGGAATTGTGACACAAGACATTTCCTTGTGTAACTCCTAAAATATACACAACGCCTCAATTCTGAATGAATTTTAGGTTTGAAACCTATAAGTGACAATGTGTGTGAAATATTTAATTGGCCAAAAGGTCCCATAGTGGTGCTGTGGTATTTTGGTCATTACTATTTTTAATTATTAAAAATATAAGGAGTTGGATTTGAAGGGTGGGGTTGGTGAGTGACCCTACCCAATTTTGGGTGGGAAATTCATTTCTGCAGTAAGATTTATGGATTTCCTGCTCCTTCTAAAATTAAATGTAATATTTTTATTTTATTTTATTTTTTTAATTTCGCAGCTTGCTCTGAAATAGTAGCAAGCTGACATTCCCCCAATCCAAGATATGGCCATATCTGAAAAAAAATCCAAAGTGTTTTGGAAAAAAATTCTATGTGTTTCAGTTCCTTTAACTGGCTCTGTAGTTTCTAAGATGTATTTTTCCATCATTTATATTGCTCTCTGCTAACCATCCATCTTTTTATACCAATTCTTATTTGTATCTCACTAATTATAGTCTAACATTTTTCCCTTGTACTATTTCTTTCTTGTCTCCCAATATCCTTCTGACTTTCCCTTTTTCTTTCACAGGGTCAGGTTCTATTGGATCATTACTGGAGCAAGGTTGCTACCTTCTCTTGGTTGAAACTGCTTTACTAGGCAAACAGGGAATACCAGGTGCTTTATTGATAATTCTTCACTCAAAACCACTTCTACAGCATTTTTTACATGCATTCTCTTCATAAAAAATGGCACTACAAAAGCTGGTTTCAGCTTTCTGTTCCCTGCTAAAATTTTTAAGTTGGCAGTAGATATCAAGATCTGATCTCCTATCTTAAAGTCAGGTTCTCTGTGTGATTTGTCCCATCTTTTTTTGTTGTATTCCACTGCTTTTTCTACACATTTTTAATCATGATTATTTTCCAGGTCTATCATTTTCTTGAAGTTAAGAGATGTGGGGTCAATTTTGGCTATGTTATAGTTCAAAGTATTCCTGGGAAGTTTTGGAATCCATCCTCTTTCTAGTATGTAAGGGGCTTCTTTGGTAGTAGAGTGTTTACTTCTATTATTGGCCATCTCCAGGGCTGGTATTAGGCTTACCCAATCATGGCAATATCCATCTGATTTTTTGTATCCTAGGCCAAAGCTAAAAAACGTTTTTAACATATCTTTCAAGGTTTCTATCATTCTTTCAGCTAATCCAACCGTCTGTGGATGGTATGCTGTAGAAAAGTCTATAGTAGTACCTAGCACATCATGTAGATTCCTCCAGAATTCAGAAGTAAATTTGGGGTCTCTGTCACCAATTTTAATCTTGGGTATACTATCATCAGCTAAAATCCTATTCCAAAATAGCAAAGCCACATCCATATCATTTTCTTATTTGTGTTTAGGTAAGAATTTTTCCTTCTTAGAGTATCTTTCTACTATAAACAGGAAAGATTTATATGAGTGTGTACCTCCAGAGGGGAGGCCTGTGTCAAAATTCATATTAATTATTTCCCCCCTAGTTTTGGGTTCAGAGATCTTTTTTAGGATTCAAAACCTTTTTACAGTAGTTTTATAAGATTTTTGGCAAGTCTCACGGCTAGTAACATACTTAATAGTGATTTTTTTTCAGTCTATCCACCAAGCAGTCTGTTTTAATTTCTTCAAGGTCCTTTAAGGGGATAGATGCCCTTTTGAACATTTGTTATGGCAATCTTGAAGTATGTGTTGTATATGCTCTTTGTTGCTCAGTACCAAAACACTGGAATGTTGGTTTCTGTAGTAAAGGAGAACATCCCAAAAGGTCAAGCTTCCTGCTTTATAGGTTTTGAGTAATGAGGCAGGTTAACTATTTATCCTGGCTGCTTCTGGGGATTCACATTCTATAAAAGTAATCAGCAGCTTGATAACAGAGGAATTTTTCTCTCTTACTAGATTAAAGAAAGCAGTATCTAATTCACATAAGGGGATCCCCATAATTGGAGCATCTAATGCAAAGAGATTGATGCTTAAGATAGGAAAGATATCCTGATCTTCAGGGTCATATGCTGGATTGCTAGGGTCATTAGGCAAAGCATTACTAGTTAGACTATCAGAATTCTGGTGTTTAGCTCCAGCTTTATGCACTATAGTAATCTGACCTCCGTACTGTTGTATAGCAATTTGCCACCTGAGCATATGTCTACTGGGAGTCTTCATGTTAATGAGAGTTCTTACAGCATTAAATCCCATAATTACTTGGAAAGTTGTGCCTTCTAAGTAATATTTTTAATTTTCTAGAGCCCATAAAAGAGCCAAGCATTCCATCCAACCGGCTCCATATCTTTTTTCAGTGTCTTTGGTATGTCTAGATATGAAAAGTAATGTTTTCTCCACTGGTTTGTCTTCTTCTATTCTTTCTTGGTTTAAGCAAGCTCCTAACCCTTCCATAAAAGCGTCAATTTACAGCTTGAAGAATCTAGAGTAGTCTGGTTGAATGAGTAGAGGAGTGGAGTTCATAGCTATTTTCAATTCTTCATATTTTTTCAACCTCTCATGTGTCATTTCAAAGAGAGTGTTATTGTTGCATATTTCATAGAGACTTATAGTTAGCATAGAAAAATTTGCAATATCTTTTCTGTAGTAGCTTCAAAAACTAATAAATGATAGCAAATCTGTTTTATTCTGAGCATGGGTCTGTTCATTACAGCTGCTATCTAATTCTGGTCAGCAGCTAGAGTTAAACCAGAGACTATATTTCATAGAGATTTTAGTTCTCCATATCCAAAGTTACATTTATTCATGGAGAATTTCTATCCTGCTTTGGAGATAGTTTGAAGAACTAATCTTATTTGGTTTATATGAGTCTCCCAATCATCAGAATATATGATAACATCATCTATATAAACCATCATCCATCCTTGTCTGATGTAAGTACCTAGAACTGTATGAATTGTTACCTGGAAGTGTGATGGAGCATTCTTTATACCAAAGGGCATCCTGAGGTATTCATATATACCTAATTGGCAGAATATTCTCATAAAATTTCTACTTCCAGGGCTTATAGGTATTTTTTGAAACCCTTTAAGCATATCCATAGTAGTGATGTACTCATCTTTAGACAAGTCATGCAGAGCATGATCAATCCAAGGTATAGGATAAAAGTCTGCTTAAGTGTAGTTATTCAGCATTCTGAAGTCTCCTACCATTCTTAACTTATAATTATGCAAAGCTATGATTACAGGAGTAGTCACATCTGCTTGTTCATTATTCCCTACTTTCCTCAATACTTGTAGGTCTACAAGTTCTTGGATGTGTTCTTCAAGAGCTATTCTAGATTTAGGACTAGAGGGATAAGCGGGTATTCTTAGGTTAGGAGGATAAGGAGGCTTAATAGTCAAAGAAAATACCATGTCATGTCCTTTGATATCTCCAATGGGATGATCTCTAGTACAGAAAGCATTTTGATTCTCAAAAAAGACTTTCAATATATCTTTCTTCTGTTCTTCAGAAATTTTCTGATTCAGAGCTGCTTGAGAGAAGTATTCTTGATTTAATTCTTCTAAGTGGTTTTGATAAGGAGAAGAGGGGAAGTTAGTTTGGATAGTGCATATCTTAAACTTCTTTTCCCATTTAAAACCCAAATTGAAATAACTTCCTTTACTTTGGAACACATCTATGCCATATGGACATAAATAATCATTTCCTATTATCAGGTAGTCACATAATCCGTTGAGCAATACTAAAAATTTCACTTGGATCCTCAAAGATAATTTGGTATTTGGCAGTATTATAGGAGCAGTCAATGCTCCAATAGCATTCATAGGAGAGTTGCAAGAACTAAATTTGGCTTTTGGGAAAGTAAAAACAGAAAGCTCCACTGTCAAGTGATAAACTTATGGGTCTGTCTTTATACAATCCCGTTGCATAACAAGTTTGAACAGTAGTATAACTCTTACCACTCATAGTTTTAACTTTTAGTGGTTCAAAATCAGTGACATTTCTAGGAATTTTGGTGGGGTCTCATTGTTGGGGCAAACTAGAACCACCATGGATTTTATTGATTTCTTTAGAAGTGCCTATATCTCCTTCAATTACATTGACAGGGTTGGTCAGGATCAATTCACATTCAGACAGAGATCCTTCAGTATCAGCCTTATCTTCATAGTTCTGATTCCCTTAAATCTCATGTTCTTCTTCCATTACTGCTATTTTTCTTTTTGGCAATGGGCAGTCTTTTATCATATGCCCTGTCTTTTTAAAGTTCCAACAAGTTCCAGGCATTCTTTCTTTATCTCTGTTCTCGTAGGTTTCTTATTCTCAGGGATATTTATCAGAGGAGTTTTTTCTCTTGTTTTGTTAGTATTGAAGTTATCTTTGGGTCTAGAAGGAGCCTTCTTGCCTAACCAATTCATGTCTCTCACTTCTTCTAACACATTGATTAGAGTTGGTAAGTCAGCATCCATACTCATTCTGCATCTCATAATATGGTTAAGATTTCCAGGGAACAGGTGGAGAAGTCTTTCTTTAAATTCCTCTTTATCAGCATCTGGATAGAAGCATTCAAGTCTTCTTTTCTGGTCTAAGCACCATTTTTGAGGTTTATCCTTTGAGGGGTCAAATGAGGAATTTTTTAAATTTTTCATAATTTTTGTTTTCCACATTCTAGAACCAAATTGTTCTTGAATTAAGAGTTTCCAAGAATTCCATGGTGAGGATCCTACTTCTTCTATTTTACTATTAAACAAATCTAGAGCTAATCCTTCAAAGAGTCTGGGAACCCTGACTACAGCTCTTGCTTTTTGTAGGTCATAAGAGTTTATGGTGTAGTCAATAAATTTGATGAAATTTATATGGTTGTATTCTCCTTCACCAGGGAATTGATGCCATTCAGAGATTGGGGGTAAACATTTGAGGGCTTGTTCCATTTCAGGAGGATGACTAAGCCTGAAAGTGTCACTCATATGCATTCCTAATAGGGGTGGTGCATAAGGATTAGTTGTTTGTTTGGCAGGTTTTGGTTCCTTTGTGGTACTCCCCAAGGGGTTGGTCAGATGGACTTTTAAGTCTCTAAGATCATTCTTGATCAGATTATGTTGCAGGTCCACTTTATTATTAATTAGACCTAATTTCTAACAAAGGGAAAGAAGAGAGTTGTTGGTAGTATTCATTAATTCTTCTTTAATAGTCTGAAGGGAAATAATAAAATCTTCATGGATAGCTAATAAAATATTCTCAATGGTTTGATTCTCATTAGTTTTAACTTTGTTTATTGTCTCCAATAACTGTTCTGTATATTATCTGCAATAAATGTTCTGTATTTTCCTTAATATCTTCAATCCCTACAGCTTTTGATTGTTTTCTAATTGATTTGGCTACAACTGTGGTCAACTTATCCAATTGGGTGTAAATGCCATCCAAATTTCCACAAAAAAGTCTGAAATTATGATGCATATCATTACAAAAGGAAGTAATTACATCAGAGGTTGGTTTAGACAAGACACTGGGCTCAGAATTCAAAGCTAATTGTGGTACAAGTTTTTCCACTTTTGATCTAAGGATATTACCTGATCCCAATCTTTCTTTCCCTTTGGCTTTGGATAGGAAGAACATCTCTTCTTTCCTGATTTTCTGCCTTTCAGTTGTGCTAATTGATCCCATGGATTCCAATTTTGTACGTAGGAATCTACCTCTTTCCTTGGAATCATTTTCTGAAGCGCTATCTGGGTAGCTTTTGCCTGGGATATTATCTTTATCACAGATACTACATCCTCCTTGGCTTGGGCTTCTTTTAATCCTTCCCAATATTTCACTTGCTCTATGACCAATTATTTGATCCTGGCTTCCTTGGCCAGATTCTGCTGGGTTTGCTGCAGAAAACCTTCTTGTAATGGAGGGGGCTTCATTCTACTAAATTCTGCTGCTCTAGGTTGGGGGAGGGCAACAGTTATTGGGGCTGTTCCTTGTCCAGCAAAATTTGATTCACAGGTTCCAGCCCCCTCATGGTTGTTGTAATTGGTTGCCTCACAGTTACTGGGGGCTCCTGTCAAATATCCATAGGAGGGAACTATCCCCGAGGCCCTTGTGTTACGTCTATTCATGTTGAATAAAATATTTATAAGTATTTTTCTAAAAAAAATGTGTGATCATAAATTTATTAAAACTTACTTAAGTTGATTTTAAAAGGTACTAAGACTTTATAAGGATTTTACTGGTCCTTGTTAGGTAATCCCATGGGGTCTTGGTGTGTTCCAGTGATGTCTTCTCCAGTCCAATCTATCTTTTCAGGGATTCCAGAAATATCTGGGACTTCTTGATCCAATACATCAACTTCAGTGGAATTGGTTTCTGGGATAGGAGGGTTCAATGATGGTATGAGAAAGATATTTTATTGGTCAATAAAATATATTAATATTATTTTAAGAAAATGATGTTGTAATATAGATTTTTTGCTTAGTTTTGTATTTTAAAAATTAATTTATATTGTATTTTTCCCAAGCTTTATGTTTTCTTAATACGCCTTGAAATTTGATACACCTCTCAAGATCTTCTTTTTCAAGGAGTTTATCTAATTATTTACAAGCAGAACAGATATTAAGTGGTTCAGCTTGAGTTAAAGCTTCCTAAACAGTTGGTTTTTAATTTTTAATGTAGTCTTCTTTTCTTATCTTTAAAAGATTTCAATAATATATTATTAGTTCTGAATTGGTTTTCAAATCCACTGCAAAAGAAATTAATGATAAATAATGGTTAAAAATTAAAATAAATTATCTTTGATTTAATTTTTACATGAAATGTCTGTTCCAAGGTATGTAATATAATATAATGGAATATTTCCCAGCCAGACCCTCAATTTTCAGCCTCCTGGATGCCAAGCCCCTTGCTGTCCTTTAGCTACCAGAGGTGATATAATGAATAATAATTATATTATTCAATAAATGCAGCAAAAATCTGTAAAATATTTGGATAAAGCTATTGCAAGGTTGGATTGATTTGATTATGGTTTAATATTATAAATCAATATAAATAAATTTATTATTAAATAATTTAATAGAGGGGCCACAATAATATTAGCAATCTTTAAAACCTCTCTTCAGGGAATTCACTTTGAAAGCAAGTATACCTGGTTAATTTGGAGCCTTTAATTTATATTCTTAAAGGATATATTCCCCAAAGAAAATATATATATATAAAATATATTGTTTTGTGAAAGGGCCTTGTAGCCAAGCTTCCATGACAGAAAAAGGATAATAAGACTCACTGGTATATTATTAAATCCTTTGAGTACCTGTTTGGGACATTTACTGATGGGTAAAACCTATAACTGGGTTTTAGGAAGGTTGTCAAGCAGTTTAAATTGATAAAAGGGTTGGGGACAGATATTATTAATCAGACTAAAGCCATTAATCACTTTCTTATCTCTTATAAGTATTTGATTACCTTTGCAGGGTTTCTGGATATAAATATAACTGGGTCTCTGGGTATCAATATCCTCAAAAGAGCTCCTTATTTATAGCTTTTTGGGTCCCAATATTGTCCTTATGAGGGATATGGGGGCTCAAAGGGATGGATGCTAACATTAGCAGGGTAAAAACTGGTACCCTTTCACGTGTTCTTGGAACTGTAGCAGGTTTAGCTTCTAATTCCACAGTTTATGAGAATTATTCTACCTTTTGAATTGATATTTGGATGTGTCAATAACACTAATTTATCCATATTATCTATTATTTAAGCAATTATCTTTATTAAATATTCCAAGTAAGTCAATAATTCTCTTTATAGAAATTTCTACAGGTAATCTGATGTCAAGTTGGCTCTCATTAAGTATTAAATGATTGGAGTAAAATCATGATATTGATTTTACTCCTTATTTTCAAAATGCAGTTTATTTACTTAAAGTAATTTCAATTAAAATATAAACTATGAGAATTCATGTAATATTTTTACATCATCATTTCCCTTATTATGTCAAACAAAGACTGATTTATTGAAGCTCTCACAATTGTATATTTAAGTATTTGAATATATTTTTACAAATAGTAGTTATGTTATTTTTGACATTTTTGGTATTTTTTAATTCTATTTTTTAAAAAATATGTATAAAGGTTATTTAAGTCTTTTTATATACTTTTATGTATTTTTATACTATTTACTATCCACAGGACATTTATTACACATGTAGAATGTCCCCCTGTAGGTTTTAGCACATTTACATGGTACCTGAGTTTCTCAGGCCACCTGTCACTCTATCAGCCTGTAGTCCCCCGGCTGCTTACTTGTCAGATTCCTGGGGATGCATACAGGGCTTGTCAGGGTATTCTGACAGGGTGAAATTGCTGCTGCTCAGACACAAGCAGGTGTATTGGCTGCTGCGGCTGCATGCGGGAATTGTGACACAACAAATTTCTGTGTGTAAATCCAAAAATATACACAACACCTGAATTCTGGCTGAATTTTAGGTGTGAAACCTATACCTGAAAATATGTGTGAAACATTTATTTTGCCAAAAGGTCCCATAATGGTGCCATGGTATTTTGGTCATTACTATTTTTAGTTATTGAAAATATAAGGAGTTGGATTTCAAGGGTGGGGTCAGTGAGTGCCCTACCTAATTCTGGGTGGAAAATCCATTTCTAAAATAATATTTATGGATTTCCTACTACTTCTTAAGTTAAATGTAATATTTTTATTTTATGTTATTCTAGTTAATTTTGCAGCTTGCTCTGCAATATTAGAAAGCTAAAAAAACTCAGAAAACATGTTTCCCCTCACACCATCAACTACCTGATCTATCATGGAAGTGAAAAGAATAAATTCAGTCCAGATTTCCTCAACTCACCCTCTGTAATCATCACCATTTATACCCTCATGGAATCTACACACAAGAAGGCACAGAAGGAATCCAACCTTCCTTCTTCTTTCATTTAATCCTTTTATTGTTTCAGGATAATCCTTGATGAGGCACAGCAGGTATCACTGCCATTAACTGCAATTCATGAAACTGATCATCTATCATTTGATAGCGCAATCTGGAAAAGCAAAGGAAAGGTGACTCAATCAATCATTGCACTCAGAGCTCAACGACGCCTATGCCTCACTGGAAACCGGTCCAGAACCATCTAAATGACCTGATGTTGTTGCTGAAATTCCTCTGCATGGATATTGAACAATCTCACAACCATTGGGTAAAAATGCTTCTACCCCATCTCAAACTTGGAAACTTCAAACCACTCCAACAAATCTTGCTTCACCTAGTTCTTAGCAGAATCTAAGAGAATGAGATTTATAGTCTACCAGATGCAAACCATCAAATTATCTACACACCCCTGAAACAATCTGCAAAAGAATATTACAATAATCAAATGGACATTTTTGTCAAATCACTCCAAAAGAAAGAGTCCTAAGTCCATCAAGGGGCCAATAATCCCAAAATTCCTCACTTGAATTCAGGAACTCTGTGGAACTGTGAAAGTCCCCTGTGAGCCAACCCAAATCTGGTTCTCACATCATCCAGTAATTTTTAAACACAATTCAAAGAAGAAGATCAAAATTCATCAAAACATAATTCAAAATCAAGTCCACCCTGCTTTGTGCTTAGAGAGCTCAAAAATTAGAAGATTAATAAGCATGATCATGGATGAATTGGAGAAAAGGAATAGCCCAAGCAAGCTGGTGATTTTTTCTTGTTGGACAAGTTTTCTTGATTTGTAAGAATTCCTCCAGATAACCTTTGATGTTCATAAAGAAGCTTACCATGATTTTCAAAAAATATTCAATTGTCAAAATTCAGATTGCTTTGAGTCATAAAAATATCAAATTTTTCCACTTGGATGGCATCATGACAGGTACAGAGCAAAAGAAATTCCTGGAAGATTCTTCCAGCAGTACCTCAACCCAAATACTACTATCCTCCATCCAAGCTGCAGGGGTGGGTCTCAACATCACATGTGCTCATGGTATGTGGTCTATTATTTCAGTAAAAACATTGAAACTAGCTCATACCCCACCCAACCAGAAGCCACTATGAAATTCCACAAACCAGGCTCAGGCTGTAGATTTTTTTCATAGATTGGGTCAGAAAAAAACAGTGCATTTGAATTACATAATTTCTCCAAAAACAATTGAGAAGAATATTCAAAAGTTGAGATCCCATTCACAACCAATTGTTAAGCTTAAATGGTATCAATTTACTCCTAATGTTGATTCAGGTTCAAAATAGAAAGGGCCAAATAGCAGATCAAGTACAATCACTATTATTCAACCAGTCAGGAAATCTCCACAATCAAGCTAAGGTTTTTTTTCTTTTTCAGATCAACAATCACAACTACAGATTGGGGAGAGATTTTTCAGATAATACAGGAGGAGGAATAACTTTCTTGAACCATGTATGATGTGTATTTCAAGGAATGAATGAAAATATTTAAAAAAAATACCTATGATAAGATTTATTTGTTATTCAGGTTGCAGGTGTTCCATCATTCTTAATCACCTCAATATCTTGTATTTTTAAAGCAGATCTTGTTGCAAGATTTAGTGTTTTGAGCCAGGTTTCATTGAAAAATTGCCAAGATAATTTGGCTGGACTCCCTGGATTGACCTCAAATTGGGTGGAAGATTTCCTATCAACAAACTTGGGCTGCCTTTTTGCCTTACCAATACATGAGGAAAATGATAAGGCTGCAAAGAGCCAATGGAGACAGGATAGTACTTCTAAATTCAGGTGGAACTGATCTGAAGGGGAGAAAGGTACATTCTGGTTATCAGCCTACTAGATGCCAAGGACCTAGCTCCTTCTAGCTACTAGAGGTGATAGAAAATTTAGATCAAAAATGTCAAAAAATGCCAGAGATATATTTTGGCTGAAAGGGTTAAATTTATTTATATATATATATAAATAAATTTAAAAGGAGGGGCAAAGAACTCAATGGGGTTGTTGATCCCTTGGGAACACAGGTATATGTTTTTTAAGGACAATATGGATGCAATTTTGGTGCCTGTGGGGTTTACAAGGACTCCTTTCAAGAAGGTTGTGTGTAATTTCCTTGGGGTTTGGGTTATGCAGAACCTAAAAAAGGGATATAAGTCATCAGTATCACTTACTAGGCCTAGATCCGGACTGATTCTTGATGGATTGGCCAATATGCAGGGATTCAGGGTGCTGGAACATGATGCTGGGGCAGGCTGAATGGCTGGATGCTGATTTTGGCCAAAAATAAGGATTCAAGAGTTTTGTCTGTAATTTTTTCAGGAAGTGGTCCAGGATCACACACTTATATCTAATAAGGGTTTGATGGCTTGAGGAAGAGAATATATGAAGTAATCATGACTATATAACTGGATGAATCAGTCAGAAATGGCTGGGGGAGGAGCCTTTATTTATATCATTTTGGGTCCCCTCATGGTGCAGTCTTTTTACCAACCAAAGGAGGGTGGCCCAAACTAGTACTGAGGCCAGGGAGCCATCAGTGTGTTTGTGTAGACCTACTCTGGTCACTACAGAGGTACAGGAAGCCCTATGACATCTTTCTTGGGGCTTGATACACGTTTCTGTACCCTGAATGACCTCACTGTATCAGCCAAAGAAGTAGTATTCAATTAATAAAATAAAGTGACAAAGGCTAATTCTGAGGCTAAGTGAACATCAGTGTGTTGATGTGTACCTTCTCTAGCCACTACAGAAGTATGGAGAGCCTTATTTCATCATACTTGGGGCTTGGTACATGTTTCTGTACCCTTAATGATCTTACTGTATCAGCCAAAGAGGTTGTATTCAATTAATATTTTGAAATATAAGCCATGGTCTCCTGAGGCCAAAGGGTTACACAAATGCTCAGGAGACTTATTTTTTGAGGGCTGATTTCAAGTATGAGGCTCTTCTTTCCATATTTGCCTGATTGGGGTTTCTTGAATTGAGTAGTGAGCCCGTGGTTGTGAATAGTTACATACAGTCTACATTGTACAGGGTACAGGGGAGGTTGTATGGGTGCCTGGTATATTGTGAGCAAGTTAGCACAAAGCTAATCTACTTTTTATCCCCATTGCACACTCTCAGGGTGCTACATTAACTAATATTAGTCTAATTAAATCTACTTAATTGGGTATTAAGCCAGTGGTTGTGACTAGTTACGTACAATCTTCCTTGTCTAGGGTACAGATGAGGTTGTATAGGTGTCAGGTGTCTTGTGGGCTATTCAGCACAAATCTAGGCCTCTGTGTATCCTCAGTGTACCCTCTCAGGATGCTACTGTACCTAGTGTGTACTCTTTTGGGCCCAAACCTTCTGTACAGGTCCCATTACAGGGGACCCTGACAACCTTTGATACATCTCTCAAAAGGATGCTGGGCCCAATTTTTCCAAACTTTCTGTTTGTTTGGGCAGTCTCATGCTGTTTGCTACCTTATGGTGGTGCTCTTTGGGCCCCCTGTGATGTGGAACAAGGCTATGGGGTGTATGTGAGGTACAGTACACAGGGGTGTCATGGTTCTACCTGAAGGAGCAGGAACTGGGGGGTGGTGCCAATGGGTGACCCTACCTAAGTTGGCACCAGGAATCCATTTCTGCAATAATATTCCTAATTTTCTTACTCATTAAGGGTTTTTATCTCATTTTTGTTTTTAAATTATAATTTACGTATTTTTGTATTCATTATTATTATTCATTCATTTTTATTTCTGGAGTCTTTAGTCAGTTGGTTCTGAATAGTTGCAAGCTGACAATTTTCATTCACCTCTTCTGTATTGAAGCAAACTGCAGGATCATTGAACTGTGCTACAAGTGCCACATAATTTTTTCCATAACACCATTTCTGCCTCCTCTCTGCTAGCTTAATAATTGAATTGTACATTGTCAGTTCAGTTACCAGAAGTGTGTGATTGAATGGCTTACTCTTTTACTTAGTTTAGAAGTCCTTTGCTTGTTCTTTCTTCCCTCAACAGCAACCTCCCCACTCCTTTTGATTGATCTCCACTCTCCCTGTAAATGAATAAAGCAATTTTTTCAACAGCGCAGACACAATTTCTTGGTTGGAATTTTCAGGGGACCACAAAAAATTGTTGTAATCCCCAGTATGAAGTGCAACATCCAGTGTACAAAAAAATAAGACATACATCACTTGGTTGAAACTGGTTATGGCTTGGGTGTGGTTTTTGGGTGAGGCTGGTGCAGATGGATTTCTCAGATCAAATGCAATTGCCTTTCCACCCTGAACTCCCAAATCAGGCTCATCATTGCTGGGAGGTTGTGGTAGTGTGGTGAAATCCCTATTCTTCATTTGAAGCAAGAATCTGGATGATAATGGACCACAGTGCGCATGGTATCAGTCTCTGGTGAGATTTTTTCCCTCAAATCTTTCTGCCTCTCCTTGTTAGTTTTCCTCTTGGCATATACGGATGCCCTTGCTCTGAGTCTTTCATGTTGTCATGCTTGTGAGTCCTATGCATAGTCTTCCACTGTAACAAAGAGGTTATCAAAACGGTAAGTAAATTTTTAATCTTTTTTAGATAATTTGAATTCTTAAACACCTTTTCCAGAATTATCAGGCTCATTATATCTTTGAATGGCTAAATTAATATAAAATTTTCAGTTGATTTTTTTAAGATCAAAAATTGAAATAATTTACTGACGTATTTCAATAGCCAAATCATGAGCATGACTTGATTGCATGACTGGTCAAAATATCCCAAAAAACAAAGGTAGATTATTGAAAAAATATTTGATAGGAGCCAGAACCCACCATTCCCATGTGAAGTTCCAGCAGTTGGTTGGTCTGGAAATTAAATAGAATTTACATCCAAATTACAATGATTCAGTTTTTAGTCTTTATTTCACTTGATTTAATTCACTATTGGAACCAGATCAAAAATTTTGTGAAGCTGTTCTTTTTTCAGCCAGCCGTGGAGGTGGGCTTTGAGGGGCATTAATGGATTGAGGTGGAGGTGACATTCCATGCATTTTTACATGGGTGGCTGCTGTAGTAGTTCCTGCATTCACTTGCATGGCTGTTTTTGAGGTAGGTTTGGGAGGAATTGAAGCAATATTGCATTTTTGGAGGTGTGGATCTATTGGTTAAGGATTTTTCCCCACAGGGTTTGAAGGTTATAAATCTATTCCAGAGGCTTGGGAGGCTTGATTCTGTGAGACAGCTTCAATATTTGAATGTCCCAGCACATCTGCATCTCTTGTTGGTTGTTCTTTGGGGAAAGAAGGGGAGGCCCTTGTTGATACAATTTTATAAGCAGTTACTTACAGTTACAGTTGAAAGTTTTCTTCCAAAAGGGCCCTTATAATTCTTGGTCCAGAGTTTGTAAAATTTAGTGATTTGGGTTTCATTCATGCGCATGGAAAGTGCTTGACAAATCCAAGCATTCTATTGATGCTCTAAAGTTTGAAGGAATCTATCATCATGTAAGATCTTTTCAATTTCAGTTCTTCTATAATGAACAGGGTCAAGCTCTTCAATTTTTTTGAGCATTCTAAATCTTAGCCCATTCAAAAAATCAACTTGATAATCAGTCAGATTCTTGATGAAATTAACACCACAAAAAATTGGCTGCCACCCGTATGCAGGTGGCAAGTTGTATCTCACCTTTATCCAAGCTATATCTCAAGAAGTATCTCTGTTGTATCTTCAGTTGATCTCACCTTGCCCCTCTGTCATTGACAGAGGTTGTCACATCACCCTCAACTCTACATCCACATATCTTTACCCTACTACACCTTCAATCTCCTCTGGTCCTGGACAGCATCCATGAGTGGAGGTTGACCCACATTGCTCCACCAAGTTCCAGGGGCAAGTGGAAAACCCATTCAACCTCAAATCATTGGAAATGCTACATCCAATTACATAACTATGTAATTGCTGGATTGGTAAAATGAACTGAGGAGTGAGCCACCAAATCCAACACAATGTTGGAGTGAAGAATTCACTTTTTCAACCACCAGGTTGCAGTAATCATTTTACTGCCTGTTGAACCAGGGGGATAACAATTCTCTTGCAGGAACATAGTTTTAAATAACATCCTAGTGATCAGCAACCACATTTTAGTTCATAATATGACCAAATAGATATAAGCATTATTTGTGCCTTTGAGAATTGAGCTCAAAAGTCAAATTTGATTACAGAATTTGGATATTTCTTTCAGATTTATTTTAGATTATTTATTTTTATTTTATTTGTATTTTTTCTCATGGTTTACTCATTGGATGATGTGGTGGAAAAGTAAATGAGTGGTATCTGCTGGGAAAAATATCCTGGTATGGTGTTCTCTGAAATATATATATTTATATTTTATTGTTTTTTTTTCATGTTTTTTTTATCTTATCCTGCTTGAGGGAAAAATTGGATGATGTGTGGGAAAAGTGCAGTGGGTAGAAAAAAGTCATGGGACTGTTTTACAAAGCATATTCAACAAGGTAAGTTTTTTTTCAACCTTGTTTAAATTCATTTTATTAATTTATGCACAGCTATTTACAGTAAAAAGTAAAAAAAATAAATTTTTGATTCAAAAAAAGAGAAAAAATACAGTTGAGAATTGGTTGTGCAACCAGCTTTGATTGACACCCAAACCAACTTAGCAAGGCACCAAGCCAATTTGGGGATGGGCCAACTGGCACTTGAAAGGGCACCAAGATAACTTGGCTGGGTGCCAAGCTAGCTTTTTTGGGCACCACACACACTTTACAAACAAAACCTGGAACTTTACCAGGCCCCCAGATGGGCTTTATACACCATCAATTTGCAAATGGGGGTGTATATTTCAACCCAAAGTTTTATATTTTTGATGAAAAATGTTGTTTTAGGCCTCTCCCCTGGCCATATACACATATGGTGTGTAAAGCGCATCTGGGCGCCTGTCCAGGTTTGATTTGGCATGTGCCTAGCGGGACTTGGATTGGCGCCCAGCAAGCTTGATTAGGTTGGGCTTGCAGGGATTAAAACTTGGCACCTAATCAAGCTCCCCTTGATGCCAATCAATGCTAGTTGTGAAAAAATTGACCAGCCTCCCTCCCCCCAACTTCAAGCCTTTTTTTTTTCAAGTATGATCATGTGATTGGGGGGTCAATGCCACCAGCTTTGATCTGCAACAAGAGAAACTTGGCCAGGTGCCAAGTGGATATTGGAAAGGCACTAAGAAGGCTTTGCCAGGTGCCAAGATGACTTTGCTAAGTGCCACATGGGCTTTAGCAAATTTTGGAAAAACTTGGCTCAGCACCCAAACATGCTTTACATACCATACACATACACCACTGGGCCAACTCACTGTTGAGCCCCCAGCCTGTGAACGCTGGTTCTACAGCACTCCCTTAGTGGTGCCCCTGTCAAAATAAAGTTGGTGTTCCAAAACATTGAGCGTGGTCAAGGGCTTGATAATGGCTCAACGCCAATTCCACCTCTGCTTGGTTGGGCCCTTGTCAAATTACTGTCAAGGTTGATCTGACAGAAATTTGACTTGAGGGTCAAAAGGTCCTTGTGGGTTGAATCATTGTCATTCTCAACAATTATTTGACCTTTTTTTTGGTTTAAATTGTTGGTACAGGGGGCTTGCCAGATCAAATAAATCATTTATATTTATTTTATTTTAATAGCTAATTTTTTAATCTTTCATAAATATTATTACATGATTTTTTGTTTTTTGTGAGAAAATTTTAAAGTTTTATTTTAACAATGAAATAGAAAGAAATTTACAAAAAATTAAAAAAAAAGAAACTTTTGTCAGGTTTTCTCATGGGATGGGGATTGTAAAACAATTGGTGTTCAATATTGATACCCTCAAGCTTCCCAGTACTGTTCATTGCAATCAATTTTTTGAATAAAATCAAGGTGGTTCACAGCTTTCAATGGGTGTGAAGAGGCATGACATTGAAGGTGTGAATTGATCGATTTGTTGATGATGGCAGGGAGACAACAGAAACGTGTTATGGATGGATGATGAGGGTGACATGACCACCTGCAATGGGAAAATGAGAGAATGGGTAGCAGAGAGAGGAGAGAATGAGATCAGAGGAGTCAAGAAAAGGGAGAGGGAGGGCCAGAGGAAAATTACTTAACTCATTTCACCCAGTGAGGCCATGACATTCCAAACAACTGGTGGTAGTAATCTGAGTGATGATTGAGTAGTGTCAGTGGATCAGAGAAGGGAAGAAGAGAGGGGGAGTAGGTAGGGAATGAATTTCTCAACCAGTTCCCATGACCAAAAATTCCATCAGGAGACCAAGGGGGACACCATTTTTAGCAAGTGATTGAGTGGTACCCAAGAAGAGACCGGTACCTGTGAGAGGGAGGTTAAAAGGAGAGAGAGAGGGGGGTGTTGGATGATTGGATGGATGGATGGATGAGGAGGGAAGGAGGGGATAGGATGGTCAGGTCTTGGTTGGTCTAGAGAGAGGGAAGTAGTAGTAGAAGTCCACCATGGTGGGATGGATCAAGAGAGGTGGAGTGAGTGAGAGAAATGATGATGATCATCATCTGAGCCAATCAATAGTCAACTGGTAAACAGCTGATGTCATGGGTCAGAAACCATGACCCACATGGATCCACCCTGTGCATCCAGCTGATGAATCAACCGCAGGGGTGAGGTGATGTTGTCTCAACCCCAATGGCAAGTCAGTGACAGCCGCCCCTGCTGATGATTCAACCGCAGGGGCAAATTACCGTTACAAAAACTCTGACCACCCATGTAAGCCTACTAGATGCCAAGGACCTCACTTCTTCTAGCTACTAGAGGTGATAGAAAGTTTGGATCAAAAATAAGATAAAATGCCAGGTATATGATTTGGATAAAAGGGTTAAATTATTTATATATTTATAAAATAAATTTAAATGGAGGGGCCAAGAACTTAATGGGATTGTTGAGCCCTCCGGAACACAGGTATATTTCTTTTAAGGAAAATATAGGAGCAATTGTGGTGCCTGTGGGGTTGACAAGGATTCCTTTCAAGAAGGGTGTGTGTAATTTCCTTGGGGCATAGGTTATGCAAAACCTACAAAAAGGGGTCTAGGTCAGCAGGATCACTTACTAAGTCTAGATCAGGACTTATTCTTGATGAATTGGCCAATATTCAAGGATTCAGGGTGCTGGAAGTTGGTAGTGGGGCAGGCTGAATGGTTGGTTGTTCAATTTGGCCAAAAAATAGGGATTCAAGAATTATTTTCTACAATTTTATCAGAAAGTGGTCCAGGATCACACACTTATTTCTTATAAAGGTTTGATGGCTTGAGAAAGAAAATATCTGAAGCAATAATGACTATATGACTGGATGAATCTGGTAGAAATAGCTGGGGGAAGGTCCTTTATTTATATTGTTTGGGTCCCCTCATGGTACAGTCCTTTTACCAGCCAAAGGAGGGTGACCAAGGCTAGTGCTGAGGCCAAGGAGCCATCAGTGTGTTTTTGTGGACCTGCTCTAGTAACTACAGAGGTACAGGAAGCCCTATGTTATCATGCTTGGGGCTTGATACACGTTTCCAAGCCTCAAGTGATATCATTGTACCAGCCATGAATCCTGATTTGAGGCTAATAATCTAAGTACAGGCCCTTGTTTACTGAGGCTAGGGGCTTGGAAGTATGTCCTAGACCTCTGAAACCTGTTTGCAACGTTGATTTTGACGCCTTATTTGTCATTATTGGTTGTGTATGGACTAATTTGTACTTTAAAAGCCACAAATACATACAGGGGCCTTTCTTCCTTAATTGGGTGATACAGGGTGTATCTGAGGTTTGGGGACTTTTTGCAGTGTTCTGGACAAAAGCAGGGCATCTACTGTAGCTATTGTGACTGTCTTGGGGTGCTAAATTATCTTCTTAGTACTGCAATAGGGCTGTAACATTCCTTTTTGGGAAAATTACAGGAGCCCTGTATCTTCTAATGTGTACATATTACATTTAGGGTGATACAGGGTTTATCTGAGGTTTGGGGTCTTTGGGAGTGTTCTAGCCTGAAGCATGACATCTTCTTTAGCTATAGTGGTTGTCCTGGGGTGCTAAAGCATCCTCTTAGTCCTGAAATAGGGCTGTAACATCCCTTTTTGGAAAATTACAGGAGCCCTGTATCTTCTAATGTGTAAATATTACATTTAGGGTGATAAAGGGTTTATCTGAGGTTTGGGGGCTTTGGGAGTGTTCTAGCCCAAAGCAGGACATCTGCTGTAGCTATAGTGGTTGTCCTGGGGTGCTACAGTATCCTCTTAGTACTGTAATAGGGCTGTAACATCCCTTTTTGGGAAAATTCCAGGAGCCCTGTATCTGCTAATGGGTACATATCACATTAGGGTGCAGGGCCCTAAATTCCGAATTTTTGGTGGTTAAGCTTACATAATTATGGGTTTCTGACCAAACTTTTGGTCAGAAACCAGTACTTGCGGATGTTACAAGCAAGGGTAGATGAGTGAGCATAGTTCTACCTGAAGGAGTCGGAAATGGGTGGTGGTGCCAGTGAGTGACCCTACCTAAATTGGCACCACAAATCCATTTTTTTAATAATATTTTTGGATTTCTTACAAATTAAGGCTTTATTCCTTATTTTTATTTTATTTTATTATTTCCGTATTTATTTATTAATTCATTTATATTTTATTTGTTTTAGGCTTTAGTCAGTTGGTTCTGAATAGTAGCCAGCTCACAACCCGTCACCAACCAGGAAACTGGTGGATTGAAGCATTGGTTGGTCAACCATCATTTGTTGGTCAGTCAACTGTTGGCCAACCTGGTCGTCAAAATGTCAGGTGTTCAATACCTGCACCGTTGAATCAACCCTTGTTGTTGGCTCCGCGGTACTCAACAGCCAGAAGTGGCCACGTGGTGTACACATACATGTGCATAGTTTCCAAAAGCAGTTTTATATGTCAAAGGTATGTAGCACATCAAATCATTGCATGAAAGAGCTTTATTGTCCATGGTATTGGTAAAGTAATTTTGATGATAATTTCACAATGTAGAGTGTATTTTGATGCATGAGAAGATAATTAAAACACTTTGGACATGACCAAGATTTAATGATATTTATGTGATTTTACAACACAGGTATTTCTGATGAAAAAAAAATTTAAAGTAGGATATCCTTGCAAGATTCTATGGATTAAAGTAGTGAGAGTTGAAAATTCTACTATCAAAAGAATCAATATTGAAACATGACTTTAGATCTACAAATAATTTAAGGTATGAGTTTAGACATTATGAAGGCAAGGTCAATTGGAGGCTCCATATCCAAAATCTGTTTGCCCTCTGGAGAAAGGGAAGAAATCAAATCAGGATGATAACAGTTGCTGGGGAGTCTTGTTGGCACCTTTGTGAGTTTTTCTTGGAGTTTGGAAGGTTTCCTCATCATCCACATTTCATGGCCACGTTTGTAACGTCTACCAAGTCTCTCAGCTTTCATGTTGTCAAATGATTTATCTATTTGGTGACCAAGGGCAGAGAAAACTTGAGATTGCCATTGGCACTGGACCTTCTGGAAGACCTTTTCATTGGAGACCTCAGTGTGTCACAAGGGCTGCTGACATGCGGCAGGGCTTGGCACAGAGGGGTCTCTACCCACAGTAGGCTTGGGGGCAAGGTTACTGAAGGAGGCTAACAGTAGCAGAGGAGGATTGGGTTGAATGGTGCTGAATGACACTTGCTGGGAAAGATCTCCTAGTAAGAAGTAGTAAACTGATTTCTTGGGGGAAGCATCAGGAAGAGGAAAGAGGAGGCTTATTAAATAGACAAGGGGTTGGAACTATAACAGAGGTACAAGTGATTGGGGCTCAGACTACACACATGATGTCATGGGAACAGTCTAAGTAACAGAGAGGGCTGATCAGGGATGATACTACATTAGGTTAGGCTGCTTCTACATTGGGACAAGGTTCCAGGTCTGAGCTGTCTAATTTGGGAGAGTACAGTTGAAGGATGTACAGTGTACATGGGAGTCATGACACTATGTACTAATTAGAGAGAGTATGTAATAAAATCTGCAGGAGGATGTACATATGGATTCCCAAAGGATAAACCACACAGAGGAGGTATGGGTTAGACAGAGAGATAACCCAAAGAGGTATGGGTTAGACAGAGAGGTAACCCAAAGAGGTATGGGTTAGACAGAGAGGTAGAGTAGAGCCTGGGAGATTGAGTATGTGCAAGCCTATGGAGTCTATCTGTGTATAGTATGAGGTTAGACTATATGTAGATATGTACTGCATGAAGATCCTGAGGTATATAGTTACTGGAGACATATTGATTTAAGTCTCCTGAGCCCTGAGGTTGAAGTTCCTAAGAAAGTAGATCAGGCCTGAGGGTAAGACTGAGGTTAGGCTGAGTTTGGTGTCAGTATGACAGTACCCCCTGGTGAAGAAGAGGGCATCTCCTGATGACCATAAAAGGAGAGGTTGAAGAGGCCATCCAGGTTGTCCTTCAGCCATGTCTAACTTGAGTTTTCCTTCCCCTTACCCACAACCATCACCACCATCCACCCCATTACCACCTTTATCTCCTTACACCAGATCACCTACACCAACCTATCCAATGGAGAAGACCAACAATTATCATCCAGTCCAGCAATACTACCCAAGTTGTGATAGGTGCATCAAGCTTGGAAGAATCTGCACCACCAGTATCAAGCACAATTATGCCAAATGTGAAAGTTTTAGGCAGTATGGAAGAATGTGTGATATGGATAAGCAAGGCAGAAAGGCCTTGGGGCCAACCTTATGGGTCCTGGAGAAGAGTCAACCTTTTGAAGTGAAAGAGGCTCCAGATGATGATGCCATGACCCTGGTTTACTGATCCAGACTTGATGAATGTTCAGTTAAGTGCTTCTGGATTTATTATTGGAGGTGCTGGAGTGCTGATACAAGGTTTGCATTAGTCCGTTTGATGCAGGAGAGATTGAAGAAAACGCAAGAAAAGAGGGAGGCACTGCGTTGGACCGGTAATTTGGCCATAGATGGTACGTCGCAGCGTCTGCAGGAGGAGTGCGGTGAGGCATTTATACAATGTGGAACCCCTCACTTAGATTTGTACAAGGAGGTGGTTGAGGTCCCCCCAAAAAGGGTACAAAAAAAAGGTATTTTGGAGTCCGTCAAACCCGTCAAAAGAAATTGTTGAAGCGTCAAAGGGGTTGGTCAAAACGTCAATGGGATTTGTCAAAGCGTCAAAGGGGTTCATTGAACGGTCAAAGAAAGTCTTCAAAGCAAATAGTCGAAGAGTCAAAGCTCACCGTTGAAGGGTCAAAGCATCAAAGCCCACCATTGAAGCGTTGAATGTCAAAGCCCACCGTTGAAGCGTTGAAGCCAACCGTCAAAGCGTCAAAGCAGATTTTTGAAGTGGAGATGATGATGAAGACACCAAAGGGATTTTTGAGATGGAATTAAGTCATATGGATGACAATAGAGGAACCACCAGAGAGATTGGTAAAGGAAAAGGAAGAGAGATCATTGTTAAAGAAGGGGGCAGATCAGATGACTCTTTGGAGTTAGAAGATTTGAGGAACAAGATGAAGGATTTGGAGTTGAAGATGAAGGTTGTGGAAGACAGAAGGAATAGAAGGAAAGGCATTGAAAGAAGAGGTGAAACTGAGGTCTGGTTGGAGGAATTGGAAAGTGGGGAAAGGTTATTGGAGATGATGGAAGGAAGAAGATTCAGAGAAGATTCTGTTTTAAATGAAGATCAAGTTAATCATTCCTTGGAGATTTATAGCAGTAATTCTAGGACTTTAAATTCAAATTTTCAGGAAGGTTTAAAGAAGGGTTGGGGTAGTGAGATAAGAAAAGAGAAGTATGGGTTTTTAGAAGCTAGAAAGAAAAAAGTTGTAGAGATAAAGAAAAGACTAGCTGATATTTTGGCTTTAGCTGGGCATACTTTTGAAGTAGGGACTACTATAAGGGGGCCAAATTCTTATCAAGTTGCCAAGTTAAAATTAGTAAATACTTGGATGTCTAGAGTAAAAGAGTTGGAAGAATTGATGTGTGAAGCTATCTAAGAAGTTTTTTATATAAAATTTATTCTATTTTATTATTATTATTCTATTTTTTTTGTTTTTATTTCTATTTTCTTAGAGGGGAGTAATTGATATTTTCTCTTTTTTTTTTTGCTAAGGTTGAAGAAAGGGAAAAGGGAGAAAGAATCTTTATTTTTTTTATCATGTTATTGATATATATATATAAATTTTTTCTTTTTGAAAAGGAGAGTAAGATTTTTATTGTTTTTATTTTAAGGATGACTTTGGTTTTGAGGGATAGAGTGTATGGAAGTCTTGAAGTAAAGTAGGGCAGTTGGTAAGATTAGAGTGAGGTTCCCAAGTAGTGTGTTCCTTGTCATTCTGGAAGTCTTTCCATTCAACTAAGTAAAATAATTTACCCCTCTTAAGTTTGGAATCCAATATCTGAGACACTTCCCATTCTTCTTCACCATCAATTTTGACTGGTTCAGTTGGTGGTTGGTAACTAGAGGATAGTGAGTTGTCCTGAAATGGCTTGAGTAAGGAGGAGTGGAATACAGGGTGAATGGTGGACCATTTTTGAGGGAGTTGAAGCTTGAATGAACTTTTTCCAATCTGTTCTGTAATCAAAAAGGGACCTAACCATGGCTCTGAGAGTTTATGAGTTGGACAATTAGTTTTGATATTTTCAGAAGAGAGCCAAACTTTGTTTCCAACAGCAAATGAGGCAGGAAAGTCACTTCTTTTTAGGTCAGCATATCTTTTGTAGATGTTAATTGCCTTTTCTAGTTCAATACCCAATAACTTTTGATTCTGGTGAATCTGGGTTATGTAGTGTCTGGAAGGTTGATCATCTACTACATGGAGACTGTCAAAGTTGGGATGTTGTCCACAGATGGTGAAAAAAGGAGATTGCTTAGTAGAAGTGTGAGTGGAATTATTGTAAGCAAATTCAGCAAGGGGGATCCAGGTATCCCAGTCATCTTGGTGATAACTGACATACATCCTAAGAAATTGTTTAGGATCTGATTTACTCGTTCTGTCTGTCCATCTGTTTTAGGGTGATAAGCTGTGGAAAGATTTCTTTTTATCTTTAATTTTTCACATACAATTTTCCAGAAGGAAGAAACAAATAAAGACCTCTGTCACTGACAATATCAGTTTGGAGGCCATGTTTAGTAAAAACATGAGAAATGAGTAGGTTAGCCAACTCCACAGAGGAGATATCAGTTCTGGTTTTAATAAAGAGTGACATTTTTGAAAAACAATCAACCATCACAAGGATTGAGTCAAACCCATTGGATAGTGGTAGTTGTCAGATGAAGTCCATAGAGAGTGAAGTCCAGGGAGAATCTGGAATTGGTAAGGGTTGGAGGAGTCCAAACTTTTTGTGGTGACTGGCTTTTTTCTGCTGCAAAGGTAACAAGAAGAAACATAATCTTTGATAAAGGAAGTCATATTTTCCCAATGGAAATCTCTTTTGACTAGATCAGCTGTTATGTCTTGTCCAGGGTGGCCAGAGAGGGGAGAGTCATGTCTTTGTCAAAGTATTTCAAGTTGGAGTTGTTCATCCTCCTTGGGGATTGCTATTCTGTTTTGGAAAATAAGGATTCGAGTGTCTGGGTCTATGAGGTAACTCTTTACTTGTTCCTTTTTATGTAGTTTCTGAATAATCTTCTGGGTTGATTTGTTGGAGATCTGGGACTGAATTAAGGTTTCAAATTGTTTTTAAACCTTTTTTGCAGAGATAAAGAAATTTCTAGAAGGTTCAAAGTCAGTCTGTTTCAAGAGTTGTTTGAGATTTGCTGGATTCTTTTCTGCATAGGGCATCCCCCCCTTGGGATAAATGTTGTCTCGACATGACAAGAAATCAGGCACTATTGATTGCTTTCTGGGTCTATAGACTATAGTGAAGTCAAATTCAGACAGAGACTGAGCCCAACGGGCTTGGCAACAAGTCAAGACTTTGGAGGTCATGAAATATTTAAGAGATAAGTGATCAGTGAGAACTTCAAAGGGAGAAGAAAGACTGAGGAGGTAAGCTCTCCAGATCTTGATGGCCCATAAAATGGCCAGGAGTTTGTTATTGTGGATTTCATAGTTCAGTTCAGCACTACCCAATTTCCTGCTTTCAAAAGCAATTGGGTGTTTGGATCCATCAAGAGAGACTTGGGTGAGGACAGCACCTAGGGAATAGTCACTGGCATCAGTCTCCAAAAAGGTTTGTAAGGAAAAATCAAAATGTCTGAGTACAGGAGCTTTAGTAAAGGCTACCTTGAGGTCCTCTAACTGCTGCAGAGCCCCTGGGGATAAAGGAAAGATGGGGTCTGCTCCAGTTAGAGCAGTGAGGAGGTGCACCTTTCTGGAATAGTTAATGATAAACCTGCAATAAAAATTAGAAAAACCCAAAAACTGTTGCAAGGCCTTTTTTTCTTTGGTGGTGGCCAGTCCAAGATCTTCTGGACCTTGGAGTTGTCCATTTCAATGCCACTTCTGGAAATGACATATCCTAGGTAGTCCACTGAGGAGGCATGAAATTCACACTTAGAAGCTTTTGCATATAAGTTGTTCTTCCAAAGTCTGTTCAAGACTTCTCACACATGAGCTGTATGTTATATTAAGTTTTTGGAAAAAATAAGAATGTCATCAAGGTATACCACCACACAGATGGTCAGAAGGTCTGCAAAGATGTCATTAACAAGAAATTGAAAAGAGGCAGGGGAGTTACCAAATATTCAAAAAATCCCAAACTGAGTTCTGAATGCTGTAAGATGTTCATCCCCTTCCTTAATTCGAAGTAGATTATAAGCACCCAATCGCAAACCACCATCCTTTTTTCTTACAAAGAGGACAGGTGCTCCAGTGTTGGAAGTGCTGGGGCGAATGAAACCTTTCTCTATATTTTCCGCTATATAGGCTTGTAGGGCCTCCTTCTCATGGTGACTAAGGGAGTAGATAGGCCCAACTGGAGGCATAGGGCCTTCCAGTTCAATATGATGGTTGTAAGCGCAATGAGGGGGGAGTTTATCAGCTTTGACCTTGGAAAAAACATCTAAAAAGGTATGATAAGCATCAGGAACTCTCTCCATCACAGTTTCAATTTCATCAGTCTCCTCATCTTCATCCAAACCTTCTGCAGTAGCCTGCTTTGGGTCAGAGTCAGCAGTGGAAATAATCATACGCAAAAATTGAACGGATAGATCATTCTTCGTATCCTCCAAGAATTTCAGAGAATTTCCAAAGAATATCCTGTTCACAGAAGTAGTTTTTGAACTCAAAGGGAAGTGTTGTGAGTGCATAGATTCTGAAAAGGGGACAGGATCAGTGACCTGCAGGTTCACTGGCAGAAAGGAAGTAGTGGCCAAGGAGAGTTCAACGGAAGAGGAATGCTCCAAAGTTGGTTGGTGTCTTGGGGTGATCAATCCCAGTTGCCAATTACCTCTGGGTTCCAGAAATGGAGGAAGTCAATACCTAGAATAATGTCTTCTTTGGGGGGAGTATAAACAACCAAGAAATCCCATTCTAAGTTGGGAAAAGAGGGCAAAGAGAAATTGAAGGAAACCTTATGGGTGATTTCCTGGGAAGGTGAGTCAGAAGGACTTAAGGTAAATAAGAATATAGGAGTGGTCAGGGGTTTGATTCATAGAGCCAACTTTAAAACAATAGATTTTGAAATAACAGATTGAGTTGCTCCAGAGTCAACAAGTACACTGTAAGCTTGGTTATTGGACAAGCAAACAAAACGTAAGTGTTTGGAAGGAGGGTTAGAGTCTTTTCTTTCCAAAGTTTGTACTCAAATATTAGGAGGGTGATGGTCAAGGAGTACTACATTCCCATCACCTAGTCTTTTCCCTGTTTTGGCTTCATAGGATTGGGCTTCTGGCCAGGCTTAAAATCTGGATGTTTCCTGCAGAGGCTAATTTTGTGAGTTCCTCCACAGTAGTTACACAAACCCTCTCTTTCTTTTCTAGCTTTTTCTTCAGCCTTGAGGTGTCCATCCTCTCCTACGTTGGGATTGGGGACATAGGTTGGAGTAGAATTAGTAGGGGTTGGCTTTGTCTTCCCCTTAAACCTACCTGGTTGGCTGGTCGGTTGAGATTTCTGAGGATTTGGAAGACTGGGTCCAGGTCTTGAGGTCTGAGGGAGAGTGAAGGACTTCTCCCGGATCCTTTCATGGTAACAAGTGTCATACTTAAGAACAATATCAATTATTTCTTGCAAGGTTTCTTGAGGTCCATCATAACCAGCTAGTTGGTCCAGTAATCTGGCTGAGAGACCCTGTCTAAAATGAAAGAAAAAGGCTTTATCACCCCACCCAGAGACCTTGGTCATAAGTGTCCTGAATTCAGTGATAAAGTTAGTAGAATAACCACTGTCTTTCATCCTAAGGAGGGTTAACTCCTTCTCAGCATGCTGGATTTCTAGACAATCCCCAAAAAGGGTATGAAGCTGTTGAGTGAATAGAAGCCAGGAGTTAAGTACGAAGTCTGGCTCATGATTACCAATGTGAGCAAGATAGGGTTGGATCCATTGACTGGCATTTCCTGAAAGGTAAGAGACTGTAAAAAATACTTTCTTTCTGTCATTAGCAAAAACTCTCTCATCATTTGCAAAAATGAGTTCACAAGCTTGAGGGAAAAGCCTAAGCTTGGTTGGGTTAGTTCCATCAAATTTATCTGGGGCATTGATAGATGGAGATTTAAAGTTAGCAGAGGGTCCATGGTCAGCAGGTTTAGAAAGATGAGTCATTGCAGTGGTCATTTGCTGAAGAATGGCCAGCAGGGCAGGGTCAGTTGAAGGATCCTGAGTGGTGGAAGGAAGAATGGTGTGTGGGGAAGGTGAAGGGACTTCTGTTGCATTAGAAGTTTGACTAGAATTACCCTCTGGGGATGGTGAACCCAGGCCACTCAAGATTCTGGAATCAAATCCTGAGTCTTCATCCTCTTCATCTTCCTCACCTTCTCCTGGGATTGGGAACATGCTTGCATCATAGGCAGGAGAGTCCAAACCATGGTAACCTGGGCTTGGAAACTTACCTGTGATCCTGTGCAGGCTAGAATTTTCAGAAGTAGGAATAGTAGAAAGGGATACTTGGGGAATAGGTTCCAATAAACCTGTATCCATAGGAGTGGAAGTGGTAGCCACTGGTGCAACAAGGTTATAAAAGGTCCTACCTGTTCCACAAGATCTAGGGGTAGAATGGTCAGTAGGTTCAGAGGTACCTCTCCCCCTAGAGCTGCGGGTGACTGCTGGGCTAGAAATGTGAGAAAAAAGAGCAAGTTGTGGGGGCATTCTTACTTCTAAGAATAATTAGTTACCAAAGAGTTTTTCTTCACCTTGGAGCAAGAATAAAATGATTAAAAAATGAATTTTTTCTTCCTCTGATTACCTTTATGGGACAGTCAAATACTGGTTACTATACCTTGTCTAAGTGGGGAAGTGTCGAAGCGTTGAAGCGTTGAAGTGTCAAAGAATCAAAGCGTCAAAGCGTCAAAGCGTCAAAGCGTCAAAGCGTCAAAGTGATACCTAGAGGATGGAGACCTGGAGATCTGAGTAGGTTTGACAGTAAGGTAAGGGAAGCAATGAAAATGGCCACAAATCAAATAGCCAAGTTCAAGGTTGGGACAGAAATAAAGCAAACAAAAATTGCCACAACTCAATAGCAAGATTTGATGCTGTCTAAACAGATAAGGAGGGTGGTTGGTGAAGAAGGGGTTATTGAGGAAGAAATCAGTTTAATGTCACAAGGGCTGCTGACATGCAAGCAGTGCTTGGCACAGAGGGGTCTCTACCCACAGTAGGCTTGGGGGCAAGGTTACTGAAGGAGGCTAACAGGAGCAGAGGAGGATTGGGTTGAATGGTGCTGAATGACACTTGCTGGGAAAGATCTCCTAGTAAGAAGTAGTAAACTGATTTCTTGGGGGAAGAATCAGGAAGAGGAAAGAGGAGGCTTATTAAATAGACAAGAGGTTGGAACTACAACAGAGGTTCAAGTGATTGGGGCTCAGAGTACACACATGATGTCATGGGAACAGTCTAAGTAACAGAGAGGGCTGATCAGGGATGATACTACATTAGGTTAGGCTGCTTCTAAATTGGGACAAGGTTCCAGGTCTGAGCTGTCTAAGTTGGGAGAGTACAGTTGAAGGATGTACAGTGTACATGGGAGTCATGACACTATGTACTAATTAGAGAGAGTATGTAATACAATCTGCAGGAGGATGTACATAAAGATTCCCAAAGGATAAACCACACAGAGGAGGTATGGGTTAGACAGAGAGATAACCCAAAGAGGTATGAGTTAGACAGAGAGGTAACCCAAAGAGGTATGGGTTAGACAGAGAGGTAGAGTAGAGCCTGGGAGATTGAGTATGTGCAAGCCTATGGAGTCTATCTGTGTATAGTATGAGGTTAGACTATATGTAGATATGTACTGCATGAAGATCCTGAGGTTAGACTATATGTAGATATGTACTGCATGAAGATCCTGAGGTATATAGTTACTGGAGACATATTGATGTAAGTCTCCTGAGCCCTGAGGTTGAAGTTCCTAAGAAAGTAAATCAGGCCTGAGGGTAAGACTGAGTTTAGACTGAGTTTGGTGTCAGTATGACACAGTGTCAGAGCAACATTGTGTTTCACTGAATATACTGGAATGATTTTCTGGTAATCCAAGTGATTCCAAGATAACTGTTTGTTGATTTGAGAGCTCTAGGCAGAGAGGAAGAACTATGTGAAAAAATGGGGTAAAAAATACCATGGGGTGATAGGGAGTAATTGCTTACTTGTTTGCGTCATCTAGATTTTCTTGTATGATTTTTCCTTGCTGCATGGGCTTCTGAAAGATATTTTCCAGAATTAATATCAGATCTCCTGCCCATGAAGCACCTCTTGAGGACAATGGTAAGGTTGAATTTGGTGTTATGCACTGAGTTGAATGGGTAGTTTTGAAATGCACCATGTACATGGGAATGGTTTCAATGTATAATGATGAGTCTCATAAACAACTTGTTCCAATGCAATTCCCAAGGATCGGACCAATTGAAACCACAGCAAAGAAAGTTGATTTGTGCAAGGTCTTGAAGAAAAACCTCTCTTGCTAGGGTTGATATGCCATGTAGTAGACATGAAGACTTGCATGGGACTAGAGAGGTAGTGGAGTGAATCTGTTGATGAATGCAAGATGATGGCAGTGATTGAACCTGGGATTGTTGTAGGGAATTGAGGATTTGTTGCCAGTGATTATCTGTTGACTTGGTGATATTCATCACAACTCTACAGTAGGATGAGAGAAATTGAGAGAAGTGGGAGTTGGAGCCATAGACACTGCTAGAAACAGCTTGATTTAAGATTCTGGGGTTTTTTGATGGGGCTCCATTCATGAGTTATTGTAACATGATGGGTTGTTTTTGTTTGCACTGCATGATTATCAAAGTAGGGGAGCATGGTCAGAATTCAATAATTACAAAGGACAGGGGGATGATGACTTGAATGTTAAAAAAGGTGGAATTTTTCCAATGGACAGCCACCATTTCAGCAGGCTCATGTTCAGGAAACATTGGGGCAAGAAAATGGTTTGCAACCATTGGGGAAAGCAAATGGTTGGCAACCATTGATGCAAGCTAATGGTCAGTGACCATGTTGGAAACCATTGGGGCAAGCTAATGGTCAGAAACCATTGGGGCAAGCTCATGGTCACCAACCATTGGGGCAAGCTCATGGTCACCAACCATTGGGGAAAGCTCAGCCTAAGCTAATGGAAAATAACCATGAGGCTAAGGTAATCAATGGTGACCATTGATAGTGAGTCACTCCTCAATGCATACATGCATACCAGGTAGTGTATAAGATGTGGGTGGGTAGTGCACCCAGCACCCAATTGATGAATCCCTCCATCATTTGATGAATACATCCATCCATCCATCCATCCATCCATCCATCCATCCATCCATCCATCAATTGATATGAAGACAGCCAAATGGAAGATATGCCAATGTCTGGAATTCAAATGTGGCGAGGGCACATATGAAGATGAAGATGGAAACAAAAAGATTTGAATGGATTTTTCTTCCTCTTCCTTCAAGAAACATAAGGCCTCTATAAGCAGACTCAATCAGGCCCTGCAAGTCACAAAAGATATATTGCCATTACAAGGGAGCAGTCATGTAAGTGGAGAGGAGGGATGGTAAAATAGTTAACAGTGTACATTCATGTGCTGACCTTCTGATTTGCCTGCTATAATGATTTTCAGGTTTCCAAAAATCCAGCAAGGAATGAAAGCAAAGAGAATATTCAGATTCAACTTCAACGGGGAGGGCACTGGTTCAATTCTCAACACCTCAAGTATAACTCTTTTCATCTAGTCCCAAGGCACAATCTGCTTGTGCTTCTCCAAGCTGCAATAATTTGCCTTGTTCATCAACTTAGTGACTTGGAAATCACAGATTTCTTGAAGAAAGAGCGGGAGAAGATTAAGAATCTGGGGAGGGAATTCAATTTTGATTCAAATAAAATCATGAAGGCAATACGTCAAAGCAAAGTCACTCTAATTCAAAGGCTAGGTTTTGAGCCCAACCTGGAAACAAGGATATGCTTTCTAGAATGCTTCAAGCTATATCCAATCCCAGACAAATTGGAAAACCAACAATCAATTGTCAAGAAATTTACTGCCAACTTCTATTCCACTAGAAAAATCTTTGTGCGCCAAACTGGTAATGAGCAGGGCATGTACTGTGAAATAGATATGCTGAGGAAGACCAGTGGGAAACATAGCAGACCCATCAAACCAGCTCGAAAATTTCATTATCAAAGCTTGAAGGCCTGGCTTGGTAGAAAATTATGGTTTGCAGATTTTGAAAAGCTCATTGAAAGGAATCTTCATCATAAAAACCTAAATTCAAATGTGATGAGCAATGTTTGGGATGGCTCAGTTTGGCGCAACTTTGTTGGAGGCGCAGACAAGAAGAGGAAATTTACCCAACAACCAGGGCACCTTGTCTTCAGTCTCTATGTGGATTGTCTCAACCCATTTGGAAATAATGTTGGGCACAAATCAATCTCAGTGCAAGCAGTGATCTTGATCTGTCTCAACATTCCACTAGTGGAAAATTAAAAAATAGAGAATGTTTTCATTTTTGGTATTATCCCTGGGCCCAAGGAACCCAAAGTGGAAGAAATCAACCAAATTCTAGATCCATTGGTTGATGAAATCAAAGACCCCCGGGAAGGAGTATGGTTATCTAAAACCAGCCAGTTTCCTCAAGGTTGGGAGATATTTGTTGCACTGTTCCCATTGGTTGGCAATTTGCCAGCTATGCGCAAGGTGGCAGGATTCTCTGGTCATTCTTCAACCATGTTCTGCTCATATTGTCAAATTACAAGGGACAAGATCAATGATCCAAATGTCAAGGAGTTCCAGCCAAGGAGAAATTCTGAGCACATGAAGAATGGCAAGAAGTGGGAGGAATTTCAGACATCATGGGAGCAAGATCAAATTACCAAGGAGAAGGGGGTCAGAGCAAGCTGTTTGAACAGGCTTTCATATTGGCGCCCAATAGAATATTCAGTAATAGAGCTCATGCATGGGTGTATTTTGGGAGATCTCAAGGATCATAGCATGATTTATCTTAACATTTCTCTAGATGGAAAAGATTGGGGAAGGAAAAAATCGGAGAGAAGGACAGAGGAGAGAAAACTGGATTGGAAAGCATCATTGGAAAGAGGAAGAGAGGAAGTCTCCTGAAGATCAATCAGAGGAGGGTGATCACAACAAGAGAAGTCCCAAGAGACGGCTTAATGCCAGAAATCTGAGAGCACTTACACAAATAATGGAAGAAAGCTCAACAAGTCAATCCAGACAATATGAATTGAGATCTTCACAGGCTGGGAAATCATCATCAGCCTCACAGCAAAGCAAGAAATCTCAAACATCTTCTGAATATACTAGTACTCCCTTGTATTCTTTAAGAAGTAGAATTATTGGGAGCTTGGGAATTTCACAAAGTATAGCCAGTCAAGGAAGCCACACAAGTACTCTGAAGCTGATGGGGGGTGAGGGAAGCAGTCCAGTGAACAAGGATTATGACAGAGGGAAAGCAGCTCAAGTGGAATCATCCATCCAAGGGCCTCAATTAATGCTTCACAATTTGAGGCACATCCAACAGGTGATTCAGGACACAAAGGTGCCATCATGGATGAAAAGGGTACCAAAGAATTTTGGATTTCATGGTGCAGGATCCCTCAAGGCCGTAGAGTGGACATGGTTTACTATCCCCTTGCTATGATTCCTTTGTGGAGTGGTAAGCATAGACCTGGTATTGATCACATTGACTCAATAAAAATCTTGAAGGACTCAACAGTGCTTCTCATTTACATAACCAACATGTTCATGAAGCATAATATTTCAAACCAAGATATCATGGAGGTTGAAAAACTAATGCTAGAATACCGTCAAACACTAAGGACTGGATGGCCATAACAAAGGAGTAAACCCAACGTGCACATTACTCAGCATTATCCAGAAGTGATCAAAAGGTTTGGTCAAACAATTGCCACAGCAGCCTGAGCCCATGAAAGGTTGAATGGTATCTTGGGAAGGATACCAAAGAACAATTGCACAGGTGAGCTGACTAAGAATCATGCTGTAAACTGTCCTTTTTACTGGGAAAACAAAGCAAATAATAAATGAATTAATTACAGGTGATATACATGGTACAATCATGAAAACATGTATATCAAGGAGTCAATATTCAAGTTTATTGATCCAGTCCAAGGTAATTAACAAGGGACAAGAAAACTTAAATCCCCGCTTCAGCCTCACCTCATTAGACCGGGAAATCCATTGCTTATGGATACAAGAGGTTGGAAGATTGGGTATAAAACAGGATGTGTCTCTTGATTACAATGTGCACAAAATCAACAGTACCTTGATACATCATAAAAGATTTACAGTGAAACGGCTGGATCAAGGTAAAAATCACTCCACTTCCTATGTGGAGATCATGCCGGATGAACTCTGTTCATTTGTTCAAATCACCAAGCTCTTTGTGCAATCAGAAGGTGGGGATTTTTGGTTTGTTATTCAGTTATTTCAAGATGCACATGCAGAAGATGCCAAAGATCCATACACAGCCCACACCAACTTGAATGTGCAAGTGGTCTCAACAGATCTAAGGGAGACTGTGGTGATGACGGGAAAGGAGATAGTGGGGCATGTGGCTGTTTTGGACAATGTTGCGGGGAAATTTGGTTATCCAGGCAAGAAGATGACTTTGGTTTCCCTGGCACGAGTAGTGAGTTGCCCTTTTAGCTGATATGAGGACAAGGTTAAAACTGATTGTGGAATGTGCAGGGATGGATTCCAACATGAAATTACCCATGGTGTTTGGCCTATGGGTGACTTGAAACCTTAGCAAGTATCAAAAAGAATAATTTGAGGAAAAATAGACAATTGGACACTAAACACCAACCATATGAAACTTTGTGTGGAAAAGAACGGGCCTATGGGATGATTAAATGGAGATTAGATGTGAGGTTGGTAGATGTAATATTTGTAACAAAAGAATCTTGGATATTAAAATTTTCATCATGCATTGTATTAGTTTCTAATGAATTGGACAGACAAATCCTCAGTTGTTAAGTTTTTACAATTGGGGAATGATGAAGGAGGAGGGTAGGAAAATAAATAAGAAATCCTCTTATCTCAGATTGATCATCATCCTACATCCCCATACCAATCACCAGGTCTAACCATCAAGTTATCTGTTCATACCCTCTCGCAGTTAAACAATACTATCTCACACATTCAACATCTATCTCTATAAAAATATTGGTTTTTCAAGTTTTGGAAAATCCTGACTTCAACCCTCCACAAAATCAATTCAGTCCCGGGCATTGGCTCTGAAACTTAACCATAAGCTGCATGTTGACTTGTCTCTCACACCAGCCATAGGGCCCTCCTCCTCAAATTTGGGGCATTACGGACTAGTGCTATAGTATTACATTACACCCTTGCCAACCCTTGAATATTAATTATTTATCATGCCAGACCAAAGTGCCCATATCTCCCAACCTGCTGCAGATGGTCAAGACAGTCCAATGCTTCCTGAAGAGACAATATCCTCTGATGTGCAAGAGACAGTGTCCTCTGGTTTGCAATATCATGAGGGACTCCTGGATTACTTACTCAGGGGGGTTCCCTGAGATGTGAATACTATACCAGAATCAGGTGAGCAGTATGATTGAACTGGGAAGTCCACTAATTTCATTAACACAGAGATTCTGATTGTGATGGGTTTAGTGGACATGAATGATTGCACTTCTCAATCTAGTATTGGACTGACCAACCGTTCTGAAAAGCAAAAACTTGACAAGGACACTTTAGAATGCAAATTGAGACAAGTGCAACAGATGGTCACCAAAACCCCCCTTCCCAGTCAATCTAGTACAATCTAATGTTCTTTACAGCAATGGGTCCTCTTTTTGATGGTCATGCCAGCAAATGTAATGAACTTCTCCTCACCTCCCTCTCCTGAAGAAATACTGAAATGGGAACAATGGGCTCCTATGAGGGCACAGCGGGTCATGGCACATCTAGAGTCTGTCCCAACAGAACATGGAAAGGCAAATCAGGCGGATGGGCAGCTGAAATACAATGAAGAAGTGGCTAGACTCAGGAACAACATTGTACCCCCACAATTCCACCCAGCACCCAATGTGCCATCAACCAACAATCTCCCATGGAGTGCTAAAGTAACATGTGAGAGAGATGTGCAAAAGGCAGGTTTCTCAAGGATTACATTTGAGTGGAATGCAAGGTCCTTTGTATCATCTGGCTGGAATGCGGCAATAGGTGCCATCATAGTCCAGCATTACTCAAACTGGAAAAAGGCGCAACCTGGTATGGTGTGGGATGGAATGGAGAACATGAGCGCATTATTGGAGAGATGGGTGCTGGGGCAGGGAAAAGAAATACAGCAAGCGGAACTATTAGGGTCAAATTTGCAAGAAAATAAAATTACCAAGGCCCAATGGGCATCCATCCAGCAAGCCAAAAAGAAGGTTAGAGCATGAGTCCTGGGGGTTTTTATTCAAAGAATGGATGCTGATGGTGTGTGTTGGTTTGCGTTACAGATAAGTGAAAAGTGTTTGCACACAGCTGGCAAAAACCTTCCCAAAGGAGAAGCAGAAGCCATTGCAATTTTTGACCCTGTGGATGTTGTTTCTGATTGGGAGGATGATAAAGATGGCACTTGCACAACCATTGAAACCCCCTTGAGAAGCTGTGAACTAAATGATCTAACTTGACTCCTAGATGAAATAGCATTACGAGTTGCTATGAAGCACCCAGAAATCAAGCAGTTGCATTCACTAATTGATTGTGTGTCAGGCAAGGTGAAACCCAAAGAATTCACCCTCCTCAAATGCCCAAAAAAAATTTCCAATTGATGCTTATCACCCTGCAGCACTGCAAGCCCTTTCAGAAATTTACCTCAAACTTGTGGCTCCTTGTGAAAACTCAAAAATTGTTGCAGAAATTACCTTAATATCAGAAAAAATCAAGAAGAAGCCTTTTACCAAAATTGGAATATTTCCAGCTCATACCCCCGAGGAAAGTGGATTGCACCAAAAATAGTTGACACTTGGGTGGTCTTTCTTTTCTTCCTGTATCTTGACAGCCTTTCTATTCTTATATTTCTTAATGCAATAAAATTTGATATAAAAGTTTCAGTATTTATGTTTCTGTAAGTGATGCATGAGTTTAAGACATTCCATTCAATCTTGTGAATGCGGGATAACACATACCTGGATGAAACAAGTATTGTGTTTTTAAGAATTCTTGGACTGGGCAACAATTTTTTTGGGTTTAATCAGTTTTTGCCCAAGTTTAATCACAGGTTTTTGAGCCAATTTTTGGGATTACAAAAATGGTTGCTATCCATAGAGCTATCACAATGCATCTGGCCCAATGGGAAATTGAGAGCTCTATGAATGAACTTTGCATGCCTCACAATACCAGATGCTCACAGTGGACTAAAAAAATGGTCACTTTCCATAGAGCTATCACAATGCATCTGGCCAATGGTTCAGATGAATGAAAAGTGTGCATGGACTTTGAGTCTCTCACTTTCACAGATGCTCATGGGACTCAGCTCATCGCAATTTCGCATTATGAACTCATTTATCAAGAATTAAGTTGCATAAGGCATACATGAATTGAATCATGATGATTCAAAGCAATGGAGAAAGAAAAGTTAGTACACTAAGATACTGATAAATTTGGGATAGCTGAAATAGAAACATTATATTTGCAAGGAAAATTAAATACAGGATCATAAGTTGAAGGTTTTTGGGAAAGCCAATGATCACTGAAATCAAGGACAAGACATTTTGCCAAGTCCATCCGGGATACCCGTGTTCCTGGCCAAAATTCAGGGCTGAAAAAGCAGTCTTGGATAAGCTGCACTATGTAAGCACTTTTCTTCTTCCATACTTGTTCCTTGATGTCCTTGGGCTCTAGATTTTTGGCTTTGGAGACAAGGCTCAGGAGCTGGAGGGATTGAACCAGGGGAAATTTTCTTAATGTCTGATGGTATCAGCAAGAGGCCACGTACTCCCGCTACAAGGTAGGCCACAAGAATGTGGTAGTAGGGTTGGGATGTGATGGTGACCATGATTGTGTTGAACTGTGCCTGCTGTGGTGCCACTGCTGTGGAGGACCCCTCCAATCAAAGTTTTGTCCGCAGGAGAGCAAATGCAATGAGCATGTGGTAGATGTTTTCAACCAATTTGTCCAGGGAGTTGAAGCCAGATTTGTGACCAGGGCTGTCAACTGGGTGTCCTTCAATCCAAGCCATGTCTTCATGTGAGCCAAGACAAGCGGCATACTTCATGATTGAGATATCATGGCTTGCCTCATCTTCAGTACCTGGTGTTTGGATAAATGCTGGTGGATGGGTGAGTTCTCTGGAGGCCAGGAGGATTGATTGGAATAATAATTGTGCCCATCTAACCTGTGAAAAATCTGGAGGGTGATCAAGGTGGATCCAGAGATTCTGCAGCTTATACCCTATGGTTGTGGCTGGTTGGGGTGGTGACCTGAGTAGAAGACGCAGAGCAAATACATCTGGCATGTAATATGGCTCAGATGTGCGAGTTGGGAAGGGATTTGCATCTTTAGGAATGAGGAGAGGTTGGCTACTGTGAGGGCAAAAGATCCCAGTGGAATCAAGCTTACCACTTGTAGCCAATTGACTGATCCATTCCTTAGTACCAGCACTGATGGTGTTGAAATGGATTTTGTGAGATAGAAATTGAGGGTAAGATCCCCATTCTTTGTGGTCTTTTGCACGTAATACTAAGAGGTGCACTGCTTCCTCAACAGCACTCTTGTAGAACTTTGAGTCAATGATGTCATTTGCAAAGGGTTGAATGGCTTCTTGGAGTTCAGCCGGGTATTTTTTGAACAGTGTAGGTGAATCTATGGAGGGAGCTAAAGTGATTGGCAATCAGGGAAGGTATTTGGATGGATGTGATGGAAGTGACTTACCAGGTTCATTTGCAGGATCAGCGGCAGAGGGGGGGGGGTAGCCTCCTTGGTGGGTTGGGAGTCTGTTACCATTGGTGTAGCATTTGGTTCAAGGGGAGTGGTGATGGAGGCCTGCTCTGCTGGGACTTCAGGGGTAAAGAGTGGATTTTGGGATTCTTTGGAGGGAACTTCATTTGGAGAAGCTTCTGTGGGATGAGTAGCGGGTCCTGGGGTACTTTCCTCTTCATCACTTTCCATCAAGGGCGCAAATGTATGCCTCTTCTTGTTGGGATTGGCAGAGGAAGTTGCAGCCCGTCTTTTGGCAAGAAGTTTCCCTGACCCAATCTGAACCTCCTCCTCAGGAGGGAGGTCATCACCGTTTTCAACCACTGGTGAAGGACACAATGAGGATCAGCCAGGGATTAGACTAGCATTCAAGTGTTTCAACTCACAGGCCATTGCATCTTGAAGACCCTTACAGGCCTTGACTGCCATGTCTTGCACTGATTGTGGCAGCGATTTGTCATTGGCCATTTTAGGGAGCTTTGCCATTTTACGCTTTCTATTAGCCAGGAAGTTAGACTTTGAGACAACCAAGGCTTCCTGTGTGCTCATCAAGCCACCAGTCTGGGCTGGAGGTGGGGGTGGGGGTGCAGCATGGCGGCTTGATGATGATTCCATGCCAGAAACTTCAACCCATGGTGGGGGTGGTGGAAGAGAGGCTAAGGGAGGTCTGGTCAGTAGTTGAGGCAAACATGAAAAATTGAAAAGAGGAATCACGGTCTGGAGTGATGATTTCTGGGCAATCAGCAGTTGGTTGATCTCCAGTGGGCTCAGTGGGCTGGGCAGACAGAATTGAGGGTGGGGGTTTGGTGTGTACTGGATCAGCAGTTGGTTGATCTCCAGTGGGCTCAGTGGGCTGGGCAGAGGGAATTGAGGGTGTGGGTTTGCTGTGTGCAGGTGATTTAGAAATAGTGGAGAAGTCTTGTGGTGATGGTAAGGATGGATAGATGGTATGGATGGATGGATGGTATGGATGGATGGATGGTATGGATGGATGGATGGTATGGATGGATGTATGTATGTATGTATGGATGGATGGATGGATGGATGGATGGATGGATGGATGGATCAAATGATGGAGGGATGGATGGATGGATGGAGGGATTGATTTGTCAATTGGGTGCACTATCCACCCAGACCTAATACACTACCTTGTATGCATTTATGCATTGAGGGGTGACTCACCATCAATTGTTGCCATCCATTACCTTAGCCTCATGGTTGCTGTTCATTAGCTTAGGCTGAGCTTGCCCCAATGGTTGCTGACCATTAGCTTGTTACAATGGTTTCCAACCATTAGCCTTCCTCAATGGTTGCCAACCATCCCAATGGTTTCCAACCATTAGCGTTCCCCAATGGTTGCCAACCATTAGCTTTCCCCTCATGGTTTCTGGCCATTAGCTTGCCGCAATGTTTGCCAACCATTATCTTGCCCCAATGATCATCAACCATTAGCATCTAACCCAATGGTCACCAACCATTAGCTTTCCCCAATGGTCATCAACCATTAGTGTGTAACCCAATGGTTGCTGAACATTTGCTTTCCCCAATGGTTTCCAACATGGTCACTGACCATTAGCTTGCGCCAATGGTTGCCAACCATTAGCTTGCGCCAATGGTTGCCAACCATTAGCTTGCGCCAATGGTTGCCAACCATTAGCTTGCCCCAATGGTTGCCAACCATTAGCTTGCCTCAATGGTTGCCAACCATTAGCTTTCCCCAATGGTTGCCAACCATTAGCTTGCTCCAATGGTTGCCAACCATTAGCTTTCTCCAATTTTCATCAATCATTAGCATGCAACCCAATGTTTGCTGAAAATTAGCTTTCCCCAATGGTTGCCAACCATTAGCTTGCTCCAATGGTCATCAATCATTAGCGTGCAACCCAATGGTTGCTGACCAATAGCTTTCCCCAATGGTTGCCAACCATGGGCAAGCTTGAAGGTTGTTTGTCATCAATATTCCTGCACCCTACTGTTCCTGTTTGCAATTGTGTGAAAGCGGCTTTAGAACAAAACATGCATAATATCAATGCCAACCCCCCCAGGAGGTGTGTCAAAATGAAGCTTCAAAATAGGTGTCTCTTGAGTTATGCCCACACCCTTGCACAAGCCAAAAAAATTGCAGTTGAGCCCTTGTAGGAACAGCTTGAACAACCTCATTATTTCCTATGCACCATGATCCTTTCAGGAGTTTCACGCTGGCCTCCCAGTGTAAAACTCCATTTTGGGTTCCTTCATGAGAGTGTGGGCATATTAAGCCAGTTTGGATCTACAGCTTATTTTATGTTCACGCCCTTGTGTAGCACTCAAACGCCAAGCTGGACCTTGGCCACACACTTGCACAACCTCATTATGTCCTATAATAATGAGCCTTTCAGGAGTTGTATGCTGGCCGCCCAGCTTACAACTACATGTTATGTTCCTTCACAAGTCTGCGGGCGTATCAAGCCAGTTTTGATCCACATCTTATTTTATGCCCAAACCCTTGTGTAGAACTCAAAAGCCAAGCTGGACCTTGGCCACAGGATTGCACAACCTCATTATGTCCTATGCACCATGGTGCTTTCAGGAGTTGTACGCTTTCTGCCCAGCGTACAACTCCATTTTGGGTTCCTTCACCAGGTTGTGGGCATATCAAGCCATTTTTGATCTACAGCTTATTTTATGCCCACACCCTTGGGTAGCACTCAAAAGCCAAGCTGGACCTTGGTCACCCACTTGCACAACCTCATTACGTCCTATGCTCCATGCTCGTTTCAGGAGTTGTATGCTTGCCGCCCAGCGTACAACTCCATTTTGGTTTCCTCCACAAGGGTGTGGGCATATTAAGCCAGTTTGGATCTACAGATTATTTTATGCCCACACCCTGGTGTAGCACTCAAAAGCCAAGCTGTACCTTGGCCACGGGATTGCAAAACCTCATTATGTCATATGCTCCATGGTCCTTTCCAGATTTGTATGCTTGCCGCCCAGCGTACAACTCCATTTTGGGTTCCTTCACCAGCATCCTTTTCCATTCATCCCATGTATATCTGTAAAAAATGGAGGTGTAAGCTTGCCACCCAGCACACAAGTTGATTTCAGATCCTCTCAAATCAATCTGTGGCAGACCATTTACCACAATTGAAAAAAGTGAGACGTCAACCCTCCCACCCTTATGCATACTTCCACAATGAGAATTTGCATAAACCTGAATGTAATGACATCATATGCCACTCATTGCAAGAACTTTATATAGTTTTTTCAAAAATGGTGTACATCATCCACATGATACTATGCCGTGTGTTGACACAAATTCCTACCACAGAGCCACCTCCTGGTCAGCTCAAAGATTTAAGTACTCACCTTCACATGCTTTTTTCCCCCTCACAATCATTGCTCTTCTCACAATCTCCCACATATTGCATCCATCCGTCTATTAAATCCCTTAATCATCACATTACTTCATCAAACCTTAGCCATGGCTTCCTTCACTGCTAAATGTCTTGGCCTCCTCAAATTCACCCTCACCTTGATTCCTGAAACTGTTCTTCCCTATCTCATTTCCAACCCATCAACTCATTGGGTCTCCCTTCTTTGCCAAGATGGCAACCTTGTTGTCAGAATCCCAACCCTACATCAACCTGTGGGCTCCTTACCACTTCCCCTTTCATGTCTCCTTCTCCCTTATATCCCCAATCAAATATCATTTGGCCCTGCTGGGAAATGCCCTTTGGGATTTCCCAACCAGACATCTTCACAGATCTTTGTTGAGACAGTTCTGCACGTCTCCTCCCAGCCTGTTGTCACATTCAATTTGGCATTATTGATATTTTGCAGAAAACGTGATCTCTTGGCCATCACCACCTCCATTTTTTCCTCATTCATTACCTTTGAATTCCCTCCACAATACAATCCTGCAAAAAACAACTCCATTTCCCTTTCCAACCTTGCCACAGAAATTGTAGACCTCCTGTCTGCTATCAAAGAGCTACATTACAACCCCGCTCTACTCGAGGTGCCCAGTGGGTGTGATCTGGACCCTGTTTCTCCTCCTGCCAATGTCATCAAACCCCTATTGCTAGCACATCAGTCTCAAGGACTTGCTTTCCTCCTTGATAGGGAATCACCAGGTGCTGCATCTGCCTTGGCTTTGCAAAAGAAGACCCCAATTGATAGTGGTGCACTATGGGAGAACAAGATCACTAGTGAGAGCATAGCTCTTGCAAGGGGTGAGGAAATTCCAGAATCCCCACTTGGATCTATCCTGGCCAATGAAATGGGTCTTGGTAAAACAATACAATCAATTTCACTTATTGCAACCACCTTGCTGCAAGCCCGTACCTATGGCCTTCCCCTGGATCCCCCCCCTGAAAAACCTCCACATCAAGCCACACTGGTGATAACCCCCCCTCTCCTCCTGAAGAATTGGAAAAGAGAGATTATGAAGCATACACAGTCAAAGGCCATCAATTTTCTCACCTACCACGGAAAATGGTGGCATCAGACCATGGATTCTCAACTGGTACATGAAGATGTGATTCTGACATCATATCACCTGGTGTTGTTGGAATACAACAAAATGCAATCCAAACGCAAAACCCCACGCTCCATTATCTTCTCCAGAAAATGGTTCAGGATTATTTTGGATGAGGCACAGTAAATCCAACCTTCATTTGGCCATCTTTCCTACCCAAGTATTTTTTTTTGGACCCAACTTACTGCAATTCACTTGCATGAAAGCACTATCCAAAATACCAATGCCAAGCTTTCCCAAGCAGTCACCCAGGTTGCCACAGATTGTAGATCTTGTCTCAAAGGAATGCCTGTGCAAAACTTCCTTCAAGATCTCCTCTCTCTCCTTAGCTTCCTGGGTATCAGTCTAGAAAATGGGTACAGTGACTGGGCAACTATCCTTTTTCCCCACCTAAAAGCAGGGGACTTTGCCCCAATACAAATGGTCCTCCAACACACCACCCTTTGAAGGAACAAGGTTGATGAGCTGTCAAATCTCCCCAGTATTACTAACAACTACATCAAGACTTTTCTCCTGTTTCCAATGAGACCCCACTAAAAATTCCATTTTCTACCCTCATGTGCAGGATTGGAATGACGCTAGATGAATATGGAATCTCCTCCTTTTGTCTGGATGGAGGGTTAATGGCAAAACAGCAATAATCAATTCTTGAGCAGTTTTCAGCAAGTAGCACAACTTATGTGCTTCTGGCTTCCATTCAGGCGGCTGGTGTTGGAATCAACATCACGTCAGCCAATTTTGTATTCATCATGGTAAGCACCCAATACTTTCTATAATTTTTCCATTTACTTAGTCTACATTCATTTGATATATATAGGAACCCTGTTGGAACCCCACAACCCAGGCACAGGCAGTTGATTGGCTGCATCATATGGGTCAAACAAGGCCAGTGCAGGTTTATTACCTCATTGCACCCAATACCATTGAGGAGAATATTCAAAAGGTAATTTCCTCATACTCCACTCATCATATGCACCTAACTGAATTTTCCATCTCTCCTTCAGATTCAGAAACGCAAGGAGCAACTTTCCCAGTAATTCTTTTTTTCCTGGAAATATATCCACCAACCTTACATTTGGCTGAATCAGGAAATTGTGCTCATATCATATTCAGGTCAACTATTCTCACCACCAGGGATTGGTGGGAAGTGTTCAAATCCCTGCAGGATTACACCTAAATCCCCTATCCCTTAGCTTCTCATCTCCTTCTTCCCAATCTCACTCATATGGTTGTTGTCTTCCATCCTCACTATCCAGTACATTACCCTTGCATCACAATTATTGAGAAGTACAATTTTTCCACTATGCCAAGAGTAACTTTGCTCAAAATTCACATAACGCGTGTTGTGTCACTGCGTGTCACCAATGCTCCCATATGTGTAGATAAAATGTTACACTGTGTGACATTGTGTGGTACACTCTTGTCCTTGATGTGACAATTGCAGGAGAATAAATGGTTGGGGACCATTAAGAAGAACATTTGTCACCATCCATGAGGAATTCTCATTGTTGCAGTTGCTCATCAGAAGCAATTTTCATCATCCATAAAGAACTTCAATGTTCAGCGACCATCACTAAGCATATTGGTAACCGTCCATGAGGCATTCTAATGGTAATAGTCGCTCATGAGAATAAATTTTCATCATCCATAAAGAACTTCAATGGTTGGCGACTATAAAGAAGAACATTGCTTGCTGTCCATGAGGAATTCTAATGGTAATAGTTGCTCATGAGAATCAATTTTCATCATCCATGAAGAACTTCAATGGTTGGCAACCATTAAGAAGAACATTGGTCACCATCCATGAGGAATTCTAATGGTCGCAGTTGCCCATGAGAATCAATTGTCATCATCCATAAAGAACTGCAATGGTTGGGGACCATTAAGAAGAACATTGGTCACTGTCCATGAGGCATTCTAATGGTTGCAGTCTGTCACAAGAAGCAATTGTCATCATCCATAAATGTGCTAAATTATTTTTCAGCTAATGCATAAAGTCATCAAGGCTTACATATGCACAGGTCTATCCCCAGATAATCCAAGCCACATGCATCACACCAGCATGACACACAAATGACTATGGATCTGCATGTTGCATCATGTAGACATTGTCAGCAGCCATGTTTGTTTGGTGGGTTTCAGCAAGAAAAATGAAACAAGTCTTCTTGTCAATGGCTATAAATAACCCTCCCTTCCCTCAGGTTTTTCCCCTTTTCTTCATTTCCAAATACCCCTTGAGCCAGCTTCACACCTTTTTACCATCTATTTATTAATCCACTCACAATGGCACCCACTGCTCCTACACAAGTAATCCCACCTTCAGGTTTGTTAACCCACTTTTTTGTATTTCATCAAATTGAAAGAAAAATCCCTACCAACCTTGGAATCCATTGACTAATGCCTTGGCATAATCAAAAGAGTCCTCACCATCAACTCATGAAGATGAACAACTCTCAGCGCCTGCAGACAAGTCTGACCCCGTATCAGAAGTCCATGAAGTAACTGAGGAAGAATTCTATCAGAATGTTGATACTATTCAAGAGATGGTCACTACCTGTGCTTGCCTCAGGATCCCCAGGTGAATCCAAGATACTGTGAACAGGTTAAACTCCAGCTTGAGTGATATCCCAAAAGGTTAGTTTTTGCCCCACTTTCATTCTTCACATTTGCAGATTTGGAGGTCTGATTGGTTTTTTTCCCCTTAGAATACAATTGTAAAAGGTGTCTCCCCCGCAGAGAACGGCTGATCATCACATCCACCTCCTCATTGTCCCAACAGCCCCCATTACAGCCACCTCCAAAACGTCCATGCTTGACTCATCCCCCTGTGGACATGACCCCACATCTACAAATCATGGGAAATCATGATCCAGCCCCCTCCTGCTCTGATGAAGCATCAAATCATGAAGCCATTTCACCCTCCCCTCAACCAGAAATCAAATAAACTCCTGAACCTTCCCTATGTGCCAAACCCACTGCAACCATGGAGGAACCCCAGGTCACTTCTGAGCAATCCCAGGTGGCCCCAGATCAACCTGAGACATCCAATCAAGCATCAGTGATTGAACCAGACCCAACCTCTCCCCAGCCCTTTGTTTCTGGTATGGATGCTCCCCAAGATGAGTAGCCCACTTATGATTTTGATGATCAAGCAAGTAGATTTTATTTTACCATCATTTACCACAAAAGAATACGCAAGGAGCTTCATTAAATCACTCAATCTTTCAAGGGTAGGAAATCTCCAAAGAAACTCCAAATGGGATGGGATGCGGTGAAGCACTTTTTAGATTTCTGTCTCCAGGCCATCACTACTATGGAACCACCAGAAATGTGGTACATCTCCCATTCTGCCAATTTTGAGTATGGTAACTTGGTTTGGCAGTTCCGTGAGCAAGGTTAGTTTTATTTGAACATCCCATCAACTTGCAAGATTTCTTTTTGCTAATTACAAATTTTTCATTTCACAGCAACAGAGTTTCTAGGCTTGGATGCACATGAGCCATGGTGGGCACCAGAAATCATCAATTTTCCTGCCCTCAATGGCCTGCAGAAAAGCCATTCTTGTCCCGCTGGTGCACCCCCCCTAGATCAGAAAACTGCTCATCTAGAGTCCAATCTGGTGCGCTTTCTTCATGCCTTGGACCATCTCACTGGGAAAGCAATCAATAAATGGGCCAAGACAGTGGCTTTCTCAGTGCAAACAGTTGCCAATGAAATGTGTGCACAGCCTCCCCATCCTCTCACATCTCCAGTCTCCCATGTCAAGGCAAACCTACAAATGGTTATGTGGCTCCAAAGCATCAAGACATTTCCAAATTCACTGTAGCCCTGCTCAATAGAGCATCAGATGGTTCTACATGATGAGGCCAAAACCAGTCATTCAGAGGCTATGCCCACCAATCAGTCAGAGGCTATGCCCATTGAGCCAAGGGACTGTCTTCAGGAGCTACACAGCATCATTATTGATATCATGATCAGCTTCACCTTAATTCAGGCTCATTCCCAGAAAGACCCAAAGGAGCCCTCCACCAGCAAGAAGAAAAAGCACAAGCGCAAAGACCCTCCAGCATCCACTGTTGACCACTCTTCCCTCACTGTCTCAGATTTTTCAAATGAACAATGTTGCACTGAATTGACTCAACTAGAATGCCGCCACAATTTCCTCCCTTTTGTCTTCTACCTTCTTGCTGGAATCTGGGGGAACTTCATTGCTTCAAGAGACAGAAGGATTGCTTCTTTATGTGATTGTCATGAACTTCTCTGTTTAATTTAAAAAATTCAGTCTCTCTCAGATGGAAGAACTTCAGCCAAGGAACTCATATGGGCTCACCTTCAAATGTACATTTGATCCATCATGCTCAGTATATCTGAGAACCCTCAAGATACTGGAAAATTGACATTACCCACCGGGCATGATCTAGCCAAGGCTATTGCTCATGACTACATGAACCACATTAACAAAAATTACTGTTCCAACATGCCTTTCAGCCTAGAACCCCCTCCAATCTCTGAGTTACCAAGCTCAAATGGTTAATATGAGTTCTGTCATTTCTTCTCTGAGTTTCTCTAGCTTTACTGTGTCATCTTGCAAGTGATTTGAATATTTTTTTCATAATTTTAGCTGTATTTTTCATCTGCCACATTTCTTAAAATTTTTATTTGCATGATAATTCATAATTCAACCTTTCAAAAGAGTGATTGTCCCATATTTTTCAATACTGCAAGCCCCAGTAACAAAAATTTCCCGTTAGAAGTGAGATTGGATTCCTCAAGTTTGACTTTTGGATTCAGACTGTCTTAAGCCCTAACCCACCACTCAGCACTTTTAGGTAAATTGAATATTCAAAATGCCACAGTTTGTTTGGCCCCACCCACTAATCAACCAAATTGCTGAAGAATCCATCAAGAACTACTTAAATAGGACCTATTTCTCCCCTCAAGCAATTTTTCCCCATCCCATCCCTCCACACCCCTTGACTTTGACTCCCACTTCCACTTTTAATATCCACAAATGCCATCTCTTCCATCCATTTAAAGATCATTGTCTTTTCCCCCAAGAATACAAAGTACTCTTCCCTGTGAATAGCTACCATCCAAATCAATATTTTCATGGCCAGGAACAAGACTAAAGCATATAGTTTTTTCCTTGTTATTATCCTTTATGTTGATTCACCAAGCTGAAATTTTCCCAATCTCTTCCCAATTTTTCACTGTACTTCTCTTTTGGCAATTCAATGATTTGATATGCTATGGATATGTCCCCTGGTGAATATGAACTGCATACCACTCAATTATTAATGTTGTTAATTTCACCATTCAACAGGACAAAAGCATATTGTAATCATAAGATTGCTGGAGGAAAACCAGCTCAGTAAAAATTGAACAGGGATCTTCTCTTTACCCAAAAATTACAGGTAACAAGGACAAGGCAAAGCAACCCAAAATTCTCTGAAATTGAAAATGTGCCAATCTCAATTTGAAGAAGTAATGATGCAATGAATTGGTTTTTCCACACTCCCAGATGATTGAATAAAGTCTCTATAAAAAAATTATGAAAAATGAATATTTGTAGTTGTGAAATCTTTTGTTTTGGTGAAGCAAACAAACTCTTTGCATGGGATATTTCCTTGCTTAATGTGGTGTTTTAAAATTTCATGATGTAAAGATATCAATCCCAATCATGGGTTTTTATTAATATCATTAATCTTCAAATGAAATACATGATTATCATAGAAATTCAAAACATCACTGGTCCAGTGTCATTGATACCAAAATTCCAAAAAATCAGCCACCAAACATTTTTCAATCTATGAACAGAAGAAACCCCAAAAGTAAGCCACTACAAGAAATTACCAGCCCTGTGAGTAAAGATCTTGTTCAAAAGTATGTTTCTTTTTTTTATTTAAACTGGGGTTCATTTATTTATATACCCTATGATTTTTCACATTCAAGCCATCAATCAAAGAGTTCCGTTTATTTTTGCTTTTTGGGTTTTTTTTGTTTTGGTTTTTTTCCTATTTTTTTTTTTTGGTTTTTCTTTGATTTTTCTTTTTGCTTCTTTCCATTTTATTTTTTTATTTTTTTTTGGTTTCTTTCTGTTTTTTTCTTTTTTTTTTGTTTTTTTTTGGGTTTCCTTTTGTTTTTTTTGGTTTTCCTTTTGTTTTTTTTTGTTTTTTTTTCTGATTTTTTTTGTTTTATTTTCTGGAATTTTTTTGGTTTTCCTTTATTTTTTTTTATTTTTTTTTATTTTTTTTTATTTTTATTTTTTTTGGTTTTTTTGAGTTTCCTTTTGTTTTTTTTTTTGTTCTTTCTTTGTTTATTTTTTGTTTATTTTTTGTTTTGGGTTTGTTTTGGTTTTTTTTGGTTTTTATTTTTTGGGTTTTTTTTGTTTTTTGTTTTTTTTGGTTTTTGTTTGTTTGTTTGTTTTTTTTTTTTTTTTTGGTTTATTTTCATTTTTTCCTTTTTTCCTTTTTTTCTTTTTTTTTTTGTTTTTTTTTTTTTTTTTTTTTGTGAGCAAGCAAGCAAGTGAGCAGGCTTGCAAGGGAGGGCCTGGCTTGGTGGGGGGATTTCATCACCCCCCGACCAAGCAAGCAGCAAAGGGGGGGGCCAGCCCGGTGGGGGGATTTCATCACCCCCCAACCAAGCAAGCAGAAAAAAGGGGGGGGCGGATGGGCTTGCGGTAGGGGGATTTCATCACCCCCCAACCAAGCGAGCGGCCAAGAGGAAGGGCCAGCCCGGTGGGGGGATTTCATCACCCCCCAACCAAGTGAGCGGCAAAAAGGGGGGGGCCGGAGGGGCTTTGGGTGGGGGGAGTTCATCACCCCCGAACCAAGCAAGCGGCCAAGAGAAAGGGCCAGCCCGGTGGGGGATTTCATCACCCCCCAACCAAGCAAGCGGCAAAAAGGGGGGGGCTGGAGGGGCTGGCGGTGGGGGGATTTCATCACCCCCCCAACCAAGCGAGCGGCCAAGAGGAAGGGCCAGCCCAGTGGGGGGATTTCATCACCCCCCCAACAGAGCAAGCGGAAAAGGGGGGGGCCAGCCCGGTGTGGGGATTTCATCACCCCCCAACCAAGCAAGCAGCAAAAAGGGGGGGCGGAGGGGCTTGCGGTGGGGGGATTTCATCACCCCCGACCGAGCAAGCGGCCAAGAGGAAGGGCCAGCCCAGTGGGGGGATTTCATCACCCCCCAACCAAGCAAGCGGCAAAGAGGGGCGGGGGCAGAGGGGCTTGCGGTGGGGGGATTTCATCACCCCCCAACCAAGAGAGCAGAAAAGGGGGGGGCCTGGAGGGGCTTGTGGTGGGGGGACTTGATCACCGCCCTTCAAGGGCAGCATTGAGGAGGGTGGGAGGGGGGGTGGATTTCAAATCCTCTCCCCACCTAGCAAGCAATCAAGGGGGGAGATCAAGGAGGGAGATCAAGGGGGGAGGGAGGGGGGGGGATTTCAAATCCGCTCCCCACCTAGTGACTGAGCAAGGGGGGAGGGAGGGGGGGGATTTCAAATCCACTCCCCACCTAGTGACAAAGCAAGGGGGGAGATCAAGGGGGGAGGGAGGGGGGGATTTCAAATCTGCTCCCCACCTAGAGAGCAATCAAGGGGGGAGGGAGTGGCTTGGTGGGGGGGATTTCAAATCCCCTCCTCACCTAGTGAGTGATTTAGACACCTGCACCACACTTGGGGTCTGTCAGCTCCAATTTGGGGGTCTGTCCTACTATGAGGTGAACCACCTCACCCACCCACCACCACCCACCAACACCCACCAACACGCACCACCACCCACCACCACCAACCACCGCATCAACCATGACCACCACCCCATTGGTAAGTAACCTTTTTTGTTTTTTTTGTTTTAAAAAAAGAGGTTATTTATTTTTTTTAGATATCAGTATTTTAGATATCAATCTTGATGGAATTGAATGTGGAATTGAATGAAGGCATGTTGGGTAAAAATGGGTATGGGATTTAAATTTTATTCCTCTATATTGTTCAACAATAAAATTACTAATTGAACTTTTGGTTCTGCATTATTTTTCTTTTTGTTTTCAATTCATGTTGTGGTTCCTTTGTGTCATCCTGAAACATGGTTTGTAGTTGTGATAAGCTTGGTGTTTCAGTGGATTCCAAGGAGAAAAAACATGCATTTGAGCCTCTTGTAGTAGGAAAGAGACACAGGCTATTGAACTCAAATGTTACTTCAACATCTGCAAGTAACAAAAAGTTCAACCTTGCCAGGAGACATTTTGTACAAGAATGTGATGAGCCAACATACTTTGTGACACTGCGGGACAATCTTGCACCCAATAATGTTGCCTAACCGCTCATGTGCCCTCACATGCTGGTTAATGCTGTCACAAACCTCCAGTTTCAGCCCTACTTCATTTTTAAATACCACTTTTTGAAGGCCACCAAAAGCACTCCACAAATCAATACTATGTGCAAAATTGTCTTTGACTTGTACCAGATGGAAAATAACCGCCATTCAATCAGCAAGAAAAACACAGCAGCCTTGACTGGCTCCATGCATGCCGTTGGTTTTTGTGCTGGAAGTGATAGGGGTGCCTCTGCAGGTTTGTCCAATTGTTTATGTCAGGTTTTGTCAGAAAATTCAAAAATTTGATTGATGTTGACTTCAATTCAAAAATAGGGGTCTATTCTTGCAAAACAGGTTTGAATGAAGAGACCATCAAGAAGGATGATGAACGGTGGGACCGTCTCCCTGCTCATAACAAATTTGTCTTTGGAAGGATCCAATCACTATTTACTTCAGCTGATGCTCAAAACAAGAAAGTTTTAGATGAATATCTAATCCCAAACTGGTCTTCATCTGAGTGGATGGAAAATGAGCAAGACTTCTGCATGTTTTCCAATGTGGTTGTGACATTTGATGACTTCTCAAACAAGCTCCATACTGATAAGAATGACTTGAATGGTTTTACGTATGGGATATTTTCATACATCAACAGATCTACAGGACAGGCTATCCTTCCTCCCTGAAATGATTTGGGTCATGGTTTATCTTTTCCAAAACTTGGTTGTATTGTTGACTTTGCAAAATCTGAGGGCATTATTGAAATTCTTTGGCAGACTCAATTTTTTGATCATCAGACTACATTTCCTCCTCCTAGTTTAAAAACCTCTTCAACCCACACTCACTTTGGCTGCTCATTCCAAATTAATAAAAAACTAGCCAATGTATCTTCAATTCTCCAAGATTGTAGTACTTCAAAAATTGATGAAAGAATTTTGGGAAAGAAGGCCCAATATGGTTGATGTTGTTTTTATTGTTCCTATTTTATTTTTCATTATTTTTGAAAGTTTTATCCAATCAATAAATCAAATATATTTACAATCCCAGTAATTGAGCAATCTCCTTGAGTGCCTCCACTGTTAGGAAGCAATCAAGTGATGAAGGGATGTGATTAAAGTGGGGATGAAGTTATGAGAGCATGGATGTGATGGAAGCAATAATGTGATTTCTACATTGCAAAAAGAAGCCTGCCTCTTGCCTGGGTTTTGACATTCTCCCTCAAAAAACAAAATAAGCTTCCCTTATTTGCAGACCAGGGATGTTAATCAACACATCTAAGTGAGGATGTTGACTTTTTTTCTTCCTTATTTTGTTCTTTTTCCTTTTATTAAGCCCTTTGTCTTTGTTAATCTTCCATTTCAAATATTCTTCATTTTTTGAAATTTGAAAAAAAAATTTTGGCTTGGCTTTCTGTATTTTCCCTGATAAAAAGTAGAAGTGTAAAAAAAAAATTACACAAACATAGGCTATTGAATAAGAAACCAACAGAAAATAAGCCATCAATGGCTCATTTATATAAGGAAAGTGTTGAATTATTGGTTTCTTGGTGTTGAATTACTGCCTCTCTTACTTTATGTTTCTCATTTCTATTTCTCTATTTTTTTCTTTTAGTTTTTATTTTTTTCTTTTGTGTGGTCACTCGTGGGAGCATCTGGGTGCCGCAGGATTGTATCTTAGTGCATATGCATTGTGGTCCTGATTGGTCTGGCCGTGAAAGCTTGCTGTTTCTCGTCCTGGTCTTCCTCACCAATCTGAACTTTTTCTCATCTATTGGATGAACAATAAACTCAAGATCACACTCAGCAAGTTCTGTATTGGCATTCATTGGACTCAAGATAATTTGGTGCGACTGGCTTGTTCTCAAGAAGTTTTCCTTCCCATTTGTTTCTCAATGCTTGATTCATTTCTGACATCTCAACAGTCTTTTAACATTAGTCCATCTTTAGATTCCCTGTAACCTTGCCTCTCAATCTTTCTCCTTCTGGCCTTAGTCCTAGTCATTTATCAAGCTTGGGTATGGATTGAGACTGTTTTCATTTGGTGTCTATTTTCAACTAACACACATTTGCAGTTCTGGTTTAAATTCTTTTGTTGTTGAAATCCAACTAGTTTTTCTGAAATTTTATCTCAATTAACAGTCCAAAGGGCGTGGTCACAATATTTGGATCTTGGACTCAACAATTCCACACAGAACCAACATGACAGACTCACTTACCGCCACTATTTTAAAAACGGCCATTGAAGCCATTCCGTTGCTCACAACCAACAACTTCTCCATCTGGAAAAATCAAGTGGTGAACATGATGGACTTACAGGAGGATCTATATGCCAAACTCACAAGACAAAAGAAGGATGCAAATGGTAACCCTATAGGCCTTGATCATGTGGAAAACGTTTGGATCAGAACTATCTTGACGCCTACTCTCCTCAACAAAACAGGCTAGCTGTAAGATTTAACCGGCTCATTCTTGAGTCCTTACATACAGTGTTGGTTGATTCTCAAATTCAGAATTGTCTCTGGAACTTTTTTATCAAATCCTGTGCGTTGGCTCTCAACCAAATACCCTCCCACATTTCAAAAAAATCCCCATACAAGATATTCAAAAATAGGAAATTGAACATCTATTACTTTCATCCAGTAGGTAATCCAGTCACGTTCATACTCAAGGATAGGCCTCCATTTTCAAAACTAGAACCACGGGGCTCTTTGGGGAAACTAATAGGTTACAACGACGATGTGCTTTCATAAAAAATCCTCATGAACAAAAACAGAATCATCGACACCAAACACTTCACGTTCTTGGATTTTGACACCAGTCTGGCAAAGGTTGATAACAGAATAAAAGTGGAGTCTGATAAGTCTGACTTGGTTCCTGATTTCTGCTTGAATGACACTGTTGTCCGGGAGACAACCATGGTTGACTCAAACACTGGTTCCTCTCCTACCTGTTCACACTCTGAAAACATTGAAGAAGCTATAGAGGATTCCATTGATACGTCTGAAGATCAAAATCAATATTTGGAACATTGTGCAGTGGAGACCTGGACTCCTTCCTACAATCTACGGGAAAGGACTTCAAACGTCAAACCGGAGAAATATTCACACGCCTCAAAAATCAATAGTAACAACTCCAACTGGGAGAAAGAGAGGGGGATTGAGCTGGATGTGATTGAGTCACAAGAGGTATGGGAAGACTGTGATGTTGAACCGGAACATTTTCTTAGGACAATGTGGGTCAATAAGGTGAAGCTGGCCACGAGTCTCACACCTGAGAAGCGGAAGTCTTGACTGTGTATAATGGGCAATCTGCAAACTCCGGGGGTCAATTTGAGGGATACTTAAGCTCCCACAGGAAAGTTTACAACACTCATTCTGCTTTTGCTGAGCGGGCTCAATTTAGGTTGCAACATCCAACAGTTTGACTTGAAGGCGGCATTTCTTTTTGCTCCATTGGAAGAAGAGTTATATATCCTAAAGCCAAAGGAAAGCAATTGAGCATCAAAATTCCTGAAATTAAGAAAATCTCTTTAAGGGCTACATCAAGCCCCTTCTAATTGGTATAAAACACTCACAGGGTGTCTGGAGGGAATTGGTTACACTCAGTTGAATGCAGATTGTTGTTTGTCCTCTCATTCAACCCAATTATCCTCTCTTTTCTTTCATGTTGACAACTTAATTGTGGCTGGCGATGTTGATTGGTTTGAAGAAGAGTTCCTACTTTGGTTTCCAAATTCCTCTGCGCATCCACCAGACACCATTCTTGGGATGGAATTCTCTCAGAACAACAACTCAATTGGGCTCAATCAAAGCAAGTTGATCCAGAAGGCGCTTGAAGAACTTGATCTGACCGACTTCAGACCTGTCTCAACTCCAATGACGCCAGGTATTCAACTCATTCCAGCCTTGTCTGAAGAACAAATTGAATTTTCCAAGACGGGCGTCAATTTCAGAAAATACACAGGGCTCCTTAACTATCTCTCTGGGCGGACTCGTCCAGATATTTCGGCCGCCACTTCCATTCTCTCCCAGTTCAATCAGAATCAAGGTATCAGCCACTGGAAGGAAGTACTTCACGTATGGAAGTACCTTGCGGGATCAGTGTCATTGTCTCTAACTCTGGAGCCAAGCGTTACCAATGATAATGAAGGCTTGACCGTTTACACAGACTCTACCTGGGCCAATGATCCTCATACCCGGAAATCACAAACGGGATACATTGTATTCTGGAAGAAGACTCCTCTTGCTTGGAAAAGTAGGAAACAATCCAACATCACGCTTTCATCCACCAAAGCAGAACTGAACGCATTGATTGATGGTGTGCAAGAATCGCTGTGGATTCAATCTGTCGTCTGTGACCTTTGGAAGAAACCTTCATTACGCTCCTCAAACTCCATTGTGGACAACAAGGGCCTAGTAGATAAGCTAAAACATTTTGGTTCCAACTCCAAGACAAAGTACATAGATATGAAACTGAAATGGTTGCGCGATGAATTGTCCAAAAAACGGATTTGCGTCACACTCACAGACACAGCGAGTATGATTGCCAACTGTCTAACTAAGGAATCCACAAAGCAGGCTCTTCAATTACTGATTTCTGGCTGCTTGCAGTGAACTCACACCGAATTATGGAGGGGTGTTGAATTATTGGTTTATTGCTGTTGAATTACTGCCTCTCTTACTTTATGTTTCTCATTTCTTTCTCATTTCTATTTCTCTATTTTTTTCTTTTAGTTGTTATTTTTTTCTTTTGTGTGGTCACTCGCGGGAGCATCTGGGTGCCGCAGGATTGTATCTTAGTGCATATGCATTGTGGTACTGATTGGTCTGGCCGTGAAAGCTTGCTGTTTCTCGTCCTGGTCTTCCTCACCAATCTGAACTTTTTCTCATCTATTGGATGAACAATAAACTCAAGATCACCCTCAGCAAGTTCTGTATTGGCATTCATTGGACTCAAGATAATTTGGTGCGACTGGCTTGTTCTCAAGAAGTTTTCCTTCCCATTTGTTTCTCAACACTTGATTCATTTCTGACATCTCAACAGTCTTTTACAATTAGTCCATCTTCAGATTCCCTGTAACCTTGCCTCTCAATCTTTCTCCTTCTGGCCTTAGTCCTAGTCATTTATCAAGCTTGGGTATGGATTGAGACTGTTTTCATTTGGTGTCTATTTTCAACTAACACACATTTGCAGTTCTGGTTTAAATTCTTTTGTTGTTGAAATCCAACTAGTTTTTCTGAAATTTTATCAGAAAGATTTTCACATTTCTAGGAGCATGGTGTGTTAGTATTATCCTAAATACATGTTTATGCATTTTATTTTGGGCTGTGAATAAGAGGACTTACCCAGTTTTTTACCAGTTAAAGGAAATTCTGGTCTGGAAACAATCAGCCTCTTCTGGAATTTTTGAATTTCACTTTGGAGGAATTCCCAAACACCAACTGCAGTAATTTGTGGATGACATGTGGACTGCTTGTGAAGCAACAGCTTTGCTCATATCTAGCTTTCCCTTGAAAATCTATTATGAACAAATGAGCTAGAATTTAAGCAAATGCTGATCTCTAGTCACAATATTTCACCACCTGCTGAAAGTTAATGATGAGGCACAGCATCACATAGCCATGAGATATTAATGAGATACAGAAATCCCCCCAGCATACAGGTGGCTTCCATTTTTCTGTGGTGAGGTGTGTCATGAAATTAGCTTTAGGAAATTGCACAAGGTGAAATTGAAGGTTTTTCTAATGGCAATCCAACTGTTGAGAGCATTGGCAATGTCTTGTTGGCAGTGAGTTTTGTTTTGTAGAAACCCAAAGGATAGGATATTGTCAACCGTGGATCCACCAAAGTGTTTTTCAACTTGTTTGAGGTTCAACTTCATGTTGTTATAGGCATTTTTGGGGCTTTTCATAACATTGGAATTTTTAAAAACCTTAGACCATCTTGATAGCAGATAAGACCAGGGAGCCGTTCCAAAAAATCATGCAATATTCCAAATGCCTTGCGGCCAGGTATAGATGCAACAAAGGGGGATAATGAGGGGTCAACACTGTATTCCACCAGTCTCCCAGTGATTCCTTCCCTTTTGCCGTGGCCTTCCAGAATACTAGAGTCAAAGTAGTTGGCTTTGTTTAATAGCTGCTTCAATATGAGTCCTAAGGCCTTCAACCATTTGTAAAATTTGGCACCATTGGCTTTCAAGTTAGGGCGTAGGCCCCTACCAACTTGTTTTTATTTCAGCTGATTCTGAGCAACAGAATCAAGCTTTGTGGTAGACCAAATCTGTCCTATAGCCATCAGACTCAGTTTTGTACTATAAAAACAGCTCAAACCCTCAAATTAGCCTCAGAAATGGATTCTATATCACAAATAACCTATAGTCACTCAGCCAAAGTACCCCTCTATCTCTCATGGATTAGAAGATACAGCCCAAGAACCCTTCAACTATGGCACACTCATACCCAACCAGGTGTCACAGCTCTGTGGAATGCATAAAGACATAACTTTCAAACCCTCAATTAAATACCAGTAACAGTTTACCCTCAACACCAGAACCATATGTCAGATCCAGTCACCTCATCCAGAATACAGTATACAGATACAGGAGGCAGTGCAGCATGGCAGATCCAGTCACCTCATCCACAATACAGCATACAGATACAGGAGGCAGTGCAGCATGCCAGATCCAGTCACCTCATCCAGAATACAGCATACAGATACAGGAGACAGTGCAGCATGCCAGATCCAGTCACCTCATCCAGCATACAGTATACAGATCCAGGAGGCAGTGCAACCATTCCAGATCCAGTCACCTCAGCCAGAATACAGCAATACAGATACAGGAGGCAGTGCAGCATGTCAGATCTGGTCACCTGAACCAAACATGCAGCAAATACACATACATGAGGCTGTTCAGAAGTCTAAAGGAGCAAAATATGCAGGAGAAAGTGGAACCAGCCTTAACCAGAACCAAACAAACCAACAGTATTGCACAGAAATACATGAAGGTAGAATAAAGTAGCACTGAACAAACTAGAAGTACAGCACAGAAATATATCTTATCTGCACTACACACCAATCTATGCAAGGCTGGGCATGCATGAAAACCCTGTACAATCTTTTCCCAACCAGCAGAAATGCCTCATGTAACTGTACAAGCTTTTTCCAACCAGCAGAAATGCCTCATGTAACTGTATCTCACTGTTCCTCAACAGAACAGGGAGAACCCTCAGGGGCAGCCTTGAGCACCCCTGGGGGCAGGATTTTTCTATTTAAGGAGGGCCTCTCTTCCCTATCCAATTGGTATCCCCATGCCATCTGGCACATCCCCACACATCCCATCCTCATACCATCCCAGATTACTCCACTGTATCAGTACACATCTGTGGTACCTACCCAGATAAAATATCATTGAACCAATTATAAAGCAAACAGGAAATCAGAAACCAAGTTATAACACACCTTTAACAAATTAAACCACCCAACAGGTGCTTGAATAAGGGTTCTTCTTTGACCTAAATATTCAGCACCAATTTAAAGAAGAACCACCCATCAATCAATAAATAACCCTTACAAAGAAAGAAAGCAAAACTAAAAGCAACCACCAACCTTTTCCTCTACCCAGCCCCCTGTGGGTAAACCCATCCTTGGGTCCTCTCCTGAACCATCCCTTTGATAAACCCTTGAACCCTTTAATATTTGGATTTTGGTTAAGATCAAATATATCCAATCAATAAACAACCAATAATCCAATACATCTGGTCCATTCTTCAACAAAACCTACCAATAAACATTTAATAATTAATCTAGGTCTGATCTGAGACCTATATTAAGTCTCAAAGAAACCAGCCATTAATTTAAATAAATTATTTTGCAGAATTACTAAAGTACTAGAAGGGCAGGAAATTCAAAACCACTCTTAGTATATAATAAATACTCTAAAGGAGTAGAATTAATACTAAATTCCCCTTCAAGGAATGCCAGCAAGCTATTTGCTACTTTTTTTATATAATCCCACAGGAGTATCTACAATTGGTGTCCCAAAAGTGGCCTGTTTCCTTTAGATTTGATTAGTTATTAAAATATATATATATATATATATATTGGTAGAATATTAACCTCAAGAATGAACTCAAAATTCTGAAGGCAGAAAGAAGAAACCTATACCAGATAATTGAAGACCTCAAGGGCTAGCTCAGGGGGATTGAAGATAATAAAAAAGAAGCCCTATCTTCAATAATCAGGATGGAGAAAAAACTGCAAGAAAAAACCAAAATACCCAGTGTATCCCAAGAGAAGCCAGAGGAAGACCAGGAAAGGAGTCAGAATCAGCCAGACCCTGGAGTAGAAGCAATGGGGAACCTTGCCAACATTTCCAAACTCATAAACCAAATTCTTGAATAAAAAGCAGCACAGGGTATTGCAGAAACCCCATACACCCAACCAAGAACCAGGTTTTGACCCCAACCCCAAGATTAGCATATGAAAGAATCCCAGCAGAAACAATGGAAGAATCAACAAACCCCTCCATAAGCCCAGGAATAAATAGATATCCCCAAGCTAGAGAAGAAGGAAGAAGAGCTACTAGGAGCGAATATACTGAAGCAACCCCAGCCAGAAGACCAACCCAGGATTACTCAATAATAAAGAATAATGAAAAAAATGGGGTATTATTAGATGGAAAGAAAGTGAACCTTGAATTTTATGGGACAGAAGGAGAACAGTTTATTAAAAGATTAGAGAAACTGGCAAGGATCCAGAAGGCAGGGGGAATAGATATAGCTCTACAATTACCTTTTATAGTACAAGACAAGAAGATCAGGGAGTCTATTGAAAATATGGAAGGACATGAATATGAAGACTCAGACCTCTTGAAGAAGGAACTAAAAAGGAAATGGGGAACAGCTACCCCCCATAGGATGGTTCAATGAGGATTCCATACCAAGGATTCTCAGAAATACTTGTCAGCTCTCTGATACCAGGAACCTTTCAGTCCTTTAGCTACAGAGAGTGATTAAAATGTTGGAATGATAATAATTATTATTATTCAAATAATAAACACTTAGAAGCTCAAATAAATGATTTAATAAGAGCAGTTGCAAGGTTTAATTGTTTTTGTAGTTAATGTTTTTCAATATAATATAAAAGAGGGGCCACAGTATTATACTACTGGGGATCTTTCCAGACTAGCAACCTCTCTTCAAGGGGCCTCCTTAGGCATTTTAAGAACCTGGGAATAAAGATGGGTGCCTTAGAAAGCACTTATTCCCCTAATGGCCGGGCTTAAAAGCACAAATGGCCATAACAGGAAGGGTAACACTCACTCTGAGCACTTTACCACAAAAATCCTGGAATAATTGGAAGGGTTTCAGAGCAGATGGGGTAGATTGCTTGACTAAACTTCAATGGTTGATTGGTTAATAAGGGTAAATAATACTACTACAGAATAAGTCATAAATCACTTGCTTATCTTCATATAAGCACTTGATCAAAAATGAAAAGGTTTCTGATTGATAATAAATAATTCCTGGTAACTGATGATGGAATAATGGATCCAAAGAGGTCTGTATAAATACCTTTTTGGGGTGATTTTGATCTTCTCAGGGCATGTAGAGAGGGTTCTGCTGGTGGGCTGAGGCTTGAAAGCCATTCAGGGTGAGATTAGCACGTCCACTTGGTGCTATCAATCAGCTGTCCTTAGATCTGCTGGATTTCTGTACTATTCTAGCCACAGGATCTGTTAATCTTTTATGGCGTAAATTTGATCATTCTGTACTCATCCTTCATTTGTACTATTGATATTGTTTCAAAGCGTGCAGATGTGGATTTTTACTGATTTTCCATTTTCTGCTGATCATTTATATAATTTTTGAAGATTTTTATGAACACTCCTTGTAGTGTTTTGTGGTCTTCAAAGATCAGGATCAGTGATTTACATGATAATCCTTGATCTTTGATTTATTATTAAAAATATTTTAAACTTAATTTTCATTAATTTTATTTAAGTTTTGATCTTTTTAGATCATCAGTAATGAATATGTTAGTTTGTTACATATACTAGGCAACCCTAACTAGGTTTTAGCTCTTCTGAGCGGTACCTGGTTGTCAGATTAGTCACAACTGATCCAGACGCGGGGATCAGTTAGTACAAATGGGCCCGGGGTAGTATCCGCTGCCTGCGTGGCAGAATCATCTGGGCGTGGGTCTCTAGCACGCGGGAATCCGCTGCTACTAGTACGTAGGGATATGTAATGATGCGGGGCTGCGCGCGGGAATTGTGACATAACACATTTCCGCGTGTAACTCCTAAAATATACACAACACCTCAATTCTGAGTGAGTTTTAGGTGTAAACCCTATACATGACAATACGTGTGAAATATTAGAATTGCCAAAAAGTGCCATACTGTTGTAAATTTGAGTACTTTTCTTTTTACTTATTTTAAAAATATAAGGACTTGAAATTCAAGGGTGGGGTCAGTGAGTGACCCTACCTAATTTTGCGTGAGGAATCCATTTTTGTAAGAATATTCGAATGGAATTCTCAATTCTTATTTTTGATAGTTTTGTGTTGCTTTTGAAAGGTTGCTCTGTACATAGTAGCAAGCTGACATTCCCCCACTCCAAGATATGTCTATATCTGAAAAAGTTTGGTTTAATGCCTCCTTCTGTCTCTGTAGTTCCTCAGGTGTATTGGTCTGTCAGGGATATTATGTTCAGGCAACAATTCATCTTTATCCGCTGATTCACCCTTGTATCTAACTAGGTAGAGTCTGACGTCTTTTCCATTGATCCTATTTTTTTTATCTTTAAGGATCTTGCTAATTTTCCCTTTTTCTTTTTCAGGTTCTTCTGTAATAGGTATTGCAGGTGAAGGAGTATGTTCCCCATTCCTTGGGTGGTAGTGTTTGATGAGGCTTACTGGGATGACTGGATGTTTCCCAGAAAGCTCATCACTGAGGATTACTTCCACAGCCTTTTTCACATGAAGTTTATTAATGGTGAAAGGTCCAACAAAAGCTGGTATAAGCTTTCTATTTCCACCCAAGTTGGTAAATTTAGTGGTAGATATCAAGACTTGATCACCAATTTTGAAATCAGCTTCCTTATGGGTTTTATCCCACCTTTGCTGGTTATACTCCACAGCATCTTGGACACACTTAACGGCATATTTGTTGGCTACAACTATCATTTTTTTGAAATCAAGTGATGTAGGGTTAATATTGGTTAGCTGGTGGTTAAGGTTGTCCTTGGAAAATCTAGGAATCCATCCTCTTTCCAGTATGTAAGGTGCTTCCTTAGTGGTAGAGTGTTTGCTACTGTTGTAGGCCATCTCCAGTGCAGGTAAAAGGCTAACCCAATCGTGGCAATAACCGTCAGAATTCTTGTATTCTAGTCCAAAGCCACAGAATCTGCTGAGCATGTCTTCCAGGGTCTGAATCATCCTTTCAGCTAATCCATCCGTCTAGGGGTGATAAGCGGTATATAAAGCTAAGGTGGTTGCAAGCATATCATGAAGATTCCTCCAGAACTCAGAGGTGAATTTAGGATCTCTATCACTGAAAATAATCTTGGGAACTCCAATATCAGCAATGAGTCTGTTCCAAAATAACAGGGCAACTTCCATAGCAGTGTCTTCTTTGTGATTAGGTAGGAACTTTGCTTTCTTGGAGAACCTATCCACAATGACTCAGACTGAATAATAGGAATAGGCTCCTCCTGGTGGTAGTTGAGTTAAAAAGTCCATATTGATGATCTCCCATATTTTCTTGGGTTCAGAAATCTTTTTCAGTAGACCAAACCGTTTCCCAGTAGTCCTGTTGGACTTCTGACAAGTTTCACAACTGGTAACATACTGTATAGTGGAGGCTCTCCAATTAAACCACCAAGCAGTTTGTTTAACCTTATCCAAGGTTCTATCAGCAGATAAATGACCAGATGAGCAGTTATCATGGCACTCAGAAAGAAAATGTTTGATATGGTCATCCTTAATTAATACTATAACACTTGAATGTTGATGCCTATAGTATACAAGACCATCCCATATGGTGAACCTTCTGGCTTTGTATGTTTTCAAAAGAGGTTCAGGTAGGCTATTGATCAATTCAGAAGGTGGAGAAGTACTTTCTATAATATTTATCAGAGTCTTTATGCTAGAACTGTAGATTCTTTGATGGAGTTGAACAATGATTCATTCAATTCACAAATGTAAATTCCCATTATGGGAGCTTCAATGTTTAACCTGGTAGTATTAAGGATAGGGAAGATAATCATTATCCTCTGGATCATAAGCAGGGTTAATTAGGTCATTGGGTAACGCATTCCTGCTTAAACTATCAGCATTCTGATGTTTAGTCTCAGCTTGATGAACTACGGTCATCTGACCTCTGTACTGTTGTATAGCTATCTGCCATCTCAAAATGTGCCTACTAGGGGTCTTCATGTTCATCAATGTCCTGACAGCGTTGCAGTAAGTAATAACAGTGAAGTTGGTGCCTTCTAAGTAATAATGGAGTTTCTCTAGAGCCCATACTAAGGCAAGACATTCCATTTGACTTGCACCATACCTTTTCTCAGTTTCTTTAATTTGTCTGGATATGAAGAGTATAGGTTTTTCCACTGGTTTGTCATCCTCTATTACTTCTTGGTGTAACAACGCTTTTAGCCCCTCCATGCTATCATCTATGTAGAGTTTGAAAGGTTTAGAATAATCTGGCTGGATCAGTACTGCAGCTGAAGTCATTGCCATTTTGAGTTCCTCAAAGTTCTTGACTCTGTCATGAGTCATTTCAAACACGGTGGTCTTGTTGCAAATCTTATACATATGTTTGGTTAGAAGAGCAAACTTTGGTAAATAATTCCTATAGTAGCTGCAGAACATGATAAAGGATAGGAGTTCAGTTTTATTCTGAGGCATAGGCCTATTCATTACTTCTGCTATCTTGTTTTGGTCAGCAGCTAAGGTTAGTTGAGAGACAATGTGTCCTAAGGCTTTGAGTTCCCCCTAGCCAAAGTCAAACTTTTTCATTGATACTTCCAATCCCACGGCAGATATTCTTGCAAGGACTAGCCTTAATTTCTCCATGTGAGTATCCCAATGATCAGAGTAAATGATAATATCATCAATGTATACCATAATCCATCCCTTTCTGATGAATAATCCTAGGAAAATGTCCATCATCCTTTGAAAATGAGAAGGAGCATTTTTAATACCAAAAGGCATCCTAAGATACTCATAAATTCCCAAATTACAGATAATTCTCTTGAATTTTTGGCTATCAGGGCTGATAGGTATTTGGTGAAAACCTTTCAGCATATCCATGGTAGTGATATACTTAGCCTTGGACCGGTTATGCAGAGCATGGTCAATTCTTGGAATTGGATAATAATCAGCTTGGTTGTAGTTGTTAAGCATTCTAAAATCTCCAACCATCATTGACTTATCATTGTGCCAAGCTATAATTACTGGGGTAGTAATATCAATTTGTTCATTGTGGCCTACTTTCCTTAGGACTTGTAAGTCAAACAACTCTTGAATATGGGTTTCCAGAGCAGCTCTAGATTTTGGACTAGAAGGGTAAGCAGGTCTCCTGAGGTTAGGGGGGTAAGGAGGCTTAATGGTTAGAGTTAGGATCATATCATGTCCTTTGATGTTACCAATGGGGTGATCCTTGGTACAGAAAGCATTCTGATTTTCAAAGAATACTTGTAGGATATCCCCTCTCTGTTCTTCATTGAGAAGGGAATTCAAAGCAGCTTGAGAGAAGTATTCCTCATTGAAACTCTCGAAGTTTTTTTCATAAGTTGAATCAGAAGTTTGAGCCTTGACATGACATATTTGGAACTTCTTATTCCAGTCTCCACCTATAGTGAAGTATCTACCTTTGCTTTGGAATACATCTATACCATACAAGCAAAGAGAATCATTTCCAAGGATAAAATAATCACACACTCCGTTTTGGAGCACTACAAATTCAATTTTCAGTTTGAGTGATCCTTTAGAGTGAGGGAGTATGATATCAGACAACCATACTCCAACAGGATTGAGAGCAGAATTACAACTGCTGAACTTAGCTTGAGGTACTGGTAGTAAGTTCAGTTTCCAGTTTGGGTCTTTTTCTTGAGATCTCAATAGACTCTGACATCATCTCATGTATTCCCGCACCGTGAGGAGACCCCTGGGGGGGGCTCCGGGGATGGTCTCTGCTTCTTTTTTTCTCTCCCTCTATCTCTTTTGTGGAATCTCTTACTTCTGTTTCCTACCATTATTTTTCTGGCTCTCGCGTCTGCTCTTTTATCTCTTTTTCTATTCTTCCTCTGTCATCCGCTTGTCCACCATCTCTCTCCTTGTCAAATCTTTCCTCATATTTCCAATCTCCGCCCACTTCAAGATCTCTGCCTGGTGAGACAACCCAACATCAATCAATCATCAACTGAGAGAGTCTAACAATGTTTACACAGACCGACATTTCTATAGTCTAGTCACCTTAACTCAACATTTCCTTCTTTTCCTGATTAACCTAACCCTCTATCAAGTCTGGTTGAGCTGTTGGTATCTGTTTTCTTTCTTTATGCTCATTCTTCACGGCTATGTTTCTCCACTTTTGAATTTTGTTTCTAACCCTGAAATGCAGTCTGTTGGTTTAGTCCTCCAGCTCATAATTTGAATTCTCATCATGCTTAAAAGCCAAAAATTCCCCTGAACAACCAAAATTCTCAAGATGACCAAACCAACGGGAGCCACGGACTACTTTCATCAAGTTGCTCTAAAAGCTGCGGTCAACACTATACCTCTTCTCAATGACAAAAACTATTCCATATGGAGGGATAAAATTCTTATGCTTTTTGACCTCAAGGACATCAAGGATGCTATCAAGTGTAATACAGGTCAAATGTCTATGAAGCAGGATCAAGATATTAGGGCCGTTCTCCTCTCAAAACTGGACAGTACTACGCAGGCCAATGTGGTCAATTTGGCTAATTTCAACTCATCCAAACTGCTCTGGGCCGAGATAACTCGTCAGTTTGTGTTGTCTGAAACTTCCAATCGTGCTAGGATTTTCAACCATTTTCTTCACATTACCTTCAATGACCACGCTATTGAGGATTTTGTAACGGATACTAAGAAGGCTCTAAAAAGGATGAACAACGTAGGAATATAACTACCCAAAGATGTTCTTGCCTATCTAGTTTTATTCAAATTTCCCCCTAGTCTCAAGAATCTCAAACAACAGATCATGCACATGAAGAAGCTAATGACAATCAATGTTGTTTACAACCATTTGATTCAATACAATAACAAACAAAAGGATCAACAAAAAGCTTCTAAAATCACTTCTACTCTTTCTCTAGTAACTGCAAGACCCCAAAATAATCAAGAAGACAAGAAGGTAAAGATGAGATGCAAAGATGGGTATTGTGACCCCAACGCTCCACATTCCAAATCTTCTTGCTTTCATTTACATCATCAAATTGTGCCCAGCTGGTGGATAGAGCAAAAAGACAAATGGAGAAATAAAAACAAGAAGCCCCAACCAACCATCAACTACCATTCCCTTCTGACTCTATGGATCAATGCAGATAACACTCCCAACCTCCTACTTGATTCCGGTGCTAACATCCACGTCTTCAATGATCGCAAATACTTCACCAATCTTAAACTCCAAGCAGAAAATGAAGTAATCACAACAGGAAAACTCAAAGCTAGTCTTAAGATTGTCAGGAATGGTACAGTAAGATTAGAATGGAAGAACTCTATCATCACCTTAGAAGACTGCGTCTTTATTCCCGATATTGTCGTCAACCTCATTAGCCCCGGTCTCCTAGCCAAGAAAGGTTGCTTTCTAACTCAAAACCACGACCAGTTCTCCATCAGCAAGGATGGGTTGAACATTCTCAATGGGTTAATTTGTGATAATCTGTTTTTAGTCAAGAAACCGCAGGCCATTGGATCAAATAATTTGATTAACCACATCTCCTAATCTGTTCAAGATCCACATTCTACGCTCCTATCCTTGATGGACATCCACAAGACATACGGCCATGCCTTGGTCTCCACTCTTTGACCAATATTGAAAGATCTCTTTACTTGAGAAGACTTAAATCAATTCCAATGCGATGCTTGTGCACAAAGCAAGATCACTTGTTTGTCTTTTCCCACTGTTTCAACCCAATCCAATCTCCCACTTGAACAAATCCACCTCGACTTGGTTGGACCCATCACCCCCCAATCCAAATCTGGTCATTGATACATGTTAACTCTAGTAGACAACCATTCTGGATATCTTGCTGCATTTCCCTTACACTCAAGAGACAAAACCTCCAAAACAATAAATAACATGCTACAGGTTGAATTCAAATGACTCAAGTATTATACCTCAGAAATCTACTCCGACAAAGGATCTGAGTTCACTAATGCCACACTCAAGGAATTTGCCAAAACTAAACATATCAAGCTACTCACCTCAGAACCCTATCACTCCCAACACAACAACCGTGCCAAAAGAGCAAATCAAACAATCGCCCAATCAGCTCGATCCACATTTTCTTCCTCCCAAGTGCCCAAAAATTATTGGCATATCATCACAAGAAGCTGTTGCTTCATGCTTAATCAGATACCAAGAGAAGGTAACCTTCTCTCTCCTTGGGAGCTGATGTTTGGTAAGAAGCTTCCCGCTAACTATTTGAGACCTTTAGGTTCTCCTCTGATCTATCTGGCAAATCACATGCAAAAAGGGCGCAAGTTTGATGAAAAGGGAAATGAGGGGATACTAGTTGGGTTCAATCCAACCTTTCATTCTTATCTTGTTCTTAACTCATTGGGTTCTATTTTTGAAACAAAGCACGTCACGTTCCTCAAGATCCACACAAATTATTTTACCCTTCTGGAGCCTGTTGGCACTGATATCTTCTCTCAATCTTGTCAAGACTCCAACAAATCCGATTTTTCCTCTCCCAATAAACAATTCACGGCTAGAGATCCCAATTTCAAATACTCAGAATCTGACTCTCCTCATGACTATTTCATCTCCCTCAATTCAGATTCTTCTCACCTTCAACCAGAACCCTCTCGGATCCCATCTCCTGTCCCTGCAAGTCCTGAAGTCTATCCATGACCAAAACGCAAGACTTGAAAACCTCAATGCTACGGTTTTCATCACTATTACAAACCTCCTTCATATAAGGCTGCTTGGAAATGCCCTGAATGGCCTAAGTGTGAGAAGGCTTCTAAAGAAGAATTGGAATCTATCAAATCACAAGAAGTGTGGGAAGAGTATTATGGGACACCTGACAACATTCTAAACACCACGTGGGTCTTGAAGGTGAAGGAAATCTGCCATGGCAAACTGGTGAAATACAAAGCAAGATTATGCGTACAAGGGTTCAATCAAGTTCTAGGTGTTGACTACGACAAGACCTGGGCTCCCACTGGCAAGCTCCGCTCTCTATGAATTGCTCTTCTATACGGCTTAAAGGAGAAAATGACCTTTACTCAATTCAATGTTAAGTGAGCTTTTCTTCATGCTCCTCTCAATGAGACTGTTATTATCCGGACACCTGAAGGTTCACTCAGAAATTCCCCCTATCTCAAACTCAAAAAATCTTTATACGGCCTCAAACAATCTCCAAAAAATTGGTACAAAACACTGACCTGTTGTATTAAAGCTCAAGGATTCAAGGAATCTAGCAGCAACCCTTGCCTATATATCAATACCAATTCAAAGGAGATGCTCTACTTCCATGTAGATGATCTTATTCATGTGGGAAGGAAAAAAAAATTCAAAAATCACTTTCTGGAAAGGTTCAAAAACTCTTCTTGTCACCCGCCAAATACAATCCTTGGAATGTTAATGGAGGTAGATAATTATCAAATTCTGCTTAGTCAGAAAAATCATATCAATTGTGGTCTGGAAGAATTAGGTCTCCCAGACTGTAGGGACACCTACTCTCCTCTCACTCATAATCTCCACCTGGAACCAGCCTCTGATGAAGATCACAAAGAGTTTGCAAAACTCAATATTAATTTTTGTTCAGTTACAGGACTTCTCAACCATCTTGCTCAATATACCCTTCCCAACATTGCGTACGCTGTTTCAAATATTGCTAGATTTAATACCAAGCCTGGCATGTCCCATAGGAGAGAAGCTTGTAAAGTCTGGAAATATCTCAAGACTACAAAGGACCTCAAACTTATCTTCAGTCACAAATCCAAATAAGAGATGATCTCTGTTTACAGTGATGCAACATGGGGAGATGATCCGTCCTTTAGGAAGTCTCAAACTGGTCTTATAATATTTCACTATTGTCAGCCTGATACTTAGCACAGAGCAACCTGACAAAGCAACAACAATAATAATATTAACAAAATTAAAAGGAACAATTATAAATGAATAAATAAAATTATTATAAAATAAAGGAGTAGGAAATCCATGAATATTATTGCAGAAATGGATTCCCCACCCAAAATAAGGTAGGGTCACTCACTGACCCCACCCTTGAATTCTTACTCCTTATATTTTTTAATTAATTTAATACAAAATGTTAAATGACCACGGCACCAGTATGGCACCTTTTAGCCATTTTAATATTTCACATGATATGTCATGTATAGGTTTCACACCTAAATTTCAGTTGAAATCCAGGTGTTGTGTGTAGTTTAGGAGTTACACGGGAAAATGTGTTTTGTCACAATTCCCGCACGCAGCCCCGCGTCCCTAGCGCTGGTCTCCTGCGTACACAAACTCCCGCACGCAGCCCAGCGTTGGACTCCCGCGTACGCCAACTCCCGCACGCAGCCCCGCGTCCCTAGCACTGGTCTCCTGCGTACGCAAACTCCCGCACGCAGCCCCGCGTTGGACTCCCGCGTACGCCAACTCCCGCACGCATCCCCGCGCCTCCTATGACATCCAGGTACCGCTCAGAGAAGCTACAATATAGTAGGATCTACACTACATATGTAAAGCTACCACACGAGCATAGATTATGGTTCAAAAACCTTAAAAATCAAATAAAATTAGTTAGTAACTAATTTTTAGTATTTTTTATTAATTAAATAAAGATCCAGACTCACCACGAAATAAGTTGATCAGAATCTTCAAAGACCACGAAACTACATAAGGAGTGGTCGTAAAAATTATTAAAAATTACATACAGGATCAGCAGAGGATGGAGAATCAATAAACATCCACGTCTGCTCACTTTGGACCAGTACTTACTTTACAAATTGAGGATCAGTGCAGGATCAGCAAAATGACTAATCTATTGATTAACAGATCCTGCAGCTAAAAAGGAGCTGTTCCTTGACAGATCTAAAGCCAGCAGGCTAACAGCACCTTGAGGACGTGACAATTATGCCCTGATTGCCCCCCTAGCCTCAGCCCATGGATAGTACTCCTTCTAGAGGTCCTCAAGCACCCAAAAAGAATATTTAAACAGGCTCTTTTTGCCCTTCTGTTTCCAAGAAGTTAATCAGTTATCAGGAATTATTTATTATCAATCAGACACGGTGTCATTGTTAATCAAGTGCTTATTTGAAGATAAGCAAGTGATTCATGACTTAGTCTGTAGTAGTATTATTTACCTTTATTAACCAATCAACCATTGAAGTTTAGTCGAGCAATCTACCCCATCTGCTCTGAAACCCTTCCAATTATTCCAGGATTTTCGTGGTCAAGTGCTCGGAGTGAGTGTTTCCCTTCCTGTCTAGGCCACTTGTGCTGTTAAGCCCGGCCATTAGTGGAATAAGTCCTTTCTAAGGCACCCATATTTATTCCAAGTTTCTTAAACTGCCTAAGGAGGCCCCTTGAAGAGAGGTTGCTAGTCTGTAAAGATCCCCAGTAGTATAATACTGTGGCCCCTCTTTTTATATTATATTTATAATATTTATAACCAAACCAAATAAACCTTGCACTTGCTCTTACCATACCATTATTGGAGCTTTAAAGTGTTTATTCTTTGGAATATTATTGCTCCAAGTTCTTTTATCACTCTCTGTAGCTAAAGGACTGCAAGGTTCCTGGTATCAGAGAGCTGACAACTATGGTAGTCCTGTAGTCTGGAATTCTTCAAGACAAAGAAATTTTACTTACTTGTAAACAGAATCTGAGCTCAATGCTCTCCTTGACTGCTTTCTTGAGCTCAAGTGGATTACTCACTTAATAGGCAAAATTTATCAATCTCCAATAATCAAACCCACCATCTATATCAATAAGAAAGTATTAGATGATAAGATCAAATGATTAGGATCTCACTATAAATCTTGCCATATTGACATCAAGACAAAGGGTCTAAGGGAAGACTACAAAAAATCTGGATACAATCTGTCACTCATCCTGATGGATGCAATGGTTTCCGACTCTTTGAAAAAGGCCTCCAGTTGCGGTTCACTTTAACTTCTCCAAAATTTCATCTTTTCCGGTAATTAGCAAATTACCTCTTCAACTCTCTTCTTTCTCTCTTTTCCTACCAGTCCCGAGGGGTGTTGAGATCTCAATAGACTCTAACATCATTTTATGTATTCCCTCACCGTGAGGAGACCCACAGGGGGGGGGCTCCAGCGATGGTCTCTGCTTCTTTTTTTCTCTCTCTCTATCTCTTTTGTGGAATCTCTTCCTTCTGTTTCCCACCATTTTTTTTCTGGCTCTCGCGTCTGCTCTTTTATCTCTTTTTCTATTCTTCCTCTGTCATATGCTTGTCCACCATCTCTCTCCTTGTCGAATCTTTCCTCATCCATCTGATCTCCGCCCACTTCAAGATCTGTGCCTGGTGATACAACCCAACATCAATCAATCATCAACCAAGAGAGTCTAACAATGTTTCCACAGACCTGCATTCCTATAGTCTACTCACCTTCACTCAACATGTCCTTCTTGTCCTGATTAACCTAACCCTCTATCAAGTCTGGTTGAGCTGTTGGTATCTGTTTTCTTTCTTTATGCTCATTCTTCACAGCTATGTTTCTCCACTTTTGAATTATGTTTCTAACCCTGAAATGCAGTCTGTTGGTTGAGTCCTCCAGCTCATAATTTAAATTCTCATCACTTTTTTCTCCAGATAAGTTGAACCAACACAAAAGAAAAAGGCCCACTTTCTGGAAGTAACTTAACAGGTGAACCTTAGATTAAAACAGTAGCATAGCATGTCTTGCCTGAAGTGTAACTTTTAATGGCAGAAGTTTTCAGAGTCAAGGCCTTAGCCTCAGAAATGTGGTGAATCTTCACATTGGGATTCCATTTTTGAGGTAAGTTAGAATCCTCATTGATGGAATTTATGTGCAGAGAAGACTCAATACTACCTTCAATAACATTGATGGGGTTAGTGATCATTAGATTACAATCAGAGAGTGATCAATCAGTATCATCAAGGTGAGGGTGAGTATTGTCATATTCTTCTCCTTCAATAAGATTAATCCTTTTCCTAGGTAGAGGACAATCAGGTTTTACGTGTCCTGTTTGGTTACAGTTACAACATACTTTCTCTTTTGATTCTGGAGTCTTCTTGACTTCCAGGGTAGATGGATTAGCAGCAGGGGATTCTTTATTTTTGGTAGTATATTCTTCCCCGTTCCTAGTCTTTTGTTCCCTGGGGGGTCTATTGACCCTTTTATCAAGACCATTCATATCAATGCTCTCTTCCAGTACACCTATTAAGGTCAAAAGATCTGAATCCATAGGCACTCTGCACCTTACACTGTGGTTGATTTGTCCGGGAAATAAGTTGAGGAGTCTTTCATTGACTTCTTCTTTTTCAGAATCAGGATAAAAAAAGTCTAACTTCTTTTTCTGGTCTAAGCACCACTTATGAGGTTTGTCCTTGGATGGATAAAACTGGGAATTTTCAAAAGTTTTCATCATCTTTCTTTTCCAAATCCTGGTACCAAACTGCACTTTTATCAATTCTTTCCAAGGATTCCAGGATAAAGATCCAACTTCTTCTCTTTTATTGATAAACCAATCAAGAGCTACTCCTTTGAATAGTCTGGGCAATCTTACCACAGCTATTGCATCAGGGAGCTCATAAGAAGAAAGAGTATAGTCAATAAATTTAATGAAACTGACATGGTTGTATTCTCCTTCTCCAGAGAATTTAGGCCATTCAGTGATGCCAGGAAGTAGCTTCAAAGCCTGCTCCATTTCAGGAGTAGGACTCGGTCTGAAAGACTCATTCCTAGTTATCCTGGTTCTGGGAGGAACACTAGGAGTACTGGTGAACCTAGCAGGCCTAGTTTCTTCTAGGTCAATGACTGGAGAGTTAGTAGAATTGATCTTAAGATCTCTGAGATCATTCTTGATCATACCTAACTCCAAATCAAATTTATTTCTTAATAAGTCAATTTTTTTAATCAGATTAGCTGAAGGAGTAGGACTAGTTTTCTTAACTTCTTCCTTAAGCTGGTCTATGGTTTCAAGGATATCTTCCTGAAGAATTGATTGGTTTTCATCAGTATGTTTCATCAGTTCCAACTTACTAGCTCTTATACTATCCTTGATTTTTTTTATTTCCAACTCATGAATTCTCATAATCTGATACTGAGTGTCAATTAATCTGAAAATACTTGAGCTCAATTTGTCCAATTGTTGATAAAATTTGTCAAAGAATTGGCTAATAATAGTAAAATTGTGAGACACATTTACAGAAAAGCTATTAAGAGCTTCTACATCTAATTGTGGTACACCTTTTTCCACTCCTGGGCTAAGGATATTATGCTCTCCCAATCCTTTGCGTTCATTAACTTCTGATGAGCTGAGGACCTCTTCTTCTTGGGGTCCTTTCCCTTTAAGGAAGCTAACTGATCCCAAGGATTCCAGTTCTGCTCATAGCCTTGTACTTCTTTCTTTGGGATCAACCTTTGTAGAGAAATATGAGATTTCTTTGCCTGAGAAATGGCTTTTCTCATACCTGGTTGATCCTCCTGGGTATGAGCCAACCTGAATTGTTCCCAATAGCTCACGAGCTCATTCACTAATACTTTGACTCTTTCCTCCTTGGTTGAGTCCAGCTGGGGTGGAGTAGGAGGACCTGTACCCTCCTGGGATAACATGCGGTGCATTGGAAGGTTCTCCAACGGTCTGTTAGTTGAGTTTGCGGACGCGGTTTTTACTGTTGTCATCCTGCGTGACGCAATGGTCACGGGTTTGAGTCCCCTCATTGCGCTCTTGACTGGAGTCCTTGCGCGCATGGGTTCCTCCGGGCAGAGATCCAAACAACGGGGCTCTACCAGTTGCACGGGTGTTGCGCCTTTTTTGATACATAACACCAAAAAATGAGTAGGTCTTTTTTTGAAACTTTGCAAAAAGACTTTAAAAATATAAAAATCATATTTTCCGTGTGTTTTATATTTTTAATAATTATATATATATATTTTAACTTACTTGGAGTTAAATTCAACAGGTACCAACACTTGGTTGGGATCACAACTATCCTTGGGGGGTATTACAAGCGATCTGAGTGAGTTCCAATCCGATCCTGGGATAAATCCAAGGGTAAGTCCAATGGTACACTATCTGGGACAACCTCTAGGGGGTCCTGGTCAATGAGATCACCAAAAATAAAATCCACTGATATCAATAAAAACAAAAATATAAGTTTAATATTTTTGTGTATTTTTATGTGTTAAAATGATGTTTATAGAAAAAATATTCACTTTTATTATTTTTGGATTTTTCTTTATCTTCAGGGTTATTTAGTTTATAAATATAAAGCTTCCTTTGATAAATATTCCACTCCTTATGTTGCCTTAATAAAGAATTGAAATTGATAGTTCTTTCAAACTCAAGCTCTTTGTCCTTTATAACCTGCTGTTTATAATAAAGTAATGCTCCTGTTGTTCCTCAGGAGTTATAATAACAGGGACAAAGTTATGGATTTTTTCTTCTTTTTTCTTTTTAAGAAGGTTCAAATAATAATTGATCAATACTCAATTGGTCATAAGATCCAATAGAGAAACAAATGATCAAAAATGTAGGTTATAAGTATGTTAACTTATTTCTTTAAAAAAATAGACTGGTCCAAGGAATAAATAATTAAGAATTAATTATTTAAGGATATTTCCCAGCCATACCCCCAGTTGTCAGCTCTCTGATACCAGGAACCTTGCAGTCCTTTAGCTACAGAGAGTGATAAAAAGGCTTTAATGATAATAATTATTATTATTCCAATAATAAACACTTAGAAGCTCAAATAAATTATTTAATAAGAGCAGTTGCAAGTTTTAATTGGTTTGGTAGTAAATGGTTTTCAATATAATATAAAGAGGGGCCACAGTATTATACTATTGGGGATCTTTACAGACTAGCAACCTCTCTTCAAGGGGCCTCCTTAGGCAGTTTAAGAACCTTGGAATAAAGATGGGTGCCTTAGAAAGGACTTATTCCACTAATGGCTGGGCTTAAAAGCACAAATGGCCAAGAAAGGAAGGTTAACATTCCATCTGAGCACTTTACCACGAAAATCCTGGAATAATTGGAATGGTTTCAGAGCAGATGGGGTAGATTGCTTGACTAAACTTCAATGGTTGATTGGTTAATAAGGGTAAATAATACTACTACAGAATAAGTCATAAATCAATTTCTTATCTTCATATAAGCACTTGATCAACAATGAAAGGTTGTCTGATTGATAATAAATAATTCCTGGCAACCAATGATGGAATAATTGATCCAAAGAGGTCTGTATAAATACCTTTTTGGGTTGATTTTGATCTTCTCAGGGCACGTAGACAGGGTTCTGCTCGTGGGCTGAGGCTGGCAAGCCATTCAGGGCAAAATTAGCACGTCAACTTGGTGCTGTCAATTGGCTGTCCTTAGATCAGCTGGATTTCTTTAGTATTTTAGCCACAGGATCTGTTAATCTGTTATGGCGTAAATTTGATCATTATGTAATCATCCTTCATTTGTACTATTGATATTGCTTTAAAGCGTGCAGATGTGGATGTTTACTTTTGTTCCATCATTTTGTGATCATTTAGATAATTTTTAATAATTTTTATGAACACTCCTTGTAGTGTTTTGTGGTCTTCAAAGATCATGATCAGTGATTTACATGATAATCCTTGATCTTTGATTTATTATTAAAGAATGTTTTAAATTTAATTTTGATTAATTTTATTTAAGTCTTGATCTTTTTAGATCATTAGTAATGCATATGTCAGTTTGTTACATATACTAGGCTACCCTAACTAGTTTGTAGCTCTTCTGAGCGGTACCTGGTTGTCAGATTAGTCACAACTGATCCAGACGCAGGGATCAGTTAGTACAGATGCGGGAGGGGTAAGATCCGCTGCGTGCGTGGTAGAATCAGCTGCGCGCCATTCTCTAGCACGCGGGAATCTGCTGCTACTAGTACCTAGGGATATGTAATGATGCGGGGCTGTGTGCTGGAATTGTGACATAAAACATTTCCGCGTGTAACTCCTAAAATATACACAACACCTCAATTCTGAGTGAATTTTAGTTGTAAAGCCTATACCTGACAATACGTGTGAAATATTAGAATGGCCAAAAAGTGCCATAATTTTGTAAATTTTAGTACTTTTCTTTTTAATTATATTAAAAATATAAGGACTTGGAATTCAAGGGTGCGGTCAGTGAGTGACCCTACCTACTTTTGCGTGAGGAATCCATTTCTGTAAGAATATTCATATGGATTTCTCAATTCTTATTTTTCATAGTTTTGTGTTGCTTTTGACAGGTTGCTCTGTACATAGTAGCAAGCTGACAATACTCAAGAACAAGGAGGCATCAAGACCAAGCATGACTTTCATTGGGAGTTATGAAGAAATGGTTCTTGACTTCATCAGGATGGGTTATGAAAACACCAACTGGGAAAGTGGAGAAAATCTCTGGAAAGCTTTGTCAACTGATCTTAGGAGGGAAATAAACAGGGAATTAGCCCATGCAGGGAGAATCAAGATTTCAAGAGATGGCAGATACCTCCCACCAGATTTGGAGACCTTGAAGGAATTTGTGGAAATGATTTTGGCCTTATGGGATGTGGATGAAGAAGAAACCTCTAAACCTATCATCAAAAACTTAGTTGAAACCAAGAAGGAAGTGAAGTTTCAGAAACTAGGAGTAGATGAGCTCTTGAAAATGAAGGAAGATATTTCAAAACTCAATGTGGCCTTAAATCAGAAGCAGGCACCTCCTCACTTTGATAGGATCAACCAAGGGATGGCAAAAAACTACAGACCCTCATCTCCCAGTGCAGGACCCAGATGGCCAATCAGATGTTACTATTGCAAGGATGAAATCCATACCCAAGTCAACTGTCCAGATTTGGCAGAAGATATAAAGGAAAAGAGGTTGTTTAAACAAGGAACCAACTATTACTTCCCAAAAAGAGAACCCATACCTTTTAGCCTACAGGAAAGCTTCAGAGATCAGGTCAAGAAATTCTCAGAGGCTCAACAACTCCCATAATTGGAGGAACCCAAGAAGCAGGAAGAACCAACTAATGTTGCATCATTCTTGAAGAATGGAGATTGGGAAGCTTGGAAATCACCAGAGGTAAACATAAAGGAATCTCAAGTTCAATGGGGAATGAGAAGATCACAAAGGTTGGCTGGAAATCCACCAGAGAAGGATAACACCCATGAGACACCAGTAGCAGACCAAGGAACCTCAGCACCAAATAAAGAATCATCCCCAGAGCCAAGGAAGAGGAAAACAAGTTACCAAGGAGCATGGGTGGAAAGGAACCAAGACTCTGAAGAAGAAGAAGATTCCCCCAAAAAACCTGTTAAGGAACCTGTAACTGAACCTGTGAAGAAGGACCAAGTAAATTAAGAAACATTGGATACTCAGGAAGGAACCAAGATGGAAGAAAGCTTGAAGAGGAAAATATTAAAACCAAACTTTAACCTTACCTTGGAGGAGCTCCTTTCAGTTGCACCAAATTTTTTCCAGAAGTTAAAGGATATGACCCCTGAAGGAATTTTGGACTTGAATAAAGCCTCTAAATTATTAGCCAGCAAAAATGATAGAAGGATAAATGGATGTCAACGCCACTTTGAACACTATTCAGATGATGAATACCCATGCTTGATAGGCAACAAGTTCACCTACGCCTGCCCATTGGGATTCATTGATATTTGGATCAAAGGGAAGAAGATCAAGGATCTGGTGGATACTGGTGCTGAATTGAATGTCATACCAGGACATTTGGCAATTCAGACAGGCTTGGTATCCAGAGAATTGTTCATGAAGGTCACAGGAATTGGAGGCCACTCTACACCACTTATTGGATTTGCTGAAAGAACAGTATTTGAGATAACACCTGGGGAACCAAAATCTGCCCACTTCTTCATAGCCAAAGGATCAATTAATACTGTACTTGGAAGACCTTTCTTGGTGGATCATAAAGTCAGACTGGAGCTGTCCAAGAATAAAGGGGAAGTCTTAAGCTATGAGATAGCAGGAGGGGAAAGGTTATGCATCCCAATTTGTTCACAATATCAAGCAGGATGGCAGGTTACACCACCCAGAAGACCAACAGGCATGAACAGAATCACAGCTAACCTTGACCAAGAAGAGGTCTGGATAAGTGGACAGAATATACCAGAGATAGACCCTGAAGGCTTACCAGACCCCTGGGAGAACAACATTATCACCCCTGAAGTACCAGCAGAAAGAGGATGGGAGGAGGTGCTGAAGAAGCAAGAAGCTGAAGAAACCTTGGAGGTATTTCAACAAATCTTTGGAGGATTCTGGACCAACCTTGAAGACATGGAAGGAACCAATTGTGAAGAATTACCTGGAGAAGGATTGGAAAACTCAGAATTTATGGACTTACTCAACACTTAAACTGGAAATACCCTTTTGATTCATGGCCAATGGCCATCTGATCATGGGAGGGTCCCATGGATTGTCAGGTATTGCTTATATTATGGGGAAGACTGGGCCAAGTCCTTGATATGTCATATGATCATGATGGACCAAGTTATACCAGACCATGTTAGGTGGTCAGTATACTTGGAAGAATAACATCTCATTTTACCTTATTGATGCAGTAGTAGGCCTTCAGTTTTCTTTGAGGAGCTGAGGGAACAGGTGGGCATTCCTTTTTTTTTAAAAAAAAAGCCTTAAATTCTTGCTATAAAATAAATAATAAAAAAAAAAAAATGGAGAAATTGTAATAATACATTATAAAAAAAAAAAAAACTGTGATAACACATTTAAAAAAGCGGATTCTTGGCCAGATACAAGTTTTTTTGTGTACTTTTTTTTAATTGATGTAGCGGTAGGCCTTCAGTCTTTCTTTGAAGAGCCAAGGGTATGGGCGGGCATAGTTCTGTTTATTTTTTATCTTATTTTAGTTTTACTTGGTATCTCTTTAAATTTTTTTTGCATCCTTGTTTTTTTTCCTCTGTCACTGTAAAAAAAAGAAAGGATAGGGGGGGAGTTAGTATACACAAACCAAAAAAAAAAAAAAGAAAAAAAAAGAAAAAAAAAGAAAAAAAAAAGAAAAAAAAAGAAAAAAAAAAGAAAAAAAAAGAAAAAAAAAGAAAAAAAAAGAAAAAAAAGAAAAAAAAAGAAAAAAAAATAAAAAAAAAGAAAAAAAAAGAAAAAAAAAAGCAAAAAAAAAAGAAAAAAAAAGAGAAGAAACTCACCTAAAACGCCTCAAATAGCCATTTTCCCACTAAAAAAACAAAAAAAAAAACAGCAAGACGCCCCAGCAACTATTGTATCCAGGCAGTAGGGAGGTAGGACACAACCAGAACGGCCCAGGTGGCCCTACGGAACAAATGGGGAGGGAGGTCCCGGTTGAACGGGAAGGAGCGTCAGTTAGATGTATATTAAAAGAAGAAGGAAGGAGGAGGAAGGGGGGGAATGGAGGAGAAGGGACTTGCTAGTAGTAGCGAAGGGTGTTAAGCCACACTTGGATTTGATCCAACCGGGCCTTAATCCCTTCAATGGTCCTACACAGGTGGGTTACTTGGGGGAGGCTGATCATCAGAAACCACATGGCAAAATGGACCAAATCAAAGTTTTTGGAAACCCCGTTAGGAAGCCAAGGGGGGGACAAAGGTGAAAAAAAGCCCAAGGAAGAGTCTTTGCAGGACCCAGAGCTGAAGCTGTGAACAGAGAGCAAGCGGTGGCGCACGCGTTGGCAGGAGAGGTGGTCGGGATGGGGATATTGACCAAGGCAAGGGATGGGGCGGAATCAAGATTGGTAGTGGGTAGCAACTCAGCTGCATTGCAAAAGCCCAAAATATCCAAGGAAGCCAGGCCCGGATTGATTGCGGGGGGTTGCCTGGGGGATTACTGTTTGCAGGAGTATTGATGCCTGCACCAATGGGGTTCAACATCAAAGACAAACAGGTGCCCCTTGGCCTAGCTCAATGGGGACTCTTGGCTTTGCACTTAGCTTGACAACTGGGACGGACAACAAAGACCGAGACCTTGGAGCTGGCATCATCAAATTTGGCAGAATCCTGAGGCATCCAAAAGGGCAAAACACGTGAAAGACCCAATTAGCCACCCAGGGTAAAACAGAAAATGGAACAACAACAAACCTTCAAAAAAGTAAGGGGAGGACCAGCGGATGAGGAAACATGAGAGACTTGTCAGGAAGGGCCTCCTTAAATAGCCAAGGAACCCACCTAAACAAAATGGGAGAGCGAGGGCAAGTGGAGTTCAAAAAAAAATGGGGGGAGACCTACTTGGTCCCCAGTATACCATGACCCACACCCATGAATGATAAATTGGAAGGGGCAGATTGGAGAACACAAATAGGGCATTGCCACCAGGATTGCCGGGACCCTAAAAAAAAGGGGACAGGAGCCCAGAGATAAGAGAAACCGTAAGTAATATAGATTAAAAAAAAGAAAGAAGAAAAGAAGGAGAAAAGAGAAGGAGGAATGAATAGATCTGATGAGAGCAATCAACCCAATAATGGAAGGGGACATAAAACCTACATTGAGCCATGCGCATAGAGTGGCCGTAACTACGCATGGGAACCTCGATTTCCGCCTAAGAAGGGACCTAGCAGAGTAAAAGATTGGCCAACGGTACAAGAGAAGAGCAATAATGAAACGGACAGGTGGAGGCGTTGGTAATCTAGATAAATTAAATCTAATGTGACAGGTGGACCCACGTACCTGTGTTCAGAAATGGATCAGCAAACGTACTGGGATTTTTGACGCAATAAGGGAAAGGGCCAATCAAGATAGATGAGGGGGTCCAGCCTATGGTATGCCTGTAAGACCCAGGAGTAAAAGAAGTGGGGTGTGAGCGCAACAAGACATATGGAAGGAGACCCAGAGATTGGGTGTACAATAGAAGACAGGGAAGAAAGAAGGAGGATTACCTGGATGCCTAATAATGTCGATCCCTTGGGCTGTATGTGTGTATGTATTTACAACTAAGCGGCAAGGAAGAAATGAGATTGGGGGAGGACACCAGTCCAGCGCAACTACCTCGAGCAGGCCTTGCAGAGCACCTCAGGGGTTGCTGCACGCACCGCTGCACTGGGGCAGGCTTGGCGCTTGGAGCGCGCAAAGCAAACCTAGGGCACCACCAGCAATAATCTCTGCGGATTGTCAGGCACTACCTGCAAGCAAAGAAACGGGGAGAGGAACACCGTGGTCACGGATCCCCTGCAAGACCAAAAACTGCAGAAATCAAAACTAGGGTCCCCTTTAAGACCTAAAACTGCAGAAAGGTGGGGATTATCAGCTGAACCAAAAAAATAAAATAAAATAAAAATAAAAATAAAAATAAAAGAATATAAAATAAAAATAAAAATAAATAAGTAAAAAATAAATAAATAAATCAAATAAAAATAAAAAGCAAAAAATAATAAAAATAATAAAAGAAAGAGCATGGATTGCCCAACAATCACAGCAGCCAAATACAAAACTGTGGATAAGAAGATAAAACCCATAAACCATCCTATTCCCCAAGGCCTCAATCCACCCCTCCAAAGGCCACCCCTCTCTAGAGACCCTTACATCACACCCTCAACACCTCAGCCAACCCAGTTCTCACCAACCTCTAGGATCACACCAGAAAGGTTGAAGCTGTTTAACTTTGGGCCTGACAACTGGCTGGAGCTGAAGAAATAAAACTACTCCTGCATGTGATGGTTCTCAGAGAAAAGGCAATTGCTTTCACAGAAGAAGAAAGAGGACTCCTCAAGCACTCTTATGGTCTCCCTGACAAAATACCCAAAGTACCCCATGATCCATGGCGGAAGAAACCTATAGCCATTCCCCAAGCTATCAGGCCAGAATTTACAGAAATAATAAGGAAGAGGATCAGAACAGGTCTGTATGAACAATCAACCTCCAGCTATTCCAGCCCTGTATTTCCTGCAGCCAAGGCCAATGGAAAGCTCAGAATAGTCCATGACCTCCAACCACTCAACAAAGTCACTATCAAGGACGCAGGACTACCCCCAAAAATTGAAGAATTTGTAGAGTCCTTTGCTGCGAGGGCCTGCTATGGACTAGGAGACATCATGGTAGGATATGATGAGAGAGAATTGGATAGGGCCTCAAGACCACTGACCACCTTTGAAACTACCCTGGGGAGGCTCCATCTTACAAGGTTACCTCAGGGTGGCACAAACTCAGTAGCAGTCTACCAAGCCCAAATGACCTGGATACTTCAGGAGGAAATACCGGAACACCTGGGAATATTTATTGATGATGGAGGTATTAAAGGACCCAGAAGCAGGTAAAATGAAGACACACTTGAAGATAACCCCCAAATAAGAAGGTTTTTCTGGGAATATGCTATAACCTTAGAAAGAATTTTATTCAGGATAGAGGAGGCTGGTTTAACTATCTCAGGAGGGAAATTTGCTTGCTGTGTCCCTTCCCTTAACATAGTGGGGCATGTGGTATCTCAAGAGGGAAGGAAAGTAGCAGAACAGAAGCTGAATAAAATTCAAATCTGGCCCCAGCCAAGAAACAAAAAGGAAGCTAGAGGATTCTTGGGGCTTTGCTCCTATGTCAGGATGTTCATCAAAACCTACTCAGCACTCTCAGCACCAATCAGAAGGCTTACTTGGAAATATGTAGAGTTTAAGTGGGAAAGTCAAAGTGAAGAAGCCTTTCTTTTACTCAAGAAGATAGTAGGAGAAGATATAACCCTCAAAAGCATAGAATATGACAAGGATGCAGGAAGGATCATTTTAGCTGTGGATTCAAGTTACCTAGCAGCTTATGCTGTCCTGATGCAAGAAGACAAAGAAGGAAGACCAAGGCCAGTCTACTATGAGTCAGTGGGTTTTTCAAAAACTGAAAAGAATTATTGCCAGTCAAAATTGGAACTCTGTGGAGTAGCCAAGATACTCAAGAAACTACAGACAACCCTGTGGGGACAGAAATTTGAGTTACAAGTAGATGCAAAAGCCCACATTGAAATGATAAACACCCCCAGCCTACCTAGTGCTCCTATGACTAGATGGGTGGCATTCATTCAACTATTTTCCTTTGACTTGGTCCATAAGCCAGGGAACACATTTACAATTCCTGAAAGCCTATCAAGAAGGCCAGAGGACCCAGAAGAACCAGAAGAAACCAATCAGGATTTTGATGAAGAAGAAGAATGGATCAGTCCACACCCTGGCCTTGGATTAAAAATCAACTCTATTGAAGACCAAAAACCATCCTTACCTCCAGCTGGATTCTGGGGAAGAATGAAGGAATATTTATTGACCATGAAGAAGCCCATAGGGTGCTCTGAGAAGGAACTCCAGAAGATCAAGAGGAGGTCACCCAACTTCTATGTGGAGGAAGGAAAACTAAAAAGGAGGGGAATATGGGGCCCTCAGCTGATGCTGAAATCTAAAGAAGATATGGAAAGGGTCATGAAGAGCCTGCATGAGGAATTGGGGCACAGAGGGAGTGGGGAGACATACAGAAGAATCCAGCTTAGGTTCCGGTGGGAAGGAATGAAGAAGATGACTAGGAAATGGGTCAAAACCTGTGAACCATGTCAGAAGAGAAGCAAGCTCCAGCAGAAAGAAGAAGGGAAGGCAAATCTTACCAAAACCCTGTTTCAGAAGGTGGAAATGGATGCAGTACATGTCAAGGAAGGAAGATGGAAGTACCTAGTGGTAGCTAGAGATGACTTCTCAGGGTTGGCAGAGACAGTGGGCCTGACTAGTCTCACCTCAAGAAACATAGCCACTTGGTTCCTATCTGAATGGATCTATAGCTATGGGATTCCCAAGGAAGTAACGGTGGATGGAGGAGGAGAATTTAAAAAGGAGCTCCAGAAAGCTATGAAGAAGGTTGGAAAAAAACTCAGGATGGTCACCCCTTACTACCCAGAGGCTCAAGGAATGATTGAAAGTGGCCACAAGGAAATAAAAGATGCACTAATAAAGCTATGTGGGGAGAATGGCAGAAAATGGAAGGAATACCTCTCTCTACTCACCTTTGCAGATAGGATCTCTACAAAAAGGACAACAAGATTCTCCTCATTTGAACTACAGTTTGGACAACCAGCAGTCCTACCAATTGACTTAGAAATGGAGACATACCTAGGAGTTGACTGGGAGCAGGTGACCACCACTTCAGACCTCCTGAAAGAAAGAGAAGGAAAATTGGCTCAGAAGGAAGAACACATTCAGGAGGCAGCACAGAAGATGAAGGAAGCAAGAGAACTTTCAATCAAGTATTGGGACAGGAGATTGGCCCATAGGATAAGGAAACCACTCAATAAGAGGGACCTGGTATTAGTCTACCATTGAACCCTGGAATCTCAATGGGGGCTACTCTGCAAAAATAGATGTAATGGACCTTATAAATTGGTCAAACAACTAAACAAGGGGACCTACGTTCTAGAAGAATTGGATGGAACAGTACTTGGCAGAAGATTTGCAGCAAGCCAGATCAAGAATTTTTACAACCAAGGAGCCCCAATAGATGAAGAAGAGGAAGGACCAGAACAAGATGAAGAAGAGGAAGGACCAGAAAAAGATGAAGAAGAAGAAGAGCCAGCAGAGGAAGGAGGAAAGGGAGAAGAAGGCAGCTGCTTATCAAGAGCCTAAACTGCATACTAACATGATAAAAATAAAATAACAAATCAATAAATAAATATATAAAATAAGAGAATGAATGAATGGAAGTAAAATTTATCTGAGAAGATTATTACTGTAAAAAGAATTCAACCCAAAGAGAACATGGAATACTAGGAAGAAAGAAGGACCTGAAGAAATCAAGATTAGCTTAACTCAAAATTGGACCCAATTAAATATTTCAAGATGTGTCAAGGTATCAAGGAAAAAGGAATCAATTAATCTTCAGATAGAACTGTCTGAAAGATGACATTATACTAGGTTTCAAAGGAAAACATTATCTATCAGGTTTGAATGGATGAAAACAGGGTGTCAAGGCTCACAATTCAAGAAATCATTTAGAGGAAGATAGGAAAGATTTAGAGGAAAATAATCTGTCTTTGGCCATGAAGTACCACAGTATATGGAGAAGGGAAAAGATGATTCAAATTCAAGGAAATAAGTTAAATTCAAAGAATCAAGACAAACAGAGGAAAATGCCAAAACCTGTCTTTATCCAGAAGAACCCCATTATAATTCAACAAACCAAGAAGAATGGAAGGTATTTAATGATACTTTTACTTGCTACATGGGCACAATCAAGAAATAATTGAGAAGAGAAGATCTAGGGAAAAAAAATCAAGGATTTCAACAAGACAAACTGGATCACTAGGATTCTTTGGACCTTGGTTTGATGCTACTGTGATTATTAGTTTTTTTATTATTTATGTCTCTCAGATCTCCAAAAAGAAAAAGATGAAGAAAAAGAAGAAGCAGAAGAAGAAGAAGAAGAAGGATAGGATGTGGATTCTGATGTCTATGGACAGGAATGCTGTGGACAGCATTAATTCTGGGGGGGATGTGGTAGACCAAGCCTGTCCTATAGCCATCAGACTCAGTTTTGTACTATAACAACAGCTCAAACCCTCAAAGTATCCTCAGAAATGGATTCTACATCACAAATGACCTATAGTCACTTAGCCAAAGTACCCCTCTATCTCTCATGGATTAGAAGATACAGCCCAAGAACCCTTCAACTATGGCAAACTCATACCCAACCAGGTGTCACAGCTCTGTGGAAGGCATAAAGAAATACCTTTCAAACCCTCAAGTACATACCAGTAACAGTTTACCCTCAACACCAGAACCATATGCCAGATCCATTCACCTAATCCAGAATACAGTATACAGATACAGGAGGCAGTGAAGCATGCCAGATCCAGTCACCTCATCCAGCATACAGTATACAGATCCAGGAGGCAGTGCAAACAGTCCAGATCCAGTCACCTCAGCCAGAATACAGCAATACAGATACAGGAGGCAGTGCAGCATGTCAGATCTGGTCACCTGAACCAAAAATGCAGCAAATACACATACAAGAGGCTGTGCAGAAGTATACAGGAGCAAAATATGCAGGAGAAAGTGGAACCAGCCTTAACCAGAACCAAACAAACCAACAGTATTTCACAGCAATACATGAAGGTAGAATGAAGTAGCACCAAACAAACTACCAGTACAGCACAGAAATATATCTTATCTGCACTAGACAGCAATCTATGCAAGGCTGTGCATGCATAAAACCCCTGTACACGCTTTTCCCAACCAGCAGAAATGCCTCATGTAACTGTACAAGCTTTTTCCAACCAACAGAAATGCCTCATGTAACTGTATCTCACTGTTCCTCACCAGAACAGGGAGAAACCTCAGGGGCAGCCTTGAGCACCCCTGGAGGCAGGATTTGTCTATTTAAGGAGGGCCTCTCTGCCCTATCCAAGTGGTATCCCCATGCCATCTGACACATCCCCACAAATCCCATCCTCATACCACCCCAGCTCACTCCACTCTATCAGTAACCATCTGTGGTACCTACCCAGATAAAATATCAGTGAACCAATCATAAAGGAAGCAGGAAATCAGAAACCAAGTCATAACCCACCTTTAACCAATTAAAACACCCAACAGGTGCTTGAATAATGGTTCTTCTTTGACCTAAATATTCAGCACCAATATAAAGAAGAACCACCAATCAATCAATAAACAAGCCTTAAAAATAAAGAGAGCACAACCAAAAGCAACCACCAACCTTTTCCTCTACCCAGCTCCCTGTGGCTAAACCCATCCTTGGGTCCTCTCCAGAACCATCCCTTTGATCAAACCTTGAACCCGTTAATATATGGGATGTTGGTTAAGATCAAATATATCTGATCAATAAACAACCAATAATCCAATACATCTGGTCCATTCTTCAACAAAACCTACCAATAAACAGTTAATAATTAATCTAGTTCTGATCTGAGACCTATATTAAGTCTCAAAGAAACCAGCCATTAATTTAAATAAATTATTGTGCAGACTTACTATATAACTAGAAGGGCAGGCAATTCAAAACCACTCTTAGTATATACTAAATACTCTAAAGTAGTACAAGTAATACTAAATTCCCCTTCAAGGACTGCCAGCAAGCTATTTGCTACTTTTTTTATATAATCCCACAGGGGTCTCTACAGTGTTGGTGCAGCCTGTTCTTTCTGCAAGGCGCTCAGGATGGTGGCAAGGTCTGCCAGCGGCACTAAGGGATCACGCTTTTGCAATGAGCCTGATGAAGTTTTGGGAGAGGTTTTTGTTGTTCTGAGAAATTGGCTGGAATGATTTTCTGGATTTTGTGGTGGCCACCAATGTGGATGATCAAAGTTTATGGAAGGAATGGAAGGAGGGTCCATGATATCTCAGTGTAACACAATGTAATGCCGCATTGGGGGAGGGGGGAAGTTCAGCATCAAATCTAATTGATGCAAATATTGAGAAGAAAGCTTTCTGGTAAGCATGCGCAGTCTCATAACCTGTAGAGACGGATGGAGGGAAAAAAAATAATGTAGATTCCATTTATTGAAATATCCCTCAAGAGTATAGCTGCCATCTTATATTTATATACACAGGGTAAGAGGTATGTATTAGTGTGGAGTTGTGGTATGTATTATATAGGAGGGATATGCATCTATTATGAATATACATGTAAATTATTATTGCATAATCCATATTCACTACAGGAACAGGCAAGAACGCTTTCTATCAAATATTGGGACAGAAGGCCAGCTCACAGGATTAGGGACCCCCTTAACAAAGGAGACTTGGTTCTTTTCAAAAAAAGGACCCTGGAATCACAACTGTGATTAATATTCAGGAATAGATGAAATGGACAATATAAAGTGGTAGAACAAGTCAAAAAAAGGCCTTATGTCCTGGAAGTATTGGATGGGTTAAGGCTAGCAAGAAGGTTTACAGCCAGCCAGGTCAAGAAGTTCAACAGCAGGGGAGCCCCCATTGGAGAAGGGGAGGACTACCAGGAGGAAGTTTTAGAAGATGAAGAATAGCTCCTGAGCAGGGGCCTAAACTGCTAACAAAAAAAAACTTGTTTCATGAAGAGTAAATATTTTAGTCAATACTCAGGAAGAAAATGGATGCTAGGAAGGGAAGAAGGACCTGAAGACATCAAGATTGGCTTAACTGAAACATGGACCCAATTCAAGACTTAAACATTTGTCAATGCAGCAAGTAAGAAGGGATAATTGATATTCAGCCATGAAATTCAGAGTTAATATGTTATAGTGGGAACACAATGGAAAACTTATCTATTAAGTTTGAATAGATACAAACAGGTTATAAAGGATTACAAGTTTGAGGAATTAGGAAGAATTGAGGAAAAGAGGAAAATCAGTGGGATCTTTCTTTTTCCAGGAGGTACCATATCATAGGAGTATATGGAGAAGGGAAAAGAATATCAAATATTGAATCAAAGGGGAATCAGAATAGAAAAATACAAGAACTCTCTTTTATCAAAGGAGAAACCAGCTATAAATCAACATTCTAGAATAATGAAAGGATAAAATATGCTTTTAATTGTTACATTGAGGAATCAAGAAGGAATGAAGACAAGAAGATTTAAAGTTAAATCATCAAGATAGTCAACAGAGCCAGCTGGAACACCTAGGATTCTTTGGACCTCTGGGTGTAGCATTCATTATTATGAATATTTTACTTTTTTTCTTTTTCTAATATCACACAAGAACAGGAATAAGGGTTATAAAGAGAAGAAGAGGAAGAGTTTGATATCTATAGGCAGTGAATGCTGTGTACAGCATTAAGTATGGGGTGGATGTGGTATGTCAAACCTACCTGATAGCCATAAGACTCAATTATTCAGAATAGATATTACTCCAATCATAAAATAAACCTCAGGAATGGATTCTAAACCAAAAATAACCCATATTCACCCAGCCAAAGCACCATCTATCTATCATTGTTTTGGAGATACAGCCAAAGAGAATTATGGCCAACCCATACTTCACCAGATATCACACACCCAGTGACATTCATATGGATATAACTTAGAACCCACAAGACATAGTAGTTACAGCCAACCATAAACCATAACCATTCAAAACACATAATAATAAATGCAGGTGATGTGTAGTACCAAACAACCAACCATAACCCATAACCAATCACCAACCATAACCCATAACTAATCACCATACATAGCCACAGACCAAACAAACAACCAGTAAAGGCTAAACCTCAGGAATGCGCAGCAATATATGCAGGCAGTCAGAACCATGCAGCACCAAAAAATCCACCAGTATCAACCACAGCACTACACAGCAATATACGCAGGCAGTCAGAACCATGCAGCACCAAAAAAACCACCAGTATCAACTAGAGGACTTCAAAGAAATATATGAAGGAAGTCAGAACCATGCAGCACCAAAAAAAACCACCAGTATCAAACACAGCACTACACAGCAATATATGCAGGCAGTCAGAAACATGCAGCACAAAACAAACCAACAGTACCAACCACCAGAATGCACAGCAACATATGCTGTAACTACCATGCAGAACTACAAAAACTACCAGTACAAACTCCAACCCAGCCCTACACAGCAATATATGCAGGCAGAATCATGTGGTACAAAGAAAAAAATCAGTACACAGACCAAACAAAACATCAGCACAAACAAGGAACAAAAAAACTGAAAGTAAAAGTCCACTCTACCACTTCACAGCAACACATGCAGGAAGAACAGTGAGTACCAAATAAGCAACCAGCACCAGACCAACCTTATCAGCACCCCACAGCAATTTATGCAAGGCTGTGCAGGCATGAAAAACCAGTAAAATATTTTCTCAACCAGCAGAATTGCCTCAGTTTCATGCAGTGTCTTTTTTCCAACCAGCAGAATTGCCTCAGTTTCATCAAGTGTCTTTTCCCAAACAGCTATAATTTTGCATGTACCTGTATCCCACTGTAAAAGGGGAAGCCCCAGGGAACTCTCAGGGGCCTCCCTGAGCATCCCCTGAGGACCAGAATTTCTATTTAAGGAGGGCCACTCTGCCCTATCCAGGTTGTATCATCCATCCACATGCCCTCAGAGGCCACTCACTCACCGCTCATCTGTACCCTCACAGGCCCTCTCATACCTACTATCAACACATCAGTAGTCATCTGTGGTACCTACCCAGATAAATATTAGAAGTGAACCAGTTATAAAGGAAACAAGAAACCAGAAACAAGTTATTACCCGTATTTAACCAATTAAACCACCCACCAGGTGTTTTGAATAAGGTTCCTTCTGTGACCTGAATACTCATCACCAAATTAAAGAAGAACCACAGATCAATCAATAAATAACTCATAAAGACAGAGAGCAAAACCAGAAGCAACGACCAACCTTTCCCCTACCCAGCCCCCTGTGGGTACACCCATGATTGGGTCCTCTCCTGAAATATCCCCCCTAGATAAAACCTTGAACCCTTTAATATTGAAGTATTGGTTCAGATCAAATATATCTGATCAACCAGTGACCAATAACTCAACAAACATATGGTATATCTTTCAAACAAATCCTACCAAACCAAAGCTAAAAATTAATCATAGGTTGATCTGTTAACTATATTAAATCTAAAAAAAAAGCCACCAATAAAAAAATATTGGAAGACTTACTATCATTTAGAAGGGAAGGAAATTCAAAACCACCTCAGTTTACTAATAATATAAAGGGGTAGAAGTAATACTGAATTACCCTTCAAAGAATGCAAGCAAGCTGTTTTCTAAGTTAACCATTATCCTATTAGGATATTCACAACAATAGTGGTGATACAGGAATTACTGGCTCCTTTTTGGCAAGGTTGTTAGGTTCTTCCACCCCAGGAAAAGAGCAATCCAAAGAAGGAAGTGAGGTTTCCAAGGAAGGGTTTGAATTTTTGATTGATGCTGATGTAGAGGTCATTGGAGCTGATTCTTTTAGAATATCAACCTCCACATCAGATTTGGGCCACTCATAGGTTTCATTGGGATCATTGTTGCTAGGCCAAGCATCAACAGCCAGGTCCTCAGCATCAACTGAATCTGATTTTGGGTATCAAAAGCAGCTAAATGTGTGATATTGGCCTTCTTTCCAAAGATTAAATCCATTTGAACATAAAAAGGACAAATGGAGTCCAACTTATCAACCACTGAGTTGATTCCCTTTGCTTTATTGGAGTAGGTGATACCAAAGCGAGTGGAGATTGACATTTAGTTGGCTTTTTTGTACTTGGATGGATACCTCTTGGGTTGCTCCCGGATCTGTTTGGATGATACATCCAGCATAAATTTGGTTTTATTCTTGATTTTGTTGGCCATCAGGAGATAACCATTAACCTTAGAGGAAGGAGTTCAGCCACCTTGTGTTTCATTTTCCAATCAAAAGCAAGCATTGTAGTTGGATGAAATTTTGAGCCATTTTAACAGGATGATTTGATAAGCTCTCTTGAGCTGACTTGAGCCTGTGGAAGATTATGGGGTATGATTGTTGGATGCTGAGTTCCTGGGGGATGTTTGCTTTGGTCCATTGGATTGTTTAGTGGACTTATTGGGGGAGAATTGCTGAGGGGCCATTTAAAAAGAGTAAGGGATGAAGCAATGAAGGGATGAGAGTAATGAAGTTATAAGAGCAATGAAGTGATGAGGGAATGAGTGTTGAAGCAAAGAGTATAGGAAGTGATGAGATTGATGAATTGAAAATAGGGACAAAGCAATGATAGTTAGCATGTGATGAAAGAAACAAAGTGAAGAGAGTGATGAAGCAATGAGGATATTGATGCCATGAGAGTTAGCTGGATGTGTTGAAATTGATAAAGTGATCAGGATAGAAATGAAGAGATGATAAGTGATGGATCACATTCTTTTCAGATGAGGTTGGAGGTATAATTTTTTGGAGGTTGGTGGAGGTGGAAAACAAGTAGTGTATGAAGTGGACAGGTGGTGGAAGCCTTTAAATTCTTTACTTGAAAAAACCCACTTATTTCAATGTAACTCTGACACATCTGATGTGAAATAACCAGTTTTTAATTTTTTTTAAATAGTGGGTTTGAAATGGAAGATTTGGTTTGAAACCCTCCATTACAAAATGGCTGGTTTGCTTAACTCTGATACCCCGTAGCAGTAGTATTTGTTAAAAAAACCACAAGCTTTAAGGAATTATCTACAAAGTTCACATTTTCAATACTGGTGAGAAACAGTTATGCAACACACTGTGACAAATTGTCACAATGTCAACACAGCCCCCCAATACAAAAAGCTATGTTCTGGAAAAAAAATGGAAAAGAAAGAAATGAGGAAGGAAAGGAAAATTGCAATGTATCAAAAATCCACCAGTGAGCAATACATCCTGGCTTTTTAGTGAGGATGTCTGCCAGCTAGCCTGTCCCTTTTATCCATTTGAACTCCACTTTCCCCTGATGGATGACCTAATTGGTAAGTTAAAAACTCCGTTTGATGTGATTGGTGCATTCTCCAGATGTAGTGTTCCTTGCAATTAGGGTGGCATGCAAACATGGGGAGAAGTTTTAACCCACTGCTAGGTCATCCTGGATGGCATTTGGACTCCCCTGTACACAGTACATGGGTCCATTACACTCCCCTGTATGTACATAGTACATGGGCCCATTAAACTCCCCTGCAAGCCTATTCTGTAAAAATGGAGGTGGATTGGATTGGAAATTGAGATGTACCCATGGAATATCCTTGGAAGAGGTGTTACTCACTAAAATAAATTGTTGGCTTTCAACTTTCACACTTTTTTGCACTACTAAATATTTGATCTCAGTAAATGATTTTATTCACTAATTCTGCAAATGGAGTTTCAGGGTTCAGTTGTGAATTAGTGGTGATTGTATATCTATCTAACTTGCAATCAGGGTTGCAAAGTTGTAGACTACAGCTAGTGACTGGGTGAGGGTTGGATGATGCAGTGACCATCAGAGGGCCAAATGTGAAACTGATTATGCATATTGGGGGTAGGTGTATGCAGACACAGTTCCAAGCAAGGGAAATGAACGGGAAACAGTGGTAAAACTGGGCTCATAACTTTTAAAGGGGGGTTAGGGCTAAACTAATATTAGGCTATTCTAGTCAGCAGGCATAATCCCCCATGCAAGGGAAATGAGTCTATTACATGGCAAGCTTGTTGTTGCACTTGATCTAGGCAAAAAAGCTTGAGAGGAAGATATCCTATATTAGGTTGGACAGCCACATGCAGTCTCTCATTGAAAACAAAAGAAATGGTAAATGAACTTGACATGTTGATGAAAAAACCATTTTCAAACAGCAAGGTTTCCAGAGGATTGATGTCCAAAAGAAAAGCATGATCACTCCATCAATTGAAATTTTGTACTCACCAACCACAGTTTGCATTGAAATATTCCAGTTAGAGTTTTGGTTATCCGACTCAATTGCCAGGATCCAATTTTTTGTTTCCAAAAGACAACCCAAGATTGGAGGCATGCCTCTCCAGAGTTTTTTGGACAGATCACCCAAGTCATGTTCCAAAAATTTTTCAACCATACCAAACCACCTCCTTCCATTTTATTTATCCATATACGTTAGGGTAATTTCTGCATTACCTTGAAAAATAAATTAATTCCAACTCTATCAAATCTAATATCTAAGGGATTGCAAGTGTTTTGGCATCAAGTAGGCTGGCAGATTTACATATTTTGGAATGAACTATTTTATAATTCATGTTATATAGTGCAGATAAATTTAATAAAATTAGCCTTGTCCTTTCTTGAGAGTGATGAAGTCTGTGATAATTTGAAACATTCCTAAAAATTTGGCCATAGAGGAGAGAATTAAAGTTGTATTGAATAAACCTTATAGGATGATTCCCAAGAATTACATATAATTTATGTGCATAATTAGTGCTGAGATACATGTTCTCAATCAATAAATAAATTTAAATTCAGGTGTGTAAGATTGTTTATATATGTAGATATACATGTTCTGAGGCTTCTGAGCCAACCATGCTACTTATATTTAATTTAAATGAATAATTAATTACAATTTTGATGTGTAAATGAAAGCTATAAATTGAAAATCCACTGTTATGAGTATTTTCCCCCTTATTTCTCATTGGGTATTATTCCATGGGGTTTGAGCCCCTGGAGAAAAAAGCAGGGGGAGCCTTGAGCTACCCTGATGATCCCTTGATTCCCCAGGAACTTTGGTTATTATAAAAGAGGGATTTCAGTCCCTTTTCACTGTGTAAATCAAATTTTTACTAGTTGCAGTAAATTTTCAATAGTTTCAGTTAATTTGCACTAGTTGTAGTGCATTTTCACTATTTGTACAGTATTTTCCTTGTTTTCAGTGCATTTTCACTGGTTGTAGTGTGCTGATGATCCCTTGATTCCACAGGGGCTTCTTTTAATATAAAAGGGGTTTTGAAGTCTGTTTTCACTGTGCCCTGTACCTTTTTACTAGTTGCAGTGCATTTTCAATTTTTGCAGTGCATTTGTGCTGTTTAAAGTGATTTTTCACTGTTTGCACTGTATTTTACTTATTTTAACGGCATTTTCACTGATTTGAGGGTTTTTGAATTGCTTGCAGTGAATTTGCACTGGTTGACATGCCTTTTCACTGCGTGCAGTGTATTTACACTTTTTGAGGAACATTTTCACTGTTTGAAGCACATTTGAACTTTATTTAGAAAATTTCAAATGGCTGAAGTGAATTTGGGCTGGTTGAAGTGCATTTGAACTGGTTGAATTTTATTTTAATTGGTTGAAGTGCATCTACACTGGTTGTAATGCATTTCAATTTTGGCAGTGTATTTCATTGTTTGCAGTGCATTTGCACTTATTGGATTGTTTTCTCATTGTCTACAGTGCTGTTGAACTGGTTGCATTCCATTCAATTCACTTTTTGCAGTGCATTGGCACCAGTTTCAAGGTATTTGCATTGATTGTAGTGAATTTTCACTGGTTGAAGTGTATTTTCACTTCTTGAAGTTCATTCACACCTGTTGCAAATTATTTACACTTGTAGCATTATATTTTACCTGTTTGAGTCAAATTTGCACTATTTCCAGTTAATTTTCACTTTTTGAGGTCCATTTACCCTGCTTGAAGTGAATTTCAATCTCTTGATGTGAAATTTTACTTTTAGGTGTTTTATGAATTTTTATAGTGCCTTTGCACAATTTGAAGTATATTTTAAATTTTGGGACTGCATTCACACAATTTGATATGCACTTGAGATTTTCAAAGTGCATTTTTACTCTTTTAAATGAATTTTCACTATTTGAAGAGAATTTTCATTATTTTTAAGTAAAAGATGGTTAAAACTGATTATGATGAATTCCCAGTTTCTGCATGAATTTGATGCTCAAGATCAAATGAAAAACCTAACTGAAAAATATTTTGAAACTTTCCAGATTGTCTCTGTAGTTTACCAATTATCCCAAATCCTACCATTTATTACTATAGGATGTTATCTAAACTATGAATTGAAGAAGATCAAAAGTATTATTTTGGAAACTGAAGTATTGCCAGAGGATATGCACTTTCTGCCTTTAAGCAATAAGATGGTGCATTTTTAGTATTTCAGGGACTCATTAGCACCTTTCTTATAGAAAAATAATGGATAACAACTAAGATTACAAATCAGATCCTGATTCAGATTCAGAAAGTACCAAAAGTTTGGTCACCTTGATTCCATTTTGAAATATCTGTATATGTCAGCTTGCTACTATATACAGAGCAAAACTGTCAAATAGTAACACAAACTATGAAAACTAAGAATACCTCAATTAACAAATTAAAAAGTCAGAAATACATAAATATTATTACAGGAATGAATTTCTCACCCAAAATTAGGTAGGGTAACTCACTGACCCCACCCTTGAATTCAAAGTCCTTATATTTTTAAAATAATTAAAAAGAAAAGTACTAAAAATTACCACACCTGTATGGCACTTTTTGGCCATTCTAACATTTCACACGTATTTTTACATATAGGGTTTACACCTAAATTTCACTCAGAGTTGAGGTGTTCTTTATATTTTAGGAGTTACAGGCGGAAATGTGTTATGTCACAATTCCCGCACACAACCCCGCATCATTACATAACCCTACGTACTAGTCGTTTAAAACAATATCAATAGTACAAATGAATGATGAAAACAGAATGATCAAATTTACGCCATAAAAGATTAACAGATCCTGTGGCTAAAATAGTACAGAAATCCAGCAGATCTAAGGACAGCCAATTGAAATCACCAAGTGGACATGCTAAACTTGCCCTGAATGGCTTGCCAGCCTCAGCCCACAAGCAGAACCCTCTCTACGTGCCCTGAGAACACCAACATCACCCCAAAAACGTATTTATACAGACCTCTTTGGATCCATTATTCCATCAGTTAATCAGTTACCAGGAATTATTTATTATAAATCAGACACCGTTTCATTGTTAATCAAGTGCTTAGTTGAAGATAAGCAAGTGACTTATGACTTAGTCTGTAGTAGTATTATTTACCTTTATTAAACAATCAACCATTGAAGTTTAGTCAAGCAATCTACCCCATCTGCTCTGAAACCTTCCAATTATTCCAATATTTTCGTGGTAAAGTTCTCAGAGTGGGTGTTACCCTTCCTGTCTTGGCCATTTGTGCTGTTAAGCCCGGTCATTAGTGGAATAAGTCCTTTCTAAGGCACCCATATTTATTCCAAGTTTCTTAAACTACCTAAGGAGGCCCCTTGAAGAGAGGTTGCTAGCAACCAAACCAATTAAACCTTGCAACTGCTCTTATTAAATCATTTATTTGAGCTTCTAAGCCTTTATTATTGGAATAATAATTATTATCATCATTCCAGAATTTTTATCAATCTCTGTAGCTAAAGGACTGCAAGGTTCCTGGTATCAGATAGCTGACAACTGGGGGTCTGGCCGGTAATATCCTATAATAATCAATTTTTAATTATTTATTCCTTGGACCAGTCTATTTATTTTTAAAATAAGTGAACATACTTATATTATATATTTTTGATCATTTGTTTCTCTAGTGGATCATAAGACCAATGGAGAATTGATCAATTTTTATTTGAACCTTCTTAAAAAGAAAAAAGAAGAAAAACTCTGTAACTTTGTCCCTGTTATTATAACTCCTGAGCAACAACAGGAGAAATTGCTTTATTACAAACAGCAGGTTATAAAAGACAAAGAACTTGAGCTTGAAAGAATTATCAATTTGGATTCTTTATTAAGGCAACACAAGGAGTGGAATATTTATCAAAGGAAGCTTTATATTTATAAACTATATAACCCTGAAGATAAATAAAAATCCAAAAATAATAAAAGTGATTATTTTTTTTCTAAAAATCACTGTAACACATAAAAATACAAAAAAATATTAAAACTTATATTTTTTTTGTTGTTATCCATCTCAGTGGATTTTTTTTGTTGTTATCCATTGCAGTGGATTTTTTTTGGTGATCTCATTGACTAGTACCTCTTAGAGGACGTCCCAGACAGTGTACCATTGGATTTAACCTTGGATTTATCCCAGGATCTGATTGGAACTCACTCAGACCCTGTTGGAATACCCTCCAAGGATATTTGTGACCCCAATCAAATGTTGGTACCTTTGAATTCAACTCTAAGTAAGTTAAAAAAATTAAAAAAATTATTAAAAATATAAAACACACAAAAAGTATTATTTTTATAATTTTAAAGTCTTTTTTCAAAGGTTTTGACAAAAGACTTGAATATTTTGTTTGTTTCTATGTATCAAAATAGGTGCAATACCCGTGTAACTGGTAGAGCCCCTTCATATGGATCTCTGCCCAGAGGAACCCATGCGCGCAAGGACTCCAGTCATGAGCGCAATGAGGGGACTCAAACCAATGACCATAGCGTCACGGGGGATGGCGACAGTGAGGACCACAGCCGCTAACTCGACCAACAAACCATTGGAGAGCCATCCTTCTCCCACCATGTTATCCCAGGAGGCTACAGGCCCTCCTATGCCACCCCAGCTGGACTCAACCAAGGAGGAAAGAGTCAAAGTATTAGTGAAAGAAAATGTGAGTTATTGGGAACAATTCAGTTTGGCTCAGACCCAGGAGGATCAACCAGGTATGAGAAAAGCCATTTCTCAGGCAAAGAAATCTCAGATCTCTGTGCAAAGGTTGATCCCAAAGAAAGAAGTCAAAGGCTACGTGCAGAACTGGATTCCTTGGGATCAGTTAGCTTCCTCAAAGGGAAATGACCCCAAAAAGAAGAGGTCCTCAGCCCATCAGAAGTTAATGAACCCAAAGGATTGGGACAACATAATATCCTTAGCACAGAAGTGGAAAAAGGCGTACCACAATTAGATGTAGAAGCTCTTAATAGCTTTTCTGTAAATATGTCTCACAATTTTACTATTATTAGCCAATGCTTTGACAAAGTTTACCACCAATTGGAAAAATTAAGTTTGAGTATTTTTAGAGTGATTGACACTCAGTCTCAGATTATGAGAATTGATGAGTTGGAAATACAACAAATCAAGGATAGTATAAGAGCTAGTAAGTTGGACCTGATGAAACATATTGATGAAAACCAATCTATTCTTCAGGAAGATATTCTTGCAACCATAGACCAGCTTAAGGAAGAAGTTCAGAAAACTAGTCCTACTCCTTCAGCTAATCTGACTCACAAAATTGACTTATTAAGCAAAAAACTTGATTTAGAGTTAGGTATGATTCAGAATGATCTCAGAGATCTTAAGATCAACTCTACTAACTCTCCGGTCATTGACTTGGAAGAAACTAGACCTGCCAGGTTCACCAGTACTCCTAGTGTTCCTCCCAGAACCAGGATAACTAGGAATGAGTCTTTCAGACCCATTCCTACTCCTGAAATGGAGCAGGCTTTGAAGCTACTTCCTCCCATCGTCAAATGGCCTAAATTCTCTGGAGAAGGAGAATACAACCATTTCAGTTTCATTAATTTTATTGACTATACTCTTTCTCACTACAAGCTCCCTGATGCAATAGCCGTGGTAAGATTGCCCAGGTTATTTGAAAGAGTAGCTCTTGATTGGTTTATAAATAAGAAGAAGTTGGATCTTTATCCTGAAATTCTTGGAAAGAATTGATCAAAGTACAGTTTGGTACCAGGATTTGGAAAAATAAGATGATGAAAAATTTGAAACTTCCCAGTTTGATCCATCCAAGGACAAACCTCATAGGTGGTTCTTAGACCAGAGAAAGAGGCTGGACTGTTTTTATCCTGATGCTGATAAAGAAGAATTCAATGAAAGACTCCTCAACTTATGTCCCGGACAAATCAACCACAGTGTAAGGTGTAGAATGCCTATGGATCCAGATCTTTCAACCTTAATAGGTGTATTGGAAGAAACTATTGATATGAATGGTCTTGATAAAAGGTTCAATAGACCTCCAAGGGAACAAAATACTAGGAACAGGGAAGAATATACCGCCAAAACTAAAGAATCCCTTGCTACTCCATCTAGCTTGGAAGTAAAGAAGACTCCAGAATCAAAAGAAAAAGTATGTTGGAACTGTAACCAAACAGGAAATGTAAAACCTGATTGTCCTCTACCTAGGAAAAGGATTAATCTTATTGAAGGAGAAGAGTATGACAATCCTGACCCTCACCTTGATGATACTGACGGATCACTCTCTGATTGTGATTTAATAATCACTAACCCTATCAATGTTATTGAAGGTAGTATTGAGTCTTCTCTGGACATAAATTCCGTCAATGAGGATTCTAACTTACCTCAAAAATGGAATCCCAACATGAAGATTCACCACATCTCTGAGGCTAAGGCTTTGACTCTAAAACCTTCTGCTGGTAAAAGTTACACTTCAGGCAAAACATGCTATGCTACTGGTTTCATCCAAGGTTACCCTGTTAAGTTACTTCTAGACAGTGAAGCCTTTTGCTCTTGTGTTGGTTCAACTTATCTGGAAGAACAAGACCCAAATTGGAAACTGAACTTACTACCAGTACCTCAGGCTAAGTTTAGCAGTTGTAATTCTGCTCTCAATGCTGTTGGATTATGATCTTCTGATATCATGCTCCCTCACTCTAAAGGATAACTCAAACTGAACATTGAATTTGTAGTGCTCCAAAACGGAGTATGTGATTATTTTATCCTTGGGAATGATTCTCTTTTCCTATATGGTATAGATTTATTCCAAAGCAAAGGTAGATACTTCACCGTAGGAGGAGACTGGAATACAAATTTCCAATTATGTCATGTCAATGCTCAAACTTCTGATTCAACTTATGCAAAACAATTAGAGAATTTCAATCAGGAATACTTCTCTCAAGCTTCTTTAAATTCCCTTCTCAATGAAGAACAGAAACAGGATATCCTACAAGTATTCTTTAAAAATCAGAATGATTTCTGTACCAAAGATCACCCCATTGGTAACATCAAAGGACATGATATGATCCTAACTCTAACTATTAAGCCTCCTTACCCACCTAACCTCAGGAGACCTGCTTACCCTTCTAGTCCAAAATCCAGAGCTGCTCTGGAAACCCATATTCAAGAGTTGGTTGACTTACAAGTCTTAAGGAAAGTAGGCCACAATGAACAAGTGGATATTACTAACCTAGTAATTATAGCTTGGCACAATGATAAGTCAAGAATGGTTGGAGATTTTAGAATGCTTAACAACTACACCCAAGCTGATTATTATACAATTCCAAGAATTGACCACACTCTACATAACCTGTCCAAGGCTAAGTACATAACTCCCATGGATATGCTGAAAGGTTTTCACCAAATACCTATCAGCCCTGATAGCCGGAAATTCATGAGAATTATCTGTCATTTGGGAATTTACGAGTATCTTAGAATGCCTTTTGGTATTAAAAATGCTCCTTCACATTTTCAAAGGATGATGGACATAGTCCTAGGATTATTCATCAGACAGGGATGGATGATGGTATACATTGATGATGTTTTCATTTACTCTGATCATTGGGATACTCACATGGAGAAATTAAGGCTATTCTTCAAAACCATCTCTGCCATAGGATTGAAAGTATCAATGAAAAAGTGTAACTTTGGCTACAGGGAACTCAAAGCCTTAGGACACATTGTCTCTTGACTAACCTTAGCTGCTGACCAAAAAAAAATAGCAGCAGTAATGAATAGACCTATGCCTCAAAATAAAAATGAACTCCTATCCTTCATCAGCTTCTGCAGCTACTATAGGAAGTCTTTACCAAAGTTTGCTCTTCTAACCAAATTTTTTTGTGAGATCTGCAACGAAACCACCATGTTTGAAATGACTCATGATAGATTCAAGAACTATGAGGAACTCAAAATTGCAATGAACTCAGCTCCAGTACTGATCCAGCCAGATTACTCTAAAGATTTTAAGCTCTACATAGATGCCAGCATGGAAGGGCTAGGAGCTGCTTTACACCAGGAAGTCATAGAAGATGATAAACCAGTGGAAAAACCTATACTCTTCATATCTAGACAAATTGAAGATACTGGGAAAAGGTACGGTGCAAGCCACATGGAATGCCTGGCCTTAGTATGGGCCCTAGAGAAACTCCATTATTACTTAGAAGGCACCAACTTCACTGTTATTACTGACTGAAACGCTTTCAGAACCTTGATGAACATGAAGAACCCTAGCAGGCATATGTTGAGATGGCAGATAGCTATACAACAGTATAGAGGACAGATGACCATAGTTCATCAAGCTGGGACTAAACATCAGAATGCTGATAGTTTAAGCAGGAATGCATTACCCAATGACCCAAGTAACCCTGCCTATGGTCCAGAGGATAATGACATCTTCCCTATCCTTAATATTAACATGTTAAACATTGAAGCTCCTATAATGGGCATCCAAGTTTTTGAACAAAATGAATCATTCTTCAACTCCATCAAAGAAGCTTACATTCCTGGCATAAAAACTCTGATCACTATTATGGAAAGTCCTTCTCCACCTCCTGAATTGATCAATAGCCTACCTGAACCTCTTTTGAAACCATACAAAGCCAGAAGTTTCACCATATGGGATGGTCTGGTATACTATAGGCATCAACATTCAAGCTTCATAGTCTTAACTAAGGATGACCATATCAAACATGTTCTGGCTGAGTGCCATGATAAATGATCATCTGGTCATTTGTCTACTGATAGAACCTTGGATAAGGTTAAAAAAATGCTTTGTGGGTTAATTGGAGAGACTCCACTATACAGTATGTTACCAGTTGTGAAACTTGTCAGAAGTCCAACAAGACTACTGGGAAACGGTTTGGACTACTGCAAAAGATTTCTGACCCAAGAAAAGATGGGAGATCATAAATATGGACTTTGTGACTCAACTACCACCAGGAGGAGCCTATTCCTACAACTCAGTCTTAGTCATTGTGTATAGGTTCTCCAAGAAAGCAAAGTTCTTACCTAATCACAAGGAAGACACTGCTATGGAAGTTGCCCTATTATTTAGGAAAAGACTGATTGCTGATGTTGGAGTTCCCAAGATTATTATCAGTGACAGAGATCCTAAATTCACCTCTGAGTTCTGGAGGAATCTACATGATATGCTTGGAACCACCTTAGCTTTCTCTACCGCTTATCATCCTCAGATGGATGGATTAGCTGAGAGGATGATTCAGACCCTGGAAGACATGCTCAGGAGATTCTGTGGCTTTGGACTAGAGTACAATAATTGTGGCAGTTATTGCCACAATTGGGTTAGCCTTTTACCTGCACTGGATATGGCCTACAACAGTAGCAAGCACTCTACCACTAAGGAAGCACCTTACATACTGGAAAGAGGATGGATTCCTAGATTACCCAAGGATAACCTTAACCACCAGCTAACCAATATTCACCCTAAATCACTTGATTTCAAAAACATGATAGATGAAGCCAACAAACATGCTGTGAAGTGTGTCCAGGATGCTGTGGAGTATAACCAGCAAAGATGGGATAAAATCCATAAGGAACCTGATTTCAAGATTGGTGATCAATTCTTGATCTCTACCACTAACTTTACCAACTTGGGTGGAAATAGGAAGCTCAGACCAGCTTTTTATGGACCTTTCACCATTAATAAACTTTATGGTAAAAATGCTGTGGAAGTAATCCTCAGTGATGAGCTTTCTAGAAAACATCCAGTCTTCCCAGTAAACCTCATCAAACACTACCACCCAGACCATACTCCTTCACCTGCAATACTTCTAACAGAAGAACCTGAAAAGAACAAAGGTAAAATTAGCAAGATCCTTAAGGATTAGAAAGATAGGATCAATGGAAAAGACGTCAGACTCCACCTGGTTAGATACAAGGGAGAATCAGCTGATAAAGATGAATGGTTGCCTGAACAGAATATACCTGATGGACCTATACACCTGAGGAACTAAAGAGCCAACAGGGGGCATTAGCCCAATTTTTTTTCAGGTATAGACATATCTTGGAGCGTGGGAATGTCAGCTTGCAACTATATACAGAGAAAAACTGTCAAATAGTAACACAAAATATGAAAAATAAGAATACCTCAATTAACAAAGTAAGGAGTGAGAAATCCATGAATATTATTAGAGGAATGGATTCCTTACCCAAAATTAGGTAGGGTCACTCACTGACCCCATCCTTGAATTCCAAGTCCTTATATTTTTAAAATAATTTAAAAGAAAAGTACTAAAAATTACAACACCTTTATGGCAATTTTTGGCCATTCTAACATTTCACACGTATTGAAACGCATAGGGTTTACACCTAAAATTCACTCAGAATTGAGGTGTTGTGTATATTTTAGGAGTTACATGCCGAAATGTGTTATGTCACAATTCCCGCATGCAGCCCCGCATCATTACATAACCCTACGTAATAGTAGCAGCAGGATCCCGCGTACTAGAGACCCGCGCGCAGCTGATTCTGCCACACACGCAGCGGATCCTATCCCGCGCAAATCTGTACTAACTGATCCCCACGCCTGGATCAGTTGTGACTAATCTGACAAACAGGTACCGCTCAGAAGAGCTACAACCTAGTTAGGGTTACCTAGTATATGTAACAAAAGGACATATGCATTACTAATGATCTAAAAAGATCAAAACTTAAATAAAATTAATGAAAATTAAGTTTTAAAAATTTGTTAATATTAAATCAAAGATCAAGGACTAACACATGAATCACTGATCTTGATCTTTGAAGACCATAAAATACTACAAGAAGTGTTCATAAAATTATTAAAAATTATCTACATGATCAGCAGATGATGGAAAATCAGTAAACATCCACATCTGCACGCTTTGAAACAATATCAATAGTACAAATGAAGGATGAGTGCAGAATGATCAAATTTACGCCATAACAGATTAACAGATCCTGTGGCTACAATAGTACACAAATGCAGTAGATCTAAGGACAGCTGATTGACAGAACCAAGTGGATGTGCTAATCGTGCCCTGACTGGCTTGCCAGCCTCAGCCCTTGAGCAGAACACTCTCTACATTCCCTGAGAAGACCCAAATCACCCCAAAAAGGTATTTATACAGACCTCTTTGGATCCATTATTCCAGAATTTAATCAGTTTACCAGGAATTATTTATTATCAATCAGACACCGTGTCATTGTTAATCAAGTGCTTATATAAACATTAGCAAGTGATTTATGACTTAGTCTGAAGGAGTATCATTTTACCTTTATTAACAAATCAACCATTGAATTTTAGTCAAGCAATCTACCCCATCTGCTCTGGAACCCTTCCAATTTTTCCAGGATTTTTGTGGTAAAGTGCTCAGAGTGAGTGTTACCCTTCCTGTCTAGGCGGCTTGTGCTGTTAAGCCTGGCCATTAGTGCAAGAAGTCCTTTCTGAGGCACCCATATTTATTCTAAGGTTCTTAAACTGCCTAAGGAGGCCCCTTGAAGATAATTTTCTAGTCTTTTAATATCCCCAGTAGTATAATACTGTGGCCCCTCTTTTATATTATATTGAAAACCATTTACTACAAAACCAATTAAACCTTGCAACTGCTCTTATTAAATCATTTATTTGAGCTTCTAAGCGTTTATTATTGGAATAATAATCATTATTATCATTCCAGCATTTTTATCACTCTCTGTAGCTAAAGGAATGCAAGGTTCCTGGTATCAGAGAGCTGACAGTATGGAGATTGGCTGAGAAATGCTGATTGTGAAGATCTCTATGCATGGCTGGTTTTGTGCCTTAATTTTTGTGATGAGGTATGATTGTGGCCAATTCTTTGTTATGGCATGTGAGTGGTGGCAATATGTGCTATTTAAGGTGATGGGTTGTATGAAGTGATAGATTTTAGATTTTGGTTCTTATATTGATTATGTGAGGGTTGGATAGATTTTTTTTATTCATAGAAGATGATAAATAAATGGAAGATTTTATTTTTGAAACACACAATTTCCACAAAACACAAATTTTTGAAATATACCAGCTGAGGATTTTGTGTATTTCAGAACCAAAACCTTTTCATGGCATTTTTGGTAAAAAAAAAAATTTCAGGTTTCAAATTGTGGAATTGACAAATTTGATATATCCTATTTGATAAGTTTCATAAAATATATGTCATATCACTTATAAAGCCAGTTTAATCTGGCTACTATTCAGAGACAACTGAGATGTTATCAAAAAAACTTATTCAAAGATTTAAGCAAATAATGAAGATTAATAAAAAACAACAAATAAATAAATGGGGTGTATCAAAGTTAGCAAAAATGCCATTACAAAACTGTAATTTCTATTGAACAAAAGCAACATTTTTAATAGGGCTTATTGAAAAATTTCAGCAAAAACCCCATTTTGTAATGGTGGGTTTCAAACCAAATCTTCCATTTCAAACCCACAATTAAAAATCAAAAAACCCCGCTTATTTCACATCAGACATGTAAGAATTACCTGAAAATAGAATGATTTTTTAAAATAAAGTATTTGAAGGCTTTCACCACCTGAGCCCATCATTTCACATCATCACCCCTGGTTTCAACCTCTGACCTCATCAAATAATTCTAACCCCAACCTCATCCAAAAACATTGATTCATTTGTCAGCTCTCTGATACCAGGAACCTTGCAGTCCTTAAGCTACAGAAAGTGATAAAAATGCTGGAATGATAATAATAATTTTTATTCCAATAGTAAATACTTAGAAGCTCAAATAAGAGCATTTTCAAGGTTTAATTGGTTTGGTAGTAAAGGTTTTTCAATATAATATAGAAGAGGGGCCACAGTATTATACTACTGGGGATCTTTACAGACTAGCAACCTCTCTTAAAGGGGCCTCCTTAGGCAGTTTTTAAGTACCTTGAAATGAATATGGGTGCCTCAGAAAGGACTTATTCCACTGATGGCCAGGCTTAACAGCACAAACGGCCTAGACAGGAAGGGTAACACTCACTCTGAGCACTTTACCACGAAAATCCTGAAATAATTAGAAGGGTTTCAGAGCAGATTGGCCAGTTTCCTCGACTAAACTTCAATGGTTGATTGGTTTAAATAAGGGTAAGTAATACTACTACAGACTAATTCATAAATCACTTGCTTATCTTCATAAAAGCACTTGATTAACAATGACACGTTGTCTGATGGATAATAAATAAATTCCTGGGAAAACTGATTGAATAATGGATCCAAAGAGGTCTGTATAAATACCTTTTTGGGGTGATTTTGGTCTTCTCAGGGCGCGTAGAGAGGGTTCTGCTTGCGGGCTGAGGCTGGCAAGCTAGTCAGGGCAAGATTAGCCCGTCTACTTGGTGGTGTCAATCAGCTGTCCTTAGATCTGCTGGATTTCTGTACTATTTTAGCCACAGGATCTGTTAATCTTTTATGGCGTAAATTTGATCATTCTGTACTCATCTTTTATTTTTACTATTGATATTGCTTTAAAGCGTGCAGATGTGGATGTTTACTGATTTTTCGTCATCTTCTGATCATTTAGATAATTTTTCATAATTTTTATGAACACTTCTTGTAGTGTTTTCTGGTCTTCAAAGATCAAGATCCGTGGTTTACATGGTAGTCCTTGATCTTTTATTTATTATTAAAAAAGGTTTAAAACTTAATTTTCATTAATTTTATTTAAGTTTTGAACTTTTTAGATCATTAATAATGCATATGTCCTTTTGTTACATATACTAGGCAACCCTAACTAGGTTGTAGCTCTTCTGAGCGGTACCTGGTTGTCAGATTAGTCACGACTGATCCAGGCGCGGGGATCAGTAGTACAGATACTCATGGGGTAGGATCCGCTGCGTGCGTTGAAGAATCAGCTGCGCGCGGGTCTCTAGTATGCGGGATCCTGCTGCTGCTAGTACGTAGGGTTATGTAATGATGCGGGGCTGCGCGCGGGAATTGTGACATAACACATTTCCGCGTGTAACTCCTAAAATATACAAAACACCTCAATTCTGAGTAAATTTTAGGTGTAAACCCTATACGTGACAATACGTGTGAAATGTTAGAATGGCCAAAAAGTGCCATACAGGTATTGTAATTTTTAGTACTTTTCCTTTTAATTATTTTAAAAATATAAGGACTTGGAATTCCAGGGTGGGGTCAGTGAGTGACCCTAACTAATTTTGGGTGAGGAATTCATTCCTGTATTAATATTTATGGATTTCTCACCCCTTACTTTGTTTATTTGAGGTTTTCTTATTTTTCATATTTTGTGCTACTATTTGACAGTTTTGCTCTGTATATAGTAGCAAGCTGACATCATTGGTCTTTATCTCTTCATCACTATTGTAATCACTTCATCACTCTCATTGCTTCATCACTCTCATTGCTTCACCACTCTCATTCCTTCATCACTCTCATTGCTTCATCACTCTCAACAATTTCCCACTGGAATCACATCCTAAATCTCATTGCTCTATACCTCATGTCACTTCATCACTCTCATCTTTTCCTATTTCTTTGCTACATCAATCTCATCCCCTCATCACTTCATCACTCCCATCAATTTGATTTTCTCATTGCTTCATCACTCACATCACCTTATAGATTTCATCACATCCATCTTCTCATAAATTCATCACTTCATCCCCGCTTTCATCAAATAATAACTCTCAATACCTTCCTTGCTTCATCACTTTTTCCCTGATTTCAACACCTCTTTTCATCACTTCATTTCTTAATCCCTTCATCCCTTCATCACTCTTAATCTTTTTAAATGACCCATAAACAATCATCCCCCCACAATTCCACTAAAAAAACCAATGGACCAAAGCAAAGATCTTCCAGGAACTTAAAATCCAGCCATCCTCCCCAATCAGCTTTGAAAGGCTGAAGTCAGATCAAGAGAACTGATCACATCATCCTTGTAAACTGGCTCAAAATTCCCTCCAACTATGATGCTTTATTTGGATCCAACAATGAAACAAGAGTTGGAAAACCTCCATCCTCTAAGGTTAATGGTATCTCCTGATTGCCAATGAACTGCAGAATAAAACATAAGGTAGGATGGCTCTTTCATCCAAACAGATGCAGGAGTGATGCAAAAAATATCAAAAAAAGTAAAAAGAAGCCCACTCACTGTCAATATCAACTGGATTTGGTATCACCAACTCCAATGAAGCAAAGGTAATCTACTTGGTGGTTGATAAGTTGGACTCAATCTGTCCTTTTTACATTAAAATGGATTAAATCGTTTGAAATAAGTCCAATATTACCCATTTAGCCACTTTTTATGCACAAAAAACAGATTTAGTTGATGCTGAGGACCCGGCTGTGGATGCTCAGCCTAGCAATGATGATACCAAGAAAGCTATGAGTGGCCCCAATCTAATGTGGAGGAGGATATTCCAACAGAACCAGCTCCAATCACCTCTACATCAGCATTGATCAACTTTGAAAAACTTTCCTTGGACCCCTCACTTCCTTTGTTCAATCAATCTTTTCCTAGGTTGGAAGAACTTAACAACTTGGCAAATGATGAGCAAGTTATTCCTTTATTTACATTACCATAAACATCCGCTCAAGTCGGGAACCAAACTATTTTCTATTCTGTATGGTTAATCCAGCCCAATTTTCATTCTAAAAAAACACGCCCATCCATTCCTGAATGGCTAAACACTCAAGCCAATGGAGCGCCCCACATCCCCTTCAAATGATAGCAATGAAATTCCCATGAAAACCTCCTCTTCAAAGGGAAAGAAAATTGCCTCAAGTTCCATCAACATCAACCCCAATTGCTGTCAAAAGAGGAGAAAAACTTAAAATTTTTCTGGCTTTGATGATATCTTGGAGAAGAAAGATTCAATTAAGTGAAGTGGATTCTTCTTAATTGCAAGATCAAGCTCATTCCTATTCCCCTCCCAAAACATTGAAATCACAAATTTAATCTGAAAAACTTTAATTTGAAAAGGAGAAGTGTGATTGTCAAATGGCTATGAATTTCAAAATCTGAAAGCTGAGAATTTTGTTCATCAAAAAAGGTTGGATGCCAATTTGAAAATTAAAAACGCTGAGCTGGAGTTTCAAAAAGAGGAAAAGGAGAAGTATCAAGAGGAAGAAAAATTTAAGAAGGAGAGGGAAAGGCTAGCCAGACAAAAAGAAGATAGGATATCATTAAACATGGCACAAATTGGTAGCAGTAGAAATTTTGATGAAGTAAAGGAAATCACCAAATTGATTGGCTTGTAAAATATTTAATTTGATAAAACTTTTAAAAATAAAAAGAAATAAATTATTTTCTAATACAAAGATTTTAGAGCCTATTTTTAACTCCACCCATAATTTTTTTTTAAATTTTTATTTTCTTTGGTCTTGGTTCATTTCCTGTCAGCATCCTAGATGCCAAGATCCTTTCTATGCTTTAGCTATTAGAGGTGATAGAATAAATAATAAATATATTATTAAATAAATGCTGAAAAAATCTGTAAAATATTTGGATAAAGCTTATTGCAAGGTTAATTGGTTTGGATATGGTTTATTGTTATAAATCAATATAGATAACTTGACAATTAAATATTTTTAAGAGAAGCCACAATTATATTGAGGATCTTTAACACCTCTCTTCAGGTAATTCAGTATGAAAACGCGTAGGCCTGGTTACTTTGGAACCTTTATTTCAAAGGATATTTTTTCCCAAAGATAATATGTATATAAAAGACAAGGTGGGGTGTCAGGGATTTTTAACAAAGCTTCAACAACAGAGAAAGAATTAGAATACTCACTGGTATATTATTAAATCATTAGGGTATCTGTTTGGGATGCGCACTGATGGGTTAAACCTTTATTTTGGGGTTATAACGTTGTTCAGCAGTTTGAATTGATAAAAAGGGTTGAGGACGGATATTATTAATCAAACTGAAGCCATAAATTACTTACTTATCTCTTATAAGTATTTCATTACCTTGGCACAGTGTCTGGATGTAAATATATCTGGGTCTCTGGGTATTAATATCCTCAAAAGAGCTCTTTATTTATAGCTTTTGGAGTCCCAAAATTGTCCTTCTGAGGGGTACAGGGGCTCAAAGGGACAAACACTGAGGCTAGAAGGGTAACCAATGGTAGCCGTTCACGTTTTCTTGGTGCTGTAACAGGGGTAGCATCTAATTCCACAGGGTATGGGAATAATTCTACTTTATAATTGATATTTGGATGTGTGAATATCACTAATGTGTCCTTTTTATTTATTATTTAATTAATCATCCTTATTAAATATTCCCAGTAAGTTAACAATTATTTTAATATAAATTCCTATGAATATTCTGATGTCAGTTAAGTTCTCCTTATGTATCAAATAATTGGAGTAAAGTCATGATATTGATTTTACTCCTTATTTTCAAATTTCAGTTGATTTACTAAAATAATTACTTTAAAATGTAATTCATGGGTATTCATGTTATATTTTTACGTCATTAGTTTTCTTAGTTTTTCCCAAAAATATTGATTTCTAGAAATTCTGATAATAGTATATTAAAGTATTTTAATATATTTTTAGAAGTAGTCATTATCTTATTTTTGGAATTTTTGGTACTTTGAATTATATTTAATAAAAAATAGTAATAAAGTTTATTTGGGTATTTTTTATAACTTTATGAATTCTAGACTATCTATTATCCAGGGGAAAATTTCATTACATATTTACAATTTTCCCGTGTAGTTTGTAGCATGCTTACGCTGTACCTAGGTTTCTCAGGCCACCTGTCACTTTGTCAGCCTGTAATCCTGCATCTGGATACTTTTCAGAGGCCCGGGGCTATGTTCATGGCTTTGACAGGGTGACAGTGCTGTAGCTCAGTGGCGCCTGGGTGTATTGGCTGCCGCAGCTGTGTGGGCAAATTGTGACAGAACATGTTTCCGTCTGTAACTCCTAAAATATACACAACACCTCAATTCTGGCTGAGTTTTAGGTGTGAAACCAATATGTGACAATAAATGTGAAATATTCAATTGTCCAAAAAGTTCAATAGTGGTGCTGTGGTATTTTGGTCTATCTTCCTTTAATTATTTAAAAATGTAAGGAGTTGGATTTCAAGGGTGGGGTCAGTGAGTGAACCTACTTAATTTTGGGTGGAGAATTGATTTCTGCAATAATATTCATGGTTTTCATTCTCCTTCTCAGGTTAATATTATTATTATCATTTTTATGTTATTTCTTTTACTTTTTCAGCTAGCTCTGAAATAGTAGCAAGCTGACATTTCCTTTCTCCTTGAATATATTCCTATTTAGAAAAATGTTTTGATGGAAATCAGTGAAAAAAGAAATTCATTAAAGGTTGTGATGGTGGCCTAAGAACAGAAAAATTTTAGATTGATTTGTGATGAGGATTTAGATTCAAGGGCACATTGTCACTACAAAAGTTGTTTCAAAAGCACCAACAGGAATTTAAGTTACAAGGATTGAGATAATGTTTTCTCTGGATGAGGATGAGAGGACCCCCCCAAACAAAATGATTCATCAGCCCCGTATAATCAACATACATGATCATCAAAAATAGAAAATAAAAAAAAATACCAGTGAATACTCCTAAAAAAGGAAAGAAAAGGAAACCAATCAGTTACCTTTTAATCATCAAGGAGGAGGAGTAGGTGGTGTTGAATGGGGGCAGGAAATCATCCCTCACCTCCTCCCTTTCAATTAATTGGAAAGAAAACATTTTTTTTGCTTGCTGTTCAATTGGGAGGAGGAGGAGGTGGTGAAGGGGTTGCAGCAAAACATCCCCCACCTCCTCCTTGTTGATCAATCAGCAAGAAAATTTTTTTGCTTGCCCTTTGATTGGGAGGAGGAGGAGCAGGTGAAGGGGGGGGGGCAGGACATCATCCCCCTCCTCCTTCTTGTTGATTGATTGAGTGGCAAGCAATCAATTTTTTGCCTGCAGGTCAATTGATTGACCAATTGATCAATTGAATTGCAAAAAAAATATTGATTGTTTGCAGTTCAATGAATCAAAAAGACACAAAAAATTAATTAATTGCTTGCAGTTTGGTCAACCAATCAAACTGAAAACAAAAAAATTTTTGTTTTCCATTTGATCAATCAATTGAGACACAAGGAATTTTTTTTTGCTTCAATATCAATAAAAAAGGGGGAGAAGCAGGATGAATGGGAGCAGGAGGAGGGGGATGAAGGGGGAGGAGGAGGTGCAGGGCAGGTGCTTACAAGAGGTTCCCAGAAAGGAAAAAGGAAGGCTTCTAAAAGGAGGAGGAGGAGGGGGGGTCAGCACCAATGAATCAAGCAGAAGGATGAGGTGGGCTTACCTGAAGAGCTGAGAAAAGAACAAGCAGACCAGGATAAGGAGGAGGATAACTGGGTGAACTTGGAGGTTAAGCTGGGTGGTGAGGTGGTGGTGGTGGGTGAGGTGGTTTGGTGAGGAGGAGGGAGGAGTGAACCGGTGGTTTGGTTGGGTGGGGTGGGTGCTTTGGATTTTCTGGTTCTGTTTTTTGTCTAAGTCCACCAAAAAAAAAAAAAACCAAGTCAGCCTAGGATTTGAACAACCAAAACCAAAAAAATTCTGTGATGTGATATTTCACCTATTTAGAATTTGAATGCTACTCATCAAAGTGAGCCGGTTTGAGTGGTAGAAATGGCTCTCTCAATGAAAAAGATGAGGTACAAGATGAGACTTGGATGGTTTGGGAAGTATTTGGAATATCTTCTTCAAATAATTCTTCCCATTCATCTTTGATGTTGGCAAGAAGTTTGTGAATTATTATACAAGTGATAATACAGTTGATGAGGATCTTCATGTCTTTGGAATTTTTAGCTGGTTTTGAATCTCCCACAAGCTTAGCCATCTTCCTTTCAGGATTCCTATGGCATGCTCAATCCAAACTTCTGATTGGGAAACATAATAGTTGAAATTGTTTTTGGCTTGATAATTGGATGAAGCATTGTGGTATGCTGAAACCACATATTTTCCACTAGTATAAGTTGAATTTGCCAAAAGGTTTTGATCTTCCTCAATTTTGTTATCTGGTTTTTGGGCAATCTGCATCTGATTGAAAACATATTAATTGTGACAAGAACCTGAAGGGCCAGCATGGAGGGATATGAACTCCTTGTTGTTATCACAAACAAGTGTTAGTGACACAGAGTATCTATAAAAGAAGATAAAACATATTTGGTCAGTGTATTATCAAAGGCATTGGAGAGTAAATTTATTTATTGCCTTTTTTCCAATAAAAATAGTGGTTACCATCTAGCTTGAGTTTTTGACTCAAGGGGATAGTGGTCCCATCAACAAAACCATCAAAACCAGGAAATCCTTCAGTCTCCATTAATAGAGATATCTCCTTTATTTCTTCTTTTGTTTTCAATAAAGGACTTAGCAATGGAAAGATAGGATAGAAATAATGACTCTTTTTGTGTCTATGTCAATGTTTCCATAAACAACTGAGAATAGATTTCCTAATTGATGAATTTCTGCTCCATTTCCATTGGATCCCAATCTACATAGAGCAAGAGCCAGTTGGCTAGCTGGATGTTGTTGAGGAGATGGATTGTGTTGAGGATTACGAGAATTGTTCTGGTAGATTTGTTGGTCTTCAATCATCTCCAGAACTTTCATGAATTAACGCAAAAAATTTTGGAACAGTTTCCAGAAGCTCAATTCAGAGATTAGATGAAGATTTCACCTTTCATAAATGGGGTTGTGGAGAGTGTTTGTTTGTGGAACTATGTATTGCTTTTCATACAGAGAATTCAAAGATAACCAAGTTGATTCCAAATTGGATTCTGAATCAGAGTCAAATGATAAAGAAAGTTCCATCAGCTTTTTTGAATTTTCAACTTGCTGCTGGCATGTTTGATTGGAAATGTTGAGAAAGATGATGATGGGATTTGTGTGAAGCAATGCAGATGAGATTTTTGTGATTCAATGGAGATGGCATTGGTAATGATTATCTGAGGTGGAGGTGTGGATGGGTGTTTTGCATGCAATGGGATTTGGGTGAAGTGTGTAGATGTGAAGCAATGGATATGTGAAGTGATGGAGATGTGAAGCAATGGAGATGAGATTTGTGTGATGGGATGGAGATGGGATTGGTATGTATTTGCTGAGGTGGAGGTGTGGATGGGTGTTTGTCATGTAATGGATGGTGGATGGATGATAATGAGGGGTTTAATATTTGAAACCCATCATTTTGAAATACACCAGTTAGGGGGTATTTTTATTTCAGAAATTGGCCAATAAAGGTCAAGAAACCCTTAAGGAGATACAATTTGGGAGATATTATGTCAGAAATGTATTTTTAATTATGAAAGTTCACCTGCTGGAAACTCCCCATTTCTGAATCCTTTATGGAGAACCCTGTCACTTAATGTAACAATCCTTAACTATCTGAATGCTGGGGTTTAGGACAAGCAATTTGGCCGTAGACCCAGAACCATATATAGTTAAGGAGTAATGGAAAAATAAATTAAATTAATACATTAGCAGCTGTGGGCCCTTCACATGTTTAGACAGCTGCAAAAAAAATTTTATTCCTTCCCGCAGCTTGTGAAACCTCCAAAGGTCAAAGAATCTGTGGCAGGTGGCATAGAAGAGCCCTGAAAAAAAAGCAAGTGCAATAGAAATGACCCAGGAAAGCTAGGTAGTTTTAAACAACCACCAGTGCCACTGGTGGTCATGCAACTACCTTTTGAAATACTAGCCATCAAAATCCCCACTTCCACAGTTTGTAGTTGTTTCCACAACAACCAAACTGGGAAAAACCTCCATACCCAGCCAAAGTGAAAACTTTGCTGTATGCTATACCAATTACCTCCTATAGTCTGGTTCCACACCACATGGGGCAAAATTAGCACAAACCTGTGGTGGAGAGCCTATTGAAAAAATGCAAAAAAAATAAGAATATGGGAAAATAGGGGTCCCTCACCTCAATAAAGCAGTACACAGCTAAAAGGGCCCCTGTAAGCTGAATCTTAAATCAGGATCCAAACACCCGTAAAAGTAACTAATATGTACTGCATCATTCTGAAACTTTACCCAGGTTATATTTTGGAGAAATTTTTTTCCAGAACTGTCAGCTTGCTAGTTGACAAGAGCAACCTTTCAAATCAGATTAAAAAACATAAAATAAATAATAAAATTGGAAGGTGTGGGAAATCAATATATATTATTGCAGAAATGAATTCTCCACATAAATATAGGTAGGGTCACTCACTGACCCAACACTTGAATTCCAAATCCTTACTTTTTTTAATAATTTTAGAAGAAAACACCAATAAACCACGGCACCACTATGGAAACTTTTGGCCATTCTAATAATTCACACATAATGCCATGTATAGGTTTCACACCTAAAATTCAGTCGGAATTGAGGTTTTGTGTATATTTTAGGAGTTACAGAAAGATTGGTGATGTGTCACAATTACCGCGCGCAGCCCCGCATTCATAAAGCAAGGGTACACATGCCTGACACTCAGTACGCAGGTGCACGTCAAGAAACCCGCATGAAAAATGACTGCTGGCCGCAGATGATGGATTCCAGCATGCAGCTGTCAAGCCTGCGCATGTCAACATGGATTGCGCACGCAGCTGCCAAGCCTGTGAGGGTCAACATCAACTGTACTAATTCTAACAGTAAGGTACCGCAAGCACATGCTAAAACTTTCATGCATACATCATGAATATTTAACAAGTTGACTGACAAATGGGGAGATGTTTGAACCCTAAGAAAATTTAAAAAAAATGTGAAAATCAAAAAATTAAAGGCAATAAATTGTGAGAAATAATAATGAAAGTTTTCACTTAAATGGGATTACCAAATATTTATGAACCAGAAAACACATCAAGAAGCCTACAAAAAAATGATTAAAAATTGCCAACATGTGCAGAAAATGGTTTAAAATCTAAAAAGACCAACTTCTGCCCATGAAACTCTAAAGATAGTAATACAACATAAGGAAATATGCCTGAACAATCAAAATAACAAATGAACATTTAAATACCTTTTGAAAATTATTTCACATGAAAATATGAGACAGAAAAGGCAAGCCAGCTAACAGCACCCAGAATAAATGCCACACAAGCCCTAGCTAGCCTGCTAGCCTCAGCACACAAGCACAATCCTCTCTACATGCCCTGAGATTGTCTTATTGTCCTAGAAAGGTATATAAAAAGATCCTTTCAGATGGTTTTAACACCATTAATTTTTAAGTAATCAATCCAGAAACCTTGCAATATTTGATCAATTGTTTATTCAAGATAAACAGTTGATTCATGGCCTCAGTCTTATTTTACAATTATTAATTCTTAGCCTATTGTTAATTCCATTGAAGAATATCAGCAATATTCCCAAAAATTGTCCTGAGACCCTTTCAACCTTTAATTTCTGCAAGTTTCTTGGAATTTAAGCTTAAATTAGTAAGTTATCTCCTCCTTGCCTCCAGGCATAATTGATGTTGGTCAGCCAGTGCACCCAATCCCCTTGATTAAACCCCTTTTGAGTAATCACTTAGGACCTCATTGTCCCAAGGTCTTTACACAGTTCAAAAGAACCCCTTGAAGAGAGGTTTTTATCCAATAAAGATACCCTGTTTGGATAAACTGTGGCCCCTCTTGAAAAATATATTTAAATCAATTTAATCCAACCAAACCACTCAAACTTTTCACTTGCTTCTAAATCAACCTTTTGAGCATTTTATGTAATTTTCTTCAAATTGTTATTATTCCAACACCAATATATCTTGCTTTAGCTAAAGGATGTCAAAGTTCCTGGTATCAGTAAGCTTACAAGAACACTCTTGGCTTACCTATTACATTCCTTAAGGCTTTTTTTATTAATTAAAGCTTTATGGTGGCTTTTAACAGAAGGAACTGACTACACATTAAACAGTCTTTAAATTAATGAATATGGCAAAAAATAAGCCCAAATAGAACTCTCCACCAATAAAATAGTCCCTAGAGGTGGCTCCTGAGCTTCCATCAACAGGTTATATATGCTTAGCAAAGTAATTTATAGCTCAAACCACTGCTGTGGGTGATATTATGACAGATTTATAAGAAGGTAAACATGCAAAATTCCCCCCTGCTGATGGCATGTAGATTTAAATTATCCTATAATGCATATAGCAGGATAAGATAAACCTGTGGACAGTCACTTGTCCTTAGTTTAAGCCTTTTGAACCCATTCATATCTAATAAAAGGACCTTCAAATAGAGGTGGTCCAGAAGGTATAAATAAAGGCCCTTCTCCCAACTATTTCCAGACCTTTAATAAAGTAATCTAGGTATTTTAGCATCATTTATTTTTTTCCTCAGCCACCAAAAAATCATTATAAAAGAAGTATGTTTTTCAGCTAGCTACTATTCAGAAACAATTGACTAAAGCCTCCAAAAAATATATAGATATAATGATAAATAATGAAAATTAATATATATAATAAGAAATCAAAAATTAGGGGAATAACAAATTAAGAAAAAAATTAGATGAAAGGCCCTTAATTAATGACAAATAGAGGAATTTTATTTGAAAAATGGGTTCCTGGCGCAAATTTAGTTAGGGTCACCCCTGGGGCCACTCCCCATTTCCTTCTCCTTCAGGTAGAAACCTTAGATACCCATGTACCCCCCCATCACATCAGCAGGTATGGGTTTCTGACCAAACATTTGGTCAGAAATCCATAACCATAAGTTTTTTTTTGTTAGGAGTGATGGACAAAAAAATGTTTTGTGGATAACCCTGTGCACAGCCGCAGACCCTTGCCAACCACGCAAGCAAGCTACAGCACTTGCTGGCTCCACAAGCAGTTGAGAAACTACCTCACATGAGCCTGAGGTAGTTGCTAGATGAAAACTAATGTGAAAGGCAGTTGCAACCAACTAACCCATGGTTAATCAAGAAACTAACCCCTGGGTAGTCAAGCAACTAAACTTTGGGCAGTCAAGCAACTAACCCATGGGTAGTCAAGAAACTACCACCCAACGTAGTTGCTACCAACCAGCCAGAAGGTGGTCAAGCAACTCATGCCTACATTGGTCACTGCCTGTTTCCAGCCCTGCAAGTAGTTTACCAACTACCTTGGGCAAGCTGCTGGAAACCAAAGAGGCTGCTGCCCCCAATTCAACAATCAGCTCCCTGAGGAACGGCTGTCTCCCAAAGCCGCAATGGGGCTGTGGGGTACCTCTCATACACACCAAATCCTTGTTGTGTACCATATGGGGACCAAAGAGCACCACCATGTGGTGCTGAATTGTATGAAAGGGCCTCAACCAACTTAAAATCTGGAAAAATGGGCGCTGAACCCTTTTTAAAACTATATCAAAGATGGTCAGAGCGCATCTAATAGGTCCTCTAAGGAAGATTTGGAACCAAAAAAGTATATATTAGTTACTTTAACACCCTGAGAGTTTTTAATAAGGACAGAAAGAGGCCTATCTTCATGGTAGATGGCTCAAAAGACACTAAAAATTCATAAAACACACTCCTGTTTCCCAGGTAACAAAACTGTATTGAACTAGAAATAACTAGGGTTGTACTACCCAATTAAGTGGCTGTAATCAGCCCAATAACCATGAAAAAAATGGCTGCATCTGCTGGCTGGTGCAGCACCTGGGATGGAAAGTCAAGCCCATTTTGACTTTGTTGAGGTTTTGGAGTCAAAAATCAAATTGATTCCTGGATGATCTCAAATATTGCTGCACAATATTTATGTAATGAATGAATCAAATTGAAAATTCTAAAATAACAGGAAGAATTGGGAATTTATTTATTTATTCTTAATATCAAATTTTTTAAAAATGTTGAGAATTTTGGTTCAGACCTGTGTTGAATGAAAATTTTACTTGATTTGTATCAAGATTAATAATTGAATTTTTCAATTTAATTGAAAAAGGTCATTTATTTCTTATATATAGACTCAATGTTTTGTTTTTGCTTTCTCCTTCAATAAAAATTCCATCCCAGTGACTGTACTTATCTGATTTTTGAAATAGAAAATTCAGAAAACTATCTTCAAAAAATTTCAAAAAGAATGGCCTGGATGCCCTCAGATCCATAAAACCAAAAATTTGAAAACAAATCAACACTCTGATGCATAATCATAACTCAAATAAAATTTAATTTTACTCTTTTTTTTGACTTTTTTGACAATTTTTTTTTTTTAAATGAGCTTTTCATCAATGCATGAAAATTCAATTTTTTATTTCTGTTTTCATTTTTATTTTGATTTTTCATTTTGATTTTTTTATTTTTGATTTATCCCTCTTTTAATTTTATTTTTCATTTTTTTTTCATTTTTTTTAATTTGGTTCATGATAAATTCATGACTCCAGTTGTGTGGGAGTTGTTTAGGGCCCTACACGGCTCAAATGAGCTGTGGGGGCCCATTGACAACTAAAAAGGGCTGTTCCAAACAGTCGCAACCCCCGGGGGCTGTATGGGAGCCGTTGAAACCCCAAACACGGCAATTTGGAGCTGTGTATGGGGGTACACGGCAATTTGGAGCCGTGTTTGGGGGTACACAGAAAGTTTGAGCCATTTATGGGGGTAAATGGCTCAAAACCGCCGTTTTTTGGGGTGCCCAACCCCCTGCAAGGTTTGCCCAAATTTGGGGCACCCCCTGGACCACACTTGGGTTCCCTCAACCCGAATTTGGGATCAAAGCATACTTTATGGGACTGATGATCCACACCTAGTGATTTCAAAGTGACTTGAAAGTGAAAGCAAAGTGAAATTAAAGTGAAAATTGAAATGATATAAAAAACTGCAAATAATTCTCTCTCAACTCAAAAGGGAGCAAACTTTGTTTGTTCAATTGAAAAATAGATTGAATACTGAAGTATACCATTGAATTTTTTTGCATGGGAAAGGTGGCAAGCCCTCCTTCTTCTGACATGGCTGCCTGGAAGGTCTACATTGATAGTGCCATCAACAAAGCTTTGGAAAAAGAAAAAAATGATTCAGCTAATGAAACATTGGAATCCCCAATTGCATCCTCATCAAGGGTGAAAATTGAGGAACAAATTGTTTCACAGGGGGATGAAACGTCTGGTTGTGAGTAAAATTTTATGTTACAGGGGTCTTTTCCAGATCAACTTTTATTCAAACTAACTTATGGGGTGCCTGTAACTATGAAACTATCAAAAATAACCATTGAATTGGTGCCCGATCCACTTGAACCACCTCCTGTGAGAACTTTTCCTGCTAGGGAACAGGCCCAAAACTAGTGTCAAACATGGGCTATGAAGAATGGTTATGCTCTGATGGTTTTAAAATCAAAGAAAGATAGATATGTGGATTTGGCTTGTGATTGCCATGGTTCCTATTTGGGAAAACCTCTTACCAAAAGTTCTTGACAAAGTCACACAAGGGAGTTTGGTGCAAGTTTGTAATCCATGCAAGTTGCACAAAGGCAGACCCCTTGCAGCAACTCTCCTACAAAGAAACCAAAAATAACCTTCAACCATCTGAACATCCCTCTGTACATCCTCAACTGAGGATAATCTTGGGGTGGCCTTAGGCAATCTGATAGAAGGCATGAATGAAGGCCTCAATACGTTGCAGCTTAAGAGGAAATTGAGCATGATTTATGGAGGAGATTATTTTGATGACTGAACAATCTATAACACTCAGCAGAAGGTAAGGCTTGCAGAACTAAAGGGGAAAAGTGTTATGGAGGCACTCTATGAACAGCTTGAAGAAACAAGTTGGATTCACCGTTCAAAGTTCAGTGGAGAGGTTCACTTGGAGGCCCTGTACTTAGCACATCCTGAGGAATTAAAGCTTTCAAAAAAATTCCATCATATTGCTATGTTGGATTGTACTTATAAGACAAATAAGTAAAAAACCTTGCTATTGCATGTTGTAGGAATGACAGCCAATTGAAAAAATTTCACAAAAGCTCTTGTTCTTATAACAAAATAAACATTGAAGTTCTACAGTTGGTCTGTAAATGCATTAAAGGAGTTGGCTTATGACCCTGAGAGATCCAAAAGTGTTTGTGACTGACAGTGAAAAAGCCCTGATTTGTGCTATTGAATCTAGTTTCCCTGAGTCATCAAGACAATTTTTCACTTGTCACTTGTGTAAAAAAATACAAGCAAACTGTAAAGTGCGCTTTGTTAATGAAGTTGGAGGATGGAAAAGCTTTCTAACTCTGTGGGAAAAGTATGGAGCCTCAAAGACAAAGGAGGAGGTGGAGGTAAATGATGCGGAACTCAGAGTAGGTTCAAATCACTGCCTCTTATTCTTCTTAGTTTTTTGTTCTGAAATTTTGACTTTTATAGTGTTTCTTGAAAGAATATGAGGATGTACTCAAGTATATGAAAAATGACATTTTCCATATCAAAGAGAAGTTTGTAACAGCGCCTACTTGTATAAACCCAGATTTTGGAAAAAAAACATCCCAGGTTGAAGGGGCCCATGCAACTCTTAAACAATTCCTTGCAAAATCTTTTGGAAACCTTTTGGATGTTTGGAAAAGCCTTGATCGAAAATTTTTGAATCAAATTAAATTGGTAAATGTGTCATTTTATAACTCTCAAATTAAGTTAGGGACAGTTCTTCCACCATAACTGTTACCATTGGGTTAAAAAATTGGAAATTCAGCAAGGAAATTCAGCTTATTAGGGAACAATTCAAGAAGCTCAAAAAAGATTGTGATGGCAAAATGTGAACCAAGTCATATTCCAAGACTATGCTTTTGCCCTGTTCCCACTAAATATGTGACTGTCTATAATTCAGAGGACACATGGTACCGAAAGATGTTCATCCTCAGTTGAGGATGGAATATGACCCTTGCAGTTCAAGTTCTGTAAGTTGGCTTAATTTGGATTTTTCAAGTTGGATTATTCCAATCATTATGTGATTAATGCTTTTTGATTAATTCTTTTTGATTAATGATTCCTAATTCACTAATGGTTGATCATTTTGAATTTTTCAACTTCCATGTTGACAAAATGCTAAGCATTTCTCAGTTACATGAAAAATTGAATGCAATGATCTTGGAATCTCCAGATCATTAGAAAAGCAGCCTATTGAAGTATATCATTTGGAAGATTAAAAAATATTGCTTAAACCAAAGACTTGAACTTAAAGTCTTACAATAAAGTAGGGTCTGGCCACACTAGACAAATACGGGGCAATAACCATCTTGGTTTAAGCATGTTGAAAAACAACTCAAGGGGGGAAAAAAGACTAGAAGGGCTCCAAACAAGAAAAGACAAAATATTTTAAGTATTTTCTTTTGGGATATGTTCATTTTTTTGGTTTAATGAGCTTATTTACTAACTAATGATTAATTGTTAGTGAAATTTGGCAGAATCTGAATCTGAATTTCATAGTTCAGAGGAAGAGACTGAAAGTGAATTGGGATCACTTAATTTGGAATCATAATCCTCTTTCAAGGTAGACAAAGTGCAGCAAAGCTCAACCAGAAGCTCATCTTTGGTGAGTATTCATTTGAATAATGTGATTAAAAAAATGATGAATAAGGTTTTTTTGATGATGAAAACCAAACTTGAAATAGCTGAATTGAATACTGAAGAAATTCCATAAGTTCTTGGGTGAGGTTTGGGATCCAATTGGAGAGGGGAATTGCAGATTTAGAGTCATTGTAAAATCTCTTGGTAATAAAGAACATGATTGGTTTAAAGTGAGAAAAGAAATGATAAAAAAATTTGAGAAACATAAAGCATGTTACATTGATATGCTTGGTGGTGAAAAAAAGGTTGAAAAGATTAAAAAAAGAGTTTATTTTGAAGACATCAATGAAAAGATTCCCTCCTCAAAATGGCTGGCTAAATGAGATATTGGTAAAATCATAGAAGACACATATTCCAGAACTATATTTTTCATTTCATTGGATTCATGTGATACTTATAATTCAATGAAAAATTGTGTTACTGATCAATCAGATCCAATGTTCATTTCCTTTGTAAACAATAAACACTGGGTTTTATTAGTAGTTGAGGGAGAAATGATTCCAATCACTCCAATTGTAGCAGAACAGTGTTCCTTGATTTCTAAAAAACCTCTGGTTGGGTTGATCATCTCAAAGATCAACTGTTATCATATTCTAGATTACAGAGATTATAGAATTTGACTTCATTTCATCATTGGGTTTCATATAAATTTTAATTCTAATGCAGCTAACAAGTTCTATTAATATAAAGGGTTATCAAATTTTCACCATGATTATGTTGAGTGTTTTGATTCATTTGAGTTCAAATCATTATATTGAGTGTTTTGAATGAGAGTTTAATGGTAAGTCAGTTCAAATTGTGTTGGTCTTATTTCATCATAAGGAGTATTTTAATCCTTATGATGGGATCAGCTTAACACAAGTTGAACTGTGTTTTTTTGGTGTTTTAACTTTAGGGATTTTCAATTTACTTGTCTTTTTTTGGTGTTTTCAATTGAGGGCTAGCCCAGTTAGTTTTCTTTTTTTTAAGTTTTTAATTTGGGGCTATTCCAGTTACTTGTGATTTTTTTTGGTGTTTTTAGTTTATGCTAGTCCAGTTACTTTTGTTTTTTTGGTTCTTTTTACTTCAGGGAAAGTCCATTGGATAGTCCCAGTTTTTTTCTTTGTTTTTTTTCTTATTTTTTTTTTAACCAAAAAATTAACATTTTTTGATTTCTTTGATTCTTTGCTTGATTCCAGTTTTTTTGAAGGTTTGTTTGATTCATGGGTTATGTTAGTTCCCTTTCATTCCATTTGTTTTTTTTTTTGGCTCACCTTGGTCTGGTGACGTTTTGGATGCCACAAGACTAAAACTGAGCCCTGTACAACTCCACACAACTCAAATTTAGTTGTGTGGAATCCAAAACGCCGTTGGACCAGGCTGGGTGGGCCGCATGACTCTTTGAGCCATGGGGGGTTGTACACGGTGCAACACAACTACATTTGAGCAATTTACAACTTGACACAAGTTGAATGTAGTCGTGTAGAATCCAACATGCCTTTGGACCAGGCTGGGAGGGCTGCACAACTCTTTGAGACGTGGGGGGTTGTACAAGGCTTGGATTGGACCTTGTGGAGTGCCAAACAGCCCACTTTGAGCCATTTCCATGGCTCAATGAGCCGTGAATTCAACATTTCCCTTTTAATTTTTTTCACTTTTTTTTTTTGATCCTGGCCATTATTTTTTTCACAAACCTTACTCTTAAATACACAGATCTTTTACATGCCCTTGATTTTCTGCACACACAGAAACTTCATTGAAAACACAGGCATTTCAAGGATGTTTTTGTGAAATTTATAACACCGCACCCTTGTAGATTAGTATAAAAAGCCCTTATGAATAATCATTTAGAATTTTTGAATTATTTTTAAACCTTCAAAAATACATTCAAAAACCAGGAAAAATAAAACAAAAGTCTCAATGCATTTTTGGGACTTTCCTTTTACTTCTCATTCATTTTTTTTGGTGCTTTAAATACTTGGAATTGTGAAAAATCCTTTCAAAATCATTAAACTATCTACTTGGCATTTGTTTGATGTTTTATAGGCTTCTTAAGATTCGATTTAATCTTAAAGGAATTTTAAAATCACAGCCATTTGAATTTGTGTTTTAACATCAGGAATCAAAGTTTCTTCCTTGTCAGAGATTTAGAATATAATTATAAGATTGGTAAAAAAATATTTTTCAGTTTAATCAAATCTTGTAAACCGTGAATTATTTTTCACCATGGAAATAAAAGGGGAAGTAAACTGGGTGATCTACATTTTGAAACCTTCTTTTTTTCAAATATGAATAAAAAATAACCAATACTTAAGTAAAATATAATTAATTTTTCAGTGAAAATTATTAAACGGCTCTTTTTTACAAACAGGTTGGTATTGGAATTTCTTTTATAATTTTTTCTGTATTTTTTTATATTGGAAATATAAAAAAAGACTTGTAATAACAAAATGCAAGCAACCACATTACTTAAATTATTTTTTAAAAATGGGAAGGCGGTCTTAAAAAATGATTCTGGTTCTTTTATGCTTGCTTTTTTTCTCAATTTCTGTTGAACTTTTTTTCCATTGATTTTTCTTGTTTTTTTAAAGTTTATTTTGGTGAGGGTGAAAAATTTCCTAAAATGATGATTTTGCTCCTAAACCACTAGCTCATCCTCAGTATAAACTGTGTTTTTGAAGCATCATAAAACAGTAAATTTGAGGGTACTGACTGCACTGGTATACAATCCTATATAGAAGGAAGGAACAACAAATTCAGCTGGCAGAACCCAATGTGGTCCAGTGTCTCCCACCCCACCTTGTTTCAATTCACATGACCAGTATATGGAACTCCCCTAGACCCAGGAAATTCCCATGCATGCAAAATGTCATGGGGGAATAAAATAGTAATTTATTTAAGGGTAAGCTTCATGATAAAAACAATGCTCTTGATTTCTTATTTATTTATTTTTCTTTTTTCTTTTCTTTTCTTTTCTTTTTTTTTTATTTCCCAAGTTGGGTGGAACACATAAAAAACTCCTGTTGGAATTTAATGTTGCTCCTTAAACACAAGCTCATCCTACCTACAAACCATTTTTTCAAAACACCATAAAATATTAAGTTTTTGATACACAGTGCACACATCTGCACTCCCATACAGTAGGGGAGGACCAAGAAAGCCAGTGCACAGAACCCAAATATATTTCAGGATTTTTTTGACTTTCCCATACAGTAGGGAAGGACCCAGAAAGCCAGTGCACAGAACCCAAATATGTTTCAGGATTTTTTTGACTTTTTTGGTTTTTTTTTGTTCCTTTTTTGCTGTGGTTTTTTCTTATTTTTCATGATCTGTGTAATTTTTTTGGTTTTTTTGGTTTTTTTGATTTTTTTTGGTTTTTTTGGAGTATGTTGTTTTTTTCATTTTGATTTTGATATTGTTTTTCTCTGTTAATTTGTTAAATGACTTAGGCTCTTTCATCCACGTCCCCAAGATCATTTGGATTTTTTTTTTTAGAATTTTTTTTGGATTTTTTCTTTTTCTTTTTCTTTTTCTTTTTCTTTTTCAATTTTCTTTGATTTTTTTCCCTTCATTTGTGTGAATCCTCCTATTTCCACAAAAATACAAAAATTAGCCAAATTTGTCCATCAATTCAAAGTTTTCCATCAACCTGGAAGTTGGTTCTGGCAGGAATGACACCTGTCTGCCTCCCCATGCCCAAAATGGAGGCATGCAAAGAATACCTGAAGTTAGGTGGACAACTTATCCAAAGTCTTCCACATTTTTGATGAGGAGAAAAAATAAAAAATGAAAATAAAATTAA